>CM054180.1:20770000-21427500 GCA_028829895.1 Sinotaia quadrata
ACCTATCCAATCCACACCTTACGCCTCGCCAACATCCACCTACCCATCCTTGCCTCTCATCTATCCCACCCCGTTCACTCTTTACCCCACCTTCCCACCCCACAGTCTTACCTATGAGTGGCTAAACAAGACGTCCACTGCATGTTTTCAGTGACCAGCAATAAAAGCACCATTCACATCCACCCCACTACCCCCCACCCCCACAGACTTACCTATGAGTGGCAAGACATCAGATGTTGGCGGCATGTTTTCAGTGACCAGCATCATGAACACCGTCATGGACAGAAGCGTCGTAATCCCCATGGTGACCTTCTCGCCGGAGTCGCTCGGGATGTAGAACCCGAGCAAAGCCACCAGCGTGATGAGGATGCATGGCAGGATCATGTTGAAGATGTAGAAGAGTGGTCTGCGCTTGATGACGATGTAGCACGTGATGTCCGGGTACGGCTCCTTGCAGCACGAGTAGTATTTGACGTTGCGCTCGACGATCATGGAGATGAGCTCCCACTCGCTGTTCGGGATGTAGTTGGAGATGTCGCCCTCGGCGGAGTTGATAATGAGGTTGATGTTGAAGCCGTCGTAGGTCCAAGAAGCGAAAAGCATGGAACAATTCTGCCAATCGAACGGGAAGTAGCGCACATCTATAGGGCACGAGGATTTGAAAATCACCATGGAGAGCCACGTGACGTTGCCATCTGACGTCACGATGACGTTAGAACTGATTTGGGAGAAGTAGGACGAAACGTCAGCGCTGAAAACATTAAATGTAAGATTCAGTACATACATGTAAATGAAATTAAAGAAAATTATAAAAGATAAAAATATAACAGCTAATGTATCAGAAAACTGACAAAAATAAGCTAAGAGAATTAATGACAAAATTATGTTTTCCAATTAGCGAAACAACTCACATAATGCAAAGAGTGACGGAGAGGAAAATTAATGGCGGAATTTTTTCTTCACTCATTCGGACTTAAGTCTAGATACACAGTCTTATTACAGTTAATATACCTTGACTTTTTCTGACAACATTTCATCTTTCTATTAAGTCTTCATAATTCTAACAGAAATATAGATAAAAACTAAACAAATATTTTATCTTTCTATGAAGTCTTCATAATTCTAACAAAAATATAGAAACAAACTTAGCAAATATTTTAGTTAGTTGAATATTTATTTTTAAATCCAGCACATATTCCTAAGTAATTTTGATTCTGTTATCGAGGACAAATATTTGTTTTGTTACAATAAACACCATCAAAACTCTTTGGACTCTTGTCATCAAGGTCACATATTTTGACCGTGACACACTGATTAAAGTATAAACACCATCAAAACTTAGTGGAACTCGCTAGTCTCTAGTTTCCTTTCTGTTACAAGTAAGCCTCATCTATAAACATATCGAGGGAGAGAGCTAAAAAATCTTTGGAGAAAATTCAAGTTTCAGCGCATAACAATATTTGTATTTGTTACTCTCCAATCGACGAAAACAAAATTGAGTTTGCCTCCATCATTCCCCAACGGAGAAGAAGTTATAATGGCAATCGACGGTAGCGTGTCGTCTTTGCCTTTTCCCCTCGACTTGAAAGAGCCCAATGAAAACTGATTTGTTTGACAGTGGGCCAATCTTAAAATTAAATTTTCTCGCTATCGGTGTGAGACTTCGGGGATCAATCTCGCACGGATAAAAACTACACCCCGTCACATTTGACGACCTCGGTGGTGTTTAGCTGTGGTCACAATTGTTACATGTAACGTGTTACTCGGATGTTCTGATTTTCCGAGGGGTCCTGTGATTCGAGAAAGTTTATGTCATCATTTGCACCCCCCACTCCTCCATCATCCTCCACCCCACCCCACCCCACCCCAAAATAACGAGAATATAAGAGGCAGATTTTCTTTCTCCTCTCTTTATCGCTACCAATACGAACAAATAAATAAAGAGAAAACAATAACGATGCGTGTAAAAGTTGGTAAGATGTTACCAAGGCGCGACATGACGCCAGATAACGCGAGGTAATGTAATGAAAGTGTTTACAGATGACCGAAGGGTCACGCTAATTTGGCTGCCGGACTCGGTTTATTGACTTGAATCCGCACTCTTTCTCACTTCGCTGGGTGCGTGTGACAAACGGTCATTGATAAAGCCAGAACTCATCCTAAGCAGGAAAATCAGCATTTCAAGAAAAAGGAAAAACAAACATCACCAGCATAGAGCATATTATTGTTTAAGAAGAAAAAGTATAAAATTGCGAAAAACCGCAAGACATTTTTTCAAAACCACTTCCGAACACTGCAGACTTTTCATGCTTGAGTAAACAGAATTTTCATTTCTCTGTAGAGTAAACATGGCCGCAAGATGACTTTCATGGTTGACTTCCTACACCAATAAGCAAACAAGAAAGCAAACAACGTGCATTACGAAAATATCGGCTCTAGGCACATTGCTCGCGATAACTATTGCATCAGGGTGAACCACAATCTGGCTGACTGCTTGGGACAGTGGAGTACATAGGATGCGTGACTGCTTGCAAAATTCTTTAACAACAAACTAGTTACTGAAACATGAATTAAAAAACAAACACACTGACCGACTGAATGGTAGGTATAGGAGTGTGTATAAGACACGCGACTACAAAATTATATAGCAGCAAACTAAATACTGGAGCAGGGTAAAATAAAACAACATGGATGATTGGTTGGGATAGAAGAGTGCAAAAGGATGCATCAGTGTCTGCAAAAATCTTTAACAATGACAGTATCAAACCACCACCACCAATATTAATAATATGATAAATAATAATAAAATCCTTTGCCAGCCTGGATGATAAAAATTGAAAAACCAGCTTCACTATGAAAGATCTCAAAAGGATAAAGCTACTATGAACTCACACTCGAGTACGCCTGTCATTCACCCATTAATTACTCTCGGTCTTTGGACGCGATGTGCTATTTTGCAATAAATCGAGTACTGATATATGAACAAAAGAGAGGTGAACTACATGCAGAGGCGCGACAGCCTAACTTGCCATTTTAAGACCGTTACTATTGCCAGTGAAAAACGGAGGACCTATTTAGCAAAATGACCATATGAGTCATTCATATGACTGGGATACTAGAATGGTAGGAACAAAATGACCATATGAGTCATTCATATGACTGACACTAGAATGGTAGGAACAAAATGACCATATGAATCATTCATATGACTGACACTAGAATGGTAGGAACAAAATGACCATATGAGTCATTCATATGACTGGGACACTAGAATGGTAGGAACAAAATGACCATATGAGTCATTCATATGAATGGGACACTAGAATGGTAAGAGATTTTTCCTACAGTACATAATCTCAGCCAGAGATATCGGTGACGAACTGTAAAGCTCCTTTACATGCAACGAAAATAAAGCCCTTTGTAAAATCATGGACTTAACACAAATATCCCGATAGGATTCCTAGATCTAAGTTTAGAAATGTCTGTCTGATTGAAAAAGTCATCAGAAGATTAGTAATGAGGATGATAACAATAAATAACGCTTTTTTTTTTTTTAACGGAAGAATCTAGAAAATGTCAATATTAGGTGGAAAATTAAATTCTGTTCTTTAGGCTGAAAAATGTTTGCTCAGTCATCGACCGATCAGGCCTAAAGGAAACAGTGAGGGTTACTGTAGTGACCGTCTTTCATTATGTATGATAAGACATGTCTCAGGCCTAAAGGAAACAGTGAGGGTTACTGTAGTGACCGTCTTTCAATATGTATGATAAGACATGTCTCAGGCCTAAAGGAAACAGTGAGGGTTACTGTAGTGACCGTCTTTCAATATGTATGATAAGACATGTCTCAGGCCTAAAGGAAACAGTGGTGGTTACTGTAGTGACCGTCTTTCAATATGTATGATAAGACATGTCTCAGGCCTAAAGGAAACAGTGAGGGTTACTGTAGTGACCGTCTTTCAATATGTATGATAAGACATGTCTCAGGCCTAAAGGAAACAGTGAGGGTTACTGTAGTGACCGTCTTTCAATATGTATGATAAGACATGTCTCAGGCCTAAAGGAAACAGTGAGGGTTACTGTAGTGACCGTCTTTCAATATGTATGATAAGACATGTCTCAGTCTGTTGGCCTTTGTTACTCTCTCTCTCTCTCTCTCTCTCTCTCTCTCTCTCTCTCTTGTGTATTACGTTTCATAGTTATCATAGAATGAAAAAATCAGTAATATTAGTTAACACAATAAACCATAGCTAGCACGAATAGAAGTGATCTAATGCATGCTAATTCAGAGAACAATTAAGGCGATAAAAATATTATTGTTTCGCAAGGCTTTGGAAATGAAATATTATTTTTGGCATCTGTTAAAAAATACAAACAAAACAAAACTGCACCGCTTACATGTCAAGCGGTCATAGTGTTACAACCTGGCTTCTTTTCTCAGCCACCTTTTGTACCCACTTGACCTTTAATATATGTCCATTTTTGTGCCCAGTTGACCTTTAACAGCTGACAACTTTTCGCAATTTAAATAATTTGTAATTCTTGCTTTAACAATATAACTTACACTCTTCGCACCTAGCTTCATAAAGAACACGCTTGTTTTCTCAAATAGCTTTAGAAACAAAGTATATTTTATGTTCGTATCTACCTTCATAAGCAATTATGTTCGTTTTCTCACTAGGCTTTATAAATACATTATTTTTTATTTTCGTACCTAGGTTTACAATAATATAATTGTTTTCTTACGTAGCTTTATAAATAATATTTTATTATCGCATCCAGCTTTCATGTAATTTATAATTGAACACATTTGTGTTAATGGGGTTGGGGGTGGGGGGTGGATTTTAGTGCACAAACTCCGCATGAGAGCAATATGTGTAAAGAGAATTTAACTTTAAAAAGTACTATTTTTATTTTTAATATGCCGATGTCCGTCAAATATACAAATATTATTATCCTCTAGGACATATTTCGAAAGCAAAGAAGGCCACAATAAAGCGTTTGATCTTTTCACTACTGGACACAACAAGCTGTATGAGAATTTAATAGGAACTTAAAATGATGGCAGTATGAGAATTAAATAGGAACATAAAATGAAGGCAGTATCACTATATAAATGAACTGAAAACGAAAGCAGTATGAGAATTTAATAGGAACTTAAACCAATGCAGTATGAGAATTTAATAGGAACTTAAACCAATGCAGTATGAGAATTTAATAGGAACTTAAACCAATGCAGTATGAGAATTTAATAGGAACTTAAACCAATGCAGTATGAGAATTTCGCAGGATCCTGATGAAACTGCGGATACGACAATGTTAACTGGACAGGAGAATTGTACGAGCAATACTTTCCCTTGAATCTGATACACGTCTAATGATTTAATACGAACTTTAAACGAATTTAATGTGAGAATATAACTTGAATCTGATACACGTCTAATGATTTAATGTGAGAATATAACTTGAATCTGATACACGTCTAATGATTTAATATGAACTTTAAACGAATTTAATGTGAGAATATACCTCGAATCTGAAGGAACTGCATAATTATAAGATAATTTAATATGAATTCGATCGAATGCACAATGATAATTTTTCTTGACCCCCGATGCAAAACTTCGTACACGGAAATTTGGGCTGAA
The DNA here is from genome assembly GCA_028829895.1 of Sinotaia quadrata. NCBI lineage: Eukaryota > Metazoa > Mollusca > Gastropoda > Architaenioglossa > Viviparidae > Sinotaia > Sinotaia quadrata. The sequence goes on from CM054180.1 coordinate 20,775,649, forward strand.
ATGATGTTGCGTTCTTACACGTCAACGCCTTGTTCAGCTCGACTTTACTGAAGAAGAATGACGTGATGACTATAATTATCTAGTAGTGACATAATAACCATGACTAGTAATGACGTAATAGCAATGATTATCTAGTAATTGCGAACTACTGCAACTTTCCTGTAAAGATATAATAACTATACTAGTAATGACGTAATAGCGATGACTATCTACTTATCACTAATTACTGCAAATACCTTTGACTAGTGATGACATAATAACCGTAACAATGTAGTAACTACTATAACTATCTCTTAACGTTTCCAGTCCGAAAAAAAGTTTTACATCTATGGCTTTTAAAGAAAATGTTAATAATTTTTAAAAAAAGCCTTCGTAATATCAGCTTATATTTTTCTTTTCCCTTAAAAACCCCAAATCGCCCACCAAACGAGACTTTTATTTAAAAATAAGAAGAAAACGGCGAGAGTAATATTTTTAATTTTAATTTTGGCATTTAAAATTTATTTATTTTAAGCAGAAAAAGTGTTGAACACAGAGCGTGGGTACACGGTTAACAAGTAAGATAATCATCTTGAACACCAGGGGCGGAAAACGATCAATTCTTTGCATCTCAATTAATCAGTCCTTGTTTATTATGATTTGAGTGTCCTGCAATGACGTCTTCAACCCAATACATAACCGATCTCGTTCAAAATCTAAATTAACCACAACCGCAACCTCTCACACTGCTTCCCTCCATAAAGAATACGGCCTCTTGCTACGTTTCGCCTCAGTCTGTACGCAAAATTGCGTATGCAGAAGCCATTAGAAGTAATGATTTTGATCGCTGTTAAAGGGAAGTCACTCTTACCAAGGCGCAGATAAATAAAAGCAAAAAGAAAAATGAATTTTAATCAAGCAGGCAGACGACGCATGGCCCACATTGAGCCACATCCATCAAAAAGGGGAGAAAAAGAGAAAAATATCAACTTCGGAGGGAAAAAAAACAACTAAACATTCTAGTAAATTACAATAATTTAAAAAATGAAAATAAAAACGTAAATTCCACTTTTAGAAAATGACATATATTGCTAGTAAACAGGATATAGACAGGCGAAGATGTTACTAAGTAAATAGTTTCCCTAGGAGGTAGAGGTGGGGAAAATGTTTTTCTGCGAAGTGGTCTGGAGAACGTTCACATACACACCTACATCCATCCATCCATGTCCACCACCCCCTTCACAAACTCTCTCTCAAACAAAACACAAATTACAAACACGTAAGCAACACATATCTACACATACAGACATATATGAATATGCTTGCATGACTATCTATCTATCTCTCTCTCTCTCTCTCTCTCTCTCTCTCTCTCTCTCTCTCTCTCTCTCTCTCTCTCTCTCTCACATTTATCTTTTTGTCAGTGACTGACAGTGGACACGTATTAACACTAATCTTAGAGTATGTCATGTCACGGCACGTGCAAGTTTTGCTTATTCGGAATGTGGACAGCTATTTGTGCCTATCAAACAAAAGAAGAACAGTCTGTGCTCACTTGTTGTACAGCAAAATATCTGGACGCCAGACTTCCTCAAATGGCAGCCGGATGACCTTGATGCCACCATACTTGGCCGGATCCCACTGCAGGCCGACGTCAGTCCAAATCTGCGTGACGCAACGTGACCATTTCAATTTCATTAAAACGATCGGTCGGTATTCGTCTTTTAACTTAGCTTTTCAGACAAAACTAATGGTTTAGGCAAAAGCAATCTGCATACTAAATACTGATTCTGTGTTTAGTGATTCACATCAAGTTCAATTTAATGGTGACATATTTTGCAAACATTGCCGACATATTTGAATTACCTCATTTTGCTTTGGCAAAAAGATCTTGTAGTAATGTATTTAACTTGTTCGCTTATAAATCGAACATTTTGATCTGAATTATTGATTGCACATAGTTTAATTGCAAGCCAATAATAATAATAATAATAATAATAATAATAATAACTTGTTTTCCTCATGCGTCAATAAACGTCAAGACATGAAAATCAATTTTGGCTTTAGTGACAGAAATAGATGTTGGAGAATGACAATATTATTAGATAACAACGTACGACAAATCTAAACTTGATCACCACGTGACATGTTTTTAGAGTAAATGTTATTGATTAAATCCAGATACTGGAAGTCTAAGTTACATTGTCATAGCAAGCGCAAGACTTTCAGATCAAATTATCAAGAATCATTTACAACAATTTTATAACATTTATTCTGGAAGTAATTTGTGTCAGTGGTATTTAGATAAATTTAAATGACGCAATACAATAGAAAACTGCAGATACACACTAAAACTGTCTGCATTTGACGTAAACTAACGCCACTTGTATACAGGCATCATACTTCTTTTAGGCAGTTAATGTAATTTACATTTAAGAAAACTGTATTAAATAAAAGTATGAGATTTTAATTCGAGCTAACACTAGTCCCTAGACATTTGAACTCACTATGCTCTAGTCCAGCTAGCAATAAAATCACTTCTCTCCAGCCCCACAACAAATTCCATTTGTAAATTCTACCCCTTCCCACCCCTGTTAGCAGACTAATGGTTTTGTAGGATTTGCCTGTCTGAATGTCATAGCGAGTTCACATTACCGACAGCTGAAGAAGCAAGGACGACAACCAAAAACGAATCTCGTTACATGATCTCAAAGCACGCGAGAATTCATGTTATCTTGTTCTAATGACTGCAACATGCAGAGATACAAAGAAAATGTCCCCCCACCCCCTACTCCACCTCTGACCAGCAAGAAAAGAAAATCTAAATTACGAAAGGAAGAATAGTGGTTACAGTTTTAACCTCGCCATTGATGTAAATACTGTATTGACATTTCTTGCACTGTCTGAAGTGGATTAATTCTCTTTTATTTATTAATGCTTACGATGGCAAAACCTTTATACATGCAATTCTGGCATCAATAAAATGCTCATGTTTGACTGATTTGATGGATATCTTAGCCACAATATAACGGCTCACACTGAAGTTCGAACACGAAATTAGAAAAATTTCACGGTAACCTGTTAGTGAAACAAAGAACAAGGGACAGCCATAGCCGCGTGCTTAATGAATAGTATTAGCTAAACCCAAAGAGTAACACAAGTAGGACAGCCATAGCCGTGTGCTTAATGAATAGTATTAGCTAAACCTAAAGAGTAACAGAAGTAGCATTGTATTTCTCGAGTATTTTACTGTTTATTAATATTTATGTTCTAAGTAAATTATAAACATTTTATTCTCACTTCTTGATACCAATAAAGGAAGACACACTGAAATAATAACTAAATAAATAACTAGGAAATCAGTGCGTGATATAAGTCGAATTATTTTTAGTTCAGAAATCAATGGAACCAATGGCCAATTTAGTTAGGTCAACTTCCATGGTGCTATCTATCTATCTATCTATCTATCTATCTATCTATCTATCTATCTATCTATCTATCTATCTATCTATCTATCTATCTATCTATCTATCTATCTATCTATCTATCTATCTATCTATCTATCTATCTATCTAAGATTTCAGATTGTAAGCTTATAATAAATGTAGCCAGAAGTTAATAAAGAAAAGATATCATGGATACCGACTTCTCGAGGGCCGGTACAGCCAGTGGGTTAACAGACCTAAGTGATCTTTAAGTGAAAGATGCGCGGGATACGGAAAGGACACTCTGGTTGGCTTTGCCGAAGTTTATTTGTGGGATACGAATAAATGAGTTTTTTTTTCTTTTTTTCTTTTTCCAAAAAGAAGCACAAACTGAATATAATAACAACAATCCAACACACAATTTTTTCATGCAATTATGTTAATAAGTAGTATATTTCCTACTCTCTTATGCTATTTTGATTGAAAATTAATTACTGTTAGTGATACTATATTTCAATTGTAAGATCTCCCCTCCATATTTGCTTATATGATAAATGTTCGGTGGCGGTACGGTTGAGTGCGCATGTATTGAACCGTGACGCGTAGTTAGAGAATGTGAACAGCAAGTGCGCGGGACCGTTGGCTCGGTCAGGTGGATTAAATGGGAGATGGTCGAGACGGGACGGAAGCCACCAAACCGGTAAGATGCGCGGAAGAGCTAAACAACGTGATGACTGGCCGCACCGGAAACCATCAGAGTTCAGCAGAGTACTAATCTGTCAGTTGTTGGCTCTTAGGGTAAGTTAGTTATAGTAACTAGTTAAAATTGTTCTAGTTTGTTGGACGCCAGTTTTAAGTAGGTTCTTAATTGAAATAACAGTGAAATTGTTAGTATTATTTTTTGGGTAGCTGCGTGCATTATGCTATTGTGAAGTTAGCCTGAATCTGATCAGCTGTACTGAGATTAGCGCTGGTATGCACGCGAGTACCCCCATAGGGCTACCGCCCAGCCGGGTGATAGAAATGGCATATGAATGAGAGAGCGAGTGAAACCTTCATGTATTTTTTGGTCATTTCTATTTATTACTGTTAGTGTGTTGTAAGAAATACTAATTAAATGCTTATTTAGTTCGTCTCGAATTGGAATGGGGAAGAAAGTACTACTGACTTAAGAAACTGAGAGAATTTTAATAGGACATTCGAAAACCATTAGAACTCTTTTATATACTTTACACTTCCTTTGTTTTACTGATAGTTTTCTTGTGGATGAATGCACTGACTAGTATTAGAATTGAATTAGATAATTTTGCTGATTCCTTATTTTTTCAGTCTTGAGATTTCTGTAACTTTTAGTGATGCTTGGGCTTTAGAATTCCATGTCAAGTTAAATTATAATTTCCCAGGTTTTATCGGGGTTTTGTGGTGGTGGTGGTAGTGGTGGTGGTGGGAGAAGACTTTACCTGTATTTACCTCTAAGATTATCTGTGAGGGAACTCTATGGATTTTGTTTTTCTAGTGTTCTGCAAAATAACTCTTAGAGGCAGAGTTAATAAAGAACCGACTCACTATCTCCTTAGCTTCTGATCAAATAAATAAACAAATAAATAAAGATGTCTTGTAAATATTAAAAATATCTTCACACCCGATCTAATTTATTTAAGAATTAATCACATTTCTTTATTCATTCTCTCTTGTCAAACAAGCGTTTGCTTTATGTCATAATAAATGAACGAGTATATCATCCAATACAAGCGTGCTCGTTATATCAAAATATAAACCAGTATTTACCTGATTTAGCCAGCAGTTTGTCGTAATAATCTGATCCTTCATGTCCTAAAACAGAAGAGAAAGAAAGAACCCATTCATAAATATTAGAACATCATCAGCATTACCTTGCAAAAGTTATGAAAACATAATTTGGATCATCATATGTTAATAGAAAAATCACACCAAAAGAGAACATTTTAATTTTAATTTGCCTTTCGATTTTGCAAATTTTTACAGAAAATTAAAGAAAAGAATTCCTTTACGTTTGAAATAATCAAAATCCCAAACAACAGAAATAAAATAGGCAAAAATAAAATGCACACAGGGTAAGCAATAGAGCCTTTGACGTCAATTTTAATTTAACTTCTGATCCTGATTAATTAAATATAAATTCTTAATTAATTTTGATTCATGAATATCTGATTAATTAAATGTCAATTACATTAATTAAAAAATAGGACGGGCGCTAATAATAATAATAAAAAAATCGTAAACTTTGTCATAATTGGTTTGGGAGGTTTGTATAACTAATGCTGTTTTAAGAGAAGAGGAAAAAAAAGAAAAAAAATATATAACCAAAGTTGGAAAAATTATTATTAATTTTAATAATATAATAAAAACAAAAAGGGGAAAGTCTAGGGGAGTATAACACCACGAGGGAAAGAGAGAGGAAGTAGTATCATACTACGGACCTTCCCGTTCTATGTTATCATTAGGATGTTATATATCCTTTACTCAACGTTCATATTTAAGATTCTGGGAAAAGACATTTGCATTTTAAAATGAAACATATATTCAAACATATATTCTTTCCTATTTTTTATTTAAATTGAGGCCATTGCATTTATCGGAAAACACTTCGCTTTCTCATGCATATAAATATTTTTTGTAAAGTGTATTTCTACTCTTTTAGCAATTTACTATATACTAGTAGTTAACTATAAATAAGTTCGTACCATAATCATTCAATTGGGAAATCCCAATCCGAATATATCTGTGAACATCAGACAAAGGTCTAGTTTGAAAAATGGTCGTCAACGCAAACGTAATGAGTTCTTACGCCACAGTTATTGGCCTTGGCCTCTATTGCAACATGAGTCATGTGATCTTTATTGCTACAAAACAGAAACTTCGAAATGCAAATTGATTCCAAATTAATCCCAAACCGTGTTTTTTCTCTTGTTTTTTTCTCTTTTTTAGTCAAAGCAGATGGCAAAATCACAAGTTGGTATCGTTATAAGTTTGACAACTGTTTTACAGATGGATTAGAACCGTCCGTGAAGTCGACGAACGTTGGAACTGAACGGTTGTTAAGCAGAAATCAATTAATCAAACAATCAATACCGAGACGATTCCTTCAGCCATCAAAATATACAACTAGCAAAACCTGTGCCTACGTCACACACTGACACTTTTATAGAATGGCAGTATCACTCAATGACTCTTTTTGCTTAGCGACGCTTTTATATACTGGAACTTTTTTACTCAGTGACTTACACATTGACATACTTTCGCACTTTGACATATTTTTTTTTTTTTTTACGCACTCACATAATGATTCTTGAACAATTTCAAACAAGGAGTATTTCTTTGATTTGTACACACTATCACGGGAAGAAATTACACGGAGTTCTCACTAAATTCCATATATGAAATCAAGGATTTTTTTTTTTTTTGTGATTCAGAGAGAATTAATTAATTTTGATTGAATCAAAGTATGAGTTTGATTTTTTAATCAAAATTTAAGAAAATTAATTAATTTTAATTAAAAAAATCAATTCTCATATTCACATTCACTTAAATTTAAAGCAATATGTTTGTACTGACATACTCACCAGATACAATTCTTTGATTCTCATGCAATTCCACAAACAGAGCGTTTCTCTGATTCACACTGTCACCAGCTGATGATAGGTGTTACACCTCTAAGCACCCATCACTCCTTATGATTATTATTTATTAATTAATAACACATAACTAATTACAAGTGATCGACAATCGTATTAATAATACTCCTTCAAGACCAATATTCAATAATAAGATAGACGTTTTACTATCGCATAATTATTCTGCGTTGGAAAATTTTCATGCAAGCAAAGTTTTATTGTGTAGGACCATGCCTCCAGACTCACCTGTCTCCACTATACACTCCGATAACTGCAAGCCAGTGCTGAGTAGTGAAATGACTCACTTCAGCTGTGGCACCATGGAATGAAACAAAGTTAATTAGGTAATTTTCTAGCTGGACCCTGAAAGGTAATAATTTGCGATTTGGCACTAGACACGCCAGAAACAGAGCATACCACACTTCTCTCAGGAAAGAAAGGGCCAATAATTATAATTAGTTGACCTGGTCATTTTATATGCATTTATAGTGCTTAGTCTTGCCAATTAGGGTGAGTACGATTTGGTCTAATTACATATGTTAAAACTTGCTTGTTAGCATCTTTCTTTGTTATTATAGTAAGCAGTGACTGTTTAAGGATGTATATGGTATAAAAGATTACAGTGCATCATTTAAAACCGTGATGTCTGGAAACTGTCTAATCTATTACTAATATTATTACTTTAGGATTCATTATTTTTAACCCACTCTTATTACGTTTTAGATAACAACTTAGTGTAACACAATTGTTGTGGGACAAAAACGTATACGTCCACTTGTTGATTTAGCATCTCAGTTAGCACTGTCATTCTGAAGGTAAGCCAGTTAAATTCTCTGTGCGGAGATGTTTAGGCTTGTTATCGAACAAGGGGTCTGATTGGCACCCTGTAACTCCGCGTAACTCTGATACTGACTCTACAAATCTGTGACAAGTACGTCGCAAAAAACAGAATAACCAAGAAACTGAATTTTCTTTATCTAACGGCCATCATTTATTGCATGTTGACACGACGGGCCAGCTGGCAGAGAGATTTTACTTTCATGATTAAGCAATATCATTTGGACATTTATTTATTCCCAATTTTATCTAATACTATACATTAAATTTATTTCTTAAACCTTACTTGTCTGTCTAGTTAATTTGTGTAGTATTGCAGGAATGACAGAGTAAAGGGGCATAACTTGGGGGGCTTATTTCAATTAGCCATTCTCGTCTTTCCTTTTATATCTACTTTGTTAAGTAACTCTGATGATTGATTGTACTTTGAGTGAGGTGTGTATGTTGCCGCATAGTTTGGGTGCTCCAAACCATAAGTAAACAGACTTATGCAAGCAACACACACACACACACACACACACACACACACACACACACACACACACACACACACACACACACACAATTCCACTTACAGACCATTTTCTGCTTCACGCTAAAATACATTATTTTGATTCACTAAAATGCATTAAAAACGTCGTTGCTTCTCGATTCATTACCTCCCTTTACCGTAAAGTCTTCAATCGTGCGAAACCAGGATTACGGTTTGCCTCTTCACTTTTCGTCTTTGTACAAGAAAAACAAAAAAATCAACAACATAAAGCCAACGAAGTTTTACACTTACACTTTCTCTTGCACTTTTAAAATTGTTGTTGAATTATCCTCCCATCACATCCTTCGCAGTTAAAAAAAAAAATTCTTTTCTGCCATACTGTAACGTGTTTTTCTCTCCTCTTTGTTGTAAGATTTTAATTTTAATTTAAAGAGAACATTCAGTGTGTATTATATTCGGATATCATTACAATATTTAATAACCCTCTGAAACAAACACCAAAACCGAAACAATACAAACCACATCGTAAATATTGCTTATTTATCTCTACAATACCCAACAAGCGCATTCTGTACTCAAACGGTTGTTATAAGTTCATATGTTAAGCAAGACATGTAAGCTGTACTTTAGTACAATGTACATTGTTAACCCCTTCTAACAAATTCAATTGCCTCTATCTCAGAACGGAAAATAACAAAGTTCGAAATTAGTCTGTGTCTAATTCAGCACTTACACGAGAGTAAAAATACGTCATAAATGGACATTTAAAAAAAATACTGTTATTGATTCTAAGGTTATGCTTCAACATATCGATTCCTTGCAGCAGACTCTTGGAAAGCAATAAGTGCGACAACGCTTTCTAAAAATGGCAACACAGGAATATTGAAACTATTGCACGTTGAGTTATATTGAAACTATTGCACGTTGAGTTATATTGAAACTATAGCACGTTGAGTTATATTGAAACTATAGCACGTTGAGTTATATTGAAACTATTGCACGTTGAGTTATATTGAAACTATTGCACGTTGAGTTATATTGAAACTATTGCACGTTGAGTTATATTAAACTATAGTACTTTGAAATATATTGAAACTATAGTACTTTGAAATATATTGAAACTATAGCACTTTGAAATATATTAACTATTGCACGTTGAAATGTACTAAAAAGACTTAACACTCCTTCCTCCCCCCCCCCGCCCCCCCCCAACTAGTGCAGATTTTGACTAACGTGTATTTTATTTTTGTCTGTTTCATTATTTAATAGATGTAAATGTTAAAAATAGTTTTTGCATCTACTTCTTTCAGATGACTGATACGTTTTATGACACAGTACTTTTATTATTTTAAAACATGCTTCTGTACAGTTTTTCTATTGTTATTTCTTTATTTTTTATCAGGAATGAGTCAGAAAGCAATCATACAAATTACATTGTAAGACTTCCAGGAACAACTGTCAAGAATTTTTCAGACGAGTTGTCAAGAGTTTCAATTGTGAGACTTCCTGGAACAGCTGTTAAGAATTTTTCGGACGAGTTGTCAAGAGTTACAATTGTAAGACTTCTTGGAACAGCTGTCAAGATATTTTTCGGACGAGTTATCAAAGTACATTTGAAAGACTTTTTCGGGCGAGCAGTCAATCATAGGTATAAAAAGGCGGGGCTTAATTTGATGTCCCTTTCTTTAGGAACAACCGTTGATTGTTTACACGTTTTCTGAGTTCAATCATGAGCCTAACATTCCTTTATGATTCACAGAGAATAATGTGAATTACTGTGGCAACCCATAGCATTCCTTTATGATTCACAGAGAATAATATGAATTACTGTGGCAACCCATGTAATGAATATTATGTGAATTTTTGTTTGAGTCAGAGCTTTGCCATGATCACGTGCTTCATAGCAAAAGAGAATTTATTAAAGAATGAAGAAACAACTTTAAAAGAAGGATAATTAATGATTAATTTAAGAACATTTTCTTAGAAAAAGAAAGAGTATTTTTCAGTGCAAGAAATTTTCCGATGCGTTCTAAAAGGCAATTGCAAATTAAAAAAAATAATAAAGTTAGATTTCTTTTTACTACTCTGTAAAGACTGTTTAATTTAATTTAATTCTTATTTCATTTTATTGCTCAAACAAATGTTTTATTATTAAAGGTCTTAGTTTTAGCAATTGCAACTAATTTTCAAAGATGACCGACTCCCCTTACCCCACCGCAACTAAAAGGAACACTTGGTGCTTACAGTATTCACATGTTGGCTTCTATATTATCTATTATGGCTAGCTATCCACGTTGGCTTCTATATTTTCTATTATGGCTACCTATCCACGATGGCTTCTTCACTAACTATTATCTACTATGGCATCTTCACTATCCACTATCTAATATGGCTTCTTCACTTTCTACTATCTACTATGGCTTTATATTATTTACAATGGCTACCTTTCTACCATGGTCTTTTCACTAATTACTATGGCTAGAAACGGCTAGGAAGGATATGGGTGGTCATCTGGTCATATGCCACTTTCAGCTGAATTATGATCGCACAGGCACTGATTATCTATTTGTCGATCTGTTAGTTTCCGTACTGGCATAGGAATACGTTTGAAGAAACCTCTAGGACGTCCCTACATTTTTCTTATCTTTAAGAAGCTGATAGTTTTTACGCCAGAAACCAAGACCCAAATCCGATTATGTTTATCTTCTCCGTAATCGAATTCCTTCAATCATCAAATGAAGTCCCCAAACTGGCTCTTCGCGTTGGCATAGTTTGCTGTCCCTTGCCACCGATAATTGTCAGACCAACTGCCAGCGACGGTATTTTGTTTTATCTATGGGTGTAATATGTATGGAGTGTTGAGAACATATCTTGTATCTCTTTACTCACTCCACACACGCACGCACGTACGCACGCACGCACGCATGCATACAGTACTCTGTAATCGAGATCTGATTCTCATTACTGGAGAAGAAAAATGGCTCTGTAAATATTTGTAAAGCCATAGATTAAGCATATCCATCTTTCACACGCTACCCCTTCTCCTATTATCGAACTTCCGCACTCTATCCTTGCTGCCCTTCCATGTTAATGACGTTGACATTAATGCTGATAATATTCATTTAGAGTTTTCTCCCCATTGCCATGTTAGTGTTTGCTTGGTAACGCGAATGAAAGAAGATAAAAGAAAAAGAGTAAGATACGCATACACATCCATCCGATTCTGCTCAGAAGTAGAATATATTAAATACAAACTGACTGGACGAGCTGACGCACATAAAGGCTCGATATTTATTTTGCTGGCAGACACGAGTCGACCTAATTCCTTCTGCTCAAGCAACAATCAGACTGTGACCCTAAACAAAACACCACTCTAAAACAAATAACAACGGCAACATGCCAAACAAACAAATAAACAGGGCTAAAGCATAAAAATTCTTAGTTTTCAACGCTGTTAGAAACGATTGTTTGTTATTTATGGAAAACAATTCTCAGTGTATTGGAAATAGAACCAACCATTTTATTGGCCGTAATTATAATTACAGCCTCGATTTTGACTCGCGAATTCGAAGTCTTGAGAAAACTTCCAATATATAAAATATCTCCAGAAACATTTAAAGTAGGCCTATTACCGCCCAGCAAAACAAACAAATACACAAACATAAAACTATAATAGGAAGAAAAAACCCAATGAAAACAAAACAAAAAGTACTCCAAGATCTGATCATGGGAGAAAACCCAAACGCCAGTCTTGAAGTCGAGTATCGGGCACGAGGAAAGAGATTTCTGGGTCCAGGAAGTGTACCCGAATTTAACATTGTGTGTCCAGTAAGTGTACCCGAATTTACCATTATGTCCAGAAAGTGTGCCAGAATTTACCATTGTGTGCCTAGTTAGTGTACCAGAAATTTACCATTGTGTGTCCAGAAAGTGTACCCTGAATTTACTAGTGCCCAGTTAGTGTACCCGAATTTACCATTCTCTGTCCAGTAAGTGTACTCGAATTCATCATTTTGTGTCCAGTAAGTGTATAGAATTTACCATTCTCTGTCCAGTATGAGTATCCGAATTTATCTATTCCTTGTGTCAAGTAAATGTATAGGAATTTACCATCAGCATTAAAAAGGTGCACTCTTTTGATGAGTACTGTAACGAAAAAGCGCTGCTTATATTATTTTATTATTGATCTTTATGCAGTTGTATCACAAAACTCCTCTGTTAATATGAAATAGAATTAGTTCTCTGGTAAGCCCTAAATAATATACTTGTCACTGAAAAGCTTGGCCGGAATTGAAAGAAACTGAAAAGAAATAACAATAATAAACAATAGCTCAAAGTTCTTTACTGCGATCACTTTTCCATCTGTGCACATATACCTAGACAAAATTGAGATATTTTGAGCTGAACTGATAGACAGAAAAAATCTAAATGGTCACTTGTCAACTGACTTGTACATGAGATTTCCATCATATAGATCGCCACATCAGTTATCATCAATTCTCCACTCCATACTAACAAATCACCACCACCATAATACCGAGAGAGAGAGAGAGAGAGAGAGAGAGAGAGAGAGAGAGAGAGAGAGAGAGAGAGAGAGAAAAAAATTGAAATAGAATACATCTTGCAATTTAAATAAAAGAAATATAGTTTTCTTCTTCTTGGTTAAGTTCATAAATCCACTTGCAAATAGGACGAGTAGGTTGCAATGATTAAGAATGGATTTTTCCGTTTACGTGTATTTTGTTTGACACTTTTAATAGAGATTTTATTTTGATTTCGATGCATGAAATATATTTCGATAATTTATTAGAAAAGAAATGATAATAATAATATCTACAAGTACAACAAATATACATAAAGCAGGAGACGCTTAAAAATGATAAAAGTATAAATACCAATGGCAATTTAGTTTATATACCAAACTTTAACATGCGAATATAAAACACCTTAGAATTGTGTATTCAGTGAAGTGCTCAGTATTTAATCCAATTAAACGTATAGTTAGGTCAGAGTGGTCCGGGCCCTTGGAGACATTGTGATAGACTACCCGAAATTTTTGTTCGCTTCCACTCCACCCTCGCCATCCCCCCGAATCACGCTCGGATCAGATCGCTCGGAAAATCCCCGCTCCCTCCATCCAGTCAGATCACAAAAGCATCATTCTTGAAGAATACGAACAAGATTTTAGTAGATCCGCTTCTAATTAATTCAGTTACGCAACGCGTCAATAACAGTATTTATTGTTCTTCAGTTTGAATTTTGTTGTTTTGCTTGTTCTTTGTTGTTTATTAGGTTTTCTGTTTATTTACAGCGGCAGTATATTTGACTTCTTGTTAAAATACACCCAGGGAATCTGATAACAGAATAGATAATTCGCTCCACTTTTGGTCTTCATCTAAAGGCTTTGCCTACCATTCAAAATATTATAGCTTAATCAGAGAGATTATTCGTTATTGTTGCTGGACTAGATAAATTTATCGTCTGCTTCAATTTAAATTGACTTACAACTCATGCTGTCAATATGTCCGAATGTATCCTGATGAACCACTTTCATTTTCTGTTTCACCATACTCAAACTGATAATGAGCTCATCCTTTTTTTAATTTTTTTTTATATATATAGCAATTTCGAGATATTTTCTCTTTATCATTTACACCTTAGTCTAACATATTCTGCTCGCACGACTTTGCTATTTCTTGTTGATACATAGACTGAGTGGTCGCATGACTCACTTACACATTATATGTTGTAGACTATCACATGTATTGACTTACTATCCTGGCTGTATGCATCAGGGGGGCTCGAGCTATTTTCTAGAGCTATCACTCTTCTATTCTAAATTATCTATCATTTATCTTTCTAACACGTTTGGCCAGCCAGATGCCCATCTCCCAGCATAACATCACAGGGTATACTATCTTAACTACTTAACTTTTTATTATTGTCAGTAAACTACTAAAAAACAAGTTTAATCTCAGTATTCACTTGAGGTCTGTTTAGTTGTACGTTGTAACTATTATTAATACTCACTATTACATGTGTGCAATACTACTTTACTACTTAACTACTACTTAAAACATGTATAAAATTAGTACTATGTTGAGTAGAAACTGATCTTGTGTAATTTTGTTCTTTTTTTATCAACTTGCTTATTATTTGCTACTTATAATTTTAAAAATATAATACAAAGTTAAGCCTTACTGTTAGGATACTAGTGTTTTAATATCTTATTTTTTTGTGCATTGACTGAATATTTTTTTACATGAGTGGACATTCTTATTACTGCAAATATAACATATAAGTAAAACATTATAGTTCACAACTTTTCATTACTTAAATAAACACCTTGTTAATAAGTTCATTATGTGCATGCACTGGAATTTTCTGGGGATACTCATAAATATTTTAAATATTTTAATTATGAATACAGAAAAAATATAATACACAACTCATTAGTGATTATTAAACATCTTGCCGGTGAATTATTTTTAGGTGGGCCATCAATTAAATATAGTTTCAAAAAAGTGAAAATTTAATAATTAAAATTGTACGAATTCGTTCGAAGTATTTCAATTACGTACCTAATACAGATTGTGATTATTATTGTTACTGATCAGTTCAGTGTAAACTAAGCATCCTTCCTTTGATTGGCTTGATGAAAGGCATATGAAACACACACACACACACACACACACACACACACACACACACACACAGAGGAACATAGGTATGCATGCATTCAAGTATATAAGCATACACATTCAAGCGCGCGCGCACCCACACCCTCACAAGCACACGCACAAACACGCTTCGAGTGAAACTGGCAGGAAATTACGAAAGAATCAAATGAAAGGAAAGTCTGCTTTTAAGAGAAACTGACACTCACCACTTCGATGATCTGCGCGAGCGCGAGACCAAACGTGACGTTAAGACTCTCGGAATAGTTGCGCGAGGGCCGCACGCGCTTGTCGTAGGCTTTGAGTAGGTCTCGTATCAAGCGGTATTCGTTCTCATCACAAACCACAACCGTCGCTGGGAGACAAAAACGAAAAATCCAAGCAATAATTTGTGAATTATTTATTTATTTTCCCCTCATCTTTCTGTTAAGGTGTTGTGGTCGAATGAAGAATTATGAAATAGCCACACACAAAAACAGATAAAAGTTTAGTTTGATGTGAAATGTCTGTGTGTGAGCGCGTGTTGTGTATGTATGTATGGATTGTTGTGTGTGATGTATGTATACTACATGAATGCGTGTATTGTGTGTATTGTAAGCATACATATGCACAGTTGTGAATATATGTATGGCTATGCACAATTGTAAATGCGAAAATCTTTATCCGTCCATATATCCATCCATCCATCGAGCTCTACGCCCACCTGTCAGTCAATCAGTCAGTTATCTATCTATCTATCTATCTATCTATCTATCTATCTATCTATCTATCTATCTATCTATCTATCTATCTATCTATCTATCTATCTATCTATCTATCTATCTATCTATCTATCTATCTATCCTCACTGGATAATGATTGCAATTTAAATTAATTATAAATGTATTGAATTATGGAAATAGAATTGTCAGGACGATAAATAATTACTATTTTATATGACGCGGCGCAAACGACACCGAGGGAATAGTAGAACGCCGGTAATCAATGTGGCCAGACAGGTGGGCGGGCGACAAGAGGTTTGCGATAACTGGTTAGACACAACCGGCTAGCAACAACTGGCTTACACATAACTTTACATCTGTAGAATAATTCAGGTAATTACTTACGATTTTTCCTGTTGTTTAGCAATGTGTCCATATCGTATCTTGCACAAGTCACTTGCTGTTCGCCAGTTATTGCTAGGCATGTGTCACTAGCTAGTTGACGTTAGCCACTTGTCACCCATTAAGTGTCGTTAGTAAAATGTCGTCCGCCCAGATGTCATAGAACCCGTCATAGGCTTGCCCACACGTCATAGTTTTGCTCACACGTCATAGGCTTGCTCACACGTAGGTTTGCCCACAAGTCATATGCTCGCCCACATGACATAGGCTTACCCACACGTCATAGGCTTGCCCACATGACATAGGCTTACCCACACGTCATATGCTCGCCCACATGACATAGGCTTACCCACACGTCATAGGCTTGCCCACATGTCAAAATCACAAGAGCTGTGCATGTAATACGAGTGGGTTGATTTGTTAGTAATGGACTAGCAGCCACTGCAAAGGATGTAGTCCTGTATGTAACAAAATTTTCATGGTTACTGCCTGCCTGCATTTTGGCAAGAATGGGGAAGACTGAGATCAGAGTCTTTAAACAGATTTGGTAGGCCAGACCAAAGTCCCTTAATAAAAGATAATTGTGTATAGAAAGTGGAATTGAAAGCAAGTGTTGAATGGGATTTTATTTGAAATTACTAAGTTAGAACGTAGTGTAAAGCTTAGTAGATTTTATTTAGATTTTAAATGTTTATATTATTTTCCATTCTAACAGCTGGGAGTATGGGTGAATGTGTGTGCATGCGTGTAAGTTAATGTGTGTGAGTATGAGTGTATATGTGTGTCTGCATGTAAATATGTGTGTGAGTGTGTGTGTGTGTGTGTGTGAGTATGTTAGTATATGAGTGTGTATGTGTGTGTGAGTATATGTATGTGTATGTGTGTGTATGTGAGTGTGTGTATATGTGTGAATGTTTTGTATGTGTTTGAATGTGTGTGGGTAAATATGTGTGCGTGAGTGTGTTTTGAATATATATATATATGTGTGTGTGTGTGTGTGTGTGTGTGTGTACATGTGTGTGAGTGAGTGCGTATGTGTGTGAGTGTTGTGAGTGTATGTGTGAATATGTGTGTGAGGATGTGCAAGTGTTTGTGCTTATTAGTGTATGTTTTTGAGTGTGTGAATGTGTATTTGTGAGTATGCATGAGTGTTTTTTAGTATTGTTTGTGAGCGACTGTGTATGTGAGTGAGTGTTGTGTGTATATGTGTGCATGTGTATGTATGTGAGCATGTGTGTGTGTGTGTGTGTGTGTGTGTGTGTGTGTGTGTGTGTGTGTGTGTGTGTGCATGTGACATGCAAAATATTAATAGTAAATCCCTGATTGCAGCATTATTAAATTATTTCCTTGACGATACTTGTGTCAAAACTTGCAGATAGATTGAGGTTCAAATGATAAATTAAAAAAAAAATAGTTGCAATAATACAATTCATCCCAGGTGTTTTATGAACCTAATAATGGATATACATTCAAGATATAAAATTGTTAGTTACTATCAAGGACATACGTACTGATATTTCAAATTGTCACTGATTAGCAAGCGCACAAACCAATCTATAAAATTTTCTATAACAATCATATATAATGAGATATCAAATTTTCACATATTTACCAAAGCATCAAACTGTTGCTGACTCTAATAGGCAGGGAATTGGGCCACCCCTTCCAATCCACCCTTCTAGAAATGTTTCATTTAGGAACCCACGAAAATGCAGTCCCCAAATATATATAGGTCTGAGTGTAGTGTGGTATTACTAACAGTGGATTTAAATTAAGAATTTACACACACACACACACACACACACACACACACACACACACACACACACACACACACACACACACACACACACACACACACACACACACACACACATGTATATTAGTCTTAGTGTAATGTGGTGCTACTTACAGTGGATTTAAGCATAAAATTTATACAACTCTGTCAATTTGACTGTGTCACAGAGTAAATTTGCCTCTCCTTATTTTAAATTTAATTGTTACATAAATTGTTAAATTGTTAGAGTAACCCGACCTTGGGTTCTCCTTATGACGGTATTTTTGAAAGTGTCTGAGTTTGAAGTAAGCACCTAAGTTGAGAATATGCTAGAAATTGTTGATGTAATGCAAATTATCCCAACTGGGTATTTTTTATTATCCAATGGTTATGATTTACGAGAACAAGACCAACCAATAGGCTGAGATCTACTACCTTCCTTAGAGAAATATACTGTCTTATCACTTGAATTTGAAGTGGCAAAGAAGTCCAGTCTTGAAAGATGGCCGTTAGCTCGATGGTGAGTTAACTGACTGGTTGAGAGAGAATGGACTTAGAAATATTTAGTGCATTTTGCTATTGATATGTTATACTTGTGTTTTAATAAGATGTATTATTGTGAGTAGACTATTATTTCTACAAACATTTGAAATATGCTGTAGTGTGCTAGATGCTTGACATTGTTTTGATTTGCTGTATTTATTAAGCAGTGTGCATATATCTGGCTAATAAATACTCTTGCAGGAAATTGTAAGTTGAGAGTGGAATGTAAGAAAAAGAGAATCATGTGGAAATCAAACTGAACTATAATTTGTGACATTGTTGCAAAAAGGCACGAAAGACTGTTGAGAATGGCCTAATTCAGGATATGTAAAACTATTATCTCTTATCTCTAATAACTCTATTTCTGTTCTCTGATAAGAACTATCCTGTGATTTTGTATTGAATTGTTGAATTGTATTTTTTGTGTATAGGATTGCGTAGTATTAGTTGAACATGTTTTTGTGGAAATATTGATGTCATGTAACCTCTTTTCATTGTATTGTCATATGTATATTTGATTGTTGATTTAATAAATTTATTGCTAACTTTAGGGACCTTCTTACGATTATATATTGATAACCTTATGCTAGGGAAGAAAGTGGGTGGATGGGGGCTCGCTAAATAAAGATTAAAGACGGATTTGTCTTCTCCTTTAGTATGATGTTTTCCACCTAGGAAAGTTTGTGTGACGGTAAATGTTTGTCTTTAATGTTGTGGAGGAGAGAAAACGTTTATAGTGCCCACATATCTGCTGAGAGAGAGGAGTTGTGTCTGCTGGAGGATTATTAATAACATAAATTAAGATTCTCATCACTTGTAATTAATTTTTAATGATTAATTAATTAATAATAATCATATGCATTAACTAAGTGGCGTTGGCGGCACAAACTTATCCACTTCCAGTAGATTTACGCATAAATGTCAAAGATTGGACCCAAAATCAATGTGTTCGACTTAAGGTTTATGAATCAGTTTCGCGAACAATACTGAATTATTTCAGTATGCAATAAATGCGATTTTTCTCTTATTTTTCATTCTGATTATAAGTCTTAGACAGACTTTAAGTTTACCCCGAGGGTGGGAGCTCTGTATTCAATCATTAAATAACGCCCGAAAGAAAAAAAACGAAGAAAAAGACGAGAGAAAAAAGAGATTTGAAAATTCAATTTGTTCAGAAAATGGAAAGCCGCTGGAATGTTCAACGTTATTTTGCGTCTTTGGAAAAGGTCTGAAATACTTTAACATCGACCGATCACTGAATCCAGAAGCCGATTTGCATACATTTGCGTATGGAAAGTTAACATTATACTTCATCAACAATATTTTGTAAGATCCACTTTAAAAATAAAAAAAATAGTAGTAAAATAATGTTTGACCTGAATGCATACTGTCGCGGGCATGTGAAAGGATTAAAATAACGGAAGTAGTGTCCACACTAAACTGCCTGTCCAGTCAATAGTTGTAAAGAAAGACCAGTGGCTGCATAGTTATTTCTATAGACAGCTGACTGATGTTTAGTCAAGTTGGCACAGTAATAGTTATTTCTACACGAAGCTGACTGAGGTCTAGTCAAGTTGGCATAGTAAAAGTTTTCTACATGAAGCTAAGTGAGGTCTAGTCACGTTGGCACACTAATAATTAGAGCTGAAAAAACATACATGTAATTCTAGTCACGTTGGCACACTAATAATTAGAGCTGAAAAACAACAACATGTAATTCTTGTCA
This sequence comes from Sinotaia quadrata, assembly GCA_028829895.1. NCBI lineage: Eukaryota > Metazoa > Mollusca > Gastropoda > Architaenioglossa > Viviparidae > Sinotaia > Sinotaia quadrata. Next base: position 20,795,862 of record CM054180.1, read on the forward strand.
CAAAGTGATCGACTAGGCACATCGGCGAGAAAGGCGAATATACAACTTTGAAGAGCAGTAAGTTTTTCATAAAATGCCAAATAAGTTGGCAGCAATTATCATAATTATTTTTTTCCAAATCAGCTGATACTTTAACAATTTTGATTCGTGGCGACTGCGCCTTTAAAATATCTTGATTTTTAGCGTTTCCCCCCCACAAATCGCAGACTAAGAAGAGTGCTTGAATAGGTAAGGAATCAAAGACTATTTCCGAACTCTGTATCCTATTATACGACCGTCATAGCTAAAAATCGTTTTATCCCGTTATACGACCGTCATAGCTAAAAATCGTTTTATCCCGTTATACGACCGTCATAGCTAAAAGTCGTTTTATCCCGTTATACGACCGTCATAGCTAAAAATCGTTTTATCCCGTTATACGACCGTCATAGCTAAAAATCGTTTTATCCCGTTATACGACCGTCATAGCTAAAAGTCGTTTTATCGACCGTCATAGCTAAAAATCGTTTCAACCCGTTATACGACCGTCATAGCTAAAAATCGTTTCATCCCGTTCGGAAGCTGATAAACTGTAAAAGAATGTTTATTGATGAACTGTTGTCAAACAATCACCATAACAACAAAATGAATGTACGAACACTAGAATTCATTTTTTAACTGCGATATATTTACACACTTGTAACGGAATGATAGTTTCCGCGCGGTCGACGGCAACGGCAAAACCAAGCATTCAAAGTGCTGTAGAGGTTTCGATCAATCTTTGAATCAAGTTAATTAAGACAACACAAGAATGAAAAACAAACAAGATTTTTGTTTTTTTCAAAACAGCAATTTTGTGTAACAGCTTTCATTTTTACGCTTAGAAGTGTTAAGAAGAAAGCACAGCCACGTTTTTGTTTGCGTTAAATCCACAAAGACTGGAAACGATTTAATTTATCACCTTGTCTGATGTCGGTGCGTTCGTGTTTTGTTTTGATTTTTGTTTTTTTAAAGTGCGCGCCTGAATGATCTTGTAAACGATTAGTTTGGCGGGAATCGTATAATTGTCAGTGGGAAGATGTAAATGCACCCCCCCACCCCAGTTATAGATCAAGAAGAACAACGGCTACATTTAGGATGAAATGAGATTTTTTTTTTTTATTCGTTCTTCTTCTCATTATATCCATTCTCTTTTTCCTCTTTCACTTCTTCCGTGTCATTCTTTTCTTTCTCCTATTTGTTAATATTCTTTTTTTCATTTTCATGAACGTGTTTTCGTCTTGTTCTTTTTCTCTTCTTTCTTTTCCCTTTCTCTTTCTTTTTCTCTTCCTTTGTCCTCTTTTCATTTTTGCCTCCTCGTTTTTATACTGCTCCACTTTTCTTCTCCTTTTATTTTTCTCTTCATCCTTATCTACCGTCTTTTGCCTTCTTCCTCTTTGTTCTACCCGTACCTCTTTCTGCCGTCTTTTGTCTTCATCCTCTTTAAAATCTTATTACTGTTTTCTGCCATCTTTTGCACTCATCCTCTTTATAATCTTCTTACTGTTTTCTGCCATCTTTTGCCTTCATCCTCTTTATAATCTTATTACTGTTTTCTGCCATCTTTTGCACTCATCCTCTTTATAATCTTATTACTGTTTTCTGCCGTCTTTTGTCTTCATCCTCTTTCTTTTTCTCTCTTATTTGCCATATTTTGCCCTTCATCATCTTTCCTTTTCTCATATTCCTTCTAATTATTCTTTCTAACTATCTTTTCTCTATCTTCTTCCTTCTGTCTTCTCTAACTCTTTCACATTTACCTATTTGCTTCTTTTTCTCCTATAACGTTTTAGCCACCACCTTCGATTTTATCCTCCTCTTCTCATTCTAAATTTCTCCCCCCACCTACCCCTTTGTCCTGCATATATTCTCTTCCCTTTATAGTTTTCCTTATCCTCCTCTTCTCATTCTAAATTTCTCCCCCTTTGTCCTGCATATCTTCTCTTCCCTTTATAGTTTTCCTTATCCTCCTCTTCTCATTCTAAATTTCTCCCCCTTTGTCCTGCATATCTTCTCTTCCCTTTATAGTTTTCCTTATCCTCCTCTTCTCATTCTAAATTTCTCCCCCTTTGTCCTGCATATCTTCTCTTCCCTTTATAGTTTTCCTTATCCTCCTCTTCTCATTCTAAATTTCTCCCCCTTTGTCCTGCATATCTTCTCTTCCCTTTATAGTTTTCCTTATCCTCCTCTTCTCATTCTAAATTTCTCCCCCTTTGTCCTGCATATCTTCTCTTCCCTTTATAGTTTTCCTTATCCTCCTCTTCTTCTTCCTCGTTGTTATAAAAAGAATCTTCTCTCCATTATTAATTCCACCATCTCCTTTAGGAGCTTTTCTTATCCTACCACTTCAACTTCTTTGTCTCCTCTCTTCCTCCCTTTCCCTTCTTTTCTCTTCTTTCTCCTCTTCCTTTTTCCTATTTTTTAATTCTCTTCCTTCTTTTTCTCCTTCTATCTCTTTTTCTCCTTCTATTCCTTCTTCCTTTTCTCGTGCTATCTCTTATTCTGCTCTTTCGTCTTCTCTTTTCTTCTCTTAATCCATTTTCCTTTCCTTTACTACTCCTCATCCACCACCGCCCCTATATCCTCGTTCTAAATAATAAAAACGCTTACAAACTCAGGGAACTTGTTGATCATTCTCTTAATTAAAATTCTGCAACACAATTTGTGCATACAAGATTGTCTTGACATTTGCTTGTTAAAAACAAGTGGAAAGAATTTTTAAAAATGACTTAATAAGATTAGGGAATACAGTCTGGAAGCGAATTGGACAAGTCCTCTCTGCCAGGCGATCACTTTAAATTACAGCTACTCTGCTAGAGAATTCCCTTCTCAAACTAGGATTTACCATAATTATGATTTCGCTAGCGGGCATGCGCGAAGGTACGCCATTTTGGTTTGAAGCGAGTCATTCAGCCTGGAGCGCCTACAGTCATGCAAAATGAATTATTTCACACTAATCTTCCTTTTTTGGAATTTTGCAATATATTTTACGACGATACTCGGCCGGCCAAAGGGTAATAGGTCTGCGTATTAAAAGATTTATGTGAATTGTTATAGATTTGCAATTTGTGACATCACCCTTCTCAATAAGAAACTTTTGACGAAAGAATAGCATCGTTACAGTTCTTCAAGGAACGTGTGACCAGGAAACGTGTGACCAGGAAACGTGTGACCAGGAAACGTGTGACAGGAAACGTGTGACAGGAAACGTGTGACAGGAAACGTGTGACAGGAAACGTGTGACCAGGAACGTGTGACCAGGAAGCGAACCAAACAATGTCAGAGTAAGGGGAAAAATATCAGTCAGTAAGCACTGGCTTAATAAATCAAACCGAAATCAAAACCGAACCAAATAAGTGTTCCGTAACTCCGACATTGCAACATTCAATTTCGTCCTATTTATCAGCTTACAGTGCTCTTCATGTGACAGCAAGCACGTTATTTGCAAATGTTCCCTTGTCACAGCTACATGAAACTATGGTACGAGAGTGCAAATGTTCCCTTGTCACAGCCACATGAAACTATGGTACGAGAGTGCAAATGTTCCCTTGTCACAGCTACATGAAACTATGGTACGAGAGTGCAAATGTTCCCTTGTCACAGCTACATGAAACTATGGTACGAGAGTGCAAATGTTCCCTTGTCACAGCTACATGAAACTATGGTACGAGAGTGCAAATGTTCCCTTGTCACAGCCACATGAAACTATGGTACGAGAGTGCAAATGAATGACTAACCATGAGATGAGCAGTAGCAAACACATGCATAGAAAAACAATGATTCGATCTGAAACTGACCATCGATAAATATCATCACCTTTCCAATAACAATCACCACATTTCCAGTAATAATCATTACCTTTCTTGTATCAGTGACCACATTTCCAGTAATAATCATTACCTTTCCAGTATCAGTCACCACATTTCCAATAACAATCATTACCTTTCCAGTATCAGTCACCACATTTCCAATAACAATCATTACCTTTCCAGTATCAGTCACCACATTTCCAGTAATAATCATTACCTTTCTTGTATCAGTGACCACATTTCCAGTAATAATCATTACCTTTCTTGTATCAGTGACCACATTTCCAGTAATAATCATTACCTTTCCAGTATCAGTCACCACATTTCCAATAACAATCATTACCTTTCCAGTATCAGTCACCACATTTCCAATAACAATCATTACCTTTCCAGTATCAGTCACCACATTTCCAATAACAATCACCACCTTTCAGTAAGAATCATCACCTTAACACCTAAGAGAAAATCGTAATTTGATGAGGTAATTTGCTTCATATTCACACATATCTATTTTTTCTTAGATGGAATTTCTTAATTTATATACAAGGAAAGAAAGAAGAGTTTGCAATGAAAAGGTCTATTGTATGCTTGATAATAAAATTTGTATTTCGTTAGCGTGTTTTGACTACTTTACACTCACACACGCAAACACACACACACACGCACGCACGCACACACACACACACACACACACACACACACACACACACACACACACACACACACACACACACACACAATGAATACATAAAATAGTCACTTGAGAATAGTGGAAAGAAATGGCTGTGACCCAGTAAAGTATAACACCGTTGATTGTACGAAAACACAACTACGGCTCAGAAAGCACTGATGTTCTGTTGAAAGTTTTGAAGAGCGTGTGCCGACTTGTCGTGATTGAAGTCATGAATAGACGTCATCAACTCACTGCTTATTTGTTAAGAGAGCATTTATAGCTGCGGCGGACAACTCTTTCGACAAGATTTTTTTCTTTTCCTTGTTGTCTTTCGAAAGAGGGTATCTACGGAAGTGCCAAGAATCTTTCTTTCTTTCTTTCTTTCTTTCTTTCTTTCTAGGTCCTATGTTTGTTTTCTATGTTCACTCAGCAACATAATTATTCAGGCACTCAATCTTTCTGCGTTTCTTGTTTTTGTCTTGTCAATGCCGGGACTTGGAAAAGCTAGTTATTTGCACATAACCGCTGTGGGCAAGCCCAATCTCCCAAGAGTTTAATGAACAGCTTTTGTTTTTCGACGTCAGCTGCGCCCAGTGTCGGGACTGCAGACAAAATGCACGAGCCCAGTCCAAATGCTGGACGTAATTGGACACGTCGGTAGACTGGAAATGTTTCAAAGACGAAATCAAACGCGGTACCTCATCGACAATCAATAGCACGAGAAAAGATAAAAATAAAAAGAAAATGGCGGGGGTGGCGAAACACTGTTGGAAAGCTGCACAACAAGTTCCTCAGTGTGAAAATTCTATAACGCCAAGCAAGGGACTTTACTCTCGGGCACTAAGACACAGTTGTCGTTTGTTTTTCAATTTATTTAACTATTTAATTTGAAAGGCATACTTTTTGTGGCATTTGCAAAACTGTTTTAGCAACATTAAAAAAAAACCCCGCATTTAACTGCATATGATTCGATCCATTTTGCTCTTATTTACGTGATGATAATTAATCTACACTTAGGTCGTTGAAACTAAAATGTAATGTTTATTTCTTCGCTACTCCGTTTGCAGAAGTTCGTTAATTTAACTGGCGTTGAAATGATACATGTAAACTAGTTTCCGTTTTTCAAAACTCCTCTCTACTACCACCAACTCCAACCCCCCCCCCTTCCAACCCACTCACGCATTCACCACAGTTCGTGCATTTGTGCTTTAACACCTGAGTGTTCTGACGATGGTCGATTACTGTGCTAATTTCAATTAAGTTGACAACTTTTAAAATGGCCGCCATTGCTGTCAGTGTGTTGTTTGGACGTCTTTGAAACTTCCACATTCTCACTTTTTGCAGCAGCACTTAAGAATCCACATCTTGCTCAAAACGTGCAGCGATGTCACGCCATCTTGACTGGCAAGGGAGAGCACAAGAGAGAAACAATGCCAAACAAGGCCCAGCACTTTGGCGACTTAATTATTACGTAACAATGAAACACCGCCATATTCTCTGTGCTTTTATAGGAGTTTCATAATAATCTGGAGCACGTTTGGGGATTATAAGCACGTTTGGGGATTATAAGAAAAACCGCAACAAATCCGATTTGTATGCGTGCATGTGTGTTTTTTTGTGTGAATGTGTGTGAGTGTATGTGTTATTTATTAAGTCTTTGTTTTGGCCATTACTTTTCTAGGCAAGAATTGTATTTTACGTCCAGTACTATCTGAATCAAGGGTATGAGTTGACGTGATTTTAGGTCCAGTAGGTCTCTGAATCAAGGATATGGGTTGACGTGATTTTACGTCCAGTACTATCTGAATCAAGGGTATGGGTTGATGTGATTTTAGGTTGGTCTGCATCACTAATTATCGCGCAAGCACGCATATTTTATGAGATGAATATTTACACTGAATATTTAATGCGAGTTAAAAACATTAGATTCACTTACAAATGAAATATTATTGACTTTTACATAAATCACTAGCAGCTTTTATCATTTATTGACTTCTGCATAAATTACTTGCTATCGTTCGTATTTATTGACTTTTAAATAAATTACCTTGCGAACGTTATGTTGATTGATTTTTATCTAAAGTATTTGTAACTTTGAATTTATTTATGTCTTATTAGTCATTTGCAACAGTTTACATTTATTGACTTTTACGTAAACCACTTATAATTTTAAATACACTATCTCATAAATAAATTCCTTAGTAAATTCCTTAGAAATTTTCAAATTTAGTGTTATCAATATGCAATTATTTTTCTAAACGAATGTCAACAAAACTTCTGTAAACAATTTCACCATTTGAGCTAGTTGTAAATTTAAAATGCAGTTAACAATAAATCGTAATAAATATCTTGAGCTAATCATCTAAATAAAAATTAATAAGGATGGCGAGTATTTTATTTCGCCAGTTCTCAAAGGACATCTAGTGCATACAACCATGGCTGCTAAGTTCAAAATTTATGAAATGGGATGAGGTTGAGGTTGAAGTTAAGATTGATGTTGAGGAAGAGAGTGACACTGATCCAAGATTTCCTATGGGCAGGACTAGCGATTTGTAAGTTACAGCAAGCATTCTCCCCGTATTCATGATATTGTTTACAATTTGCAGTGTTCTGGAAGACATAAGACGTTTTGAAATACAGTTATGAATTTCACCACCACCACCACCACCACCACCACCACCACCACCACCACCATCATCAATTAATAGTCTTTAAAATTCCAATGTGGAAAAAAACACCTTCCTTCCTTCCTTCCTAGGTTACTATCTATCTATCTATCTATCTATCTATCTATCTATCTATCTATCTATCTATCTATCTATCATGTGTGGTTTTCTACACTATAGTTTTGACTGACTGACTTTCTAGTGTGGACCACTTCCAGCCAAAGCTGATTTCGCGCTAGAGTTAAGGAGTGGGGGTAGGAAAGGGTCAAGTATGAGAGGGGAAGAGAGAGGATGGCTGCGCTGGATAGTTTTTCTCGTTTATTGCATCTCTGAGTTGTGCACGTTCATGTTGCAATTTGGAGTCGATGGCACTCAGTGAGAGACGTAGACGACGTTTGGAGAAGGGTAGAAGATGAAAAACGAAGAAGATAATTGGCCGGACAAAGGCTTGCAACCGCCAAATTCTGATGCAGTCGATTAAGTAGCATTGTTGCCGGATTGGTCCGTTGCTTATCTGTTTGTTGCTACCACACTGTCAGTTGGCTGGCTGTCCTCCCAACTTCGTTCACAGACAGTCAGTGAGTTGCACTGCTTGGCGGATCTTATTTTTTTGGGTCAATATCGTCTGCTAACTAAAAGTGTCACACGGCGCCAGAGGAATCCGTTGCTGGAATAGCATTGTGACAGCTGCGACGATGTTTCGGTTTTGGCATGCGCCGTTAGGGGTGGTTTTGAGCTGGCTTCCGGTTACAGATTTCTTGATCTTGTCATTATTGCCTTTGTTAAATCGTGTCAAGTTTGGCGCCTGACTCATGACTCTGTTTGGTGTCTCGATCCTTAAGCTTTTTCCCTTGGTGGTGGTGGTGCTCGTAAGTAGTGATGGAGGAGCTAAGTAGACTCGTGTCTCAGTGACAGTAGTTAACGTTGTTGGAGTCATTATCTGCTGATCTAGCAAACGGGCATCGTGCTGATTCTTCTTTGGTTTTTTGGTGTATGTCGTTAATGATTCCGTCCATTTGTACTGTATATGTGTACTTTCTTCTGGTTTGCAGGTTATCAGTCATTTTCAGCTGTTATTCATGGGTGAAATTTCCCCCATATGTAACTCGGACAATTTGGCTTTGATTTCTGTGCTCATTTCAGAACCATTTCACCCTGCCTGGAGTGGTATATTAGTTTATCCCTACATGAAGTGATATTTAGTCCACCATGCTTTGAGTTATCTACCCTGAATGACAGGGAGGGAAGGTGACATAGAGCTTTGATTATCGAAAGTAGCTGAGTGATATCGAGGTATCATTGTCCGTTGTAATTCAAAAATTGTTGTTGTGTAACTCTGATGATCTCGTGAAGACTAAGAGTTTAGTTTAGCACGTTCACATCGGCAGTCCACTGCGAAGTGTGGCGTGTGGTGGTGGTGGTGGTGGGAGGGAAAGCACTGCTGTAACTGAATGAATCAATGTGTGCGCTGCGAAGGTGTTTCGTTTCACGACCTTTATCAAATTGTCTACACAGTAACGTCATCGGACACTCTGGTCAGCAGCCCGACCGACAAGTTAAAGGTAATTAGATGATGAAGGGGGTGGGAGGGAGAAGTAATTTCACGCCTCTTTATCTTGACCCCTACTCATCTATCCACAGGCATGATGTTGTTAAAGGTCCGAGTCTGCGCCCTGGAGTTAGCTGGACCTAAAAAATCTACTTGGCACTATTAAGTAGGTAATGATAATCTGTCATCAGACAGTAAGGGGAGATAACCGACAAACCGCAGAGTTGGCTGGTAGAGTGCGTGGCTTCAACGCGCTCGAGTGACTGGGGAATTTCCTTCATTGCTGTTTTAGACACCTAGTTGGCTTGATGAACTTGTCTTAGAAAAAGACGACGTATGGCGTGCTCGTGTGCTAATGGATTCTGCACACAGGGAATCTTTATAAAACTCCGACATAATAATAAGTGTACAGTCGGTTCCAATTCAACTAGACACCCCCATTTCAACCCCCCCCTCAACTGGCTGGTTCAGAAGATTACGGATATGCACTCACATGAAACTATGCATTCTACCCAATCTTACTAACCGTGACTGCTACCCCGCATATTTTCTTTGCCTCGAAACTTTTCAGCGCCTAAAAGGACCATTTAACTACATACTGCTGTAGTAGTGTGAATAAATTAGCAAATCTTTCACATACTGCCATTAACACCTCCCTCCCCTATCTCCCCTCCTCCCCCGCCAACAAGTGTATACTTTCTTTAGTGAGCTATCAAAGCACATGTTTGGTATGGGATAGCTTGAATTACACACAAACTTATTAGAAACCAATTTATTTTTTACACTGCAAGTTGAGTTTCTTAACAGGAATAAGCCAATAGAGCACTGCCTATGTTTACAGTTCGGTCAGTACACTATCTGTAAATTAAGATTCACAAACACATACATACACACACGGTGTTAAAATTATCTTTTACAGAAATTGAATACGTGTATGAGAATGTGGAGAGAGAGAGAGAGAGAGAGAGAGAGAGAGAGAGAGAGAGAGAGAGAGAGAGAGAGAGAGAGAGAGAGAGAGAGAGAGAGAGAGAGATTTACTGCTCGTTAATAGAGGGGGGGGGGGAAGAGATGTATATACTGTTCGGTGAATACTGTCGGTGAAAGTTAATACTGTTTTTTTTTGTAATAGGTGTTTTTACAAACACAAAAAGAACTATTTCCGATTTTCTCTCTGCAAATGCGTGTACATGTATGCATGTATATTTATATATATATATATGTGTGTGTGTGTGTGCGTGCGTGTGTAAGTATGCGTGCTTGTAAGAAAGCACGTGTATGTATCTGTGTGTCTGTAAATGTATGCGTGTGCTCAGAGGTTATATGTATGAGAATTTCTTTTGTGAGCTGTTCGGACATACGCACGCATATACACACCACATACATGTACACACCACACAACTGTGTTCTGTTTGTGACTCCAGACAACACTCTCACCGATCCCTCTGCACAACGGCTGTCAACTCTGACACTAAACTGTCTTGGATCACTCGAGCAGTAACTACTTTCCTTGCAGTAGCAAAAAGTACTTTTTGATCTCCTCTAGCTTACAAGAAGTCGCTTATTTACTACATAACCGAGACGGCGTTGAGTATAGTGTGAGATCTGCGAATCTTTAAAATGTCTTCCAGTTATCAAGGGGATGACAGTACGATGAAATAGTCATTGATTAACCGGAGAAGAAAAAGACCTGAATTTAACGGTTGCCTTTTACTTACCGTCGTGTGATTCAGAGTTGGGCGTGTTCATGGTGAAATGCATATGTCTTCATGTACACATTTGTGTGTGTGTGTGTGTGAATGTGACTCGCATGACGAAGTGGTTGCATGCAGATGTAATAGCAGTCTGTGAGGGGGGGGAAGAAACGTGTGAGGAAGGAACATAAATAAGAATTGTTTAATTGCAAAATGTCAGCATTTACTCACGAACATTTTATGCAATGTTCTAAAGATGAGTAACTATGGAAGGAATAGGGAATTAAAATAAGGTTAAGAACGGAAAGAACATTGAAAGAAACCTAACAAGAGTGGAAAGAAGAGTAACTATGGAAGGAATAGGGAATTAAAATAAGGTTAAGAACGGAAAGAACATTAAGAGCTAATAATGAAGCGGTGATATTAGGGTTAAGACTATAAAAGACATTTTAATAATGACAGAGCGGTAATGACGCAATTCAGGAGAGGTTTTAGTTCCAGTGGACTGATATATAAAAACGAGACAATGTAAAGAACTGCCTCGAGAAAATGCATTCAGACGGCAACTTAATATAAATCTATTTTCTTCTCTTTCATTGGATAAAAGAGTGCAAGCAAAAAACAAACCTTTTTTTTTTAGCGGCTCACATTTGTGTGTGATAGCGGACGATATTGTAACTCGAGTTTGAGTAATTAAGCCTAGAAAATGGTGTTATTTTTTAAATGTCTCTCGTACAATGACGGCATACGAGTTTGAGTAATCAAGCCTAGAAAATAGTATTAGTTTTACGTCACTCGTACAATTACGGTAATCGAGTTTGAGTAATCAAGCCTAGAAAATAGTATTAGTTTTACGTCACTCGTACAATGACGGTATACGAGTTTGAGTAATCAAGCCTAGAAAATAGTATAGTTTTACGTCACTCGTACAATGACGGCATCGGTCGCCTCACACAGTGAAAATATCCTTCTCCAAACATAGTTGGAGCTAACTCACAGCAGACGTACTAGCAAAAAGCAAATAATCAGTAAGGTTGGGGGAGGGGGGAGGGGAGGGAGTAAAAATGGAGAGGGCACTTTTGCTCTTAGGATTTTACAATTTTTTTTTCTGGTTGCAAACAACAAGAGTATGGACGTGATGGCTGGAAGATGTGATTGAAACAAATGTCCAAACCTACGCGTTCGTTGATTCTTACCTGTCGCAAATGTTAACGTATTAAAAAGCGCAAATACACTTTCTTTATTTGTTGGCTGAATGGCATATATGAGTGGGTCTATTACTGTATTTCATTCGTGAGGACACATAAGGAATATTGAATATTGTTTACAACCACGGAATAGCTACTTAAGTCTTCCCCTGCTTCTACACTTGTTATCTATCTATCTATCTATCTATCTATCTATCTATCTATCTATCTATCTATCTATCTATCTATCTATCTATCTATCTATCTATCTATCTATCTATCTATCTATCTATCTATCTATCTATCTATCTATCTATCTGTATCTGTCTGTCTGTCTGTATCTAATTTCCCCAGCCTCTTTCGTATTAGCTATCTTTATAACAGTAAAACTAAAATTTAAATCATATTTAAAATAATTCAGTTACTTCCCTCACTCTATCCTTTTATTCATAAATCCATCGAACTTCCATTTTTTCCTTCATTTTATCAACACGAATCCACCTCCTCTTTGTTTTTCTTCCATCTAACCGTGTTTATATCCACGTACCCACTTTGCAGAATTTTCTAACTGAACTATTATCAAACATAAGTACCTTTCTCGCTAAAATAACCGTGTTTATATCCACGTATCCACTTTGCAGAATTTTCTAACTGAACTATTATCAAACATAAGTACCTTTCTCGCTAAAATAACCGTGTTTATATCCACGTATCCACTTTGCAGAATTTTCTAACTGAACTATTATCAAACATAAGGACCTTTCTCGCTAAAATAATACGCACACAGCCTCGTGGCGTATTTGTCATGAAAGACAACTCTAATAACTTATTCGGAATCATGCGTTAGTATCGCACTTTTCACATACTGAAACTAGTTTAGTTCTTCACTTATCACTGTCTGTGACGCAAACGCCACCTAGTAAATGGTTATTATTATTATTATTAATTAATTAATTAATTAATTAATCATCCATAACTAGTTACAAGTGATGAGACTCTTAATTTATGTTATTAATAATTTCTCACTTGGCGGATATACGAGCGCTGTAAACGTTTTCTCTCTTCCACAACATTAAAGACAATCATTTACCGTCACACAATTTTCCCGTAGTTGGAAAATTTCTTACTAAAGGACAAGACAAATCCATCTTTAATTTATATTTAGCGAGCCCCCATCCACCCACTTTCTTCTCCAACATAAGGTTATCAATATGTGTAAGAAGGCCAATAATAAATCTATTAAATCAACAGTCAAGTATACATATAACAAATACAATGAAAAAGATTACTTGACATCAATATTTCCATGAAATCATATTTGAATAATTTTTATACTAAACAATCATATATTCTAAAATACAATTCTATAGATTAGTGTCAATACAAATCATAGGATAGTTTTTATCAGAGAACTGAAATGGAGTTATTAGAGATAAGCAATAATAATTTATATATAACCTGACTTATTCACTGTTTCAATAGTCTTTAATTCACTTTTTTGCAACAAGGCAAACAAGTTATTCTTCAGTTCCTACTGTCAATTCCACGTAATTCACTCTTCACATTGCAGAACACCGATTCGATGTTATTCCCTGAAGGCTTAATCTGGGTGCTCCTCCACTGTTTAGTTCCCTCAAGGAGAACAACAATTGCAGCAATTTCCAGTTATCTCCTAGTACCAGAAATTGCTCTACGTAGTCAGCATACTTTGCCACCATACATCAAGGGAGTGCAGTGTATTCCTTACACTTTCACACACTGCAGTAGATATTTCCTGCATCTACCATAGTTGTAGTGATTTATAATCAATAAAACTCAGAGATTCAGATAATACATGGAAAGCTGCATTGCCCTTGTAAAAAATATAATCAAGGAACAAACGCTAAGTTTCCAATTGATCCCTTTTTAAAAATTTCATTCGTAAAATTCAAGTCTCAACTTACAGTTTCATGCAGCTGTATTTATTAGCCTGATAAACGCACACAATATAATAAATACAGCATATAGATTTATGAACAGGTTCACTAGAAACAATGTCAAGTGTTTAGCATACTACATATAAGCATCTTAGTTCAAACATTTGTAGAAGTAATAGTCTACTCACATAATACATCTCTACGTAATACGCAAGTATAACATATCAATAACAAAATGCACGAAAGTTTTCTAAGTCCATTCTCTCTCAATCAGTCATTTAAGCTAACGGTCGCCTTTCATGACTGCACTTCTTGCCACACCAACTTCAAGTAATCAGACAATAGAATTCTCTACATCATGTAAACTTTTGATCTCATCCCATTGGCTGGTCTTGTTTTCATAAATCTTAACCATTGGATAATAAAATCTACTCATCACGTTGGAACTGGTTTGCACTACATCAGCAATTTCTAGCACATTCTCAACTTGAGTGTTACTCCAACTCTGACACTTAAAAAAAATACCTTCATAAGGAGTGTCCAAGGTCGGGTAACTTCGACAATTTAACAATTTATGTAACAATTTTGTTTAGAAATAGGGATAGCAAATTTACTCCGCCACACTGTCAAAGATGTTTGTGAAATTTTATGCACGAATAACTGTTTTAATGGAATCAGGTGAAGATTTCGTACATGATGTATTTTCAAGCAAAATAGACTTATAGTGAAAATGTTTGTCTGCCAATCTCCAGATAGACAGATATGTGTGTAGTGCGTGCGAGCATGTGTGGGTTTGTATTCTTTCGTTGTCAGTCAATCTTCACTTTACTCCTTGCGTTAGTTCTCAGTTTTCAATTCTCATTGGCGATTGTCTGTCTTGGGGCGTTCCCACCAACACGTGATATATATTTTTAAAAAAAGTAAAATATCATTATTTAGTAAGAAAACTCTAACGCTTATTTGTAGACGAACAAATAAAGAAGATGAAGGGAACCTAAGGACTACCAGTCAGACAATCGAATAGACTGATGGATGAATGGCGGACGGACAGACGAACAGAATGATACAGAGATTGAAGCAGACAAAAAGAATTTAAAATCGATTTAAGCGTACACAAGCAGAACGACAAAGTTCTTACCCGCAAAACCAGCGACGATGAGTCCAGATAGCATTAGCCAAATGCCCATATTGCTTGGCGGTCACACTCCAGCATTGTGAGGTCAGTGTAGTTCTGAGACCAATGTAACGTCGTTTACGTCCCTTGTGATTATTATGCTACTAGAGTACGCTCCCTTATATAATAGTTGTGTATCCAACGTTGTCGTGACTTCAGTGTCATTCCCTCTCGCTTCTCGAATATCAGGTTGTTGGGTTTTAATACTTTTTATTTTTACTTTCCCGGCATCCTTTTCTTTATTTCTTAAAGATGAGTGAGTGAGTAGTTATTAATATGTTGACCTCTTCAGACACTACTAATAAGTCATTTTAAACTGTTGATTAAAATCACTTTGACATAGAAAACTATTTGTTCGTGAGCTTTATTCCAACACTTGGGTGGATAATTCGTTTAAATATTTATGTATTTTATTTTAGTTCAGGACATAATCAATCTTCGTCCTAAGAAGTGTAGCCGGACGCTGCAACAGAAAAATCAATCCGAACATTATTTACAAAAACATTATCTCTCGCGTCACAGGGTACTTAGAACATAAACGATAGAGTTCTTTGTGATGAACATTTGACGTACAGAGATTCCATATTAGTATTAAACAATGACGTTTGCTTCTTGGAAAAGATAATTGATAAGAATTTAATAAGAATAAATCTTCAGACTTAAAATGAAATGTAAATTTTTGAATGACGTTCTGATATAATAACATGAGAAAGTAATAAACTGACCGATGATTCCCGTTCTCTGACTGACAAATTAGCGAACTAACTCACTGGTTGATTAAATATAAATGTACCAGCAAAATAACTAAAGAAAAATTAACAGTATAAATGACTGATAATTAGTTATTAACTAATTAAACTAATTGATGAACGAATGAACTAAGTAAATGACTAACATTTTGCTTACTAACAAGCTGAACTTGGTAGCGAAATAAAATTAACTGACTGAATATGTCACAGATAAATATGCTGTATGCTTAACCCCACGTGCGTCAATGACAGATTGGATGATCGACTTACTGACAAATAAACAATTGAATAAATATATCTACTTCTTCACTAACAAATAGTATTCATTATTAATTAGTATAAATAGTGACGTATTTGATCGTCTACACAGGCTTGGATTATGCACACATGATGTAATTACGTCAGCAACTCAAAATGCATTGCATTATTTAAATTATTTTATTATTATTATTAATGCATTGCATCATTTATTTTTCAAGTAAATTGTAGGATAACAATTTTATCAGGGTGTTTTACTTAATTACTCTCTTAATTATTTAAACATAAAACATAAATTCTGAAATACATGAAGATCACCTTTACTACTGCTTCTTCTGCTTGCAGTAATACTTTTAGCATTTCAATTTGATCTGAATTGAAAATAAATAAGAGCTGTTACTACTGCTTCTTCTGCTTGCAGTAATACTTTTAACATTTCAATTTGGCTGAATTTTATACATTGAAAATAAATAAGAGCTGTTACTGCAAAGGAAAATCAATACTAAAGAAAAAGGTATTCTCTTATTAAGAAATTTCCCTATTTCATTTTCCATCTTTATTTCATTCACTCTCTCTATAAACATATACCACACTCATATACATGCACACACGAACGATATTGTAGTGTAGAGGGTATACATTTTAAACAAAACAACTTCACAAACCACTTTAATCACCACACACCACCAAAACCACCACAATAAAATAAAACCCTACCACGTACTGACATATCTGTGGACTGCAACTGCTTTTGATTAAATTTCTTGCCCAAACATTCATGTCACATTCTACAACTCCTCCGGAACACTGCAATAATTGTAAGAATATTTTGATATTTTGAAAATACACTTTGGAAAAATACGTTAGAGTTGAACTCAATCTGCACTGATATAGTCACGTTTCATAAGATTTCAATAGCTATTGGTCCAGAGTGCGTATGATAAAATATTTCATTTTACACAAAGTTTCATTTCACTTTCTTCCACCCTGGCGTTCCATACCCTCCTTCACATCTCTCAACCTCACCCCGGCTGTGTTTGCCATAAAGTGCGGACATGTTCAAATAAACCTAGCAAAGTGACAAACGACTTCAGGTCAGTTCACACTTTAGGTGATGGGGAGCTTGACAAACATTCTCGGTGTAACGCATTGTGCAACGCTCGATACCAAACAATTCGTCGACGAGAGAAGCTCACAAACTGCAGACATATTTTCACTTTTCTTGCCTGTCTTTTGGTGCCGTACGTAGAAGTATAACACAGTAAATTATGCAGTGTTTGCTATGCATATTTTGTTTTTAAAAGGACATTCATTTACCAAGTGCGTTTACAGACTTGGTGACACTTTCCTTGTTACAATGGTAACTTATTTGGGCATCACTTAAAAAACCCACACCCGACTAACTAAATAAATCTAAAAATAACTCAAGGATTCACGATATCATCAAAGTTGTGTTATTTTTGTTGAATTTTACACACTTACACACACACACACACACACACACACACACACACACACACACACACACACACACACACACACACACACACACACACACACACACTCACACTCACACACACACACACACACACACACACACACATTCACACACAAACATATATTCATACCAGCAGTTATATATTTATTGATAAGCTCGTACGTTTGTGTGATAATTGTCTTGAAAGTGAATCCAATGTGATTGCTATGGACGGCAGTAGTGCAAATCTCTCGTATTTTAAAATAACAAGGAAACAAACAGCATTGGACGAAACTGAAGAAAATAAATAAACAACACCAAACAACACAATCTTTCTAACACATTCTGTTTTACAAGTGATAATGTAGTAATGACATCGATTTTTGTTTAGCATTTAATTTCTTACAATCTCCCGACACTTCACAATCACGGGCTTATGAGCTCAGTTTTATCGAGGGGGGGAGGGAAGGGTGTGTTGATTCTGGGTGGAGGATTCCGCCAACCAGTTTGGGGGTAGAGCCAAAAACCTTCTGCATGACAGTGCAGCGATTATGTGTCTCGACTATCCAGCGGCCGAAATAATTATAAAAAATGTGACAACGCCAGGGAGGGAGGAGTCTACAGGCAGTTACTTGAAAAAACTGCGAAAGTAAATAGATTGACACGACTTATAGACACAAAGGTTTGACACAACTTATAGACACAAAGGTTTGACACGACTGATAGAAAGAAAGGTTTGACACGACTGATAGACACAAAGGTTTGACACGACTGATAGAGAGAAAGGTTTGATACGACTTATAGACACCAAGGTTTGACACGACTGATAGACACAAAAGTTTGACACGACTGATAGACACAAAGGTTTGACACGACTTATAGACACAAAGGTTTGACACGACTGATAGACACAAAGGTTTGACACGACTGATAGAGAGAAAGGTTTGATACGACTTATAGACACAAAGGTTTGACACGACTGATAGACACAAAAGTTTGACACGACTGATAGATACAAAGGTTTGACACGACTGATAGACACAAAGGTTTGACACGACTGATAGACACAAAGGTTTGACACGACTGATAGACACAAAGGTTCGACACGACTGATAGATAGTAACGTTTCAATAGTGCTGATAAAGTGAATAATTTGAAATGACTCATAGAGTTATTAGGTTGAAAAAGCTGAAAGAATTAATAAATTGAAATGAGTGAAACAGTGCGTAGAATGAAAAAAGAGTGAGAGAGAGGATGGGTTGATTGCAAAAAGAGTGAGAGAGAGAGGATGGGTTGATTGCAAAAAGAGTGAGAGAGAGGATGGGTTGATTGCAAAAAGAGTGAGAGAGAGGATGGGTTGATTGCAAAAAGAGTGAGAGAGAGAGGATGGGTTGATTGCAAAAAGAGTGAGAGAGAGGATGGGTTGATTGCAAAAAGAGTGAGAGAGAGAGGATGGGTTGATTGCAAAAAGAGTGAGAGAGAGGATGGGTTGATTGCAAAAAGAGTGAGAAAGAGAGGATGGGTTGATTGCAAAAAGAGTGAGAGAGAGAGGATGGGTTGATTGCAAAAAGAGTGAGAGAGAGGATGGGTTGATTGCAAAAAGAGTGAGAAAGAGAGGATGGGTTGATTGCAAAAAGAGTGAGAGAGAGAGGATGGGTTGAAATAATTGAAACGGTGGATGGATTAAAAAGTTTGCATGGTTAAACGGATTGATGTGAAGAAAAAATGGATGGATTGAAATATTGAAAGCATGAGTGATTGAAAGGTGAAGTGATTTTACGATTGAAATGGTAGATAGACTGCCCTGTAAAACAGAATGAGCAGTTTTTTCTTTAAAAAAAAAAGAACGCTTACAAAAGATGAATACGACGAAAGGATAATGGATAGGATGAATTAAAGGACTGAAATCACATTGAACTGATAAATTTTAGGAAAACATTTTAATTAATTTTCCCGCATCTGATTGCAAACACTCCAAAACACTTCGCTGTGCGGGGCGCTTCAGTGAATCTACTCTGAGGCTCTCAGAGGTTGCGTTAGCCCCACTACTTCCTGGTCTGTTGTCATAAATCAATGTGTTCAGTATTCATGCTTGCGCTCTTCCTCCGACTTTCGTACTCTAAGCATATAAAGTTCCTTACGACTATTTACGAATGCCTCGCGTTGCACATCAAATGTGAAGATGACTGACTGAAATTGCAGGTTCGAACGAACTGCCTCTTAAACCGAATAGTGTCACAGCAGCTTTATTTGCTTGCGCTCAAGAAGTGCTCTGTCTTGTGTTTGCTCTGACTGAGTTATGACCCCCTTTTCCCTGCGTTGTCTTGCGTAGTCATGGTGCTTGTGTTTGACTGGGTACTCGTTAAATGTCTGGGTACTCGTTAAATGTCTGGGTGCTCGTTAATTGACTGGTTACTCGTTAAATGACTAGATGCTGTTAAATGACTCGGTGATCCGTAAATGACTGGTTACTCATTAAATGACTGGGTACTCGTTAAATGACTCGATGCTCGTTAAATGATTGGGTGCTCCATAAAGGACTGGATGCTCATTAAGTGTTTCTGTTAAGTGTTAAGTGCCGTAAAAAGCCAGCGCATTCTTGAGTCATCGTCATCATCATTATTGCTCTGCTCTTTTTCATTCTTATTGTCATCTCCATCACCAGAATATTCTTTTTCTTGACTATCATTGTATTTGTTGACATCATCATTAATTTTGTCGTTGTGGTCGATATCGTAATCATCGACTCGTTATCAACAGCACCCCATCCGACGCGCTGACATCATTACCAACTATATATAATATCCCCCCCCCCCACATCCCCCAAGCTATAACCATCATCTCCACCACCACCATTATCTCCCCCTCATCATCAAAATCATCATACTCAACATTTAGAATGATTAATTATGACTGTCATCAAGACATCATTGGCACATTATTGTTTCATCAACAGTACAATGTGATGTTTTCATAATAATCACCATGTTAGTCTAGCGAAAATAATATTTTTTTAAAAAGCGCTCTCACTCTCTCTCTCTCACACACACACATATCCACACACACACACATACACACATATCCACACATACACATATCCACAAACACAAAGATGAAAAGAAAAAATAGACACGATAACAATTGTTAAAAATTCCTTCCATTGCATTTGAATCAAATGTCAAATGCTGCAACCAGGCTCCTCAAAGCAGAGAGAGAGAAAAAAAAGTTCCATATTTGAATACGCTTTCAAAACGTGACATTTTATGCTAATCGTCCCTTTGCTGCCCCTCTTCCCCCTTTTTCCACTCACTCCCACCTACTCCAACACACTCACGTACCACACCCACTACCAATTCGCAGAAACCGTTTCCTAACTACGCCTTTTCAGCGTATTCTAACTAGGTGTCAGACGTCCAGGACGACAACCCCCGCGAAAAATTATCAGTTCGACCGTCAACAGATTGGCCCGCGTCACTTCAGAAGATTCGAAGCGAGTGGCAAATTGAATGAAGGGGGCTCGAAAACATCCCATCAGCCATCGACTGTGACCTGTTGTGGGGTCAAAGCATTCCCTCCATTCACTTTAGCTCCCCACCCCAACGTCAAAAGGTAGCAAGGCATGAGTAGGTTAAGGGTCAAGCATTCGAGAGATGAAATGGATTGAGGGGAGTTTACGTTTTCGGTGCGTTTGCCATTTCAAATGTTTGTTGGCGCGCGTGTGTACACACATTCGATCATATTAAAGTGTTTATCTTTTAATTAGAGAGAAACTTACAAGCAACACTGAAGATGTACTTAAGTAAATTTGTATTTAAATGAAAGAGATAAACACACACTTCAGTGTTAAAAAAATGGAAGCAAACAGTGGTTCCGAGAGCTACAGTTTGATTTCACGCGACAAAGCCAAGATAAAATTCCCGATCGGTAATCATTAGTTTACAACAAATAGTCAGTTAAAAAAGAAAGAAATAAACCTCGTACACGCTCCAAATAATATCAGACATGCTTGACTGAACGCTGAGTTTCATCACCCTATGGTTTCGTAATTCTGTGACCCTCCTCTCACAGTCGATGTCGCGGCATGCCAAACCTCAGATACTCGCTGTGCATGATGTGATTGCGTATTACAGAAACCATTTCGATATAAACAGCATGATTGCATTATGAAGGACGTTATTTCGTTATACAAAATATTAATACATATTACAGACAGTATAAATAATATCACTGTATTATTAATGACACTATCTACTGTAAATAATATAACTGGTATTACATAAACTACTTCGTTATAATTAATATAATTGAATTAATGCTTATACTATTTCGCTATAAATAATATGATTGTGTATTAAAGACACACCATTTCGCTGTAAATAATATTATTGCATATTAAAGACATTATTTCGATAGAAATAGTTTTCTGTATTAAAGACATTATTTAGTAGAAATAATTTTGTGCATTAAAGAAATTTTTTTCACCAAAGTGAAGTCACTGTCTCCGTAAAAATGAATACGCCATCATAACTGAAAGCCTGGTGTCTACAAAGAGCCTTCTGGCAAGTCTAAAAATACACCAGAACTCCTCTGATAAAAGTGTGGACTCTAAACGAGAAGTCAGTGTCAGCTTGATTACTTACTCTTTCTGCTGCCATTAAATGTTTTATCTATAAATTCTGTCCTAACTGTTATAAGTATTTGCATTCCTCTTTTTAACTGTTAGTATTGTTCTGTCATGTCAGATTGGATTGGTTCATTAGCCATTTACTAATTAATAATCTATTATTTTCGTACTCTGTAATGTAAGACAAATATTGAAGTGTTGTGAGTCCAAACGAAACGTTAAGGTTTTCATTGCTAATTTATATATATATATATAATTGATAATTTATATAGTGATAATTTATATAGTGATAATTTATATATTGATAATTTATATAGTGATAATTTATATAGTGATAATTTATATAGTGATAATTTATAATTCCTTACACCATAATCTCGTCATCAAGCTCGTATGGTGTACATTGGTAAAGTAGGAAAACTCGCCAAATCCTTGTTGTCCGCATCTCATAGTACAATTCATTAGAACCATAACAATGGGATTTGTTATAACTGTTACAATGTCCATTAGAACCATGACAGTGAGATTTGCTATACAATTTACAATTCCATTACAACCATGACAAGGGGAGTTGCTATACTTGTTAAAATGTCCATTCGAACCATGACAATGTTATTTGCTATAACCATTACAATGTCCATTAGAATCCTGACAGTGGGATTTGCTAGACATGTTACAATGTCCATTAGAACCCTGACAGTGGGATTTGCTAGACATGTTACAATGTCCAGTAGAACCCTGACAGTGGGATTTGCTAGACATGTTACAATGTCCAGTAGAACCATAAGATCTTTGTTATCAGAACACCTCTAAGTGAGCTTGGTTGATTAAACGTATCTGCAGAGATGACGTAGATTCCTTTTCACTCGTCTTTAAAGCTCTGGGCATAAACAAAATACACGGTAGAAAAGATGCATGAATCGGGGCGTAAACTTCCCACCTTCCATTTGTTGTTATTAGTGTTGCTGAAACAGATTGGCGCACGAACATGCTATAATCTTGATGTCGACCTTTATCTGTAAAAAAAAGTCCCAGAAAGAGCATATTAAGTTATTGACATCTCTCAAGCATTAATGCATCCTAGGTTTTCGGCCGCGTTCAAACGTACTCTCTAGTGAACGCCACATTTGCTTATGGCTTTCCAAGAGTCCAAGCGAAAGCGAGGCTTTTTCACGAGCGACTGACACCCATCCCCGCTCGACCAAAGCTGTTTCCACTGGTCTGATGGCGTCTTGCAGCTTCCGCCCCCAACTCCCACTTCTCCCTAACGGCTGTTACGAGAGCCCCAAAATTCTACTGAAGATTTCTGCTCTTTCATCTTTTTATTATTAATTTTTGTGCGGAAAAGAAAAAGAAACAAAACTGAAATTTCTCTTTTGGGAAAGCAGTGGATGAATTAAAACCAAACGTATCTAACTAACTCGTGGATAAATGACTTACTTGTTTGAGACAAAGAAAATATAACTCGTGGATAAATGACTTACTTGTTTGAGACAAAGAAAATATAACTCGTGGATAAATGACTTGTTTGAGACAAAGAAAATATAACTCGTGGATAAATGACTTACTTGTTTGAGACAAAGAAAATATAACTCGTGGATAAATGACTTACTTGTTTGAGACAAAGAAAATATAACTCGTGGATAAATGACTTACTTGTTTGAGACAAAGAAAATATAACTCGTGGATAAATGACTTACTTGTTTGAGACAAAGAAAATATAACTCGTGGATAAATGACTTACTTGTTTGAGACAAAGAAAATATAACTCGTGGATAAATGACTTACTTGTTTGAGACAAAGAAAATATAACTCGTGGATAAATGACTTACTTGTTTGAGACAAAGAAAATATAACTCGTGGATAAATGACTTACTTGTTTGAGACAAAGAAAATATAACTCGTGGATAAATGACTTACTTGTTTGAGACAAAGAAAATATAACTCGTGGATAAATGACTTACTTGTTTGAGACATCAAGAAAATATAACTCGTGGATAAATGACTTACTTGTTTGAGACATAAAGAAAATATAACTCGTGGATAAATGACTTACTTGTTTGAGACACAAAGAAAATATAACTCGTGGATAAATGACTTACTTGTTTGAGACAAAGAAAATATAACTCGTGGATAAATGACTTACTTGTTTGAGACACAAAGAAAATATAACTCGTGGATAAATGACTTACTTGTTTGAGACATAAAGAAAATATAACTCGTGGATAAATGACTTACTTGTTTGAGACACAAAGAAAATATAACCATACGTATTCTTACACAATAATTAATATAAATATAGAAATAAAGGGAGAGAAGCTGGTTTTAATTTGTAGGCCGTATAATTGTACTCCAAATAACTAGATAATATATTCTAGCTTCTGAATTCTGTACGACAGATGGGAATGCATGTATTCAGTTTGTTTCAGTTGAAATTTCAACTAATTAAGTAAGATTTGCAAAGCCAACTAAACTAGAAAATCTATCGCTCGAGAAATTTGTATGTCAAGTCAAGTGACAAATCTACCTGGTCACTATGAGAGAGGCGTGAGTTACGCAGGTAAATTACAATTTTACGTGTCCGTAATGAAAGATATTACTGAGCGTTTGTGAGTACTAACTACAATCATATTTGTAATTTATATTTTCTCAACTGACTTATTTTCTTTTGTTTGTTTATTGACTTTCATTTTGAATGTTCACGATTGCTTTTATTGGGTATAAAATAAGTTAACATATTACATTAACTAGATTCTGGAGTGGAGATGCAAACTATTTTGCTCTGTATGGTTTATACAGAGGCCTAGCAAGGTGACGGAATGAGTTGAAAGGTCAGCTTTGGAGTACAGACGTGCCATAATGATGGATTGCATAGTGGCCTAGCATGGTGGTGTGTAGACGTATGATAATGATGGATTGCACAGTGGCCTAGCATGGTGGAGTGTAGATGTGTCATAATGATGGATTACCCAGAGACCTAGCATGGTGACGGAATGAGTTGAAAGGTCAACTCTGGAGTGTAGACGTGTCATAATGGCCTAGCATGGTGATGGAATACACTGATACATCAACATTGGAGTGCAAACGTGTCATCCACTGAGTGGAGTTGGAGTACACAGCGACAAATCATGTTGTGGGCCATGTTTGGAGTGTAGACGTGACACACTGAAGTATCAGGGATATAACTTGATCACAGATCATAATTTGATTCAGTTTTGGAGTGTAGACGTGACACTTTATGAGGTATCAGTGATTGTGCTTGATCACAGATTACTTTGGGAGTGTAAACGTGACACACTGTATAGGTTGAAGAGCAATTCAACATGACAGAATGTGTTGTGATGTTAGCTTGTGATGAAATGCAGGCTTTCGTGAAACTTGACAGCGCCCCAGCCAGCAAAGGACTCGCCACATTTCAGTGGGTAACTCTGCGGTAGATATGTCAAGCTGAATATGGAAAATTTGAAACGCTTCCTATGGTCTATTGCAGACAGAGTGAATCCAGAAAGGCTTAGGGTAACTTGGAGGAGAGCAGCCATTACAAATGAGTAAACATTCCGAAATAAATCTTCATTTCTATTTATTTCCATCCTCTATTTATTCGGATTTTAAACCAACAAGAACAACAAAAACTTGATTTGTGTAAAAGGTTTCTCATTATTCTGCACGTGAAGACAAATAAACACTATTGAATCACTACCAGTTACAGATATGAACCAGTTGATTTTTTACTGTTCGTACTTCAGTGAGCATCACAACAAGGAGCCCACTTCAAGGGGAGATAATTAGTGCTATGATACTAATTGATTGATCCCCTCACATTATATGAAAACTTCGTTCAATTGTTGGCTGTATGTCACGGAAGAGCAAAACGTCTGCGAATTCTACGAAAGCAGAATGACATTGGATAGGGTAGACAAAATGGAATGTGAAAAGGGTAGACAAAATGGAATGAGAAAAGGTAGACAAAATGAAATGTGAAAAGGGTAGACAAAATGGAATGAGAAAATGGTAGACGAACGTCATATGAAAAGGGTAGATAAAATGAAATGTGAAAATGTGACAAAATGGCATAAGAAAGGGGCAGAAAGAAGAAATTTTTCGTACAACAAAAGCTCGCATAAACTTAAACAAAACAGGACGTCTACCCACACCAGTCTGTCTCCAGTCTTTTTTTTACCAGTGGCCAATTGCGAAATATAAACGGGCAAAATAATCTTGACAGTGGAAGGATGCATGAAGGATGACTAGACTTCAGCAGTAAGTTGTCGATTTGACTTTAGAAACGTCTGTGTCTTTGGACCAAAATCTCCCTTAAGTCGCCCACGAGTTCTCTAATCATGAGATCCCACACGCAACGTCTTCCAAATTTGCATACACCCATCCTTGGTGCGCGTGTGCTGGCGCATTGTCTAATTTATTCAGACTATAAAGGGCAATAGAAAGCATATGATGTATAGAAAGCCTTTATTGAGCAACTGGTTAAGCGGAAACCACTTACAAACCACAAAATGGAGCGAGGGAAGAGGCGGAAGAAGAAATGCAGGCTGTCGTGAAACTTGACAGCGCCCCAGCCAGCAAAGGACTCGCCACATTTCAGTGGGTAACTCTGCGGTAGAGAAAATGCAGAATACGGTGATTAATTTGATCCATTCTTCTTGAGGGGGATTCCTCTGTCGTCCACGTCTCTCTGTCAGCTGCATAGTCTGGTAGCTTTCCTCGGAGTTAGCAGAACTCTGAGTGTGCCTACGTGTATTTGCTTCGCTATTTTATTTATTTTTTTATTTATTTTTTTTAAAAAAGAAAAGTGAATTGCAACACGCAAAAGGCGCTTCAGCTCATTAGAATACAAAGTAAACTGAATACCCCACACACACACCCCAGGTGGGCCGAGAGTGAGTGGTCTACACGCAAAACAAGTTTGTCGTGGTACTATAGGGTGTTTATACAAATGCTTCAGTAAATGTGTGTGTGCGTGTGTTGTGTGTAATAGTGTGCAGGTCTGCATATGTGCATGAATGCAAGTATGTGTATGTCTATAAGTATGCACCTGTGTATGCGCGCATATTTGTATGTGTATATGTGTGCTGTGTATGTATGTGCATGTCTGTATGTGTGTATAAGTGTATGTGTACGTGTGTATATGTGTGTATATGCATGTATGTGTGTATGTATGTGAATTGTGTATGGGGTGTTTCTGTGCAGCGTGCGTGATGTAATTATTAAGAAAACAGAATACATCTCGAGCTAAGAAGAAAGCGAATACAGACAAGATTTGCGCTTTGTGGGGAAACATACATAGAAAACTGAATACACCCCCCCCACCCCCCGAGATAGGCCGTGAGTGGTCTAATCTCAAAACACGTTTGAGGTGGTACTATAGGATGTTTGTACAAATGCTTCAGTACGTGTGTTTGTGCGTGTGTTGTGTGTATGTGTGTGTGTGCGTGCGTGTGTTGTGTGTATGTGTGTGCATTTCTGTATGTGTGTGTATGTGCACGCATGTATATGTGTGTACATGTGTATATATGTGTGTATGTGTGTTCATGTATGGATGTGTATGTCTGTGTATGTGTCCGTGTGTGCATGTATGTATGTGTATATGGGTGTTTCTGTGCAGTGTGCATGCTTATAAGAATGATCCAATTATTAAAACAGAAAACAGAATACATCCTGAGCTAGGAAGAAAGCGAATACAGAGAAGATTTGCGCTGTTGGGGAAAATTCTATTCACAGCAAACCAATTAAATTATTAAAAAATATAAGACCGACTAACAAGACCATGTTCAGGAAAACAAACACAAACAGCCCCTAAGGCAATTATTTTCTTCTAGGATTCCACGCGCCAATATGCTTCATTTCAGAACGCGATGGTCATAATTAGTGTCATCACGTATATGGTTCCAGTTCAAGAGTTATTGCGTCATCACTATGGCCAGTATCGGCAGTTTAAGGATAACAGGACGGCAATATGAAATGCTCTTTCTATCAATAAAGTTCTTTTAATAATTAATAATAAATGAGATAATTCCTCTAACAAGAAACTTTAAAGCAAAATAAAATTGTTATAACTTGTTCGATCTCACTGCGCAACCATACTTTCTCGCTCGTCTCCCACCTCCCTCTTTTGTACCCCGAGTTTGTATCTCATCTATCATTTGTACCCCGAGTTTGTCTCTCATCTTTCATTTGTACCCCGAGTTTGTCTCTCATCTTTAATTTGTAACCACGGTTGTCTCTCATCTTTCATTTGTATCCTGAGTTTGTCTCTCATCTTTAATTTGTAACCACGGTTGTCTCTCATCTTTCATTTGTATCCTGAGTTTGTCTCTCTTCTTTCATTTGTACCCCGAGTTTGTCTCTCATCTTTCATTTGTACCCCGAGTTTCTCGTCTTTCATTTGTATCCTGAGTTTGTCTCTCATCTTTAATTTGTAACCACGGTTGTCTCTCATCTTTCATTTGTATCCTGAGTTTGTCTCTCTTCTTTCATTTGTATCCCGAGTTTGTCTCTCATCTAAAGAATCAAACAACGTGATGTTTTTGTGTACAAGAACAGTCGAAAAGTCTGGCTCGCATTTAATGCTGTCAAATCTCCCATTCTGTACCCATACATTTCTCGTTCATACTTGAAGAGCCAGGCTCGCATTTAATGCTGTCCATCTCCCATTCTGTACCCATACATTTCTCGTTCATACTTGAAGAGCCAGGCTCGCATTTAATGCTGTCCATCTCCCATTCTGTACCCATACATTTCTCGTTCATACTTGAAGAGCCAGGCTCGCGTTTAGTGCTGTCCATCTCCCATTCTGTACCCATACATTTCTCGTTCATACTTGAAGAGCCAGGATCGCGTTTAATGCTGTCCATCTCCCAGATTTTCTCGCTCATCTAGGACATCCTTTGCGACGGTGTTTATTAAAGCAAATTTTAAAAAATACATGTATATCTTGTCCTCTACCCATACCTCCCCTCCACATATATACTAGCCCATTGAAAATCCTGAAGTACCTGCTTCTTTCCCCAGACAGTTTGGTCGAAGAATATTGTCGACAGTCGTCAATATCGAGTGGCAATCTTTTTGAGATGTAGCGTCTACAGATAAAATTAATTTTTCTGTGTAACTCTGGTAATAATGGAATAGAAAGTAAATCACTGTCATGTTTTATTTGCAGCCCGAATACGAATGGAATAGAATGATAAACATTATCATGTTTTATTTGCAATCCCAAAACAAATGGAATAAAATAAGGTGTTGATATGTTTTGTCTGCACCCGGACTGATGAAAGGATACAGAAAACAAGCACTGGGAAGTTTTATCTGAAGCCCGACTGGAACTAGAACATAAGCACTAAGAGTCGATCTGATGAGTGAATGTAGTGTGTTTATGACATCACTTTATTAAGTAAAATTTTCACTAATTGTTTCTGTTTGCACATGTTTTACCTGCTGTTATTTTCCTCTCATCATCCTCACCACGGTATCGACAGTTAAACATTTACCACGTCACACTTTCTCATCGAAGTTCGCAAGGCTATCAAATATATATCACGGAGAGGTATGAAATAAAATAATATAAAATAGTATGATATGTTTCCCCAGTAAAATATTCATCAGACTAATGGATTCAAAAGCAGCAACGTAATATAAAATAAAACGTAATATAAAATAAAACGTTTCAAAAAGAAACCTGTCTGGTGTTCTTGTTTGGCACCTTAATTAAGTGGGTTTGTTTGTGGCAGCCTCTTCCTCTTTTTTCTTTCTTGTCGTTTCTGCAGTTCTTCTGTTTCTATTGATTCAGATGTTGGTGGCCTCATTGGTGTCATTGTTGTTGACTCTGACAAGGGTGGAGGAGGAACCTCAACCAACTTTGTGCAGTCTTTGAGGGCAGCCTCGATGCCAGCTAGCATGTTTGTTGATATCTGTTGGTCTCTTTCAGTCTGGATATTTTTCTCCTTTGTTTTGATTTTATTCATCTGGGTATTGGCTGCCCGTTGCCTTGTTTTAATGGCAGCTTGTGTTTCTTTTTCTTTAGTTAGAGTCTATATAATATGTGTGCTGGATATTTTCGTCTATGGTGATAATTTTCATATGACGCCACAATCTCCTTTTTGCATCCTGTCTTCTGATTGGAAGATGAATTCAAGCAGTTTTTAGAAAGTGGTGTCTAGTTCTTTGTTGCCAAAAAATATTTTTAATCTCCTTGGTGATAGCAATAACAGTTTTACTCCTTCTCCTCTTGAACACTATCACCTTTTTAGCAAATTGATGACTTTTGATGTCATGCAGATTTCCTTGTCTAAAAAGAGCATGGGAGTAGCATTGGCTGTGGGTGGTTCTTGTGTTTCTTTTCTATAGTTTTCAGTCAGCTGGTTGAAATACTGAACATGACCAGTGGGTGTAACAAAAGGGTGATGGGTCAGTGGGTGAGGTCTCATGAAGTGGTGAAAGCAGCCCCTGCCAAATACACATCTATTTATAACCCTCCATCCAGTGACTCACTCTCTGGCTGACTTGCCCTGAACTGAAGGAGTCACTTTCACAGAAATGAGCATAATGTATAAGTCACGGCCTGCGCTTTACTTTTACCGGCGTCCTCTCTTACGTAGTTTGCTATTTTCGTAGTTTTAGGATTACTGGTGATCTCCCTTTTGGGATAGCGTGAGATTATATAGTCTGCCTCGCTTCTAGGACACTAAGGTATACAACAATGAAAGTTTGATCAAAATCTGACCTATAGTGTTTTAGTTAACCTGGCCCAAATCCGCAGACAGAAAAATGTATTTTGTGTGTGTGTGTGTGTGTGTGTGTGTGTGTGTGTGTGTGTGTGTGTGTGTGTGTGTGTGTGTGTGTGTGTGTGTGTGTGTGTGTGTAAACCCTACACATTTGCTGTATGCAGTAATGGAAATATATATATATTTTTTAAATTTCAAACTTAAAACAACTTTAATATAATACTATTAATCCCTGTAGCATTACCTGTAAATAAACTATTCCAGCTTCCTAAAAGCGTCAATCCCCCACAAATTACGTCGATTGAGAGATATTTCACGGATACGTTAAAAAGACGCACTGGGAGAGACGGAAGGGGGAGGGGAAATACAAATAGAAAGAGAAGGTGATAAAATGGAATGGGGAGAGATATATTTAGAGAAAAGAGAATCTAGATAATAGTAAGATAGTGAGGGAGAACGGAAAGAGTTTTATTGCTTTCTTCCAGACTCCTGAACAAAAAATTCCTATTGACTAAAAGACATTCGTATTGACTAAAAGACATTCGTATTGACTAAGAGACATTCGTATTGACTAAGAGACATTCGTATTGACTAAAAGACATTCGTATTGACTAAGAGACATTCGCATTGACTAAAAGACATAAGACATTCGTATTGACTAAAAGACATTCGTATTGACTAAGAGACATTCGCTTGCTTTCCTTATAATCGACAAGGAAGCTTTTATTTTAAATCAACTGTGGAAAATTGACTTCACAACCCATCAGTTTCTTTTTTCAATTGGGATTTCGCGTAACCCTATGAGAGGTCTCTAGGGGTTCTCCGAGAAATCGTGATTGAGAAGAAAATCATATACATAGTAATTTTTATGCAGGGGTTCCCTGAGATATGAAGATTATTTCAAGGGTTCCTCCAGTGTAAAAGAGAAAGGTTCAGAAAGCTGTTCTAAAGTGTTCAAATAAAGTACTGGTCTAATCATAAATATATGTATGTATGTGCGCGCATACACACACACACACACACACACACACACACACACACACACACACACACACGCACGCACACGCACACACACACACACACACAGACGTATTTTGTTTTAAATATGAACATTACTAGAAGTTAAGCTCAGTGAACTCAAGGAGATACAATTCGGTTGAGGCGTTGAGAGCCATTGTCATTCTTCTGTCATAGCCTGGTTCTTAGCAGAAACTTATGCTACAGATATTACCTTATCGACTCTCTAAGTGAAAAAAAAAATGAATTTTACAAATTCTGAATAACTTAAAGGGTTAAAGATTCTAATTATAAAGTTAATGATCGTTATAACTATGCGTTAAATAAATACAAATTAATCTTTTAATCAATACGAGTTAATGACTTCACAGATGAATGAATGAAAGACTCCGATGGGGAAGAACTTGTTTTCCACCCTTTCCTTCTTTCTCTTCCAATCATAACTCATTTGTCTCTTCTTGGATTTATGTATTGATTGCTGTATTAATTTATTTGCGGGAGAGGGAATACATTTTACCTGCGAAATCAGCGTAGTGATCTTAACTACATTTGACACTTCAGTAAACATTATCAGCAGACGTGTACCACTGTAGTGTTTAAGTTGTCCAAATGTCTGAAGTTCGAGTGTACCACTAGATGTCTCCTTCACATTTCGATTTACGGCCATGAGAAAAAAAAATTTGCAGCAAAACTAACACAAGTCTCATGAAAAACGCATCAGGCATGAAGTGTACAGTACATATACATCACGGGAAACATTAAATATTTGATAAAAATATTATATATAATTTAGAGAAATAATTAGATTAATAAAATCATATGTTGACGAATAGACAGATAGATAGACAGACAGATAGATAGATAGATAGATAGATAGATAGATAGATAGATAGAAAGATTAGAAAGCATTCAACTCAGCCCTCTGCTCTATTTACGAAGCGACAATTCAGATAACACTCATGCTCTTGCCTATTTGAACTGATACATTTGGTTATGCTATTACTCTCACAATATTCATTTTACAGCTAAAGAAGCACCAACATTCGAAAGCACTCTCTTTAACAGCAACCGACGTCATTCCAAAGTTTCAATTAGGACTGATTACGCGTACGTTGTCCGTGGCAACGTCTGGCATTCTGAGCTTTTGAGCAAATGCTAACGAACATCTTCACATTGCGTGACGAACATTATAATAACTTTCTAGCTTTTGGGACAAACACACACTGCACCCAGTATATCCTACGTCTCTGCCACCAACCCAATTCCACGCCTCCTAGTGGTGAATCAGGGGGAGATTAGCGGTGTGGCGTGTCAGGGTCTCAATCACGAAATTTTCCGATCATCAGTAGAAAATACCATCGTTGAATTTTTCTCTCTTCTTTTTTTCTGTTACCTCTGTGTGTGGTGTGTGTGTGTGTGTGTGTGTGTGTGTGTGTGTGTGTGTGTGTGTGTGTGTGTGTGCGTGTGTGTGTGTGTGTGTGTTTGTGTGTGTGCGCGCGTGCATGCTTAAGTCGCTACGTCAAAGGTGCGCTGGACAGTGTACCCGACTCAGGAGTCTCCATCACTTCTATAAGATGTTTCGTTATCTAGAGTTGAGGGCCTTTGTAATACGAGTGGTTTGCTCCAGTTGTCAGCCTTGATTAAGAATTAAGACAATGAGTCTGCTAGTAGTAGTAGAAGTGTAGGGGGCGCTTCCGGCTTCCGCCGCTTTCGCGCTCTGTATGTGAGTCAGCTTCTGTTTGTGAACCCTTTAATATCG
This sequence comes from Sinotaia quadrata, assembly GCA_028829895.1. NCBI lineage: Eukaryota > Metazoa > Mollusca > Gastropoda > Architaenioglossa > Viviparidae > Sinotaia > Sinotaia quadrata. The sequence continues at coordinate 20,829,164 of CM054180.1, forward strand.
TCTTAAAGGTCAGTTTCTTGACTCGGTCACCATCTTTGTGCTGAATGGGTGAATGAATGCAACTGTAGACGCTGATGTCACACCCACTCCACTCACACTCTGCAGCTTTCACATTGATCACCCACCAGACTGATGTATAGACAGATATAGTCACACTCTATTATGACTAAACAGATGTAAACCAGTGTGGTCCAACTGCAGTCCCGTGGGCCAAATGTGGCCTGCGTATAATTGTTTTGTGGTCCATGCTCATACAAAAAATATTTATTTAAGTAAATGGTATAATTATTTTTAAAAAATCTTGAATGACCTGTGAGCTTTAAAGTTTTGGTTTATGTGGACCTTGGAGTTGGACCACCCTGATCTATCAACCATCTACATCAGGGTGGTCCAACTCCGAGGTCCACATAAACCAAAACTTTAAAGCTCACAGGTCATTCAAGATTTTTAAAAAGAAATAGATGAATCTGCTTTAAAAACTGGTGATATTTAATTTGTCAACAAAAGGGTAGTGTAACAATCGGTATACAAATTATGTAAATGAGGATTCATTATTATATTTTATTTATCAATTTTTCAAAGTAATTAATGCATTTTGTTAAATTCATTATGAATACTTTTTTGACCTTTTTTTTTTGTTGCTAAGATAAAAGAATGAGTAAAGCATTAGTTGTTTAGTTAAGAGTTTAGACCAGTCCTGCCAGGCCATGTTCTCCTTCATAACTAACTGAAGCGTGAAAGTGTCCATCCTATGTTGGCCAGCATTGTATCTTGAGAGTGGGTGACGTGACCCCAAATGGAGAACTGAACACAATGAATATATGACTCGAGGTCCTTACGGGAGTGGGGTGGGGTGGTGGTAGCAGGCATTCATAAGCAATCTTTGTTACAGTTAAAACAATACAAGCAAACATATACACACATATATGCTGGGCCCCAACTCATGCTTGTCACTTGATAGCTGTGAAGCAAGTCCCGATATTTTAAGGTTTCAGTTGGTGAAGGGTGCAAAAATCTGGTATGTTTGGAATACGTTCTGTATTCATACTCCTCAATTAACGTTTCCTTTAGATTTTGCATCTACTCACCTATTAATCTACCTGACTATCAATATGCCTGTCTATATAAATACTTATCTATCAATTTTTCTACCTGCCTATCTGAAACTAGAACAAATATGTCGCACAAATGAGCACCATAAAAAGGGTATAGCAGATAGAATTTGAGCAGAGATATGCATAGTGAACACTACAAGAACTGGAACTAACAATAAAACTAGATCTAAGATGTCGCAGCAAAGAGCACCATAAAAACTGGATCTAGCACATAGAAGTAGAGCATAGGCGTCGCACAAGGAACACCACAAAATACCAGCACTAATTAAAGAAAACCCCTTGCACACTGCTGACCCTAAGGAAACAAAGCAAAAGTACAGGTCTAAAACTCTAGCCACGAAGAAATTCTTATTTACAGGCGCACAGAATTAGAAATTTGTCACACTAATAATACAAGACAAGACAACACTGGTACAGATCAAAATAGTAACAGCAACACAGGACAAGATATGTCATTGGCAAACTTGTGAAAATACTGTTTCCGCGTTTTTAGGGAGTTCTTGTGTGTGCTTTTTTTGCTAACTTTTTGCACAAATAAATCTCAATTACAGACGTACGCGTTCTCTTTCCCTTAGCGCAGTCAATTCCTCCCCCCATATTAATTCCTGCAAACCTCAGGCAAAAGACTAGAAATCTGACACCCTCCCCATTAAATTTAGTCATTTTCGCCTTTTTGTTTTATATGGGACAAGGTCAATTTTCTCTTCCCTACTCCTTCCCCCCCAACCCCCATCACTCACCTCTCCAGTCCGTCTTTTGAAAGCGGATGCTAGAAAACTGATTTCATTTTAATTGCTCGGGTTTGGAGACTTGCATTGTTTTGATGTTGCGGAAAGATCTCAGACAGAGGAAATAAAAAGAGAATTATACCTATCGCTTGTACGGCTATCGGTAGCCTCGAATGACAGTACAAAGCAATGAAAGGGTGTAAGGGAGATGACTCTAATAACCAATTTTTTCCAACCAAAATTTATTTGTTAATATTTTTTTCGTGAATCTGTGCTCTTTGTACTAACAGAATTTGAAAATGAAATAAAATGCATCTCCGAGGAAATTGAAAAGTTAATATAGGATTAACAAAATTACCTTATACTTAATTGATACAATAGCATTCGCCATTATATATATTTCCGCCAATAAAATTGTTTGTTGTGAAATTTCAAACTGCCATTGACTGCTAGGCAACATCAACAATTGCATTATCTCTGTATACTGAAAGCAATGTCAATGTTAGTTATAAAATATCAAATTACACTTGGCTGTTATATAATGTTTTCAGAGTAGAGAACAATATCAATATTTGTTGTAAATTTCAAACTGCCACTGACTGCTATGTAACATCAACAACAGCATTATCTCTCTATAATGAAATCAATATCAATGTTAGTTATAAATGTCAAATTACATTTGGATGTTATTTAATGTTTTCAGAGGAAATAAAGTCACAAGAAAAAAAGTCACAGGAAAAAAAGTCACAGAAAGCGACGGCTCATTAGGATCGTGGTTAAATGTGTGTGTGTGTGTGTGTGTGTGTGTGTGTGTGATTTGTATATCGTGTACATATAATTAATAGTGTTCTATTGTTCTTGTACTAGTCGGCGATTATAAAATGTAATTGATCAAAACGGTCGGCATATCTTTAAGTTCTAATAAACTATAAATATGAACGGTGGCATGCAATATTAATAAAACTCACCTACCATACAACTATCTAAACGTGTTTATATTGCATTGAATGCTTTAACCATATGATTTCATTTGTGTCTTATCGTATGTTGAGTTTAGGTCCCAAAATTATTGCATGTATTAAACATTTAAAATAATTTGATATATTATGTGATTTTTCTCGTGATATGAAAAGAACGCAAAATTATTTTTTTTATTATAAATTTAATTTATTTATGTTATACTCATACTTGCTTAGATGTGTAAATGCGTACTTGTTTAGTGATAACACGTCAGATTCATACACATTTTTCTGTGATTTATCTTCTGTGACTTTTTCTTGTGACTTTTTTCCGTGACTTTTTTCCTGTGACTTTTTTCCCTATGACTTTTTTCCTGTGACTTTTTTTCCTAGCAAAATTTGTGACTTTTTTTCCGCCAATCCTTCAGACACCCTTCAACATTCTGGAAACAAACAACCCAACAGTTATACGGTCCAAATGCATTTTGTCAGCAGGGTCTGTCTACCTGGAATTTGTTGCCTTTGAACTGGGATACAAAGAACTCAAGGTCTTTCTCAAGACACGCCTGTCAGCAAGAACGGCCCTGTCAGTCTGTCATTGTTTGCTCCAAGTGCACTGTCTTTCTTTTTATTCATACATCTCTTTTGTACATGCCGACATTTGTTATATATTCGTCTTACTGTTGGCTGATTATTTTAGTTTTCTTGTATAGTTTAAAGTGATTTCGTATATAAAGATCTTGAGTTATTTAAGTGTAATTATTATAAATAGCTTAGAGCTTAGGTAACATTAAACACTTTAAAAAGATTTCCTTTGCTATTATTTCTTTGCCGGTATGGGTAGGCAAACAATCCGACTTGAACTTCCCGGAAAAGATAAACGTCTATCTTTACTGTGTGTGTGTGTGTGTGTGTTGTTGTTGTTGTTGTTGTTGTGTTGTTGTTGTTGTTTTATGGTCAGAAGACGCTCGGGCATTACTCAAAGGAAAATGGAAAAATGGCGTATACATCGTGACCTCTTCGACAAATCTTCGAACCCCACTAAAGCCATAAAAAAAATATTATATAACATTTTTCTTCCTTTCTGGCTCGATTCGTTTCTATTTCTGCCTGAGATTATTTGCAGCATTTTAAGACTACGCAAAAACCAAGCCTATACTTACTGCTTCACATCTCAACCTTTGGGCGAAACAAAGCAGGACGTTCGCTCTTTGTCGGACACTCACCGTAGGGCGCCCTGGTTCAACCCCTAGCTTCTGGCGTGCAACATAAGAAAGGACTTGCGAACATGCGCTCAGTGTCACAGGGTTTTCGTGATGTTGGCTCCTTCACTAGATTAAGGCTGATCCTCGTCTGAGCCTTTCAACACGCAACGCATTAGCCGAGTCGTCTGCTCTCGGCGCAAGGAGATATGTCGGGCGATCAGTTAGCAGTCTGCTCGCCGTGGTTCTGGAATTTGTAGTCGCGTTTTCGGGTTTAAATCCTTAGACTTTTAGAGCTATCCAACTTCTAGTCCACTTAAATGTGCACACATATATGCTAGGGAGTGTTTTAATTTTATGTTTCAGTATATGACAACAATCAAACTAGTCATTGCCTCTTGAATGCAGATTGTGTAAAATTATCCTAAATTTCACAAAATAACGGCTTTTTGGCATCCACTTTCTATGTGACCTAATGTCTTTTAAATGGCAGAAAGTGGTTAAGTATAACTATAATTACTACTACTACTATTACTACTTCTACTTCTATTACTACTTTAGTATTATTTTCACTAATTATCTGAAGAGCTCTAAGCACTAACAATAGGTCTAGGACAACTAAATTTAGGATCCACCAGCTAGGCTAATTCGGAATTGGATGAGGATCCATTGAAAACGAAAATCCACAGACAAGAGATGAACTCGAACTAAATAACGTTTGCATGTGAGGCTAGTGATAAGCAAACGAATCCGTGGAGTTACGTACTAGTACATAAATCTATGTATACAAATAAACATCTACAAAGCCGTGGAGTTAATTACTAGTACACAAATCTCTGTATATAAATAAACATCTACAATGCTGTGGAGTTAATTACAGATACATAAATCTATGTATACAAACAAACATCTACAATGCTGTGGAGTTAATTACAGGTATATAAATCTATGTATACAAACAAACATCTACAATGCTGTGGAGTTAATTACAGGTACATAAATCTATTAGTGACAGAGTAAATTTGCCTATTTCTAGACTTAATTCTTATATAAATTGTAAAATTGTTGAAGTGAACCGAACTTGGGCGCTCCTTATGATGGTATTTTTATGTGTCAGAGTTGAAGTAAACACTCAAGTTAAGAATATGCTAGAAATTCCTGATGCAATGCAAACCAGTTCCAACTGGACAAGTAGTTTTTATTATCCAATTGTTAAGATTTATGAGAACGAGACCAGAAATGGGCTGACATCAAAAGTTTACATGTTGTAGAGAATTCTATTGTCTGATCACTTGAATTTGGTCTTGAAAGGCGGCCGTTAGCTTAATGGTGAGTGAACTGACTGATTGAGAGAGAAAGGATTAGAAATATTTCGTGCATTTTTGCTATTGATGTGTACTTTCATTTCTTATGCACCAATCCGAAATGAGCAACAGGACATTGCTAGGTTACTGTAATGATGAACATCCATGCATTCCACAACTTTCATTTTCACTTATTCTGATTGATGCGAGAATACTCTCATGCAGCCTTTAATTCGGCAAGCCTGCTACATTAGGGAATTTGATTTGCACTTCATATCGCCGGGACATTGAAACATATTTTTACCTAATATTCTCTTTTGGGCCAGATAGAATTGCATGCCGGGCCGGATGTGGCCCATGGGCTTTGTGTTCAACACCTGTGTTTTATCTGAATCTCCTGGTTTACTGATTATAAACCACTATGACTGTGGTAGACATGAGAAGAATCTTCCGCAGTGTGTAAGTGTAAGGAATACACTGCACTCCATTGATGTATGGTGGCAAGGTATGCTGACTACATTGAGCAATTAATGTACAAGGAAGTTACTGGAAATTGCTACAATTGTTTTTCTTTTTGAGGGAGCTAATACAGCAAAAGAGCGCCTAGGATATCCTCAAGAGGATAACAGTGAAACAGTGTTCTACAATGTGAAGAGGGAATCACATGGAATTGACAGTACTAATGTGGCTTTGAGGCTTTGCTACAAAAAGTGCATGAAAGACTATTGAGACAGTGCCTAAACCAGGTTATGTACAAACTATTATTGCTTATCTCTAATAACTCCATTTTTGTTTTCTGATTAAAATAAACCATCCTTTGATTTGTATTGACACTAAATTGTTGAATTGTTTTTTTTCTCAGGAAATAAGACTATATAAGATCTATAGATAGTAAAATTATTCAAGCGTGGTTCATGGAAATATTGATGTCAAGTAATCTTTTTCACTGTATTTGTTATACGTGTATTTGTTTTAATAAATTTATTGCTAAATATATTGACCTTGTACATATTGATAACCTTATGTTGGAGAAGAAAGTGGTTGGATGGGGGCTTGCTAAATATAGATTAAAGATGGATTTGCCTTATCTATAGTAAGAAGTTTTTCTCCTATGGAAATATTGTGGGACGGTAAATGTTTGTCTTTAATGTTGTGGAAGAGAGAAAACGTTCATAGCAACCGCATATCCGCCAACTGAGAGAGACGAGTGGTGTCTGCTGGAGAATTATTAATAATATAAATTAAGATTCTCATCACTTGTAATTAGTTATGGACGATTAATTAATTAATAATAATAATAATAACCATTAACTAGGTTGTGTTGGCGTCACACTCTGCATACAAACAAATAATGTCGTGGAATTAATTACGAGTACACAATTCTCTGCTTACAAACATACATGTACAATAAATCTATGTAAACAAACAAACGTGTATAGTAAATCTATGTAAACATACAAACGTGTAAAATAAATCTATGTAAACAAACATACATGTACAATAAATCTATGTAAACAAACAAACGTGTATAATAAATCTTTGTAAACAAACATACATATACATCAATAAATCTATGTAAACAAACAAACGTGTACAATAAATCTATGTAAACAAACAAACAAACGTGTACACGCTGTGGAGTTAATTACAGGTACATAAATCTATGTATACAAACAAACAATGCCGTGGAGTTAATTATGAGTACATATATCTATATATATAAAATCGTGTACAATGTTGTGGAGTTCAGTACGGGTACATACATCTATGTAACCAGACAAACGTGTACAATGCTGTGGAGTTAATTACGAGTACAAACATATATAGATAGATAGACAAACTTGTACAATGCTATAGAGTTGATTACGGGTACACAAATGTATACATACAAACAAACGTGTACAATGTTGTGGAGTGAGTTAATTAAGAGCAAATAAATCTTTGTGAAAAACACACGTTCTTTCATCTTCAGTATTTTTGAAATTTCAAGCAGTTTTGAAAATATGTATTCAAATGTCCGTAAAGTGAGTTTTAAAGTCTTTAATACTTTGCTAATTGCTTAAAACTTGGCAGGTAGCCAATGGGAAAAAGAAATAACGTAAGCAGTTTTGATCGGTGTTCCCATAGAAACAATAACAATAAAGAAGAAATAAAAAGTAATTTTTAAAAAACCTGTAGACAGCACAAGCTATATGCTATAACCTACTTGTGGCCTTCCCCATTTTCCTTTCTCATTGTCTGGCCTGCATTCATTTCTTTATTTTTTTAAATTGACCTCTGAGAGTTCGATGTGTTAAACATCTTTTATACTATGCTGCTCAAAGAAAATTCTTAGGAAGTGACAACTCTTGCTTCACGTACATTAGCAGATGGCAGCGAGCAAAGAATAAGACCAGGCGGAGCATTACTTTTCAAGTAAGCACGCGGTCTGCGGAATGAACAGAGTCAACGAAGTAATGGAAGAGAAAGTGATGTAATTTTTTTAATGAAAAAAGGAAACAGGTTGTCTTTAACCTGTCAGGTACTGGTACACAAAAAAGCCAGACTTTCTCATAAACGATTATGCCACCAATTAATGGTTATGATTATTATAATTATTTAATCATCCAGAACTAATTATAAATGATGAGAATCTTAATTATGTTATTAATAATTTTCCAGAAGACACCACTCATCTCTCTCACTTGGCGGATATGCGGGCGCTGTAAACGTTTTCTGTCTTCTACAACATTAAAACAAACATTCACTGTCACACAATATTTCCATAGGTGGAAAACTTCTTACAAAAGGAGAAGATAAATCCGTCTTTTAGTCTATATTTAATGAGCCCCCAATCACACACTATCGTTTCCAACATATGTTTATCAATATGTACATTCAACGTCAAAGTCTCTTAATCACATTCAGCATAAAAATCCTTTTAATGTTATCACATTCAACGTAAAAATCCTCATAAAGTTATTACACTAAATATGGAATGCCTCATAAAGTTATTACACTAAATATGGAATGCCTCATAAAGTTCACACTCTGAACATGAAAAGCCTCTTAAAATTAACCCACTAAGCATGAGAAACCTCATAAAGTTAACACACTAAACATGATAAGTCTCAAAATTATTTCACTTAATATAAAAAATGAAACGAAATGGATTAAATTGTTTAAAACTGCAATAATTACACACACACACACACACACACACACACACGCACGCATGCACGCACGCACGCACGCATGCACACACGCTCACACACATTAAGTCCAACGAAAGAGTCTGAGTTTTATTGCACCAGCAGGAACGGTTTTAACAAATTTAAAATATAACTATACATGCAATTCTATAAATGGAGCAAGCAAACTAGGTACTAGCAGTTAAAGAATCCACAGATGTTACTGTTTATTTAGAATGTAAATTTACATGTAATTCTTTTACGGGGGACAAGGAAACTTCACATCAGCAATTAAAGAATGTAAAACTTTTGTTTGTTTGCTTTAGCAATAACAAAGTAAGTTGTAATTCTCAGTACATTACCTAACTCCACTGTTTCGACTCTAGCAACACATGAAAAGACTATTTAAAAATTACACACAAGCAAACAAACAAACACACACACACACACACACACACACACACACACACACACACACACACACGCCCGCACGACACACATTTAATTTTGATTATATTGGAGCAGTTCAATAAAAGCTTTCAAAGTGCAAATACAGTTTTAAAAAATTCAAAGGAAAGTAATTTTAAAGCAAATTTCTTTTAAAATTCACGGTGTTTACAGTTGCACAGCACTTTTCCATATTGGGAAAGGGGGATGGAGGGGGGACGTTGTAATGGATGGAGAGCATGGGCCGCGCAGTGCTATAGTGTTGCCTCCCTTGGCCTATATTCACATTGCGGCAAATATTCTCACTGAAAGGAGTGCCATCACTGAAGTGATCATTCTTTCTCGCACTCGCAAACACGTCTAATATCAACTATTTCAAGATGATGTTCGCGCTGATGTGTGTAACTAAATGCTAACATCTCCCCCCCCCCCCGTACCCTCAAAAAATAATAAAGAAAAAAGAACAAACGAACAAACAAACAATAAAACCAACAACAAAAACCCAAACAAAACCCCAGCAAATTCATGATTAATACGCGATTATTCTAAATACAACACGATTGGCCGGATGTTCATTTTACTTCAGTGTGCTCTTGCGCGGAGATATAAATGCGCGCATGTAAAATGTAACGTTGTAACGTTTAGATTGCATTTTTAAACCGTAAGAGATACTTAGCGTAAACATGCATAACCTTAATGGACAATGGTCAGACTGATTCTTTGGACACATCTCCTTACATTAAACGTTAAAAGGAAACGTTACAAGGAATGTTACTGTCTCGCAGGACTGACGTGTCCGAGAGTAAAGTTATGGCATGCAAAACAAAAACTGTATAATAATAGCAATAACAATGATACCAGTTACATCAATAATGGTAATGATGACTATTTTAGTTTTTGTAATATTAACAAAAGGAATAGAAAAACAATTAATAATAATATTAATAACACTAAACATAATCACTACTATTAAAACAAAGATCTAACACTAGCAATAGCAAGCAAAATCAATAGCAATAACCATGACAACAACAGCAATAAACAACTATGGTCGAACAATAACAAAATCAGCAACGGTAACAATAACAATTGCAATAGCAATAAGAATAGCACAATTAACACCAATTCTATTGACATAACAAAAACAATAATAATAACAACAATAATTATATTACAATAACAACAAAAATAACAGCAATGCTGATAACAGTAAAAATAAAAATAATATAATAATAATAACAATATCAACAGTAACTGTATCTCTAGAAATCAATAAGACTTATAACAAAGATATCGATAGATTATAATAACAATACTAATAACTAACAATAACAATAAAAACATACCAATAGCAACAACTGTTACAGTAGATTAACAATTTGAATAATGATAATAATAAAATAGCAGAAACACTAAGTATAATTAAATCAATATAGACTAGTAATGAGGAGCACAAACCATATGAAATATATCAATAGTGATAACGATAAAATAACAATAAGAATGAAGATAATGTTAAAAGTAGCAAAGGCAATACAATGCCTTTACAAATGAAACGATAACAGGACAAGACACAATAACAATAAATTTACAAACAATAACAATAAAATAACAAGATTCAATAACAAGAACAATAAATATATCGGTGGTCATAAAAAAACTATAATAATAATAACTACACCGAAGATAACACTAGACGTTCAAAGTAAAATTTAAAAAAATGGAAATAAAGTCGATAAAATAATTATATCGATAACAATATCAATAAAAATAACGATAATGATAACAATAAAGATAACGAGGACAGGCTTACCGTCTTGCTGCATTCATTCATGCCGTTAATTTGAAAGCTATTTATTGAGGAAAACAAATGAACGAGAGGTGATGATTTAAATACATCCCCGTTTTGCCAAGTCTGAATTGAATTTGCCGAATAAAGCAGCAATTTTTATGACGTCACAATTTTTAGGATGTCAATCCTGTTCAGAGCTGCTGATCAGCATGGGGAGAAAATACAGCGTGTCGCGTGTTTCATGCGCTGAATAGGCAACTGCTGTTTGGGAGTGATTGAATTATTCTGATTTTTCTCTTTGATTCTGTTCTGAAAGGTAAAGAGCAGAACAGGCAGCACGATATTATGTACAGTGAGTTTCTGCCGATGAACGGAAAGACAAAACAAAAGTAATGTGCTATTCAAACAATGTTTTGATGCTTTTTATTCATATTCAGTCGAACCTACTTTACAATTACTTTCGTTGTTTGAAATTAAATTTAAAAAGGAAAGAGGGCTTTTGTTCAGTATTCAGAGAAGACGCCATATTATGACGCACATATGATGTGGTTTATTTAAAACATTCCCTTTAGAGACAATTAACTCGAGTACTAAGTGCACTGTTATGACGTATTTCTCTGTGTAATTCTAGTGTAGTGTATTTGTTCAGTATGTCGTCCATATCATGACGTATCTCTAGTGTATTCATCAGTATGACACCGGTGTTATGACGCATCTCTAGTGTATTTCATTTGACACTATGCCGTCCGTGTTATGACGTATCTCTAGTGTAGCTTATTTGTACATATTATGACGTATGTCAAGTGTAGTTTATTTGTCAGTATGCCACCCTTGTTATGACGTATGTCAAGTTAGTTTATTTGTCAGTATACCACCCTTGTTATGACGGATGTCAAGTGTAGTTTATTTGTCAGTATACACCCTTGTTATGACGTATGTCAAGTGTAGTTTATTTGTCAGTATGCCACCCTTGCTATGACGTATGTCAAGTGTAGTTTATTTGTCAGTATACCACCTTTGTTATGACGTATGTCAAGTGTAGTTTATTTGTCAGTATACCACCCTTGTTATGACGTATCTTTAGTTTATTTGACAGCAATATCTGTAGTGACAGTAAACTTGGGTATTTAATGCCATCCGTGTCTCTTCTCATACGTATCTTCAAGTACTGATGAGTTCGCTTTGAATGTATGCCGTAGGGTGTCCTTTCTGGTGTATATATGTGTGAGTGTGTGCATGAGTGATTGTGTGTGTGCGCGCGGGATTTTTTGAAGTATTTATTGGTTGTGCGTAGTTTCTATCAAATATCATAATTGCATATTTATTATTACAGGAAGAGTACTAATCTGTATAATGCATATATCAGTATATTTGTAAATAATGTTATCCAGAGGCAATTTAAAAAAACAAAAACAACCCAGCATGTATCGGAGGATAGAATTGAAAGTAAGTACACCAAATACTTTCAAAGATCATAAACTTGTACCATACGTGCATGATAGGAGGGCGCCTTAAAATTAATTACACTAGATAGGTCATAACACATTCAAAGGAACAGCTGTACATATGCACATACAAATGATATGTAGTAACTTACGACAAGTACAGAAACAACCACACATACACACACCAAACACACACACACACACACACACACACACACACACACACACACACACACACACACACCCACACACACACACACACACACACGTATATGATATATGCAGAAAAACATATGCATAAGATATTTTTTAAATTACATGTTGTATTACTTGTTTAATGTCAGCGTGACATGACCTTCAGGTACTGTGTGTTTTGTAAGTATCAGAGAAGGTAGCAACTCATGAAGAGAATGTGCTAGAACTTGCTGATGTAATTTAAACTGGTCTTATGTGGACGAGTAGTTTTTATTATCCAATGGTTAAGATTTACAAAGAATGAAACCAACCAATGGGTTAAGATGAAAGTTTACCTGCTGAAATAATTTTGTTCTCTAATCACTTTGAATTTGGTGTGGCTGAAGTCTGGTCAAGAAAGGCAGCCATTAGCTTAATGGAAAGAAATAGCCTTTTTTCCTAGAATTTTCCAGTTTATTAATTTGTAAAAGGTTATGACCATGGTAGATTTGATAAATCTGCATCCCAGCAAGTAAGTGTATGGATACACTGCACTCTGTTACTGTATGATGGCAACACGTGCTCAACTAGAATGTGGAATTTCTGGTATAAGGAAGTTACTGGAAATTGCTACATTGTTGTTCTGCTTGAGAGAACTAATACCGTGAAGGAATACCCAGATTAGTCTCAAGAGAACAATGGCTTTGGAACATTTTACAGCTTACTAGAGGAGCACCCAGATTAGTCTCAAGAGAACACTGGCTTTGGAACATTTTACAGCTTACTAGAGGAGCACCCAGATTAGTCTCAAGAGAACACTGGCTTTGGAACATTTTACAGCTTACTAGAGGAGCACCCAGATTAGTCTCAAGAGAACACTGGCTTTGGAACATTTTACAGCTTACTAGAGGAGCACCCAGATTAGTCTCAAGAGAACACTGGCTTTGGAACATTTTACAGCTTACTAGAGGAGCACCCAGATTAGTCTCAAGAGAACACTGGCTTTGGAACATTTTACAGCTTACTAGAGGAGCACCAAGATTAGTCTCAAGAGAACACTGGCTTTGGAACATTTTACAGCTTACTAGAGGAGCACCCAGATTAGTCTCAAGAGAACACTGGCTTTGGAACATTTTACAGCGTGCTAGAGGAGCACGTGAAGAACTGACAATTCTGTTGTGAACAACAAACTTGTGACATTGTTACAGAAGCACACAAAAGACTATTGCAGCATTGTCAATGACAAGGTTATGTACAAACTATTATCATTTATCTCTCTATAACTCCATTTTTGTTCTATGATAAGAATGAAACTGTGATTTATATTGCTACTAATCTGCTGAATTATGTGTTAGGATATAAGACTGTATAAGCATTGAAATTATTCGAACTTGGTTTTGTGGAAATGTTAATGTCAGATAACCTTTCTTCATCGTATTTGTTATATGTATATTTGATTGTTGATTTAATAAATTGATTGACCTTCTTACAAAAAATGAAAATCATGTGTTGGATGGGGGCTCGCTAAATATAGATTAAAGACGGATTTATCTTCTCCTTTGGTAGGATGTTCTCCGTCTACGGAAATATTGTGTGACAGTAAATGTTTGTCTTTAGTGTTGTGGAAGAGAGGAAACGTTTACAGCGCCCGCATATCCGCCAAGTGAGAGAGACGAGTGGTGTCTTCTGGTGAATTATTAATAACATAAATTAAGATTCTCATCACCTGTAATTAACTATGAATGATTAATAATAATCATAACCAATAACTATGTGGTGTTGTGTCACAATATGATACATACATTTGATAAATGTAGAAATATACACAACTATGTAATTCCTAATAGTGCAGAGAACATATGTGATAAATATTCAAAACTATAATATAGTTATTCTAATGTCAATATGCATCGTATTTTAATTGTGATCGTTGTTTTTGCTAAAATCATTTCCTTCAAGGTGCTAAAATGAAGCTTGAGAATACATTTGACACACATATTATCACACGCGCACACATACCACACGCCCTCGTATGAAATCAGAGCTACAGAAAACTCCACAGTAAAAATGTACGCTCAAGGTCTTTACTATTTTAAAACTATCTTAAAGCTGCTGCATTAGATAGTGTTTATGAAAATGACGTCATTAGCTGTTGAAGACTGACGAAATACGTCATTGTACTTGGGACATCTTTCAGTCTCGATGTATGGGAGGATTTCTTATTATATGAAATGGGATCCTAGAATATTACCGTAGTTCACTGAATAAATTCAAGGTTCCATAGTGAAAGTGATTCAATACTACTGTCAGCTATGATTCCAGGAATGCTATAATTGTTGGACCAAGAACAAAAGGCAGCTACCCTAAAATCTTTCTATCATTCCTTATAATTTTCCAATAGAATTTCTAGTATTGTTCGCATATTTGTATAGAACATTTAAAAAGTATTCCGTATTCATGTCTATAGCATTTTTAGAGTAGTCTGCAATTTGTCTGTAGTATTTTTAGATTTTCTATACACATTCTAAATGGAATAACTAGGACATTTTTATAGTACTCTGCAATTTGTCTACTATTTCTGGATATTCAATACACGTTCTAAATGGAATAACTAGGGGATGTTTAGAGTACTCTGCAATGTGTCTGTAGTATTTCTAGATATTCAATACACGTTCTAAATGGAATATCTAGGACATTTTTAGAGTACTCTGCAATTTGTCTGTAGTATTTTTAGATTTTCAATAGGCATTCTAAATGAATATTAAGGGCATGTTTAGAGTACTCTGCAATGTATCTCTACTATTTCTGGATATTCAATACACGTTCTAAATGGAATAACTAGGGCATGTTTAGAGTACTCTGCAATGTGTCTGTACTATTTCTAGATATTCAATACACGTTCTAAATGGAATATTAAGGCGTCAGTATGCGCTATTTCTGGATATTCAAAACACGTTTTAAATGGAATATCTAGGACATTTTTAGAGTTCTCTGCAATGTTCTGTAGTATTTGTAGATATTCATTACACATTTAAATGGAATATTAAGGGCTTTTTAGAGTACTCTGCAGTTAGTCTGTAATATTTCTAGACATTCTGTACACATTCTATATTAATATTAAGGACATTCAGTGTTCTCTATGATGTATTCGGAATTTCTAACGATCTTGGTTTGTCAATAGAAAATGTATAGTAGCATATTTTGGCATTTTCTATTGAACTTCTGCTTTGGTACAAATCCAATGGTTGTGTGCAAATATTTTTTAAGTTAAAGTAAAGTAATAATAAACAATTATGGAAAACAATACAAATTGCGAATTGCAATTGCATCAAATTTCATTTGAACTCAGTAACCGACGTTATTTATGTTTCCAATCAGCACACGTCCGATAGATCTCATAAATACCGTCCGATAGATTGCACAACTACTCTCCGATAGATTTCACAAATACAGTCCAATAGATTTCACAGGTAGTGTCCGATAGATCTCACAATACCGCCCGTAATAGATCCCACAGGTACTGTCCCATAGATTGCGCAGCTAGTGTCCGATAGATTTCATAAGTACCGTCCGTAAAATTGAAAACAATACCGTCCGTAAAATTGAACAAATACCGTCCAATAGACTGCACAAATACTGTCCAATAGATCTCACAAATATTGTCCATCAGATATTGTCCTATAGATCTCACAAGTACCGTCCGATAGATTTCACAAATACTGTCCAATAGATCTCACAAATATCGTCCATCATGTATTGTCCTATATATATCACAAGTGCCGTCCGATAGACAGCACAAGCACAGTCTGATAGACCTCACATATACCGTCCATATATTGGGCAAGGAGTCCGATAGATAGATCGCATGGGCTCTTGGCTAGTGAAACTACAAAATAAAATTGGAACTTAACTTCAGCTGCTTAGGCTTGGAATCTGAGATCAATAGTTGTTATTTTTAATCTCGTCTCTTTTGATGAGATCAATACATGTAGTTGTTATTCTTAATCTCGTCTCTTTTGGTGAGATCAATAGTTGTTATTCTTCATTTCGTCTCTGGAGAATCAAAGTTTTCGAATGTATTTTCATTGCTTTCATAGATTAAGTTCATACTTATTTAATGTATTTTCATTGCACTCGTGGTTAAGTTCATAATTATTTCTTTGTGGACTCAAAATGTGGCAAAGCTTTGTGTTGATCATTTGAAACTCTTATGGTACGTGTCTCTTACACATATACACACACGACAGACATTTACACACACGACAGACATTTACACACACGACATACACATATACACACACGACATACATTTACACACACGACATACACATATACACACACGACATACACATTTACACACACGACAGACATTTACACATACGACATACACATTTATACACACGACATACACATATACACACACGACAGACATTTACGCACACGACATACACATATACACACACGACATACACATATACACATACGACAGACATTTACACACACGACATACACATATACACACACGACAGACATTTACACACACACAAATTACATATATGCACACACATATTATATATATTTAAAACGAACAGAACAAAATTGGGAGCTGAAGGATCCGGAGATCACTGTGGTCATTGAATATCGCAGAAGCGAGAAATAAGGCACACGTGTGGAAAGAAATTCTCAAAATGTCCGTCTCTCTCTCTAGCAGTTTGGCCAGAGCACCATATTGCTGAAACCACGATGTTTTTTCCATGTTCACTAGAACCTTTCCATTTCCTCTAAAAGCAAAGATTCTTAACATCTTCATTTAGCGTTCACCACTCACCATCACTGTTCTTTCATTATTATTTTCAAGAAAATAGGGACCAATAATCTAATAATAGTCTACACGCCACACTTTATAGCTATGTTATGGTCGGTCGTGAAGTTCCATAGTGTTTATCTCAGACTAGCAGCGGAAGTTTTTTTTTATTGATGACATCACTTAAATTAAAATGCTCTTCGTCTAATATAAAAAAACTATTAACATCTTTCACAATTTCCCGAATTATAGCTGACATTAAATTTATTTGCAAAATTTAGTCAACCTGTCCGGTTTTGTGGTTTCAATTCTTGAGTCAACTGAATCTTGTTAGGAATGGAATTTGAAATCTTCGTGCAAAATGCGACGAATGGTTCTGTCGGAAATGTTCAATTAGGCTGTTGCGTGTCATAACGCAGATTGTCGCAGACTGTTGCACTGATAATCTCCCTTTCCCCACATTTTCTGGGGCGCGAACAGAGCGTCCACTACCAGAAAATGGAGGCCTCGTACCTCCTGCAGTATTATACTTGTTGAACCAATTTGAAATGGTGTTTCGCGAAGGAACCCGACCGTGCCTATCAATGCTGAACTCACTACAAAACCGAGACTGCGTAGCGATTACCGTATTGGTTTCAATATATGAGTTTGCATATGCACTCGCCTGTGAACAAGCCAGTCATCCATGACTAACTAAACGGCAGGTATTAAGGGAGAAACGGAAATGAGTCATAGCCCCCCATCCACAATTCTTTACTCGCCTAGACATGCTGCAAGAATGCCAGATCCTTCTACCGGCCCTGTATGTATGTATGTGTGTATGTGTGTTTGTGTGTATGTATGTGTTTGTGGGTTTGGGTGTAAATGTGTAAGAACGATTACATACCAAGATTTTAATACAAGAGCAACACCAGTGATGCAATCAGGAACAACAAACACGGGAAGATGAACGGGATGAAGAAGAAGAAAGAAAACAAGAACAAAAATAATGAGAAGAACGAGAGAAGAATGAACTCAAGAAGAAAGAGCAAGAAAAATGAGAAGAAACAGAGAAGAATGAACCCAAGAAGAAAAAGAAAGACAAGAATAATGAGAAGAAGGAGAGAAGGATGAACTCAAGAAGAAAGAAAAGCAAAAACAAGAATAATGAGAAGAACCAGAGAAGGAAGAACTCGAAAAAAAAAGAAAAACAAGAACAACGAAAAAGAACAAGAACACATTTAGTGGTGTCTATGTGAAGTGAACGAGATGAGTTAAAGGGCAACCCCCCAGGCCCTCACCACGATGAAGAGCAAAAACTTCGCTGGTTTTCTTACTTGAGTGGTCATTACAACTTTCAGTCAGAGTTTTATTTCACTGACATCAGTGAACTAAAGGAATACACTTGATGAAATGGTCAGTTAATTTTTTAGTCTTGTAATTATTAACGAAAACGTCACAAATACTCTATCAACACTCCTTCAGTGCTGACCTCAGGATCGAAGTATCTCATTTCACTTCCGGTGCTACTATGTGGAGAATTTATACGTGATTGCGCCTCTGATTGAAAGTAAACTTCCGCTTCATTGCTCTTAGAGCTAGTCTACATGGTCACCTGTCTACGCAATTTCATTTCCAAATAAATGAAAGTTGGAGGTGGGGGCTTAGCAGAGGAGAATCAATCTGTTTAATTCCCCAAATAGCTCTTTAAAAATAATAATTGATAAGAAACAGTTTGTCGAAATCTACAATTCTACACTTTCATATTTATAACACAATATTGATCATAACTGTGAGTTGTTTTATCTCTTACTTACTTGGGTGTAAATGACGTCAGACAGCCCCGGAAGTGACGCTTTTAGAGAACGTGTACGTTCAGGATGCGGAACGAAAACGCTTCGTGCGATTTTAATAACAAGATTTAAAACATCCGAGAATTAAAAGGTTTCTTTCGTCGTCATACAAGCGCTAAAGTGATTATTGATCTGGCATTTTAATAAGTTTATTCACGCGAAATTACGTGTGAACTTTTGCAAATATTCTGTTGGTCTCACAGCCTCTTTGAAAACGCGCTAAATAGCTGTGGGTGTATTTTGGATTCGTTTAATCTCTCATATGTCAAAAACTTTAAATGTTTTCCCTTTCGTTTACTAATTAATATCTACCTCCCTTGTTAAATTGCTTTCCAAGACGAAAGTTGTGTAACTCTTGAAGAAATTTCCTCTCTAACTCTTTCATTCATTCCATTACTCTTTTGTTCACTATCTCAATTACAAAGTCTCTCTCTCTCTCTGTCTGTCTGTCTGTCTGTCTGTCTATCTATCTATCTGTCTGTCTGTCTGTCTGTCTGTCTATCTATCTATCTTGTCAAATGAAAGCAAAACAAAGTACTTTGCAACAAAAGACAATTGCAATAAATGACAAGACAGTAATATCGTTCACTTTGACCGGACACTTAAAAATAGTAAATCAGATATTAGGAAAACGGTAATGAAATTCCTACTTACTTTTTCAATGTCAAATCGTTGTAATTCCTTGATACGATTTCACTCTGACCATAATGATTATCATCCTGTTTAATAAACACCATTTAAAACCGCACGACAATAGCAGGTTAGCTGTAGGAAATTTGTAACATAAAGCACTGGCCCAAATGCAAGCTTTATCCCGTGTCCTACGAAATAGGACGAAACACTGACGTTGCTTCCTCTTTTAATTTTTATTTAAACGCAGCTTTTAAAGTAATTACTTCAAAATAAAATTTAAAAAAAGAAAGAAATTATTTACGTTTTTCCATTCAGTCCATCTTTACTGATTTTTGATCTTTAGGGATTTGGGTAATCCTGCCATTTCTACAATTGTGTCAATAGTCTAAAAGCAAAACTTCAACTGAATCTAGCAGAAACTGGTCAAAACTGGCGCCGTGAACGCATGATAACGTGGGTTTTTTTTTTTTTTTTTAATCTCTCCAAGAATGTACCGTGATTTACCTTCCGTTAAGTCTGAATGATTTCATTCTGCCTCGCCTCTCGTGCGCACGCGCAGTAGCATCAGTCGCGCGCTGGGAACGCAGTGGCAGCGCAGTCAGAAGACACCGTTCGGACCATTCGAGCAGGCAACAAACGAGCAGGACCACAGTAGACCAAAATAATGATTACAAGCATTACTGACGGATTTGTTTAGCTGTATTGACTGACAGAATACTGTTTGGGTCAGACTGATTATATAGAGAGAAGTAAAGCGATTACGAATTTTTACAATGGCATAACACAATTGAAGAGAGCTAGAAATGAGATTACCCGTCTCAAAAAAAAAAAAATCGGTGTCACAAATATTTTTTTTAGAAAAGAATTAATGCGTGTGTATGTGTTTATGTATATGGGTGTTTATATATGTGTCTGCATGTTTGTGTGGGTGGGTTTTAGGGACGACATTCATTTTTAAAGATGCGTGTGCATATGTGTGGGTGGGTTTAAGGGACGATATTCATTTTTAAAGATGCGTGTGTTTGTGTGGGTTGCTGGTAGATACCAAAGAGTCGCGGAGAATTTTCTCGTTTCGGAAAGTGATACGCGTAATGAGAGTTGCAATTCCCCAAAGTGCTAAGCATTGTGGTAGTTGCATTTCCCCAAAGTGCTAAGCATTGTGGTAGTTGCATTTCCCCAAAGTGCTAAGCATAGTAGTAGTTGCATTTCCTCAAAGTGCTATGCATAGTGGTAGTTGCATTTCCCCAAAGTGCTATGCATAGTGGTAGTTGCATTTCCCCAAAGTGCTAAGCATAGTGGTAGTTGCATTTCCTCAAAGTGCTATGCATAGTGGTAGTTGCATTTCCCTAGAATGCTTGCTATGCATAGTGGTAGTTGCATTTTCCCAAAGTGCTATGCATAGTGGTAGTTGCATTTCCCTAGAATGCTTGCTATGCAGAGTGGTAGTTGCAATTCCTCAAAGTGCTACTAAGCATAGTGGTAGTTGCATTTTCCCAGATTGCTTGCTATACATAGTGGTAGTTGAATTTCCTAAACATTACTGCCTCACTAATTTAGAATTGCTTCTTCGCCCGGGCAATGAATCACTCCATGAGAAATCTACAGATGAGTGATCAAGTGGATATAATTGTTGGTCGTTTGACAACTCCGATTAAGAGATTCACACTTACAAACACAAATTGGTGAGATTATTCGAGGAACGGCTGAATACAAATTTGCATATCACGTGACTGTGGAGAATCATTACTGTTGTTCAGTGACTTCCTCTTTGTCTTTTGAGGTAGTATGCGATTCCATGCAGACTTTATTTCAAACTTTGAGTTTTGAAAATCAATGCCCTTTTCAGTTAGTCTCAGAGAAAAAAATCAAATGTCTATAACATGTGAATTTGTTTGTATCTAATCTTTATCTAATCTTTATTGGTGCTTTGTGTGGAGATACTTCAGGGGTTTTTTAATAGAAAAAGTAGAATCCACCATGACTGATTAATTTGAATATAAAAATGATGCTGTAGGGGAAAATCCGGCTACTGTCGCTAAAATTCATTTTGCGCTACAGCCATTTGTAGTCGATTACTCCCCCCCTTGACAGTCCAGGGAGGTATGTACTTTAAAAAATGTATAGTAAAAAAACCTGACATAAATTAAAATGTTTTTCTTAAAATAAAAAAAAATGAGATTCTGAACTTTAATAAATTATAAAAAAAACACTTTTGATTTTTTTTCACTTTAGCGCTAAATCCATTCGTAGTCAATACTCCCCTTTGATAATCCAGGGAGGTATGTACTTAAAAAAATGTATAGTGAAAAAACTATCTGACATAAATTAAAATAGTTTTTAAAAAAATAAACATGAGATTCTCAACTTTAATAAATTATTTTAAAAAAACTTGAATATTTTTTACTTTATCCGGGTTTTAGACAGTATCACTTTATGTACATATACTCACAGATGATTTCCTTTAGCACTCATAACTTTCCTGACCTGACAGCTGAGTTATAATCACTGCACTACTGGCTGAAAGTCATAATATAAACAACTGTTTGGTTTACACTCATAACTTTCTTGACCTGACAGATGAGTTATAGTCACTGCACTACTGGCTGAAAGTCATAATATAAACAACTGTTTGGTTTACACTGTTAGCAGTTATAAAAGCTCGTGACGTCACAAACTGAAGAATAGGAAAACCCTACATATAACTTCATTGATTTTCTACTTTTAAAACAATCACTGAAAATGAAAGATTGCAGACAATTCTGTCTGTTTTAACCCTGGATATTCAACACAAAATACTATGGGTATACTCCGCTAGTTCGTGCTTTCTCTCAGAAGGGTTGCCAGGAGATGAATTTAGCTCCAGGTAGGACAATTTTTGAGACAGCGAAAGAAAACAAGCGAGGTGTTGCACGAGTAACGAACTTCCGCAAGGGTTGCTGTTCCACAAGCGGCTCGCATTTCTATACCAGAATCAGAATATAACCAGAACCAGGATCACGACGAGAACCAGAATAAGGATTCACGACCAGATCGGGACCCGGATCACGACCGGAACTAGGACCAGACTAGAACCAGGATCTAAATCAAAACTAGACAAGGACCAGGGTTTTGATTTTGATCTGGGTCCTGGTCTGGTGCCAGTTTTGGTTTAGATCCTTGTTCTGGTCCCAGTCCTCGTTCTGGTCATGAGGTCACAAAAGAGAGAAAGCCCGAGTCAGACAAAGGCAAGAGAACTGAAGATCCAAGCAAATTCAAACAACGACAACGGCACCACTACAGATGCAGCAGCCTTTCCAGCAGCAAAAGCAACATTACGAGACCAACGCATCTACATGGCCGCACCAGACCCTGCTACCTCCACCCGAATGCATCCTGTTAAGGGAACACCATAAGCCCAAACAGACTGAAAAAAATTTAAGTTAAAAGCCAAACAAGCAACAAGAAAAGAAACAACATTTCCATAAACGCAAGCAAGCAAAGAAACAAACAAACCAACACCTCAAGCAAAGCTAGACTCCGGATTTTCTGTGTTTTTGTGCCGACACTAGCTTCACCACTCACACAACCACAGACTTTTACGGACGCCACCAACTGGTAAGTTCACAAGGCCATTGTTACTTACACCATAAACACACAACGTCGTTTACATCATAAACACACAACGTCATTTACATCATAAACACACAACGTCGTCTACATCATAAACACACAACGTCGTCTACATCATAAACACACAACGTCACATACATACACTATAAACATATATCACTTATGCCATAATCACAGCTCACTTACACCATAAACACGATTGGGATCGACATATTTTGTTGTTGCTAAATATAAAAAAAAAATTGCGACACCAGCGCGACACCAGAACGGAAATCGAGGAATCGGAAAACTTGACCATTTATTAACCATCCATCCAGCTACCCGTTATATTCCAAACTGCCTTCGAAGGTCCAGCCTGCCATCCCCTACCTCTCAAGGTCTTTTACTTTATTTTAAACCATCAACTGAATTCTTCATTTTAATCTCCCCCTCCCCAAGGTGCTTAACCCTCGTCGGCAAAATTCATGAACATTGGAAGCTGACGGTTAAACGGATCTGATCAATCAGCACTAGCGGAAACTGAAAAAGGCACAGGGCATTGGCTCTTCCAAAGTCTGTAATGAGTTCACTGAGTGCTAAGCAGTTTGGTGTGCAATAGTGTTTCCGCTGTTTATTGGTGAAAAAAAAGTGTTTTGGGTTTAAATTGCTACCAATATGTCACTTGATGAATACTAAAGGACGCGCTGGGCTACAGCGCTAGTTGCTATGGAATCTTAGACGCCATTGTCAATCCAAATCAATACAATCACTGCGAGTGAAAAGCTTTGAAATGATTATATGGAGTTGCATCTGGAAAAATTAATAAGAACTTTAAAATTGGACACAACAGTAAAAGTGGAGCAAAGTAATAGGATGTGACGAAATATATTTATCATTTATTCTGGCATTAGTTGTTGTTTGGTTTGAGTATAGCTTATTTTAGTTTACACATCAATAATTATTTATTAATTTATGCTTTGGTTTGAGTATAGTTTATTTTAGTTTATACATCGATAATTATTTATTAATGTATGCTTTGGTTTGAGTATAGAGTATAGCTTATTTTAGTTTACACATCAATAACTATTTATTAATTTATGCTTTGGTTTGAGTATAGTTTATTTTAGTTAAAACATCAATAATTATTTATTAATTTATGCTTTGGTTTGAGTATAGTTTATTTAAGTTTATACATCAATAATTATTTATTAATTTATGCTTTGGTTTGAGTATAGTTTATTTAAGTTTATACATCAATAATTATTTATTAATTCATGCTTTGGTTTGAGTATAGTTTATTTTAGTTTATACATCAATAATTATTTATTAATTCATGCTTTGGTTGGAGTATAGTTTATTTTAGTTTATACATCAATAATTATTTATTAATTCATGCTTTGGTTGGAGTATAGTTTATTTTAGTTTCTACATCAATAATTATTTATTAATTTATGCTTTGGTTTGAGTATAGTTTATTTTAGTTTATACATCAATAATTATTTATTAATTTATGCTTTGGTTTGAGTATAGTTTATTTTAGTTTATACATCAATAATTATTTATTAATTTATGCTTTGGTTTGAGTATAGTTTATTTTAGTTTATACATCGATAATTATTTATTAATTGATGCTTTGGTTGGAATATAGTTTATTTTAGTTTATACATCAATAATTATTTATTAATTCATGCTTTGGTTTGAGTATAGTTTATTTTACTTTATACATCAATAATTATTTATTAATTTATGCTTTGGTTTGAGTATAGTTTATTTTAGTTTATACATCAATAATTATTTATTAATTTATGCTTTGGTTTGAGTATAGTTTATTTTAGTTTATACATCAATAATTATTTATTAATTTATGCTTTACGTGACTTTAAGGATATTCCCACCGTCATGCAAGTATGCACACATAAAGCCACACACACGCATGCAAACTCACGCGCACACACAAATACACAAACACACACACTCGCACACTGACCATCTGTAACCAGGAAAAACGAAAATTATAACACCTTTGACTTCACGAAACAAACCACAACGACAACTTCCCTTTGGAAGAACGACAAGCCAGCCCCATGTTTGACGACAAACTAACGATCTAAACAAGAAATTCTGGCACAATGACGTAAAGAGCGAGAGAGACAGGGAGATACAGAGATACTACTGGGGAGAGAGAGGGGGAGAGACAGAGAGAGAGACAGGTAAACGTTTGAGGAAACTGTACGTTGTCAACATTATTTTAATCTTTAAATGAATTTGTAGCAAAGCAGGTGAAGGAAATGGAGATATTTTATACACAATGAATATTTTATCCATTACCTAATGACTTTTCTCGACTCTTTGTCCCCCTCCTCTCCATATCCCCTTTGTTTTTCCCCTTTCTCCTCTTCCTTGCCTCTCTTATTTTTTCACTGCCTAATAGTTTGCAAGAAATGACTACGGTTATAAATGGTGATATTTGTGTCAATTTGTGGCCAAGGAACAAGTCGATGTCACATTACTGTTTGAATAATTAAAATATTTAGAAGTCGATTACCCTGTGTCACATGCACGAACATACTTGACGTAAATGATTGGTGGAAGGAGTAATAATAGCCTTGTGGCATGATTTAGCCATGTGACTGCACACTCTGCGTGACATAACAAATCATTATAGTATAAGATTTTAGGCTTGTAAAGAAGGCATACACTTCTCAATAAGAAGATCTTATTTTAAATTGGTTGTGAAATATAATGAGAATCTCTAAATTAAATACATCAGTTGCAGCCCACTGGTTTCTACACTTCCAGTTTTAAGATCTCAGAAGTAGCACGTGTCTTGTTCAGGGATGACCCTGAGTCATACTCAATACAAGTCGACAACTTTACAAATGATTGGTAAGTTCTGGAACATTTAGAAAGAATGAGCCCCCAAACAAATAAGTAAAAGCTGAGATATTATATGCCATAAATGCTCCAAATGAGGTCGAAGAGATTGGCGGGTGAAGAAAGGGGTGGGTGAAGAGGAGAATCACTGAAAACCTAACAGCCAGGTGCAACGTTCCCTCTAATATTTTTCCTATGTGCGCGGAACTTTTTCTTGTGTGCGCGGAACTTTTTCTTGTGTGCGCAGAACTTTTTCTTGTGTGCGCGGAACTTTTTCCTGTGTGCGCGGAACTTTGTGTGCGTGGAAATAGCGGTTGTTAGAGCTTGCTACCAAAAGTTGTGCGCGGAATTTTGAAACTGCTGCGCGGCATTTTCTATATATATATAATCAAATTCATAGACATAATGTATCATAGACTTGATAGTGGACTTTTAGAGAATTAATTATAGTCGATGTACATAACCTTTTCAAAGATGGCCTCTGTCACTAGCATGTGTTCACAATCACATAGTTTGCAATAAGTTACTATCTTCCTTATTTAGACGATGGTCTCATGTACCCCTTCTAGGCACGTTAGTCAACTGTTCTGTTCCAGAATCTTTGTGCTCTCCAAGCACACTGTGGAGAATCGTCTTGAATTTCCCTTGCGCTATCAAGCACATCAGGAAGAATGTTCCTGAATTTTCGTGTATGTTACTCAGCACAGCACGAGGATTGTTCAAAATAATCACCGTGAATTCCTGAAACCAAACTCAAGCCACCATTTCTGCGTATTGGCTCTTGAATGGATTTCACTGGAATCAACCTACAGCAACACATTAACGACAAGTTCTATGACAACGCTGGATGCACACACCAACATAATTAGGTTGAGTACAGTCATCACTGTAGCCTGAAGAGAATAGAAAAGTGTGCTTTTCTCTGCAAAAGTCAAACCAAGGCGCGCTATATTTCAGGCATATTTCATCTCCTTTCTCTCTTACAAACATTCTCATCTTACAAAGTCTGCAACAATATTGTTAACCCAATACACACACAGCATACAAAAATATATACAGCATCGATCAAAATCCATAAGTATAATGTACAATACAATCAAATTAGTGAATATAGAAATAACGTTGTAGTTACTTGTAGAAGTAAAACATTCTCCAATTGAAATCAAATATCAAACATGTATGAAATATTTCTAACTTCATTCTTTCTATAACAGTTAACTTTCCACAAATTAACGATCGCTTTTATGACTGGACTAGAGTTTCGATACATTCAAAGCGATCAGAATATAGACTTTCTTCAACAAAATAACTTTTGGTCCATACTCATTGGATGAATTTGTTATGAACAAGTTTAAGACTATTAGTCAGAAAAACTACTCATCCACTTGGAACTGGTTTAAATTACGTCATGGATGTTAAGTGCAGTGCAGGTATGATTGTTCAGTGCAGTGCACTGTATTATGACATAGATGTTGAGTGCAGTGCACTGTATTATGGCATAGATGTTGAGTGCAGTGCACTGTATTATGGCATAGATGTTGAGTGCAGTGCACTGTATTATGGCATAGATGTTGAGTGCAGTGCACTGTATTATGGCATAGATGTTGAGTGCAGTGCATGTATTATAAGTCTGGCTAGAATCTAACAAACTTGGCTCTGGATAATTACTTATAAAGAAATGAAGTTTGGCTGGTAAATCTTTCAAAACTGAGGCTGGGAAGAAAACTTTTGGCAATGTTTACACACAAAAAATAGATTTAAATCTTGCTAACAAATATCTGTGGAAGTCTTTCACATATTTCTCTCGAAATTCACGCTTAAAGTTATTCAAAGCATAACTGGTGAATATTTTAAAACCGATTTGTATCTGTTCACTGAGAGAAGACTTTGGTAGGTTGGCATCCGTTCAAAGGCCTAGGGAAGTTTTTCCTATCATCGTGCGATAATTGGTCATTAGTGGGTCAGTTCACGTTGGCAGTAAGAATGTGGGTTGAAGAGTGCAAAAAATATATTTATTGTTAATCTTTCTTCTGTGTACAAGATGCTTTGGAAGAGGTAGTGATTCTGCTGTTGCATCTTGCTTTTCAACTCCGCAACGGGAGCAGTTTTTTGGCTGTTCGTTTGAGTTGTGTAATAGCAGTGGGACATTTTTGTATGTGCGTATGTGTATTGCATTGATTGCCAGTTTGAGTTGTGTAAAGAACAATGGGAATTTTTGTACGTGCGTATGTGTATTGCATTGATTGCCAGTTTGAATTGTGTAAGAGCAGCGGGGCGTTTTTGTATGTAAATCTCTGCATTGCTCTGGTTACTTGAGTGTTCTTTGTTCATGGGTAGGAGGGTATTTCCTTTAAGTGTTGTTCATCATAATTCTGACTTGTAGGTGTCTGTGCGTAGTGACTATCCGCGTGTTGCCACCATTTGACTCTTTTTCTCTACACAGCTATACCGTCATTATAGTTATAGAAACCTCTTCCCAGCCCACAGTTATTTTCTACCTTTACTAACAAATGTCTGTGCCAAAAGAAACAATTAAAACACATAATTAACTTATTAATTAAACCAGAAAAGGATTGAGGATAATTTAAAGATGAATAATGACAAATTTCCTTTATCTCAAAATAAATTGTCTCCATTTTACGTGCAATTCCTGAGGAAAATATTATTTTTCTTTCACAGACAAACTGGCATAATTCCTAAGCTAATAAATTTCTCACCACGACTGGTGTAGAGTTCTCAAAGTAATAATTAACTCACCACGATGGATACAGTTTTCAAACTAATAGATATCTCATTTCATCTTAATTACTTACTACGTTCTGTCCATCCATGGGATCCCTAACGTGTACGGCTTGTGCGGATTAACAGCTTCGCACCGTTTAGAGCAGGGGTCACCAAACATTTTTCACAATGGGCCGGATATAACTGACAGAATGACGAGCGCTGGCCCCATAACCATTCTGTACAATACTTGTAAGTCATGACGTCAGAGTTTAGCATTCCATAACCATTCTGTACAATACTTGCAAGTCATGACGTCAGAGTTTAGCATTCCATAATCATTCTGTACAATACTTGCAAGTCATGACGTCAGAGTTTAGCATTCCATAATCATTCTGTACAATACTTGCAAGTCATGACGTCAGAGTTTAGCATTCCATAATCATTCTGTACAATACTTGCAAGTCATGACGTCAGAGTTTAGCATTCCATAACCATTCTGTACAATACTTGCAAGCCAGAACGAAAGCTCTGAATTTAGCATTCCATAATCATTCTGTACAATACTTGTAAGACATGACGTCAGAGTTTAGCATTCCATAATCATTCTGTACAATACTTGCAAGCCCAGAACGAAAGCTCTGGAAAAAAAAGACGAAAAACTAAGTTTAGCATTCCATGTTAATCATGGGTGAGTGGCGTGCAATGCACAAAAACAAAGACAACCAACATATTTATTTACTAAAGAAGTTATCAAAGAAGGCAACATTAGCAAAAAGATAGTTACATCTGACCTAGTGTACACATATCCGAATCTCACAAACTAAGCAGCAAAAAAGTTTAGTGAGATTTGTGAAACTGAAGTTTGGCTTTCATAATATCAACAATGTTTGGTTTGGAATTGCTGCATGCAATCAAGAGAATTGCTTTCAAATGTTCATCAATGTTTGGTTTGGAATTGCTACATCCAATCAAGAGAATTGCTTTCAAGATATCAACAATGTTTGGTTTGGAATTGCTACATCCAATCAAGAGAAGTGCTTTCAAGCTATCATCAATGTTTGGTTTGGAATTGCTACATCCAATCAAGAGAATTGATTTCAACATATCATCAATGTTTGGTTTGGAATTGCTGCATCCAATCAAGAGAATTGCTTTCAAGTTATCGTCAATGTTTGATTTGGAATTGCTGCATCCAATCAAAAGATTGCTTTCAAGTTATCATCAATGTTTGGTTTGGAATTGCTTCATCCAATCAAAAGAATTGCTACATCCAATCAAGAGAATTGCTTTCAAATGTTCATCAGTCAATTTCGTTCGATGTGTTGACGCCACATACTTCAGTTGTGAAAATGTTTGCTTACAGACATAAGTTGTTCCAAACACTGATGCCATACCAGCGGCAAATTTCTTCAGTTTGGGAAAGTCAACATCAGGTAAGCAGCAGTAAAATTCAACAAGTTTTCCTTCTCTGTGCTTCTCTTTCAACAAGTCATTTGTTTGCAAATCAATGAGCTTCAACTGTAGTTCAATTGGCACGTCGTCAAAGTGTGAAGATCTCCTAGTATTCTAAACATAATATTTATGTGTCACAACGTCTCGTGTTCCATACGTTTTATCAAGCAAATTCAAGTACCGTCGGCGGGCCTGATGAACTGATGTCGCGGGCCGTAGTTTGGTGACCCTTGGTTTAGTCACGAACTCTTCACATTAATCGGATTTACTCTGCTATTTCCAGGTCACCCCCCCCCCCAATTCTTTCTTTCTGCTAAAGAACTGAATACCTGCGGATTCCCGTATTCTGCTATTATTGTACAATTCTTCAAATTTTTTCCTGCTATCAACACAAATGTTTAATTATTAACAAAACAATATACTAATTTTTGTGTGTGTAATTGAATCAAATTCTGGATCTTCTTTTCACGCCACAGGGAGCTACTTTTACGAGCAGTCATCAATATGAATAAGACATAAGTTTGAAGAGTGAACACAACATAACTCAATACCGGGTTTGGACTCAAGAAATCATTATGTACTAATTTCAAAGAAATGCGATTTCCATATAAGTAAAAGATTTTCTACTTTTAACTACAGATATTCCACAAATCAAGTAGAAGAAAGGAAAAAAGAGTATATTTCACTTCTTCTCTGCACATACACCAAGTGAGTATAAAATACTTCATACACACAATCCAAAATCTTCTCTCTCTCTCTCTCTCTCTCTCTCTCTCTCTCTCTCTCTCTCTCTCTCTCTCTCTCTCTCTCTCTCTCTCTCTCGTGGGAATACTTATAACAAGGATTGGAAAAAGAAGGCACATAAAGACTAAAACTCACTAAAGATTCTCCTACTTTAAGTACGTTCACACTCTGGACCTTTAAACAACACATTTTCCCCCTTATCTTTCAAACTTAAATCCAACGGAATATCTGCAACTTTCACCTCCCTGCACATTTCTTACTGTAAAACAAAACAAAACAAAGACAATCAAGCGCTTCTCAATAGATCATTACAAGTAATATTTCATGGCTGATCACTAAGTTATACTCTTTTGACTCCCGTAATCTTCTTATCACCTTCCTGTTGTGTTGTCTGTTCTCAATGGCATTTCTGGTTTGCTCAAGGCTGTACCATGCATGCCGCTTCCAATATTGCCACACTTAAGTGATGCGACGGTTATTCAGTCTTGGAAAAGTCCTCAAAGAGACAAACAGTGGCAGCAGTAATGGGTTCTGTTATATTTCTTCTCTGCTTTGCAATCTTTGCAAACTTCCTCAACAAACATTGGTAGCAATAGCTTGTCCAACTTTCTTTCATTATTAAAACAATTAGTGAAGTTCAGGCATTAAACGATGGTTGCTTTGAATCTCATCGTCTTCTCTCTAGCGGTTGGCCTCTCGTTACTTTTCTTGACAGCCCTTGCAATTCCTGACTACGCAGCGACAGGCCATTTGAGTAAGACCTTTTGTCTGCCAATCATTGCTCAAGCACATATTTTTTGGTAAGTCTTAGAGCTGACTTACTTGTTCTTGGCTCTTTCAATGAGACTTCCAGATTTTCACGAGAATATTTGAAAATTTAATTATTAACTAAAGGTTTGGACGTATTGCACGCAGAACTGCATGCACGAAAAGACACATGAACATGGATAATTGTAGTCTACCGTATGCTAAAGTACAAGACCCCCCATACACACACACACACAAACACACACACACACACACACACACACACACACACACACACACACACACACACACACACACACACACACACACACACACACACACACACACACACACTTTGTATTGTTTATTTCTTTTGCTCCACAGGAATTGCGTTAAGACTTTTCATCTTCACAATGTCCTCGGTTTTGGGGGGATTCCTGTGGAGCCTTCTTTCTTTTCTCTTTAATTCGTAGAGTGTATTTTGGCGGGTGTTCTGCTGCTGTTACTTGGTGCTTTTCTGTGAATGTTCTTTGTTCGATTTGTAGCAACTGTTGTGGTTCCTTTTTTATACTATAAACAATTGAGTTGGTGGGATAGGCTTGCTTTAGAGCAAGCTCTGTGTTTGAATTGTGAGCTTTTGATTTTGTTATCTTTGTTAAAGTAGTGTTTCTGTGTTTGAATTGTGAGCTTTTTATTTTGTTATCTTTGTTAAAGTAGTGTTTCTGGGAATTGGTTTTGGCTGTGATTGTGCGTGTTCTATATTTTTTTATGTTACATACACATGAACGTTCAGATATATACACACACGCTCACACAAATGCACATAAACACATGCACCCAAACATGCACGCACGCAAGCGCTAACACACACACACAGATATACATCAGAGAAAGAAATTCGAATTTAACAATAACAAAACACTTATTGACGAATACCAGTACGAGCAAGGTTTTACAAACTGTAAACTAATTTATTTACAGTCGATGCAATACAACTGTCTGAATAAATAGTCTTGCCCTTGAACAGCACTTGTAGAAATATTATTCTCATTTCTCATTCGTAGAGAGTTTTTTCCCCTTAAAAAAATTTCTGTATGATTATCTCTCTTTCTCTGTCCTTTCATCTCTGTCCCTCCATGACTCTGCCGTTGCCTCTCTCTTTCTCTGTCTGTTTCCATCTTTCTCTGTATGTTTCCGTCTCTTGCTATGATTCTCTCTTCCTCTCTCTCTCTCTCTCTTCTGTCTTGTTCCCTGTTCTCTCTCTTTTTATCTACGATTCCATCTCTCTCTCTTCTCTGTATGATTCCATATCTCTCTCTTTTTTCTGTATGATTCCCTCTCTCTCTCTCTCTCTCTCTCTCTCTCTTCTCTGATGATTCCATCTCTCTCTCTTTTTACTGTATGATTCCTCTGTTCTGTCTATCTATAATTTTGTGTGTGTGTTATTTCTGTGATTCTCTCTCCCTCAGTCTTTCATTTTCTTCTCGGTCTTTTCACGTCTTTGTCTCCGTCCTTGCCTACATTCTGTCTGTCTCTCTTTTTGTCGGTCATTCTCTTTTCTAGATCTGTCTTTTTCTCTGACTTTCTATCTTTTCTCTCTCTCTCCCACCCACAACCCGTTTTAAAGAAACAAAACAAAGATATATTTGGAAATGAGGAAAATATTGGAATAAAAATACTTAGATGGCCACATTTGGACCGAAATTACACGGCGATTTAGACCTCTGTACACATCACCGCGTGCTTGACGACAAGATCCAAAAAAAACTGATTCCAGACAACAGACACTTTCTCCTGAACCCCCGTTTCTTGAAGGCGAGCTTGTAATTACATCGAGCCGCGGCCTTCAGTGGATAGACCACGCATGGGGCCAACAGATCGCGTGCACCAGTCTTTCAATGGGTAATTCGGATTTGGAAAGAACACCTTTATTTGCTCGAATTTCCAACAGACTCTTTGAGAGCTCAGTTCTACTTTAGGTGAACTTATTTCATGCGAAGTCATCCCACATTCCGTTAGACCTTGGATCATGCCAGGAGAGGTTTCTTTTGTTTTATTTTATGCGGTTCTTGTTGTTGTTTTCTTTTTGTAGACTGTTTGCTTGATCTGTAACCGAAAGCATTATAACGAACCCGTGGTGTGTTAACAATAACACCATCCAACGCAGCAACTCTGACCTCTTTACTTAGATAATGGTCTGGTATGTAGGCCGAAATAAAAATTATTTTCAACTCTATTCTTGTAATGCATCTTAATTTTTTACGAACCATTCGAGTGACCTTGAAGATCAATAACTAAACCTATCGTACTATGAGAAAAAAGAATCAAAACAAACCAAGATGGTCAAGACTCAACCCAGAAGAGGTTGGGGGTAATATTGGAGTTTCTGGTAAAGTTCTGAGCCCACATGTTGCACACTAACTTTATATCTTGCCAACTGCAAAACGAATACGCATATATGCACACAAAACCTTTTTGTGTTTCTGAGATGAACGGACTATACATAAAAACCAACATAGATAGATAGATAGATAGATAGATAGATAGATAGATAGACAGATAGATAGATAGATAGATAGATAGATAGATAGATAGATAGATAGATAGATAGATAGATAGATAGATAGATAGATAGATAGACAGATAGGTTTATATTTTTAGTCATGTATGCATAGTAAATTAAGCCAAGAAAATATAAATATACTTAATAATACTTTATTCAAAGTGCACATTTTTCTTTACTCATTGTTGATTTCAAGTTAGAATGATTGTCTTATGCCTAAGACCGAGCGAATACTGACAGCTTTAAAAGTACGCCTGGAAAAGAATGCAATGAAGGATTATGGATGTAATTTTCATTCAAACTGGAATCTCGTGTTAGGAGAACCCCTCGAGCAAATCGCTTAACGAACCTTAGACACAATAAAGATCTTTAATTTAAAGCTGAGTAATTGTTAGAAGCTGTCGGGACGCCGATGGCGACTGTGAATGAAATCAAAGACTCCCATAATCCTAAATTTTCCAGCTGTTGAGTACTTTCAGTTCGTGTTTGCAGAGTTAATCAGCAGAGTTATTATTACTGCTAATTCGCATCGCGTCTTATGGAAACGCTGTGTGAACGTTGAAAACGCTATGTGAATATTGAAAACGCTCTGGCAATAGAACACAGAACAATCCGACGTTGTTAGAACGTTCGACTGCGGGCCTTTGGAAATCGAAGACTTTTGTGCGAAATGAAACGCCCTCAGAATCGTTCAGACAATGCTGGTTGAATTTCAAATGTGTTGTACCGTGTTAGAATTACAGTCGAGAGCGCATTGATAGGAGTCGGACCATGCAAGTTAATCTCAGTTCAGTTAACAAGGGGCTATAATTTTTAAGACCAAACACTTTGTTCGCAGTTGAACCATGAGGCTGCACTCGACAGATCTATGTACGTTGATCGGAATTCAATTAACCAACGAGCTATAATTTCTAAGAACAAACATTTTACAGCTTTGCAGATTGGTCGGAAATCACTTAACCAAGAGACAATAATTTCAAAGACTAAGTTTGATCGCTGTTTGGAGCCACGTGACCGCAATCACCTAGTCTAAGCTCGTTCATTGCAATTCAGTTAATTAAGAGCGGTATATTATAGGACTGACCACTGTTCGTGGGCTTAAGTGAACCAATGCACTGCGTTCTGTCGGTTTATATGCCTTGTGCCGAGGCCTAGCCAAGGGTCTGAATTATCTATGACTTAATCCTCTGATCGATGTCCGAAGGGACTGCGTTCTCAAAGTGAAAAGCCTTGAAAGGAAGTTTAGCAAACCAAGGTATATTATTCTCTCATATGAAATCATCTGATTGATGTCCGGGTGAACTATAGGAATTTTCTGTGACAAAAGCTGAGAAGTAAGACTGCATTTATCACGCCTAAAGCCTTCGAACAAAGACCACTGAACCAAGAGAAAGAATTGTCTAGGCTAAAATATTTGTTCTCTGTTCCGCGAGGCAAGGGACTATATTCTTTAGAACTCGTTTGGTCGAAATTAGTGATCAGCATAATATAATACTATAAAACCCTTTGCAAATAAGAACAACACTAGCAGACAAACCCAGAGTTCTCCAGGTGTAGAAAGCAATTTTTATGTGACCTTGAATTTATATTCATAGTTCATCTTTAAATTGTAAAAATGATAATTGTGTGGGTGGCTTTGGCACCGAGGGCCGAGGACAAACCCTTGGCTACTTATGTTTGTCCAGGGGTTAACCACACCTCCATGCAACTTCATAATTCCTTCCCTGCAGGGTGAACTATACATATAGATATACGGACATGGATAGATAGATAGATAGATAGATAGATAGATAGATAGATAGATAGATAGATAGATAGATAGATAGATAGATAGACAGATAGATAGATAGATAGATAGATAAATTAAATTAAATTAATTAATACAACTTCTATGAACCTCTGTCACAGCATGCGAAGTTCAGATCTCTCCACCACACAACTCCATATCTATTATTCTCTTAAGGTAAATAACTCAGATTTCTAATTTATTTTCATTAAGTATCATGGGAGATAATACACTACCTCTCAAGAAAATCACTGATTTTAAAAATTAACGAAAGAACAGAGAGAAAGAAAAACAACAAGTTGCCTCGAACAGGAATAATTGAAATGGATTCGAAGATTACCATAAACAGGAAAAGGGAGCCATTTTAGCATCTAATGTCTGCACCTATTTATTGCTCTTCGTTGTCAAGATCTGGGCTTCCACTTTAAAATTATTTATTTTATTTAGGAAAGGGATGGTCAGGATACCGTTTTAAAAGTCTGCAGCTAAGAAGTTCTGACTGGCAGGCGGTCTAACGTAGACTTTGAGACCTCATTCATCTTTGGTAGTGCGGTTTTTGTGTCGTTTGACATTTGCGCGCTTTTCAGAGGGTGTTCTTTTAAAAAAAAATGTTTTCTCTGTCTTTTTCTCGCTCTTTTATTGCCCATTTCTGCCATGGTCGTGTGCCACCTGTTCCTGTTCACTTGCTCTTGTATATTATCCAGCTTTAATACTAGTTTTGCACATGCAGTTTGCACAGACGCTTACTGACACAAACACCCACCCACTGATAAACACGCATTCCCACATACACACATGTCAATGCATGCGAGCATACACAATTAGCCTACTTTCATACACGCTCACTCACACACACACACACACGCGCGCGCGCTCCCTAACAAGGAACAGTTTAAAGACCTTGGTAATTTCATTATCTTAACATTTATCGATTTATCATGCATGCACGTTCGCGTGTCTCTGTGTGTGTATGTGTGTGTGTGAAAGTACGCGCGCGCGTGTGTGAAAGAATGTGCCTCTGCGTGTCTCCGTTATTAGTGTCTGTGCGTGAGAGTGTGTCTGCGTGTTTATGTGTTTGACAAATACTCTTACTTAATCAAATATTTCCAAAAAACATCCGCAAAAGAGCATGCACCGTATACCCACACATATAGATAACACGTTTACTGTAGCCTTTTCTCATATACACTCAAGAAAAACACGTTTGACTGTAGCCTTTTCTCATATACACTCAAGAAAAACACGTTTCTTGTAGCCTTTTCTCATATACATTTAAGAAAAACACGTTTGACTGTAGCCTTTTCTCATATACACTTAAGAAAAACACGTTGGACTGTAGCCTTTTCTCATATACACTTAAGAAAAACACGTTGGACTGTAGCCTTTTCTCATACACACTCAAGAAAAACACGTTGGACTGTAGCCTTTTCTCATACACACTTAAGAAAAACACGTTGGACTGTAGCCTTTTCTCATACACACTTAAGAAAAACACGTTGGACTGTAGCCTTTTCTCATATACATTTAAGAAAAACACGTTGGACTGTAGCCTTTTCTCATACACACTCAAGAAAAACACGTTGGACTGTAGCCTTTTCTCATATACATTTAAGAAAAACACGTTTGACTGTAGCCTTTTCTCATACACACTTACGAGAAACGCGCAAAGCAGACACACTAAACACACACATCACTAATCTACTATTTATTTACATTTATTTTCAGAGTATAATTTATAATTTCCTACTGTGAAGTCTTTGTCAAGAATAGATTATTTGTAACCCAACATTTGTGAGAGAAACATTTTCTCGTCATACGTTCGTAGAAGGGAGATAACGCTGTTTTGCGCTTCTCGTTTTGATTATTTGACTAAATGCGAAACTTATAACGGGGAAAGATGTTTAAAATCCCTTTAACTACCTTGTCTGGTAGACATCCTGTTTTCTCTCTTTTCCGTTAAAGACTCGTAATTTCGTTCAAGGCAATTAAAGGGAGATAATCTAACAAAGAGAAGTTAGTGGCGATCGTTTTCACAACTAAGAGAAAAACTAACACGATGACTAGACATTAACAAAAGTAAGAAATGATAAGTTTACCTTTATGATCAACGAAATTAAGGGATGATACACTTTCCTTCCATACGAAGATAAGAGATGGTAAAGTTACTTTCATAGTACAAAAAGTAAGGGATGACAGGTGCTACATTCCACTGTTTGTTTAGAGACCCTGTCTCAGCACGAGGATTTAAAGATTGTTAATTTTTAACGTTACACCTATACTGACGACAGACTGGTTGCCAGAGGTACACTTCAGTCTCCGTAATTAATTCTCTCCGTTTAGATATTAACTATAGTGACAGATGAATCTGTGGAATGTTGCATGAATTAGGCGCGTTATCCTAATAACGACTAATTATGCATACAAACATTCACATTTGACTCCGGCCCACAGCCCAATTCTCCCTTCCGTCTTCCTCTCGCTACTAATTAGTCAATTTTGTTATTATGATAACAAAAAATAAAAATAAAAATTTAATATTTAACAATTTAACAAAATAGTGAATCTATACATCAATACATTCAATATGAAAAGTCATTAGGACTACCTATTCTGTCTTTAAATGTTTATATGGATCGTAACACGAATTTCTGATCTCAGAGTGTATCAGATGCCCACTTATCTTCTATCAGTACTTATCAGAGAAGTCCCTCAGGCAATTCACTCATCAACAGTTCGTCATTGAAAGTTCTAGCCGACTGGTCCGCATAACTCGTCACACTTGAATAGAGTACCTCGGCATAACGTCACACTTGAATAGAGTACCTCGGCATAACGTCACACTTGAATAGAGCACCTCGGCATAACGTCACACTTGAATAGAGTACCTCGGCATAACGTCACACTTGAATAGAGTACCTCGGCATAACGTCACACTTGAATAGAGCACCTCGGCATAACGTCACACTTGAATAGAGCACCTCGGCATCAGGTCCTCAGCTCAAAATGTAGAACTCAGCGTCAACTGAATGCCAACCTGGAATTCTCAACTGAACTCCAGCCAAGAGATGGAACCAAACATGGTACCAAAATCCGGAATATAAAAATCCTGCTCTTGTCTGAATATTTAGCGGGCTTATCTTCAATTCACGAAATATGTGCAGTCTGTGTAAGTTTAGGCAAAGTCTCCCTCGAGAATAATTTCCCCATTCGGTTTCACGGTATTTATGCACATCAATGAATTAATGGCGGGAAATCTGTTGATCGATCGTCGGGTTTGAAAACAATTCCCCCTCTCCACTACTGTTCTAGTGTATTGCGTAATCTGCTTATAGTGATCGGCATTTCCTTTTTTAATATGTATGGCGCTCCCTAAATGCCAGTAATCCACTAAAGCGCGACGCATACATTACATAATTTGGCTGCAATCGCTAGTGCAAAGGAATGTATGATACAAAAGATAAAATCATCAAAAGAGCTTAATACAATGAAAATAAATTTTAGATAGGAGGTCAGGCATAATTTGCCCTGGACTACCTTTATTTTAAATATGGCATAAAAACGGGGACCTGCTATGCTTGCAGTGATTTGTACCTATATAGAATAGAATGGAGTGATTGTACCGCTATAGAATAACATTAACTGATTATACCGCTATAGAACAGCTTGTAGTGATTGTATCGCTGTAGAACAGAATGAAGTGATTGTACCGCTATAGAACAGCATGAAGTGAATGTACCGCTATAGAACAGCATGAAGTGATTGTACCGCTATAGAACAGCATGAAGTGAATGTACCGCTATAGAACAGCATGAAGTGATTGTACCGCTATATAAGAGAAGTGATTGTACCGCTATAGAACAGCATGAAGTGATTGTACCGCTATAGAACAGCATGAAGTGATTGTACCGCTATATAAGAGTGAGAAGTGGTTGTACCGCTATAGAACAGCATGACGTGATTGTACCGCTATATAAGAGTGAGAAGTGGTTGTACCGCTATAGAAAAGCATGTAGTGATTGTACCGCTATATAAGAGTGAGAAGTGATTGTAACGCTATAGGACAACGTAAATTAAATATTTTTCTAGTATAAAACAAAACGGCATGAAATATTTACTATACAGAACAACAAAACAGAAGTTATTTTATCTTACAGAACAACAAAACAGAAGTTATTTTATCTTACAGAACAACACGACATGAAGTATTTGACTACTATAAAGAAAGATGTCATGTTTTACAGAGCAACGTGGCATGGAATATTTAATCTTACAGAACAATACAACATGAAATATTTTATCTTACAGAACAACACGACATGAAATGTTTTATCTTACAGAGCAACACGACATGAAATATTTTATCTTACAGAACAACACGACATGAAATATTTTATCTTATAGAACAACATGGAATGTTGTAGTTTACCATTACAGAACAAAGCAGAATGAATAATTCATAATTTACCACCACAAAACAACACGGAATAAAGTACTTTACCGCTACAAAACAATATGACATAAAATATTTTACCATTACAGAAATTTATGGCATAAAATATTTTACCATTGCAGAACAACAGGGAATTGAGCAGAATACCACAGAATCTCAAGACGTAGCCCAACGACTCACACAAACTTGGAGGGAAAACAAAAGACAGATAAAATCAATGCGTAGAGTTAAAAAAATATATATCTCCTTTGTATTTTTTTAAACTTAGGACTGTCTTGCCTTCAGTACCGCAAGTTGGCATTAGCGCCCCTTACTTTCCAAAAGCAATATATGCCGCCCACTGATTTGCTTTTACTGAGTGTTGCTTAGTACATGATGGAGACGGTGAAACACGTTATTCAAGTTGCTCTAAGGGACGGAAGACGCTACAGATCTCCATAGCCTAGGGTAGTTCCATTAATCCACAGTTTGTTCGTGCCCCACCCCTTTTCCCTCCCCCGCGTCTCCCCCCTCCCACTTTATCTATACATGCGTATAATATCTCGCCTTTCTAATAAAGTGTTATGTGATGCATTTCTATTCGAACTTTTTGATTAGAATTCGTGTAAGGGAGAAAGAACCGTTTACACACGAGGTCTCATAATCCTGCTTGGAAAAGAGTAAACGGTGAAATAACTAAACGGGTTTTGATAAGGATAGCAAAATAAGGAATGGGGTGGGGATGGCAGAGGGTGTTGGGTGTGGGGGTACAGAGTGAAGAAAACGCGCCGATTTATAACTGGATGTCTTTTAGAACTTTTTCTTTTTTATTAACCAAAAGAGCGAGAGAGAGGAGCAAGAAGTAATTAAAGCGCTCATAAAAGTTATCGCCCCTTGGCTGTCCGACGAGGAGACATTGACGGATGACGCGATTTATGTTTGCTGTGCTGATTTTCCATTGGTTTGTGCCTGCTCGAGTTGCATTGTTCAATGGCATTTCATTCACTTCTCATTTCCGGCTTTATCTTTGCTTCAGTAAACGTGATTTAGGGCGCATACTGATGTTGCCTCACTATATAACCCAGTGCTAAACTACGCAATGAAAGTATAAAGAAGACGAAAAATGCCTATCTTTGGACTGCTCTCTCAGACATTTAATACTGATGAGAGCAGTTAAATGGGATCAAACTTGTACAACACACACACGCACGCACGCACGCAGGCACACACAAGTGGTTCGCAACAGATAACATACGAGTTTAGTTTTGTTTCTATCACTTTGAGGAAGCGTTTCTCTAAACATAGTGATCGTACAGCTATGTCTCACTTTCTTTGATGGCATATCTATGTCTCACTTCCTTTGATCGTACAGCTATGTCTCACTTTCTTTGATGGCATATCTATGTCTCACTTCCTTTGATCGTACAGCTATGTCTCACTTTCTTTGATGGTATATCTATGTCTCACTTCCTTTGATCACACTTCTATATCTCACATCCTTTGATCTCACATCTACTTTGTTTTGATCGCACATCTATATCTCACTTGCTTTGATCGCACAGCAGCTCACTCAGGTTAGGGTACACTTCATGTCACACAGTCTGTATATTTAAAGACCACAATATTCCATTGTCATTAAATACTATTATAAAGTATTATGAAGCAACAGATAGATAGATAGATAGATAGATAGATAGACAGACAGACAGACAGATAGATAGATAGATAAATAGATTTGAATACGCTGAGTCTTTAAAGATTTATCTAGATGTCTTTTTGTCTGTCTTTATAACATTATATGCATGCATGTTCGTCTTTCAATATTTGCTGCAGGCATAAAACGCCCTTAGTACTTATTGACCCGGTGGTAGTCATTTTATGACACTATCAAACAAGACAAGCAGATTGCTTCCGTTCATGTCAAACATGAAATTAAGCTAATCACGTCAACCATTTGCACAATTAAGGAACTTATAGAACATTACGTAGTCGACAACGCCACATATTTAAATTTATGAGTTTATTAAATACATACTCCTGAAAAAATATTATTCTTTAGTTTCAATATCGATCGGTCGATAGATAGATAGACAGATAGATAGATAGATAGATAGATAGATAGATAGATAGATAGATAGATAGATGGATAGATGGATGGATGGATGGATAGATAGATAGATAGATAGATGGATGGATGGATGGATGGACAGACAGACAGACAGACAGACAGATAGATAGATAGATAGATAGATAGATAGATAGATAGATAGATAGATAGATAGATAGATAGATTTGAGCACAGTAATCTGTAGTATATAGATTTATCTGAATATGTGTTAATCTGTCTTCATAACCTTATAGTCACATATTTTCGTCTTCAACATTTGTTGCTTGCAAAATAGAAATGGGTACTTAATGACCCCAGTGGCAGTAATTTTACATTATCCCTAAAGAAGTAAAGCAGATTGCTTCCGCTCACGTCAAACACGGAACTAAGCTAATCACGTCAACTGTGACGTCGATTAAGCAGATAAAGGGCGTTACGTACTATTGTATATACGTAATTTTGTCTTAGGTAATGGTGTCTCCCTCTCAAGCGTTTGAATAGAGAAATGTGGAAATATAATGTAAGCTATAAATATTATTTTAAACAAATCTGGCTGAATCCCGACGAAGGCTTAAAAAACAAGTTTGCTAAAGACACCCACCAAACAAAACTGCCAAACTTAAGGCGGGCAGTGAAGAACTCAACAACGTTCACTCTTTGGTGCTGATAAAACCTAATTAAACGCTTGCGCTGTTAGAATTTTAGATGTGGCCATGTGCAGATAACCCTTCGCACAGTAAATGGAAAGAGTTGAGGGTCTCTATTACATCTCTAGTCTCCACGGTTTTTAAGTTTGATTTTTTTTTTTTGTGTCCGGGGTGTTTGGTTTGTTCTGAGGCAAGAAATAAAAAGTGTTGTGTTGACTTTCCATGAAACTCTACAATCTTACGATTTGACGTTCGAGCATTTTGACAAAATTATTTGACAAAGCTGTAAAAGAAAGAACAACATAACAGTTTGGGAATTGTTTGCTTGCTTGATATTTGGCTTGCTTGTTTGCTTATTTGTGTAATTGTTTGTTTGAATGCCCCCTTTGTTTGTGAGGTTGTTGTTTGTTTCTGTGAGTTGTCTTTTTGATCATTTTTTTTACAGTGTGCTATTTTTTAAATTTCTTTTTCAATTATTTGCTTGTTGGATTGTTTGTTGTTGAATATCA
Organism: Sinotaia quadrata; assembly: GCA_028829895.1. NCBI lineage: Eukaryota > Metazoa > Mollusca > Gastropoda > Architaenioglossa > Viviparidae > Sinotaia > Sinotaia quadrata. The sequence continues at coordinate 20,872,939 of CM054180.1, forward strand.
GGACGTTATAAATGTATAGCAGTGATAGTTACAAACACAACTCAGTAAAGAGATACCTCTCTCTTATTTTCTCTTCCCCCCATCTCTTGCTCTCCCCATGCTTGATCTTTCCCTCTTTCTTTTTTTTCTCTCTCTCTCTTCAGGCGAAGTTTATACTCGTCCTGTCAATTAAAGTAATTATAATCAATGACGTCACATTGTTTTAGTCCAAACCCAGTCTTTATAAACAGTCTTCTACAGACATAATACGAATGACATTTAAGAATAACTTCCTAACTTAAAAAATGAAATTAAAATGGAACGAAGTACATAATACATAGCCCCCACCCACCCCCTCAAAACAAATAAAAGAATTTTAAAAATAATACACTAATTTTGTTTTCTGCGTTTTAATTTTAAATGTGTATTTTAAAAAGTAAAGATATAAAATACGCATTTTTCTCTGTCCATTTTATGCCTACAGCAGTAAAATCATCCCTAATATTTCAAAGAAGCCATGATCCCTTGAAGCAATTTGTTTTCAATCATTAATATGTTAATCACCATATAGTGAATACCTGCGATAACTCTACGTTAAAAGAAATTGGGGGAAATATCAATGTTCAGTAAAATTAATGTGCTTTTTAAACTTGCTTTTCTGGAAAGTGCACTCTCTTCTTTCCACTCGCCTCGTTTTCGGTGAAGATTGTTACGTCACAGATGATGCATGACCATGCATTTGCGGCTAATACTTTTTAACTTGTTGCCAAATGAAGCATTTACAGCTATGCGTCTACAACAATAAGATAGATACAATCAATCTTCTCAATTGGAAACGTTACCTGAAACCTCACTTCACGTAATAAATTAAGTTTTAAGCGAAGACAACGCACACACACAAAAGAAATATAATCATTGAAAGAAAGATGTGAGATGTCATCAATAAACAAATAGAAAAGTTTAAATGTAATCAGAACCTAGACAGAGCAATAACAACAACAAAAAAAGAAATCGAAGAACAAGGAAATAAAAGAAGCGATGACAGTTTTATGACTGACCAGGACAGAACTGATTCTTACGGCTTTTAGATTTCATCAGTTGACGTCACAGACCACACCTCATTCATACGTCATTGTTGTCATAATGATTTGAAGGCTTCATTCCCCCTGTCACCACTTCAGAACGGCACTTGTTTCCTGTATTAAAAAAAAAGTATAATAATAAAAAAATTAAAGTAAATAATGAAATGATATTAAATCATTTAAACTACGTGAATGTTTGTGGACAGAACAATACTTTGAGCTGACTGCTTGAACGAACGCGACTTTCAGAGGTCTTGTGAATGTTTTTTTTATTTTTATTTTTGTTATTGTACGATTGCTACATGTTTCGCTCTGTGTATTTAGAAAAACATTGATTACATCATGACACTGAAAGTTGGAAGATAATGCTAATTTAATAAGATCGGTCATACATGCCAAAAGTGATAAATTCACGTTCACACATATACACGCACGTCCGCTGGCGTTCGCGTTCGATCCAAACTAAGAATTCATTGTCTTGAAACTAGTAGTGGACACACAGATAACGTAAACACACAGACACACACATATTTAAGTGGATTTGAACATAAGTTCGATGACAAGTTCTAATCTCTCTAGAGTCTAGAGTCTAGAGGACACCGTTTGTGTTAATCTATTTCATCTTAGTGGATACATTGGCTAGTTTCATAATCGCAGACAGGTATGCATGACAAATCTGTTGGTTGTGAACAGGACACTAGATGGCAAAATCATCACAGAACTCAATACAAATAGGTAAAACGGACAAAGAATTATGTTGGCACTTCTATTTTGAATGATTGGAATCTTCTTCTTTGAATACAAAAGCACTCTGAGTCAACTTAACACATTACTTTAGCTATTTAACTTTTAAAGGGAGGAAATCGTGAATGGACACAAACGAAGCTAGGATGGCATTTCAGAATTTCCACTTTCAGAAAAAGTGCTGTACAAATGTCAGTGCGGCTAGCTGGAATCGTGAGTTTCTGCGTGAGGTTCTACTGAGGAATCCTTGAAGTATGTTGAGTATTCGGAAAAGAATAAATGTGTTATCTCCCCCACTCCCAAATTGTATTCCTCATTAGTTCTGTGTCGAAACACTTTCCCAGAACTGCTTAATGGTCACGGATTTGACGTTATGGCAAACAGATAGGTCAGTATCCTGCTGCAGACGTTTTCGTGTGGACGTAAAAAAAATCCAGTTCTTATAATTCATTTTAAATAATGGCCTTGTATCAAAGGTTTAAGTTGTATATGCGTATGTGCGTGCGTGCGTGTGTGTGTGTGTGTGTGTGTGTGTGTGTGTGTGTGTGTGTGTGTGTGTGCGTGTGTGTGTAAAGGAGAGAGAGAGAGAGAATAGTTCTGATCTTGCATTACATTCTGACACTGACGAGTTCCTTGACGCGTCTATTTGTGTTTTTCAAAGCCGTAATGAAGCAAGAGGCGTTTTCTTACAGTTCACGAAGAAAAAAGTGATGACACCACGACATTGCGTGCGACAGATTCAAACAGACTAGATTTCAAACGGTACATGTACAGATTCCCCTTGAATTATAATGAGGTGGATTTATTTTTAAATATACCTTCTGAATTCTCTTGTGTTTAACATTTGACTGCGAGCAACTCAGTCCAGATAAATATAAAGAGTTGTTAGGTTATCTCCTCTTGAATCCTTCACTGATTGTGACTAGGAATACACTTATATACTTACACACAAAATGCATGCACCCCTATGAACGTGTGCGTGTACACACACTTATATACAGACTTAAAACACACATGGGTGTTTTCATTATCAAAACATGATGCAACCAACCTAAGTTATACTCACGCTGCATGTAATTCTACATTGTGTCTTCAGCGCTACCCTCGATCACATGCAGGTGCTAATTAGAACCCGTCATTAAGGCCTAATGAGACTGAACTGTGATAAATTTATATTCCTTTAGTTTAAATGCTTTGTCAGACGTCATCGCAGCAGAGGCCGATTTATTAGACAAACTGATATATAAACAGAAAGGAGCTAATGAGTAAAGGTGAAACGAGAGATCTAAATTCGATCCACTTGAGAATCTAAAAATAAATGAACTGTTAGGAGGTCACTCCTCTTACTATCTATCAAGTAAAAGATGTCTGTAACTTTTTGAAAAAATGTGTCTGGATAAAGACATAAAGCTACAAAAGTGATCTTAAATAAGAACGTCTATAAGTGACAATAAAAATTTTTGCTTCGAAACAAAGCAAAAAATGTCCATCCAAATATAACTGGCTATTACATTAAATGATTCTTTAAAGACAATATTATAATAGGAAAGGTTATTATTTTTACAATTTGAAATTTTTTAATGGCTGATATTAAAAATGTCAACAACAAAAAATCTTGAAAAGGAAAAAAAGAACATTAGTTTGTTAAAGTAGATTGATCGGTTCTGTAAACTAAAATAAACATATAATTCTGCACAGGTGTGGTTGTCTATGACTAATATAATTAACATTATTTTAAATGGCAAAACTTGATATTACAACAATAATAATAACATTAAAAACGTTATTTGAAAAGAGTAGTCTAAGTTATTATTGTACATGATGACGGTCTCTGGAAAGCAAACAGGTACAACAAACGGACCACCCTTCTGACTTTTGATTGAGCGTATTATATAATACATGCTTCCTTCCTATAACGATAAAAAAGGGTGAGAAAATATCCATTAATAAATACTATTAATTATGAAGAAATTCTTTCGACTAATAAAGAAAATGGCAACACATTACAATGGAAATTTACTACCAATATTCTTGTACTAAAATTATTTATAAATATTTATAGATTCTGAAAATATTTAAATTAAACTAAAACATTTGGTTTCTGCTTTATGTCTATTACGAGTACGAATTAATGGAAATACCCTCGATGATTCAAGCAGAGAGTGCATTTTTCTATTCATCACAAACGCTCTACTCAGAGTGTTAAATTTATAAATCGGTAATGTCCGCAAACTGTTTACTATAAAATTAGGTCAGTCTGCTGAGTCTAATAAAGGCTTTCCTAGAGTGCTTTTGTCGAACACAGAATTTTGTGAAGAAATTGAAATTAATGTCTGAATTGTCGGTATAACGCAATGGATCTATTTCATGACATCATATGATCTCAGAAAGAGCATACACCTATGAGTTCGTAAATGTAAATTGCATTATAGGCTACGGGGAATTGTCCGTAAAATGTCGCGCAGGGATTCTTAATTCTTTTAAATAGTTGCCGTTATTGATTTTTACTAAGCATTCTATGATGCCACAATTATCTCCTCCACCCTTTCCAGGGCGACATTATAAGAAATAATTTTTAACAGTCATTAAAGTCAACAAGTATAGCTATTTCAGCAAACGTCATAATACAGACAGAAATTAGCAGTAAAATTGGTTGTCATAAAGTTACGTTGCAAACTAGACAGAAATTAACAGTATAATTTGTTGTTATAAAGTTACGTTGAAATCCACACAGAAATTAGCAGCGAAGATCTTTCTCCCTAAAAGTTCATAGACATCCGGACACAACATAGCCAGTAAAAGTGTCGATATGAATTGTTATATGGAATCTAGTCAGAAATAACAGTGAATTTTTGCTTTCATGAAAATCTTTCTCTATGTAACTACATAAAAAGTCATTATTAACTTGCCAATTAAACCTTTTCGCTATGTGTCTTCATGTAACTACACAGAAAGAGACACCGTTCACTATCCAGTGAAACCATTTCATTATGTGTCGTTATGTAACTACACAGAAAGACATGATTCACTAGCCAATGAAACACTTTCGCTATGTGTCTTCATGTAACAGAAAGACACCATTCACTAGCCAATGAAACACTTTCGCTATGTGTCATTATGTAACTACGCAGAGAGACACCATTCACTAGCCAATGAAACCATTTTGCTATGTGCCGTCATTTAACTAATGTAATTACATGGAATTTCCTTTTATTAATTCACAGTGACTTCCTGATGTTAATGACGTTCTAGCATAATGCAATTACATTGAATTCCTTGAATTAGCAGTGAAATTTGTCATCATGTAATACCCGGAAGTCATGATATTAAAGAAGTTTGTCATAATGTAATTCTTCCTATTAATGAGCAGGGAAGTTGAGTGTGATAAGCAGTGAGACGAGCTGTAACGCAGTTTTGATCACTTGTAAAGTGTTGGGCGTGATTACGCAATAAAAGGAAAAAATGACGTAGTCAAAATGTCTGTCAAGTACGACCGATGCTCGTAATTTCAGAAGAAGTAAAAGGAAAAGCTGGTTGAATTAAAGAACTACACGTTAATTAAGGGTGGGGCTAATTACAGGAGTGACTACCACAAACAAGAGTTCCAAAGTAAATTGTCAGGGTGATGCCAGAAGAATATATTTAATCACATACTTTCGATGAACAATAATCGATTCTTCTTATTCCTCCTCTTGTTATTATTAGGTCCATTACTGATTTTATCATCATCAGTCATCACTGATTCAAACAATAGTTGACACTGTCATAAATCAAATTTAAACGCCAATTTAAGTCCTTGCACTCTGACATGCTTGCTGAGTTGACGTCATCTGTCTGAGATTAAACTAATATAAAACGAAGATTACCATTCGTCCAAGGAATTCTGGGCTTACCACTCTTGCTAAAAAAAAAATTAAAAAAAATTACTACTGGTCAGCAGAGTAACCGGGGACTAACAAATAAAGTCTGGGCCAACCGTGGCGTCTCTGCTTTTCAGTCACGTTCGACATACAGCTGGTAGCGGTCATTGGATAAAACCATTCAATAAATCACGCAAAAGTCTGACAAAGAACGATTAATTTTCTTCAACGCTGAAAACATCGATATATACATTTACTTTGCTTTGTTGCAATGGCGTGCGTGAGAATTTGTAAACGTGCATACGTGCCGTAGGCGTTTGTGTGTGTGTGTGTGTGTGTGTGCGTGCGTGCGTGCGCAATGTGTGTTCCTAGTTGAACAATTAAAAGTTAGTTTAGTGTATTAATGAAGTTGGTAGAACATCTTATATTTATAAAGGACTTATTCCTCGCTGAATAGCAAGCCTGTACGGTGTTGTAATTTTACATGCAGGTGATTGAAAACAATGAGTACAGAAAGCTGACAGTGACAGCGACAACTATTTATTTTCTTAACCGGGTTGCTAACCCACTATTTCATACTGAAGAGACGCGAAGTCAGCGAAAAACGTTTCTCATTATTTTAATGAATTTTTTTTTTTAAACAGCAAAATAAAATGAATCACAAGTCTAGCTCAGTTATTCATAAAGAAAAGTCTGAGAACGTGTATTTTTCTCTCTTCTAAATCTATCGCTTAATAAATTGATTTCTGAAATAACTCACTTCCTAATGTCCGTCTACGTGCAAATGTGTAATAGTTAACAATTGTACTGAGTTTTACGCGTATCTGTTTCCTTTCATTTGTTATCCTTGATTTCGTATCTATTTCAGTTTGGAATCGGGGGTCTTGTCGTAGTCGTTTGAAAATGTAAAGTTTTAAATGTTGTTTGAATGTCAATACTCGTGATGCTTGGCACCGCTGCAGTGTGGGTGGATGTGTGATTGGCCACGTTATGGTTAGAATTATTTTTAATGATTGTATATATTTTTACAGCACCTTTTAAAACCCACATGCTTTGTTATCCCTGACACTAACTGTTGCTTCTTCGAAAAATATATATTATTGTGTGAAACCTTGTCAGAAAAACCACCCCATAAATGATCTGCACCTGTAAATCAGTTGCTGATTTAACGATAATATAAACTGTATTTTTTCTCATAAATCTATAGCTTATTAACTGATTTCTGAAATACTTCACTTAAAATTCTTATTGATTTAAACTGTACTAAACTGAAGAGTTTGTTGCTAAAATGCAAGTCTAGTTAGGGATTTCATTCAGCAAAATGTTATACAATTAAGACTGAGTAAAAGGCTATCAAGTTGACCCAAAGGAATGAATGTGGACAGTTTTGAAAAAGGGTGGTCTAGTTGTGGTGGATAACTACGAATTCTCATTCATTAAAAGTTATTCACATCGGACCTCCCTAAACTATTTTCGCACTAGGATTCTAAAATAAGTTGTATTTTGGTTCAAGTACATAAGAAGGTTTAAAAATTATTCATTTTATTAAATAATTTGAATTAGTGATCGGATGGTTCAATGTCTTTGTTTTCATTAAATTCTTTAAAGAATACATTCTTGTTCATATTGTTGTATCATCTGCTTTCAAATTACTTTTAATTATGTTTAAAATTTTAAATAAATAGATAGCAATGTCGAAAGTGTTGCTGACATTGTGACACACTACTGTAATCGGAAATTCCCGTATAGACTAACTTGTACCATGTAAGGTTTATTGCACAAATTAATTTTATATCAAAATTGAACTTGCTTATATCATAATTTGTAATAATAATTGATGATATGAGAACAACACACACACACATACACACACACACACACACACACACACACACACACACACACACACACACACACACACACACACACACACACACACACACACACACACACACACACACACACACACCTTCTCCAACAGGATTCGGTGAGAGACAATAGTACGTAATTGCAGTCACTGGAGTTCAACATCACCACCATACCAATCATTTTACCTAATTTTGCAGCTTGGTCATTTGTTAAACCCTTTAACTGAATTTATCTTGGTAGTGAGTTGACAGAAAGACTGTCGAGGGCGAGTCAACTTTCATCAACAGTGAAATCATTCTCGAACTATTTCACTCTTAAGTTTTCGACTTTGCACTTGTTTCAAATTCCATTACACTCAGAGAAGAACTTCGCGAATGTGATTGCATCTTAACAATGTAATTTAAATCCTATTAAATCTGTGCAAAGAACAAAAACAAAATCGCAGACATGACTCCAAATATTATCAGACTTTTCTATAGTAACTCTTTCTATTGTAAATCAATGGGATGATACGGATTAGCATGAACAATCTCAAAAACTACCCTCCATCCAATCTACTGATACTTTCACCAAATGTCAATGGGTATACAGGTGCCTTTACAATCGTAAATATTTTTTTTTGGTGAAATATACATGGAGAGAGAGACAGAGAGTAGAACACAGAGAGGGAGAGGGAGACATGAAGCTTAGTACTTAAATCAGCAGTGTAGGTTCTCTAGCTGATTTTTAAAATCAATGTAATTATTTCACGGCTCTCGGAAGCTATTGCATATTTATGTATCCACTAGTTCTTCGGCGCTGCCTACCTAACAACAGCATAAATGTCCACTGACAACGATATGTATTATGGCTTGACCGGTAAGAGACTGCACGGTTGTTATGGGAGACTTTGCAAGAACGTCATAAAAATTTGAACTTGAGTGCATGCGAGTTGTCTTGTGCACCTCAGTCCTCCAAGAAACTAGGGGGTTGCTCGTCCAATCGATTTTAATTCAACAAAGAGGTCCGCAGGCTGATTTCTTCCTTAATTTAATAATGGAGAGTTCAAGAGGGTGTAATTATAGTGACGCTAATGCATTTTTACTTAGAAAATTCGTTGGATCAATTGTGCTAACGGTTTCTCTGTTGCAGAATGGGATAGGACTTCTGGTAGGAACTGATCAATTATAATCATATTATTTTATAATGTATGCAAAGGTGTATCGCTAGATTTCTTTTTAATTGTTGAAGATTGATTTGCGCCAACTCTCTGTGTTATGCCGTGAATCGACATACTCCGTACCTCAGGGCAACAGTAGAAATGTATACGTCTGTTAGAGTTGAAGACTTGTAACAGGCATGGTACCTCAGGGCAACAGTAGAAATGTATACGTCTGTTAGAGTTGAAGACTTGTAACAGGCATGGTACCTCAGGGCAACAGTAGAAATGTATACGTCTGTTAGATTGAAGACTTGTAACAGGCATGGTCCCTTAGATTTAGGGCAACAGTAGAAATGTATACGTCTGTTAGAGTTGAAGACTTGTAACAGGCATGGTCCCTTAGGGCGTCAGCGGTGCTTTCTCAAAGCGGGTTTGGCGCTAAGTGTTCAGATTTGGGGCATTCTTAGTGTTGAATGGGATGATACAGTTGACATTTAAGGTATTCTGACCTCATTTAGCACCTGCTGAAACGAATAAAAAGTACAATAGTAACACAATGTATCACTTAAAACGTGCATGCAGGTGAATTAATTTCATTCAGTGCAAATGCATATACACGCACACAATAAACAAAGCAGCAAACAAACAAGCAATACTGAAACAAAATAAACAAACAAAAAAAATCCCCAAAGCATCTAGTAATATGATTTTGTTCAGTCCTTTAAATATTCTTCTTTAATGATGGTGATGAGAGTTCATTTTCTTATCATTTGATTTATTCCTTGCTTTGCTGTGTTTTGCAAATTTATATACAGAGATTTGAATCGATAGGGCAAGGGCTACATTAAGATGATATGATCTGAAATAAAGGGAGCTGATAATGCCTGCGATGTCATATTCTGTACATGTATGTGGTATGCTTTGTAATTTAATATCAAATTAAAATAAGTATTAAATACAGAATGAGTTGAGAAAATGTTACTTAATTAGATATTATACAACACACTACGGATTGATATGTATGTATGGTACAGAAATGATGAAACGAAATGGTATTTTTAAAAAAAGGAAACGTGAAAAAAGTCATGATATATTGTTTCTGCCTATACAAATTAAACCTATTATATACCTAAAATATATTTTATTGTATACAAATGGTATGGTGTGAAATGGGATCAGGGCATATTCTTAATATACCATGGTAGAACATCTATACATTTCAAAGGTTCCTTTTATGTGTAACTATTTATACAAATAATATAATATAATTATTATACAAACACCATGGCGAACACATTTTCCTTCTGTCAAGAAGAGTGGATGAACAATAACAAGGAAGTGGCTGGTACTTTACATACTGCATGCCAATAGAATGTCGAATTTTTCTTGGCAAAAACGTTTTTACCAGTGGGGTTCTGGGAATGTTTTCTAAACGATGTTTCTCTGACAACAGCAGGATGGATTCTGATCTTTGAGACTGATTTAGGCATTTATAAAGACAGACCAATCCAGTCACGTGGTCAATCGGATTGAATATCTGCCGAATTATTACTTGACTTACTAGATTGGCCACGATTGTATAATATCTCCATTGTTGATCAAGGCTTCCACACAAAAGACGGCCTAGCGGATTAAATGTGGGACACGGGGTCTAAAGTCAGGGCCACTGAAGAATTTAACAGTGCTTTGACATCCTGAGAATATAAAGACAAATGAAACGTTAAGCTACTTTTTGTACCGTCGCATTGATAGATACAAAATTAACACAAGACAAAAGTATAGATCAGCACCATAAGATACATTTAATATATTTAATTTTACTGATCGAAAATATTACATTTCTAATAGAGTATAGCTGCAGCTATAACAGGTCTTTAGATAAATTCTGAAAAATACTGATTGATTTAAAAGTCGCACATATTATGTGATATCAGTAGAGTCAGAGGCAACTTTAATCCATATATAGTCATATTTGATCTCACTGCCAGTCGTCTAGAAGGTCTAGAGGAAGTGAATTAGTAGTTTGATATTAAATTACAACAAAAGTATGCAGAGTAAGAAATGATCAATTTCCTGTAGGGAACTCAGACAGTTGTTACCAATTTCCTAATATCATTCTGTTACCCAAAGACTATATACAAATTATTAACATTAAGGTCATTATGTGAACTGTAACCATTTCAAATAATAAGAATTGTGGGATATATTTACCGAATTCCTTATTTTCTCTGATGAAACTATTATTTTCTTACAGATGCAAATTTTACGCTCAACAAAACTTTAATTCTGACAAATGTTACTTTTCTATTATTATGTTTTAATTCTATGTGAATTAGATTGACAGTCAACTAGGTACGTCTTAGTTTTACGTCTGATAATTCATCAGTAGTGCAAGAACGTCATTGCTCAGCTCTGACGTAATAACTGTTGACGTGTCTATCTGCAGGAGTCATAGAACATCTGATGTCATCTTACCTTGTCAATCTATTTATTTTTTCATTCATTAACAGTCTCTCTACTATTTATATTATTATCTTGGATCCTAGGAGTTCCATACATTAAAAATATAATTCCCTATAATCCGAGAGGTTTGAGATTACCAGGTAGGCCGGAGAAGTCGTTATTGTGCATGTCTCTGAAATGTGGCCTAAAGGATATTTCTGTAAAACCAACAGCAAGAAGAAGAACCCATTCTAACGATAGGGCAAATCAAAATCGTACTCACTTCTTACTCATGTTAACTTCTGGTAATAATAAGATGCATTGAATCACGTTTCTTTACGTTTGGTCTTCCGATTTAATCTGAATTAAACGAATAAGTATTGACAGTAGCTCCTGTTTATACTGAACACTTGAAGCTTGCGTACAAAATAATAAAAACGAATAAAAATTCAAAATACACACACACACACACACACACACACACACACACACACACACACACACACACACACACACACACACACACACTCTCACAGTATTTCCTTCCTTAAAAAGTAAATATACATATTTTTATCCTTTCTTCTTTTAGCGTTTAGAAAAACCGTCATTTACTTGTCAAGAGCTATAGCAGGGAAAGATGATCCAGTAATGTTTTGTTGACGTGTTTGGAATGAGGGGAGAGGGGTGAGGAGAGAGAAACGTCTAATAGTTACATTTTTTCTTCGTACCCCCCCCCCCTCTAAAACTAAAAGAAAACCCTTGCAGTTACAAATAGACTGGCTGTCAATTACGTCTTCTAGGGAGAACTCCTAAAAATAAAAATAAAAATAAAAATAAAAATGGTATTGTTAGCCTTGTCGTGCGTACTCGCCACTTCGCTCAATATGATGGACCCCATTCCAAAGCAACCGGGACATACACGTGACTATGCCAGACACATACACACGTTCGATATGATGGACCCCATTCCAAAGCAACCGGGACATACACGTGACTATGCCAGACACATACACACGTTCGATATGATGGACCCCATTCCAAAGCAACCGGGACATACACGTGGCTATGCCAGACACATACACGTGGCTATGCCAGACACATACACGTGGCTATGCCAGACACATACACGTGGCTATGCCAGACACATACACGCACACACTGTAACTATTTATCACGAAGAACACAAAATAATGCATTAAAATATTTTGTCAACAAGGATGATTCATGATAAATAGAGATAAAAGTTGTGTTTCCTGTTCTCAATTTTCGCAGATATTTGATTTTGAGTTAAGGTTGTCACTTTATTTTAAAATTTAAACTTTTTTTTTTAAAAAAAAACATGAAATATATTTTTGAATAAAATGATCTCGAAATGGGCGCCTAACGGTCGGCCGCCTAACAGCACCGAGACCTGTTCTCACGTGTTTGCAAGTGAAAGTCGCTGCCTCGCTAAAAGAACATGAGAACGCGTTAGAAAACTCACTTAAAGAACATGATAACACGCTAGAAACCTCGCTTAAAGAACATAAGAACACGTTAGAAACCTCGCTTAAAGAACACGAGAACACTTTAGAAACCTCGCTTAAAGAACATGAGAACACGTTAGAAAACTCGCTTAAAGAACACAATAACACGTTAGAAAACTCGCTTAAAGAAGATGACAAAACGTTAGAAACCTCGCTTAAAGAACATGAGAACACGTTAGAAAACTCGCTTAAAGAACATGAGAACACGTTAGAAACCTCGCTTAAAGAACATGAGAACACGTTAGAAACCTTGCTTAAAGAAGATGACAACACGTTAGAAAACTCGCTTAAAGAACATGATAACACGTTAGAAACCTCGCTTAAAGAACATGAGAACACGTTAGAAAACTCGCTTAAAGAACATGAGAATACGTTAGAAAACTCGCTTAAAGAACATGAGAACACGTTAGAAAACTCGCTTAAAGAAGATGACAAAACGTTAGAAACCTCGCTTAAAGAACATGATAACACGTTAGAAAACTCGCTTAAAGAACATGATAACACGTTAGAAAACTCGCTTAAAGAACATGAGAATACTTTAGAAAACTCGCTTAAAGAAGATGAGAACACGTTAGGAAAAAAGCAAGACACTCAATGAAGGAATAAATCGATAGTGACATAAAAGTGTATATTTTTGAAGATGGACGAGATAATTAAAGAGAAAAGGTTTAACTTAATTAAAGAGAAAAGGTTTAACTATCATAAGCATTGCGAAGCGCGGACGGTCCTAGTGATAGTGGCATTCCTCATAGAGAAAGCTCCAACAGATTTAGCCGATTTATCTTTGTTAAGGACATTTAAAGAAAAAAACTACTCACCTGCTCTGAACTGGTTTGGATTGCATCAGCAAGTTCTAGCATATTCTTTACCTGAGTGGTTTACTCCAACTCTGGCACTTTACTAAAATATCATCATAATCAGTGCTATAGGTCAGGACACGTTAACATTGGCAACAAATATATAATTAAGTTTAGAAATAGGGATGGGCAAATTTACTCCACCACACACTCCAATAATAGTGTGAATTCTTCTTCATTTGAACAATCGAATGTCTCATAACTTGACCGACAAGAGAAAGTTATTTTTCGTACATGTAATTCTATTTTAATTATTATTGATCTAAAGAAGTATATTATTATTATTGTAATATACTGTAACGCAAAAGACCAAGCCATATATTCTGTTAATATTAAACTAACAATTTTGGTACAGTACCAGCACGTGCAGTGTGTAATATACTCAATTTAACTCCCGACCTGAAGATTACATCGAACTTTTGAGAAGAAAAATATCCGGACCCGACACTGTTGACAGGGTCTTTTCTTCAAGTCCCTCCCCAGACGAAAGAATTGATGAGCTCCGATTATTTTTTTAAATTTTTTTTACCCAGAATCGTTTGTAATAACAGAATGTGAGTTAGTATTCAATATTTGCAATATAAAAAAGGACTAGAGAAATACCTCGAATCTCATTTCTTCTCTCTCCGCTTTTCCCCTACTCTTTCTCTTCTTCATGTTCAAAGTGCACAAGAAATATTTGAAAAGCAAAGCGGGTAGAGATCATTACTTGCGGAGCTTTTTAAGATTCGTGTTTACAGAAAAGCCCGCCAGTTTGAGAGGGCGGGAAAAGAAAAGCGTGTAAACAATCTTAAAGGACTTGGCAAAGCGTGGAAGTTGAGATAAAAGGTTGATTGAACGCGCCGCGATTATCCGGACAGCAGAGATTGTAATGGGATCATGATGACTGGCTGGCAGTCAAGATGGGTCGCGTTCAACTGCAGTGGTTTGTAAGTAGCCTGGCGGATCGAGTTTCCTCAGCAATCGCGAAGTTTACTATGCAAACCGCTGTCAGCGTTGTTCGCACAGGTGTGGATTCGACCGGAGTCCAGATGCTGACATAGCAATGGTTCCAGTTACAGACCATTGTCTATGTTGAAATATTATATTTATTTATTTTAAATCTATGAAAGGCTTCTGCCACTCAGAAACTGGCTTAAGCCATGAAGAGTACTAAACTGGTGTCCGCCTCAGTGCTTTTTTCTGTCTACAGCATTAGCGCTCAAAGCATGAGATTTATGCTATGTTCAGACTACTTCAGTTCTCATAGCTTATCAGTGAACAGTATCAAATTAGTAATCTCTGGAACTGAGATGCATCGTTCATTCATATACGGTTCATCCCCCCCCCCCCCCCCCGGCTGATTACCATTAATGGTTGCTCCAAAGAATTAATCAAGATGTGGGATAAGATAAGTTTAATAATGAAAAGAAGAAACGTTTTTTTCGATATACAATGAAGCCAGTGAGAACATTCACTATCCTGTACTGTCCCGTTAACCCAACAAACGTTTATAATCAACAGAATGTCAATGGCGAATGGGTTTGAGACAAGCAATTAACTTGCTCCTCAACTATTGTGATCTGTTCGATTTATGCTGTTTAGATCTGAATTCACACGATCTCCTTTTGAGCGGCTCTTCCATTTTAGTTTAGAATACTGATAGAATGTCTGCATCAATCCACAATAGACAAGGAAGAAGCAAAGGAGAAAAAGAAAAAGGGCCCAGCTGCACAAAATAACATTGTGGCTGGTATAATGACCGTGTTAAACATTAAGGTAAGAAGTGACAGTAGGGCAAAAATAACATTGTAGCTGGTATAATGACTATGTTAAACATTAAGGTAAGAAGTGACAGTAGGGCAAAAATAACATTGTAGCTGGTATAATGACTATGTAAACATTAAGGTAAGAAGTGACAGTAGGGCAAAAATAACATTGTAGCTGGTATAATGATTATGTTAAACATGGTGCCAAGAAAGATCGCAACATGGCCGAGTTTTTCTGTTTCTTGTTTCTGCGGCTGCAAGAAGAGCGACCGTGATAATTGCAAAGTTGTTTCTGGGTAAAAGTTTGTACTATGCAGACTTGGGATTGTTAAACACAACCAAAAGGCAGTATTGAATTTTTCAATCGTGATTCTAAATCAATTCCAGGAGATTGAAAGTGACAGTGGGGCAAAAATGCCTCTTACAGTATGCTACTTTATCAAAAACAAACGTTAGCGTACATGCTAACTTAAAATTCCAAAAACTTCTACATCATTAATTTATTCTTTATAAAATATGGCAATAATCATTTTAAAAATGTACACATTCATAGTTTGTCATCATAGACTTCAATAATTAGTGTCCCATAACAAATAATTTACATTTAACAATTACATCACTTTATAATTTAGTTCAACTCAACTCAAATACCTTTACATTTAACAATTACATCACTTTATAAGTGAGTTCAACTCAACTCAAATAGCTTTACATTTAAAAAGTACATCACTTAAACTCAACTCAAATAGCTTTACATTTAACAATTACATCACTTAACTCAAATAGCTTTACATTTAATAATGACATCACTTTATAATTGAGTTCAACTCAACTCAAATAGCTTTACAATTAACAATTACATCACTCAACTCAAATAGCTTTACATTTAACAATTACATCACTCAACTCAAATAGCTTTACAATTAACAATTACATCACTTAACTCAACTCAAATAGCTTTACATTTAACAATTACATCACTCAACTCAACTCAAATAGCTTTACAATGGAGAAAGGAACATGATGCATCACAAAATGTGTGAATTACAATTTCATCATACTATGTGTACAAATAACCACCGATAATGCCACACGATACCACTCTGAAAAGATATACACTTGGGCTTAATAAATGCATATAATCGTGAATAAGAATGATAGTGCCACACAATACCACTCTGAAAAGAAATATACATTGGCCTAAAAAATGCATATAACCATGAATAAGAACAATAAGAAATAAGAAATCTCCAACATTCTAATTAATAACATTTCAATTATTATTGTGAACATGGTAACAACATCGACTTGTCAAGGTCATAAACGTGGGAAGTAAGCTAATGGGACTGCCTTTCCCAAGCCTCTCTAAGCATTCTAAATCTATCGAGCTCTCTATCTTTTGGAATGTGCGTGTATCTGATAAAGATGTCACCCACCCTCTATTTGCAGAATGACTTCTAGGAATCAAATATTAACTGAATTTTTCGTTTTGTGCGTTAAAATCTCCAATGACTCTTGGTAATAATGCATAATTCCCAGTTATATTCAGTGGAACAATAATTTATGTATAATGTATTATGCTGTAGTATAATGTGGTGTAAGACTGTATGTAACTGGGTTATAATACACTTTCCCTGGGAGGGAACGTTAATGTATGTACAATGTATTATGTTGTAGTATAATGTGGTGTATATAACTGGGTTATATTTAATACACGACCCCTAGGATGGAAAATTAATATGTGTGCAAAATGTTATGCTGTCGTGTAGTATACCTGGATTACAATAAATATTCCCTAGCAGCAAACAATACTTATTATGCTGTAGTATAATTGGTATAAATTACTGTGAGTTGTAATGCTAATTCTTTAGGATGGATCAGCAAGGTATAAGTAATGTATTATTCTGTAGTGTAATGTGCTGTCTGTTATAGTGAGTTGTAATACAAATCCTTCTGGGAAGGAACATAATGAATGTGAACTATTTTATCCTGCAGTATAATAATATGGTCTATGATAGCGAGAGTTGTCATACAAATTCCCTGAGAGGTAGCAATACAGATGATATGATTGATTGAATTTGTTGATCTCAGTCTGGAATCCTAGATGGCCAAAATATATTATCGTCCAATCATTCTCGGCTGAAATCCTAGTCAATGTATCTGCCTGCCAATTACGTCCCTTGAAATTCATTTACTGACCAAGTATTTCTTGCCTCGTCACATATCACTGGGCTAATCGACTTTTAAATGCACTACTGAAACTCAAACAAAACAATAAATATACGATAAGTTTTATTTCCTTCTCTATTTTAAAACCACAATCAGTAAATAAAATCTTTCAATACCAGCATTGTGTTAGGACTGACTTAATGAAGGCATCCAAAGATGAAACACCTCTTGCTGGGAAGAGCGATTTCAGCTCTCATTCCCTCATTTCACTTGAAGTAATAGCGGAAATGACTTGGCCAGAAAATAAATGAATAGAAATTTGTTTGTAGATTGATGTGAATGTCCTTGACTACCCATGTCTAAGGTTAAAAGATCCTCGTTTTATTTGTTTAACTGGTTGGCTGGTTATCAATGGATGCGGAGTTGGATGATTTCGGTTTCTTTTTAAATTTTCTGCTTTCTGTGGTTTAGCGATAATTTATTTACTTCATGGACCGAACTGCTTTTAACACAAAATGTTTACATTTTAACAAAGCTTACACTTAAGTCTTCAAGCTTATCTTTTTAATATACAGATATTTTTACACTCTTTTGATCTTCTCTCTCTCTCTCTCTCTCTCTCTCTCTCTCTCTCTCTCTCTCTCTCTCTCTCTCTCTCTCTCTCTCTCTCTCTCATTTTCTCTCTTTGCATTCTTGCAAAGTTAACTTTTACGTGTGAACTGTCAAGTTATGTTTTCACTCTCTCTTTTCTGGTTTGTTTCTGTACAGTTAACCATCAAATCTGATTTGCCAAATGTTGTCTACACTCTCTAGGTTTGTTTCTGTACAGTTAACCATTAAGTTTGATCTATCAAATACTGTCTTCACTCTCTCTGTAAAGATAACCCTTCAAGTGTAATTTGGAAAACCTTCCTTCACTCACTTTGTGTTTAATTGTTCTTGTAAAATTAACCATTAAGTGTGATTTGTCGAACCCCGTCTTCATTCACTCCTGGCTAACTCTCTAAGTGTAACTTGTCCAAGTCAATTTCTTTTCTTAATCTCTCCTTGTTCACTTATGGCTAACTTTCAAGTGCATCTGTCCACTTCAGTGTCTTTCTGTTGGTTTGTTTCTGAACAGTTAGCAATCAGGTGTGATCTGTCAAATGCTGTCTTTACTCTCTCTTGGTTTATTATTTATTAGTATACGCAGCTCTACCAAATGCTTTCTTCACTCTCTCTTTCTCACCAAAGAGAAATTTAAAACTACTATCATTGGGGTACAACTTTCTATGAATATGTTGTCACTGCTAGGATTTCCATTGGGGATGGCAAATACGTTTTTGAGTGAATGCGAGTTTGGAGTAGAATTCTAATTTCAAATTGTCAACGGATCATCAGATTACTTGACAGGCAGTTATTCTGGTATACGACAGCAAGATTCCAGACACCGAGCTGATAAGAGTGTGCAGCCATATGACATCAAATGAGGATTTCTAAGATTTCTAATCATTTGAAAATTAAATTCATATAATTACATGTATCGTATTATGCCTGAGTGGTACGTTATCAGTGAGCATTATGGTAACAGAGTGAGTGAGTGCGATTGTCTGGACTCAGCAGTTTGTGTACACGCTCGAACAGGACACAGAACGACACTGACGGGGTACACGGAAAAGACTCAGAGCAAAAAGCAAATAATTACTTAAATCTGAAAGACTTAAATGAGAAAATCTGGAAGTAAAACTCTTGCCAGAACAGTAGGTAGCAAATTAGAAATCATATGCAATATTACATGTGAAACTCAAAGCACTAGGTCTGTTTCATGGAGAGAAACCCACCTGAGAAAGCAGTGAAAATAATTTGAATAAAGATACAAATAATTTCAGGAATTAGCGAGAAGTACGAGGAAATCACGCAGAGGATGATGGTACAAAGTAACTGTCAATATAATATTTCACTCATAAAATTAATTACCAATCCTAATTTTTCTATACGTGAACCAAAAGAGCCAGAAATTTTTGAGATCCGGAATCTATCAGAGAAATAATAATTAAGCTTTATCCCTAAACTGAGTGAGAAATAACTTAAATTTTGGACTTTGCAATTTTCAATAACTCTTTTTCATCTAGTAGTAAGTGTGTTTCGTTCATATAATTTTATGCATAAATTGTAAATATGCACATGTATTATTGTATGTTATATTTTGTGGCCACTAAATGGCATTTTCTTAGGGTATGATTGAATTCTGTAGGTAACATTACAATGAATAGTTTCAAATATATATTTTGTAAGTGATGCGTGTAGTCACTGAATGATATTTCATAGCATAACTAGTAAATGTGTTCATACAAGATATGACTAGTAAATGTGTTCATACAAGACATGACTAGTAAATGTGTTCATACGAGATATGACTAGTAAATGTGTTCATACAAGACATGACTAGTAAATGTGTTCATACAAGATATGACTAGTAAATATGTTCATACAAGACATGACTAGTAAATGTGTTCATACAAGACATGACTAGTAAATGTGTTCATACAAGGCAACATGACTGTTAAATATATTCACACTTGACAACATGAAGTGTAAATGTGTTCATACAACATGAATAGTAAATGTGTTAACACAGGAAAACATGACCAATAAATGTGTTAACACAGAAAAACATGACCAATAAATGTGTTAACACAGAAAAACATGACCAATAAATGTGTTAGCAAAGGAAAACATGACCAATACATGTGTTAACACAGGAAAACGTGACGAATAAATGTGTTAACACAGGAAAACGTGACGAATAAATGTGTTAACACAGGAAACATGACCAATAAATGTGTTAATACAAGAGAATACGACTAATAAATGTGTACATACAACAAAAAAAAGACTAGTAAATGTGTTCGTACAGGACAACATGACTAGTGAATGTGTTCACACTTGACAACATGAAGTGTGAATATGTTCATACCGTGACAACAGTTTAACAAATGGTGGAAAAAACAACTCTTCACTAAAATTGAGAATAAGAGATTCTCTTCCCAGCAACTAAGAAACATGTTCCAGTCTTGGTGACACACTACTCGTTTCTTGCCGTAACCAACCACGTGACCACAGAGAGCACTAACAGGAGTTACGTCCCTGTGGATGGGAAAGTGCCTCGCACCCGAAACCCTCAATTACGTCAATTGTGCGTCACTAAAAACCTTTGATCAACATTTTTTGAACTGACAAATTTTAGGCTCAAGAATTTTACGATTTTAAGCGTTAAATGCCTATTTCCTGACCTACTTTCCAAGTTAAGATGTACTAGCGCTGAGATTGTGCTTATGTGTCTGAGATTGTGTGTGTGTGTGTGTGTGTGTGTGTGTTGAATAAATTTATATGGTATATGTGTGCATGTGTATGTGTATTTGTGTCTTTGTGTTGAGTGTGAATGTCTATGATTGCACCTCTGTATTTGTGAATTTTAGTATGTGTGTTAATGCGTAGGTGTGTGTGTGTGCGTGTGTGTGTGTGTGTGTGTGTGTGTGTGTGTGTGTGTGTGTGTGTGTGTGTGTGTGTGTGTGTGTTTTAAGTAGAGAGAGAAAAAGCAGGTGATTAATGCGCAAGTGTCTTTTTAGATCTAGATATCCTTGATATAGTATTTTACAAATGGACAGATTGACCACAAATTTCCTCTGCAATGAAATAACAACAATAATGTACAAAAGTTTTTTTCTCATAGAGTTTGATTTGTTTCCATGTTCTTTGAATTAGTTTTTCAGAGCTGACTGATCATAACACTAGTCCCTGTGTTTAAACTCTTGAACATTTGTTAATCACAGAAAAGAAATCTTTAAAAAAAATGCTCAATGTTACATAACGTGCGCAGTCGAGCCTACACTTCAGGGGCGACAATTAACTTCAAGTGGCCGCAACAATTCTGGCCTTGTCTATCGAATACTGAATAAATTATTGAGAATTTCTTCTCAATTTCGTCAAAATAATGGGATTTTCCTTTAAACCTGTGTAAACATTCCTGATTACCGAACACATGGGTCAAATAAAATTTCGCCGCCTTGATTCGCTGGTTAGAAATTGCCGTAAGAGGGCGTTGCTAGTAAGCTCGCAATTTCAAAATGTCTTTCAGAAAGTTCATTATTATAATCAGGTTCACTGAATTTTAAAACCTTTTTCATTATTTCATTTATTTATTTTTGTTGCAATGTCGTGTGTGAAATGCTCTGTTCAGATGGATACCTCCGAGTCGATTTCTACCGTCACCTTGAGCAACACTGACCACGTGATCTGGACGCTATGCTGAACGACCAGAATGCTTTGCGCCAAAGAACAGTCCCTGTTGAGCAAACCTTCTTCTGCCACAGCAGAAGAAATGCCAGCAGAAATAAAAGAGAAAGCAGACCTTCGGAGCAGAGGACACGACAGCTTGTACTAGCGATAGATACCCGCGTGTGACAGTGTAAAGCACTCTTTAGAAGGGCTTTCAATAAAGACGTCGCAGAAATTTAGCAAGCGTAGCTGGTGTAGATTTGAGGGATGACGAAATTTAAAAAAAATAAACTAAAATACTCTCTCTCTCTGTCTCTCTCTCTCTGTGTCTCTGTCTCTCTCTCTCTCTCTCTCTCTCTCTCTCTCTCTCTTTCTCTCTCCCCAACAGCTTCTCAACAAAATGTTAAATGACATGCCTGGATCTTGTGATCTTAATCCAAAATGGCGATACTTCCTCACGATACGGCTTTGTTTTGGTTTTTTTTTTAGATGTTTTCTGGGGCTTTTTTTTCTTTCCCCATTTACTTATTTTACACGCACGATTTTTTTCCACACGACTTAATCTTATCATCGACGGCTCCCTAAACTATCGACCCCTTTTGACCTTGACGGGTTTAATTCTGACGTTCTTGATTTAAGACCGCACATTGGGGGATTCCTAAACTTCCCGGCGAAGTGCTTCCGGTTTGATCGTACTTCCTGCTAAGCAGTTCCACAGATCTTGGCTTACTGAGCGTCTTTTGAAAGTGAAATTAATCGCCTGTGGCGATTTTGTTGGTAGTGTCGTGGTGCCAAGAAAGATCGCAACATGGCCGAGAGTTTTTCTGCTTCTCGTTTCTGCGGCTGCAAGAAGAGCGACCGTGATAATTGCAAGGTTGTTTCTGGGTAAAGGTTTGTTCTATGCAGACTTGGGATTGTTAAACACAACCAAAAGGCATTATTGAATTTCTCAATCGTGATTCTAAATCAGTTCCAGCAGATTGAAATTTTTAAGAGAAAGAGAAGAGAAACGAAAATCAAACCTGACCACCTCGACAAAAATCGTGTTATGCTTTGCAACGCTGATTTGTCTAATAAAGCATGGACTTCCTGGATCCATTTATCATTCGTGACTTTTAAAATATTAGAATCTTTCTAGTTATTTTTTTTCTCTTCTAACCACCACTCCCCATATTTAGTTGAGAAGGAAGCTATTTGATTTATTCTTTTAAAAATGTTTTCACAGTATTTCGTGATTTTCATCTTTTCGTTTCCCATTTAGTGATGAAGATATGTAATTAGTTTATACTCTTTAATATGCTTTTTCTTTTCTTAGATTAGAACTAATATTGTCTTTGCTTTTTCTCAGTGACTGGAGGCATTATAAGACTGATTGGAAGTATGACAGGACTGATTTGAGGTATTTCAAGAGTGACTGAAGGTATGACAGAACTGACTAGAGGTATTGCAGGATTGACTAAAGATATGACAGGACAGGACTGATTAGAGTAAATGCAGGAGTGACTCGAGGTTGACAGAACTGACTGGAGGTATTGCAGGACTGACTAACGGTATGAGAGGACTGACTAGAGTAATTGCAGGAGTGACTGGAGGTATGACAGGAGTACTAGAGATATTGCAAAGCCCCGTACAGGGTGATTGGACTTTGAAAGCTCCCACTTTGGGCAATGGTATATATAATTTGTTAACTCGTTTGACCCTGATCGGAAATGTAGCGAATACAGCGTCTATATATCTAGTGTTAGTTTATGTCCAACAATATAATTAAAATTAATCGTGAACTGTTTTTATAGAATTTATCTTCAAATTTACAATATTGATTGATTATAAAGTAATAACTTTAGAAAATAACTATCAAAGGTCTGTAAATTTACAATATCGATTGACTGTAAAGAAATAACTTTAGAAAATAACTATCAAAGGTCTGTAAATTTACAATATCGATTGATTATAAAGTAATAACTTTAGAAAATAACTATCAAAGTTCTGTAAATTTACAATATCGATTGATTATAAAGTAATAACTTTTGAAAATAACTATCAAAGGTCTGTAAATTTACAATATTAAAGATAAATCTTTTGAGTATTTCTCAGATAATGGCAGTGAGCGTTACAAGAGAAAAGCCAATAACAAATAAATCAGCGTTACTAAATTGTGCTATGCAAACCACCCATCCACTTGTTAGTGATACATTTATGCCATGCAAGCACAAATTAAACAAACAGCATGTATTGACAAAAATTGTAAAACACAAGTATTTCCTTTCTTCAACATTTAGGCAGCAAAAAGGAACAAAAAATGGACTGGCAGTTATTCTCCGACATAAGAGTCCAGTCCATTTCGTGATCAATTTAAATTTTCAGACTTTGCAGTGCAACCACTTTGTTCTACCCTTCATTTTATTTATTTACATCTTCATTTTCTTTCTCTTAATTTTTTTTTATTATGACCAGCGTTGATTGAAATCAGCAAACCGCCAAAGAAAGAAAAAATCGGTCAGTAGCAGTTAATTAGTTACAGAATGTAAATTAAGTGAATCCTGATCTTAATTAGCTATATAATTAAATTAAGTGAATACGTGAATGCAGAACTTAGTTACAGAATGTAAGTTAAGTGAATGAAAATCTTAATTAGTTACAGAAAGTAAATTAAGTGAATGACGATCTTAATTAGTTACAAAATGTAAATTAAGTGAATGACGATCTTAATTAGTTACAAAATGTAAATTAAGTGAATGACGATCTGCAAAAACGTCATTTTAGGAAAGTCGTACTCTGACTCAAAATGTTAATTATTGCACATTAATAATTAGCGGACTGAAATTGATTATTCAGTTTCATAAGAGAGAGAGAGAGAAAGAGAGAGAGAGAGAGAGAGAGGGGGAAGAGGCGATGTAGGGGGTGGCTAATAGAAAAGAGGAAAGGTTGACAGAAATAAGAGAAATTCAAAAACAGAGACATAGGAGTATAGTGAGCAAAGAGCAACACATACAGAGAGAGACAGAGAGAGACAGAGAGAGAGAGAAAGAGAGAGAGAGAGAGAGAGGAGTACAATTAGAGTGATCAACAGAGAAAGTTAGTGAGAGAGGAATACAATAAGGGGAAAGCAACAGAAAGAAAGGAATACAGTTAGGGGAGAACAACATAAGAAAAGAAATACAACGAGGGGAGAGCAACAGAGAGAAAGAAATACAATGAGGGGAGAGTCACAGAGAGAAAGGAATACAATGAGGGGAAAGCAACAGAGAGAAAGGAATACAATGAAAGGAGAGCAACAGAGAGAAAGGAATACAATAAGTGGAGAGCAACAGAGAGAAAGGAATACAATGAGGGGAGAGCAACAGAAGAAAAGAAATACAATGAGGGGAGAGCAACAGAGAGAAAGAAATACAATGAGGGGAGAGTCACAGAGAGAAAGGAATACAATGAAAGGAGAGCAACAGAGAGAAAGGAATACAATAAGTGGAGAGCAACAGAGAGAAAGGAATACAATGAGGGGAGAGCAACAGAGAGGGACAATGAGAAAGAGGTACAATAAGAGGAGAGCAACAGAGAGAGTGAGAGAGATATACATTTGGGGGAGGGGGTGTGACGCTCACGCACAGAGATAAACGAGTGGCGGGTGGGGGGTTAGACTAGAGAAAAATTATGTCATTAGCAAAGATATGCAGTTGCTGGCCTCTAAAAAAATTGCTTCAGAAAAGAAAAGGAATAAAGAAAATTACGAATAAAATATCTACAGCAAAACACAGGAAATAAATATAAATTGCTGTAGAATCAATTGTACAACTTCCCCGCCATCTTAAAATGCAGATATAGACAAAATGCCTACAAAGTCTGTCATCCTTTAAAAAGACATTCTTGTCCTATTTTGTTTTAAAATCATTATTTTATCTTCTTGCTTCTTCTACGCACGCGCGCGCACACACACACACACACACACACACACACACACACACACACACACACACACACACACACACACATGGTGTTTGGTTACGGTTGTGCGATTAAAGGACTTTCAGGCGATAAAATAGAGGAAATATTTTTTTTTATTATAAAAGAAGATTAAATTGTTTTGTTAAAGTCCCTCCCACACTTTTCCAACACCCCATTCCATTCAAGAAGGAAATTATTAAGAGATTTCTTTTTTACTGTTTCTTCCAAGAATAATTAAAGAAAGACAACTCCGCTATGAAGGTCGGGCAGTTTGCGATGTGGCGGCGGGTATGCACATGTATATATATATATGCATATAGCGTGTCAACGTTGACGATCACGTGACTGCTTTTTTTGGACTGACCGAAATAAATGAAGTTATGAAAATAACCTTAACATCTCAGTGCACATTTCAAACTGGTTTTCGTAACATTCCGGATAAAAACAATCAGATAATTGTGTGTGTGTGTGTGTGTGTGTGTGTGTGCGCGCGTAAAACGTGACGATACCTTTTGTAAAATTATTTATTGTTAATGCAGAAAAGCAGTTGCTAACACCCATCCGCGAAATTAATAAAAAAAAACCAACTGAAATAGGACTGAAGAAGAAATAAAACTATCTAAATTGTACTTTATGCAGTGACAAGGACGTATTTATCAAACTGTTGTGTTTTAATGGTGGAGTCTTAAATAATACCCCCCCAAAAAAAAAAAAAAAAAAAAAGAAAAAAAAAAGCTGTTTCTATTTTTTTATCTTTTCTGGAGACTCTCTATGCCCAGCGGTGGCCAAGTCTAAAGGGTTTCTGCCGTCAGGATTGAGTGGAAATGGCACGTGTTAAGATTCCAATCGTTTGCCCTTGTTTTTTGTTTATTGATTCAGTTTTTCTGCAACTGTTTCTCATTGAGACACAAGTGAGATTTAATAACTTTATTCTGGATCCACACCCCCACCCACATCTGCATCTACATTCCCCCATCACCACACACACACACATACACAAAGCAGCAAAAGTAGCATCGTCGGACAATAAAAATAAAAGTTGGACTTGGATTTGGACTTGGACTCACAAAAACATGTTGACACATTCACAATGTTTGATGTGAATGCAGTCCAAGATAAATCCACTATTTTTTCACATAATGGCTTAAGTAGCCCCCACCCACCACTCCTCTAAAAATTGGCTACATGTAAACCTAACTTCTTGAAAGGCTGTCCCTTATCTCCAGGCTGGAAACACACCTGAATGTTCCAGACAACTCACTAAAATAGCCAATCAAAGTGCAGCTCAGTCGCATGAACAATGTACGAGAAACTCACCTGTAGATCATTAGTTGAATGCAGCTGACCCATTGAGGCAAACATACTTTGGCTCCTATTGTTCACAAAGTATAATCATACTACTAATCTTATCAATGGTTATCAACACAGCAAGAAATCATCCTCTGTATATAGTACTGCTGAAGTTATGTCGTTTTGCTTGCCTAACTAATATTATATTCATGTTTATCACTTGACATTAACTATATTTTATATTATTTTATTTAACTTCTTTTATTTAAACATATGATAACCATGTAAGTAAGAGTGTTCTGTCAGAGAACACATGAGGACAATTTCTTAGCCCATGATATTTTATTGGCAGATCAGCATTTTGTCTAAGATTCTATCTGAGACTTTATCTTGGATGTCACTTTATCTTGGATTTTGGTTTGGTGAGTGCTGAATCACACACCCTACCAGAGCAGAATGACCCAGGGGTCAAAGACCACTTCAACATACCATGTGTGTGTGTGCTAACAACCTTCATTGAAACCTTAGACTACATGTCAGGAGATCTCAAGTTACCTGATTATAAAGCCACAACCATATAGCTTCAATCAAGTTGTAGACAAACTCTACCAAATATACTTTTAGAGTACATTCAGTGTTCTCTTATAAACTCATTTATTTTGCTCATACAAAAGAACCAAATAACTACTACAGTGCCATAGGACTAAAAAAAAATTGAACATTCTCTTAAGACACCTCATGGTTGTAATTAGGCACTATAACTATATAAATATATCAATATATATAACTATATATATATATATACATAAGCTCTAATAGTAACTGTTGAACTATTCGCTATATGTAACCATTGTGTCTTATATTATTTCTTGTTGAATACAATTATACAATAGACCACTCATGTTAGCGTGACTCACATATGTTTTAGTTACCTGTGTTTACTTACTATCCTGGCTGTATGTATCAGGGGGCTCGAGCTATCTTCTAGAACTATCACTCTTCTATTCTACATTATCTATCATTCTTTCTAAACTGTGTGGCTAGCCAAAAGGTGTGTGTTAGGGGATTAGTCTACAGTTATAGGCGGCCCGGGATGGTGGAGAATTAACATCTTGCCATCTCTCAGCAAAACGGCACATATTTCAACTGCCACTTCGCCATAACGGCCCACCCCTACCCACCCAAAAGTCTCACCACCACTACTCCATAAGTACTGATCTTCCAGCAGTCTAGGAACTGGTTCATTTGCCTCCGAGGCTTTGCCTAGAAGCCTAGTACCATTGTGAAGAATGCCATTGTCAATCGATCACGCGTGACCCGACTTATCTCTTTCTCTCGGTCCATTAAGCACTACGCAAGCAATGGTGCAAGGAGTTACTTCGGGATTTATCTTTTATTTGCCAGCTAGACTGTTTATTTAGTTGTTCATTTGCGATAACATTATTAATGTCGGTCGAGTACCATAGGCACAATATTCGACTATCTCTTTGAAATTGACTTTAATTAGCTGAATCTCTTCAAGGCACTGTCTCTCCCGTTTCTTTACTTTAAGCTATAGCATGGATTAAATTGATAGTCTGATGATAGAAACAATTTAAATTAAGCTATAATAAGGGTTAAATTAATAGTTTGATGATAAAGCAATTTACATTAAGCTATAGATTGGATTACATTGATAGTTTGATGATAAAAACAATTTACATTAAGCTATAATGTGGATTAAATTGATAGTTGATGATTGAAACAATTTACATTCAGCTATAGAATGGATTAAATTAATAGTTTGATGATAGAAACAATTTACATTAAGCTATAGATAGATTAAATTGGTAGTTTGATGATAGAAACAATTTACAGGAAGCTATAGTAAGGATTAAATTGATAATTTGATGTTAAAAACAATGCTCCAAGCCTTGATAACTGAACAACTTTTAATTATTAACAATCATTACTTTATGAAATGTGAAGAAATACACAGGAAAAATCGTAAGCAACGGTAATAATATGTACAGAAGAACGTTGACTTCCGTAAGTATGACATCACAAATTTAGAAAGAGGCTAAAGCTATTAATAGCACTGTTATGCGGGACGTAAGTCTTCTCACGAGGTCGCCCAGATGCTTGTTAATGAGCAAGAAAAAACGAAAACGCATTGAATAATGAAGAAATGCTACATTTTATAAATAAACAAACATAGTGAAAATACAAAATACCTTTTTAAAATACTTAGCTGCCCTTTTGCCAGTGGTGGAATAAAGATGAGTGACACCAGGGGGTTGCTCGCACATTCACCTCAGTGGCTCACTTATGGTTGAATGTCAGTTGTAGCTCACTTATGGTTGAATGTCAGTTGTAGCTCACTTGCAGTCCATAATTAAGTGTAGGATAAGGGGTAACTTGGAATGAAGAAAAATAACAAAGCACTGCCGGTTTTCTTTCCATGGAAAAACAGTGTTGTGGGAAAGCATTCTGATTGAAATAACATTATCTATCTCCCCCCCCCCCCCTGAACAACTCATTAGATCCAAATTAGTACTTTTGGAGTTCAATTATTCACCTCTCAGCCTTGAATGATTAGCGCCACACTCTTACTATAGGCAAACAAAGAAATTGTACTACACGCTTTCATTACACATTACATACATATCAATACGAAATCAAAGTATAATTAAGCAAGGTGGGATTTGGGAGATCAAACTTATACTACAAAAGTATGTGAATCATTACAGACTATGGTTTTAACATAACTACATTAGTGCTAGTAACAGGAATAAAATACGCTGTATTTGATCATACAAAGTTCATTTATTCATAGAATAAAGTGGCAAATAGAGGAAAGGTGGAACTATTAGTCACACTATCTATCTATCTATCTATCTATCTATCTATCTATCTATCTATCTATCTATCTATCTATCTATCAATCAGTCTATCTATCTATTGTCTATCTATCTATCTATCTATCTATCTATCTATCGGTCTATCTATCTATCTATCTCTCTATCTATCCACCCATCCATCCATCTGTCTATCTATCTATCTATCTATCCACCCATCCATCCGTCTATCTATCTATCTATCTGTCTATCTAGTGTAATTTGACAAATAATATATCTTCAGTTTATCTATCAATCTATTCTCTCTTAAATTTAGAAACCAATCTGCCTATTAAAGTCAGCAAGCATTTTATGTAAGTAAGATGGCAACCAACCAGTTCGTAAATCACTAATCACTCTTAGATTCAGCATACCAATCAGTCTTTACATTAGTAACAGAAGTGATCAGTCGAGCTAAGAGTTTAATGTTCCAGTTCTATTGTCCAAATTCTACAGCCGCTAATCAATAAAACAATAGTCCACTCTGTTCAATGCAGACAATAGCTGTCTGAAAAATCCCAAGACAATATATTTTTTCATAACACACTATCGAACGTCCAGACAACCACTTTAGCAAACAGGCTTTGTTTTCCTAATGCCTGTTCATGCACAATGGGATCACATCTATTTGTCTGGAACTGGTCTGCAATTGTTCCAATGTACTCCGTCGCTTCGAATCAATTCCTTATACTAACTCCCCTTTAGCCTAAAGGGGGGTAGGGGTCCTTGGGGAAGGGTGTCATGACTTCATATGTACATGCGTTTTTCTTAGATTTATAAAAAGTTTCTGTAATTTAATGAAGTACTTCACATGATATTTTTTTTTCCTTTAGCTTGATTTTGATCTTTACAAAATGCCGTCCTTGAGAAGTGTGAGAGAAATTTTATTCTCCTTTTCTTTAAAGAAACTTTGTCTCGCACATTTACCACCCAAGCAATTTATTATGGTACAAGACAGGTGTTATTTATCCCTACAGAGTTATCGCCTGGTTCATTTTCATGGATTATATTTTGAGTATTTTACCTCGAATCGATATTTCCAACCATCTACTTTATTTAATGTAACACAATTATAGCTGAGTGTCTAAGTTTGAAGATACATTTTCTGGATCGCTATGAGTGATATCATTTATGGACCATGATTTTTCTAACGTTTGAAGATAAATTTTCTGGAACACTATTAGTGATATAATTTTTCGACTGTAATGTTTGTAACATTTGAAGATACATTTTCTGGATCGCTTTGAGTGATAAAATTTTTGGACTGTAACATTTCTAACGTCCGAAGAGAAATTCCTGCAACTTTATGAGTGATCGCGTTTTGCGTCAAATAATTTTTTGCGGTGAACGAACCCTGCTTTTGGATCTTCATCCATGAACATTGAACTGAACCCGTTGTGAACACTACTTTACAATCACAAACTGGACACCATGTCGCCGGGTGTTGTAACATTTCATTACGATTTTTTCTTACTAAACTGTATATGATAGAATGTTATTGTTGAGTTTCCAGTAGTGATTATTGTTCTAGATCTAGATAGTGATTGTTGAGAAAATTCTGATGTACTATGTCACTCTGTATTGCTAATTCCTACCACGTGTTTTATGAATTCACTTTAAACAAAAAAAAGGTATAGACTTCGCCTTTAAACAAAAAGTATAGACTTCGCCTTCAAACAAAAAGTAAGACTTCGCCTTTAAGCAAAAAGTAAGACTTCGCCTTTAAGCAAAAAGTAAGACTTCGCCTTTAGAAAAAAAAGTATAGACTTCGTCTTTAAACAAAAAGTATAGACTTCGTCTTTAAACAAAAAGTATAGATTTCATCTTTAAACAAAAAGTATAGACTTCGTCTTTAAACAAAAAGTATAGATTTCATCTTTAAACAAAAAGTATAGACTTCGCCTTTAAACAAAAAGTATAGACTTCATCTTTAAACAAAAAGTATAGACTTCGCCTTTAAACAAAAAGTATAGACTTTGCTTTTTAAAAAAGGCAATGTAGAGGACTTCGCCTTGAAACAAAACTTACAGACTTCACTTACAATACATAGAGGACTTCGCCTTGAAACAAAACTTATAGACTTCACTTACAATACACAGGTGGCTTCGCCTTTAACAAAACATTTAGAACTTCGCCTTTAAACAAAACGTTTATGACTTCGCCTTGAAAACAACTCGATAAGGATTTGCTTTTAAAAACATTTATAGCACTTTCACTTTTTGACAGCATCTATAGAACTTTGCTTATAAACTGCTTTTATACAAAGATAATTTACACGTGATGATTCTATAAGGCCAATGGCTTACTATTTTAACATGAAGAAATATTTCCTTTCAGTCAATATATATCTTTGCAGTCTCCGCCTAATTATAAATTATCTTTCATTTTGAATAAATTATTTATTAACTATTATATTTCTTTACAGGCTACAGGAAGTAACTAGAGTATTTTTAGCATACATATTGTGTGTAACATATTTTTGTCCCGAAAACCACTAGCCCATCCCAATATATACATATTGCATACACAATACATACAAATTGCTTACACAATACATACACATTGTATACACAATACATACATATTGCATACACAATACATACAAATTGCATACACAATACATACACAATGTATACATAATATATACATATTGCATATACAATACACACATATTGCATACACAATACATACACATTGCATACACATTACATACATTTTGCATACACAATACATACATATTGAATACAAAATACATACATATTGCATACACAATACATACTTTACAAAATGTAGATATTTTAAAACTACCACACAGTAGACCAAAACTTTTACTAACAGCTCACACAAATTAAAATTATTATATGCATGTTTGTATGTATTTTGAAAGAGTTTATAGATATAATTCTGTATATATGTTTTGTGTGTGTGTGTTTGTCTGTGTGTTGTAAATGTCTGGGATTATACCTATGCATCTGAATTTCTGACGATCTATGCATGTCTCTGTTTATGTGCATGTCTGTATATAGGTGTCTGCACGTGTATCTGTGTGTGATTGTACTTCTGCGTCTTCGCTTGTGTTTGTGTATGTGTGTTTGCTAGCGTCAATATAGGTATGTTTGTATATATGTGTGTGTGTGTGTGTGTGTGTGTGTGTGTGTGTGTGTGTGTGTGTGTGTGTGTGTGTGTGTGTAAATACAGAAAAGAAAATAATTATCTCAGTGCAGGAGTAAAAGAGCAACGCATTTCAAGATCCAAGAATTTTGCACACCTAGAGTACCATTAATGCAACTCTCAAGACCCAACAGAGCACTTTCAGCTAAGTGCTAGGAATCTGGACGTGCGTAAATGAAAACAGAAAACAGAAAAACACACGTCACATTTAGGCCGCGTGCAAAATATCACTGTGACTCATAGAAACACCACACGTCACGTGTCAAAATTTACGGCGAACACTCCTCTCGAATGACAGTGTTAAACGTCCCTGGACACCATTTACAAAGAAAGATCCTGATTGGCCAACATTCAAAAGAACTAAAGCAAACTCGACCACGATTAGGCGGAATGTTTTGTGGGGTCCGTTGTTGAGAGTTCTCGTCCCTGGAGGTTACTAGTGGCTGGGGTTTTCTCCTTGGGCTTTGGCAATTCTGTATCGTGTTTCACGCCTCTTCAGAAAACAGGTTTTTAATATTAAAACTTCAAACACATTTGATTATTTCCTTCCTTAAATTGTTAAATTTCTCCAACGATTAAAAATTCACTTATATGCGTACAATTGATATGGCACCTGATTGATTAAGATCCGAAAATTTAACATCTTTTATTTTGATTAAATCATTGATTTTCCCTTACCCAAACTTGTTTCGAACGATCTCCATTTATTTTCCCTTTTATATTCCTCGCGAAATTTGGAGATATAAAATTTTTACTTCGGCTGACTGAGCAACATATGTTATAACAGAATAAATCCATGTTTTTTCAGTGTCGTTGCATCAAAGAAACTTGTTTGGGGGGAAATGCAGATCAGTGATTTAATGCCATCATGTTTCTCAAAAATTTTACTGCCGCGAAGGAAATTACTCAGTGTAATTACTTGCTACAGTTTAAAATATTATTTTTTACTTGGAAAATCTTATCGCATCGCACTCTGTCAGTATGTCTTTCTCTCTTACTGTCTGCCTGCCTGACTGCTTGTTTTATTTTTATTTTTATGAGGCTCTTCCCGTGACGGGTGACCTCAAAACAAAACAGAAAAGATAAACATACTTTCTCATTTTGGTATATTCCTTTCGTGAGTCGGTAAAACCCCATGGGCGAAGCCAAATCAAACGTGCCAACACTTCGTTAAAACTCAGTGGGCTGCATCCGCGAAAAGGCATGACCGTAAAAGTCAAGGAGTGCAGCAATCTGAAACCTGCTGTAAAAGCCAATGAGTGCAACAATCTGAAGCCTGCCGTAAAAGTCAATGAGTGCAACAATCTGAAGCCTGCCGTAAAAGTCAATGAGTGCAGAATCTGAAGCCTGCTGTAAAAGCCAAATGAGTGCAACAATCTGAAGCCTGCCGTAAAAGCCAATGAGTGCAACAATCTGAAGCTTGCCGTAAAAGCCAATGAATGCAGCAATCTGAAGCCTGCTGTAAAAGCCAATGAGTGCAGCAATCTGAAGCCTGCAGTAAAAGCCAATGGACGCAGCCATAAGCATTCCGATAAAATTATTTGATTGGCTATTTCTGCTTAATGTCCCCTATTCAAATTCGTTGATTTCGTGGACGGATCTCACTAAAATGTCTGTCAGTTTGTCAGCATGCCATGCACCATGTGGTATTTCTTCTCCCAGAATTTTTTGACGGTTACATTGATTTGTATGTGTAAGATGTATGGGTAGCTCAGACATTTATATAGTTCTGTATGGGGTGTCGTGGTGTGGGGATTGTTGTTGCTGTTGTTTTTAGCTTCAGAAAATAAGAGTCAATGATTTTGTTTAATTTGTTTGGTCTGTCCTTCAAATAGTCTCATCATGACGGCTGGGATCGATGTTGGAGTAGTTAGTAGCAAATGTGTGTGTGTGTGTGTGTGTGTGTGTGTGTGTGTGTGTGAATGTTTATGTTTATATGTATTATGTGTGTGTCTGTGTTTGTATGTATGAGTATGTGCGTATATGTATGCAGGTATATATGTGCATCTATATGTATGTATGTGTACATGTACATAGGTATATGTGTATATGCATGTATGAATGTGTGTACATGTTTGTATATATGTGTATATGTATATGTGAAGGTGTGTTTTTACATATATGTATGTGTTATATGTAAGTGGAAAGCTAGAGAACTGTGTGCTCGTGTATAGCGCTTTTTGTTCTGTTTCACGTGTAGGCCTTCGCTGCCGGCAAATTGGAGCAGCAATCACTGGCATATTAAACTCGTGTTAGGTGTACTATGCTGTTAGAGTACATGCTTTTATTCTTGAATACTGATTTAATTTATTAATTGTAGCAACGTTTGTATATTTAGATAGAAAATAGTTTATATTTTGCATTTATATATTTTGGTGTGCTAGTTTATATTAATTGCTTTGTGTACTTTAGGACTTATTCATTTGAGAATGGTTTTTACATAGTACATGAGTATAGTTATTTATTTTATTTTGGATCTTATCTTGTAAATTATACAATAGGAAATAGTTGTATTAATGAGTGATTAATGTAGTTTCTTTAGAGAGTATAGGCATAATATAACCCTACGTAGTTTAGAAGAAAAATTATATATAAACAAAAATAGGAAAGCACAATTCAGAACATGCAGCCCACATGGCGTTTGCTTAGCGACCAGCAGTAAGAATATATTGCTTTGGCCAGAGCATGTGTGTGTGTGTGTGCGTGCGCACGCGTGCGTATGTATATGTGTGTGCATGTGTGTAAATAGCCAGTGAAAAGTAAACAAAAGCACGCACAGCTACGAAACGAATTAATATTTCTATACTGGTGACAGTAAAACCATATATATATATAGAGTGGAAGACCTCTTTTAATCCATTTAAACGGGGGGGGGGGGGGGGAGGCAGACTGGTAAAAGTAAGTTAACATTTGGAAGCCGTTGAACACTTTTCTAAAAGTTACTTATTTAATACTTTGAAACCTTAGCATGAGCGCCCGACACAAGCTTGTAGGCACTCACTAGCTAGCTGCTTATCGCCCTTTAGCTTTCGATTACAACCATCAAATCTTAAGTCTTCTATTAAGACCACTGCAATACTTCCATACAAGTTCTGCGACTGATTAGCTTAACATCGAAACCCTCATCAATCTCTTTCAGGCAACTTCGCAGAGCAGCGGAGCTTAAGCGAGCTTACAAAACCAATCGATGTAAAGATGGGGACAAGACCCGCTGAAAGAACTTGTGTACATAAATGCAATCAGGAATGGCGCATGAAAGGTATTGCCAGAGATGGTATAGAGTTAAATATTTACATAATGCGAAAGTTTTCAGACAAATTTGTTTCAATACCTGTGTGACTTTTGTTTTTCTCAAAATTATGTTTGTCTAGCCCAGACACATCCGGGCGAAAGGGACAAACGGTGTGGATGTGATCATAAATTCTCTTCGTATCTCCCACCCCACCCCCACCTTCCGCTTTTCCAATCCCCAACCTGTTAATGTAAGTGAAATGTGTGTATTTTCATTTCTGTAAGTCTGTAGGCATAGTGTGTACGATTAGTTTGTGTTCGCTGGGTGTTTGTTGTGCGCCATTTTGATTCCACATTCCTTAGCTTTAATGTGGAAGTATATACAAATTATCTTCTTAGCGTGAAATAATTTTTTCTTTTATAGAAAATGTCTTGTATTCTGTTTGTGTTTTTTTAGTATGTTTGATATTTTGGATTCGATAAACCTGGTCAACTCTACCATGCCCGCCGACACAGGCTTGTCATAGATCGAGTCGACATTATTTGACATGACTAATTATTTGTCAACAAGCAGAAAAAAGTTCGTGCTTGGCGATAATATTTCTTTTTATTTCTTTTAACTTGATAGTGTGGTTTTAATAAACGTGGAACCCCAATTTTATTCTTAGTCGGGTGGTGGTGGTCACATAATGGGTTATGAAACCTACCGAGCACCAACGGACGTAAAAGTCTACGTAAAGTGGTACCTTACTTTCAAACTAACAACTCTTTCACACAGTAGCCCTTTAGGAGCGGGGTGGGGTGCGCTAGCTTAATGGACGTGGCTTAAGTTTGGGGAACACTGGGTTTAAATTTAAGATAAACAGTATCTAAACTGGTCTTGCGTGTCAACTAGTTCTACAGACCGTATCACCTATGCGACAAGTGCCGACATCAAACAGGGTATACAGTTTGATCTGCTCTTTCATGATTCACATCAAAGGGCGCACCGCCCATCCGAAACTGCTAGCTTTGGCAAAAAAATGGAAAAACGGAATGAAACTTTTAAATAACAAACTTAGGTATTCAAATAATAAAATAATAAAATAGAAACTCGCGAAATTAATTATTTAAAAAAATAAATAAGGCACATATTCGTGCTTATAGATTTGCCTGTACATATAAACAAATATACAGCACACACACACACACACACACACACACACACACACACACACACACACACACACACACATATATATATATTATATACATACATGCAAACGCACACATACACATTCAAATAATACATTGTGTATACGTGCATATACACACAAAAATAAGATATTCGTACACATGCACACAGATATACATCAAAACATTTCTTAATCCATTTAACATCTGAGCGTAGAGAGTCCAGCCTCTAAAACCTCAGATCATACACACATACATCAAACCAATCTGCAATTCATGAAATGCTTCAGAGTAGGGAGCCAGGCCCCTGAACCCCAAGCCAGTGTGAAAACATGCGGAGCACCCTCTATCAATCACAACCACAAAATCGTTATGATCACTCACAGCTTCCACTCGCGCCATTGCTTTGACGAGTGACCTGAAGAGATTTGTTGCCGGATGTATAAGTGACACGTTTCATGTAATCAGGATCTGATTGCACGCACACTTGCACACTAGACCGATTCTGCTTTGTCCTCCGGAGTCAGTGCCAACAGTGATTAGTCCCGCCCCAGTGACGACGCACCCCTAGTCCCGACAAATTGACGTTGAAAGTCAGCTTGCTGGTAAATCAGATTAAGCTTAAAGTGCAAATTTTCCCCTTTTATAAACTCTACATAGCTTTTAGTGCAAATATTTCGCTTATTCACCAGACAGTACTTGCAGTGAAAATGTTTTGCTCATTCATTCTACTGCTCACACGGCTAATCTTTCGCTCGTGCAACCCGGCATATGAAAATTAGCCGACCTTTAACGCTTACGCCCGGTGTCTGCGTAACTGTCGATCTTGTTGGGATGATTTTTTAATCTAGGGGACACCGGAAATTGATTGTCGCATACAGATATAACATTTTACCTGTCAGCTCCTTTATTAATCGACTTACCTGCACTAAGTTAACTTGTGTTGATTCATTTGTCCAAGATGAGTGTGTTTTGTGTGTGTGTGTGTGTGTGTGTGTGTGTGTGTGTGTGTGTGTGTGTAAATGTGTTTTGCATGAGTATGATTTACACGTTTTATTATTGTTTCAATGGACAACAAATAGCATTCCCACCATACACGCGTTGAGTGTACAAAAATATATTGCCACTGAACGCGCATGTCTATCATTTTCCTCTTAGCCCTTGCTCTCAAATTTATTTTATTGCTTCACTATCTCGGGGCAATTTCTCACTTCCACTACTTTGATCCTAAGATTCGATCGGTCTCTTGGCTATACCTGGCTTTTGTCTGGCAGCATTGAGTTTGAGTCTGATGTGATCTCTTTGACCATGATCTCATTGTCTGAGATGGTCTTACAATGGCTCTCTCTCTCTCTTCTGATCTCTAACACTGGTTGGGAGTACAAATATTAATCTCGGTGCTTGAGCCTGCTGCAAGGCTCGACAGTCTGTAAAGTGTAATCCAAGTCGTATCTGATCTCAGACACTTCGCTTATGAGCTACACTTCGCTTATGAGCTTTGTCGTTCCTTGGAAAAGAGTTCTCTCTTTTTTTTCCCCCCTCTCCCTTTCTTCTTTCTCTTTCTTCTCTCTCTTCGAAACAAATGAGGTCAAATTGCCAAACAAACTTTGCGGGGTGACCTGCTGCAAGTATGGCCGTGCGTATTACAATTCTGTTTGCGATGGCTTATGCAAAACTTTTTAATAGATGTATTTTGTCCTCAGACCATACCTCACCCTTTATCGTCCTGTGAACATTTTCGTCAGCACCCGCACTCAATCTGTCCGGCTAGTTTGAAGTTTCCATTTGACCTCTGACGCCCTCCTCTCCTCGGGTTTATTCAGGCGTGAACGAATTCGTTTCGTGCTCAACATGTATCGACCGCTTAGTCAAATGGCTTCTTCCGATTGGGCGCTCACACATGGAAAGCAATTGCATAACCGCGAAATGGAAACATCTGTTATCGGAGATTTTCTGACGGCCAAGAGACACTGTTGCAGAATGCCAGATTGCAGACTGATGCTGTTACGGGGCGTAGGTCGGTGCAGTGGCACTTCATTTCGCCTTGGTGGTGCCAGAGAGACGGGCCGTAGCATGAGGAAACCGCCAAAATCCGATCCGTTACAGTCCGCCCGATTATCTGATAGTGCAATGTGGACTGCTAAAATAGGAATACATTATTGTTTCTTCTCATCCTCCCCTCTCTCCGCCCCTTCCATCCCCACCCCCACCAGCACTTGGTGCTTTTGACGCTATAGCAATAATAGTACGACGCTGTACTGCAGCAGGTCGTTCCGATACGTGAGATGTTTTCTTTCTGTCACAAGCTGCTGATTAACGGCCAGCAGCTAATACTACTTACGTGACGTCACGCTCCTTCCTCCCAACCTCCTCCCTTTCGTCTATGTGTTTAGTTTATTTATGTATCTACGTCGATTTATCTGATTGCTTCGTAAAGCAAGCCTGGAGCCAGATTTGATTTGTGCGAGGTGACCGAAGAATCACGTGCAGTCATGCACAACTGAAGTCTGGAGACTTTGTGGGGAATCACGTGCAGTCATGCACGACTGAAGTCTGTGGAGACTTTGTGGGGAATGACGGGAGCGTGTAATGATGGCTGGGGGAAGGGAACTTCTATTTGACCGCTGCTCGTCTGACTTCTTAAACTGCATATTTTTAACCGGCAGTGGAGAAAACCGTATGTCACCTTAGAAAACTGGAGTAGAAAAACTGTCAAATTAAATTACACCGACTCATCTGAGGAACGATTCTCACTTAAAGTAAAAAAACAACAAAAACACACTTTAAAATGCAAGAGAGTTATATTTTTCAAGAACTACCTTCACATGATTACACTTTAAAAAATCAAGTACTGATTATAGATCACTTAAAGAAAACTGCTTTTAAATATATTTAATCACCATGCCATATCGTGACTCTCTTGCTACTATTTATAGTTAGACTAAAATCAAACCATTGATACCGTTTGAACAGCAATATGCTTTCCAGTTCACGAAAGATTGTTCGTGTGTGTGTGTGTGTGTGTGTGTGTGTGTGTGAGTGTGTGTGAGTGTGAGTGTGTGTGTATGTATGTGTATGTGTGTGTATGTGTGTGTGTGTGTGTGTGTGTGTGTGTGTGTGTGTGTGTGTGTGTGTGTGTGTGTGTGTACAGAAGAAGGAAAGAAGAGAAAAACAAAACTGATGATATGGCAATTGCCACTGATTTTCCTTTATAAATAACTCTAAGGAAGAAAAGAAAACACAAGTTGACTTGGCCAGCGAGGATTGATAAGAGTGTAGCATGACGAAACTTGCGGATATTATTAATTTGACTGTTAGTGGATAAAGGAAACTCCTTTAGGCATCACTGTGAGTGCAAACCATTCTTAAGAGATTGCAAAGCTGAATTCCACCTAAAGAATTTTTGTCTTGGTAATGGGGACTGGCTGCATAGAAGAGATCATCATCTCTCCTGGCAATCTTTGAGTCTCTTTGTTAATGGGTTAATCTCTTTTGTTTAAAAACAAACAAATTAATTTGGTTAAGTTTTAAACTGGATAGAGTTGTCTATGCAGCATGCATAACTTTCAAAGTTTAATTTAATAAACTGCATGGGTTTGACTTATGAATTTGAATATTTGAATAGAGTTAAGAATTGGGCACAATGTTAAGGGTCAGACATGTCTTAGAGACCAAAGAGAAATCTCCAGTTCAGAAAGCTGTTTGGTCAGAGTTGTTTCAAAGGCTGAACAAATTTGTCAACCAGAGTTGTTTGAGAGACAGGGAAAGGTTATCTAACATTCAACAGAAACTCTCCCACATCCTGAATACCAAATAAAATGTCAGAGGCGATAACTAATTTTCTTCAACTCAGATAGTGTTGATTTTAGAAAGTAGTTACAATTACCTTAGTGTGATGCTCAAGAGTCACTCTTGCTTGATGGAAAGAGGATTAATGTGGAGGTGTAGATAGCCATTCATTTTTCATGTTTGTTCATGAGCTAAGTCAATTGGATAGAGTAACTGACTCATAACCTAGGGCTGAGAGTGATATCTGACTGAAGAGATGGTTTCAGACCAGAAGCTTAAATATGTAGTTGCGAACAGGACTGAATGATGAATGGTAGCTGGAGGGGTGAGATGAGTGACATTTGACTGAAGAGATTATTTCCAAATGGAAGCTTAAGTTTGTAGTTGTGAACACGACTGAATGACACTGGTTGGCTGACCAGCAAAGTTAGTATAAATGGCCAGTGAAACTCTCTTGTGATAATTATTCGAAGTCTGCTTCCAAAGGCAGACCATGAGCAGTGGTGAGTTGTCTGGTACAATTATTATTACAACTTATGAATAATTTGTACATTAGAATTATTGTTCATGTATTGGACTTAAAAACGATTTTTGTTCCTTGATCTAGATACACTTCATATTCTGGGTTGATTCATTTGAGATGTATATGTTAGGTTAATTATGTATTACTGAATGTGTGACTGTTATAGATCAATCAGGTTTATAACAGGTGTGTTGAGTGAAGTGTGTATGAGGACTAACAATTATCTTGCAGACACACAAGTTGAGTGACTGGAGAGAGAGAGGGGGGGGGGTGTAGAAAATTATGTAGACTGAATTAAAGCTTCATACCTGAATATTCCTACGGCATGTCTTTCTTGTTCTTTAAGGTCCTCGACGCTACTTCCTCATGTGGCTTTGTTCTTCATCTTGGGCAATTCCCTATTATCAATGCATGAGTCGTCTTTGTCAGGTTAATATCTACCATGGAATCTCCAAATGGTGGTGAGAGCAGAGAGATGCTGATACATCCTCATTTCTAATACCAGCTGAGTTTGGGAGTTCTCATGCAAGTTCTGTATATATGAACATTGGTACCTTATCGACTTTTATGAACTGTCCATGTGATGTAACACACATGTTTCTTCCTATGACGCAACATATGGTGGCCCAACAGAACACGTCATGTGCTCAGTCATTTATCTCTTATCTTTCTCTTTTCCAGCTCTATTAAAAGAACTCTAAACTTTAAATAGAGATTGTTCCCTCGAAGTAGCTATTGTCAATACTGACTGTATAAGAGATAGACTTGAACATTTATTTGATATTTGATATTTGATATATAAAACTGTTTCAAATCTTAGTTGTATTTATTTGTGATATAGTTATTTTTATAATAAATCTTTATTCTTACGCATGTTAACTGATACATGTCTGGAGTAGTCAGTGGGTGGAGGAGGGCATGATGAGTCAGTGTTCCGACGAAGGCTAATAAGTTGATGAAATTCATTACAACTTAAATAAGAATTTCCACCTGTGAACAGAAAATTATGTGTCGATAGTATGTTTATTTACAGTGGAATATGGATGTGTCATTCATATGGAAAAACAGATCCTAAATTAATAATTAACCACTGATACGTGATTATGCATTATTAAATGATAAGATATTCATAATAATAATAATCATAACACAGACAGGACGTATTATAGCGCCAAACTTAGAAACGGGACAAAAGTGTCTAAGAGTCAGGGCTCAGTTGTTTTGTAGGTTGAACGGAGTTCTCTTGGTGGCTGGACAGAGTTGTTTTGAAGGCTTGACAGAGTTGTCTAGCAGCTTGAATTGTGTCCAATAACCACAGCAAGCTTTTCATGCCGGCAATTACTACCACTGGTATCGCAGATTAAATGTTTATTTTATTCTTTGCGGTGATTAATTCATATCCTGTTAATTTCCCGTGTTCAGTGAAGAGTGAATAACTTTACTTACTCTATTTCATCTCCCACCCCACCCCAAGGACAGTTCTGAAATTCATCGAATCAATGATCTGCCTGTATTTTGTAGTGGACCAATGCGGAGACACTGTCCTGATGTGCTGTGCTAGTGATTAGTGTCTATCAATTATATGCAAGGCATGCTTTACAAAACAAGAGCAACTAGATACCTAGATAACTCCAGGGTCAACACTGACACCAACCGGAAAGTCGATTACATTTGTGAAATGGCGCAAATACCAGTAACACGATTAATTCCTGCCGAATCTTACTAACAGTGAGAGTATAAATCGAGGAAACAAGTCTCTTCATTTGTCAGCAGACACAATTCGATCTACTTTGCCTTGCCTCAGCGCATTAGTCAAGTCAGGTCAATAATCGTTGAGAGAAAGAAAATTGAATGGCAACAGAACAGCGCTCTACAGGAAGCTTACCAATTCGCTTGAAAGATACTGACGTATGACGGGAAGTTACAAGTCCAGACAACACGAGTACCAGATGTAATTAAAAGGCGAGGCGCTAAACATAGGTCTGGAATCCCTCTGGCCATGTACCAGGGCGATATTTGACTCTTGGGAGGGGTTGAGGGGAGCTGAAATAAGCACCAACAGTTCCTCCACCCCATTTCTGTTCAAGGTACTACACTTTAGGAGAGGGGAATTTTCAAGTCTAGATTACACAACACACAGGAGTGTCGATTGCATTTCATTATATCAACATCACAGAAAGGCTGTATCACTCTATAACACTAAAATTTGAAATTGAAGGAATATCCATATTTTAAGGGAAATTTCAAGACCAGAATCAAACTTCTAAAAAAAAAAAAAAAAAAAAAAAGCATCGTAATACTTGACGATCCACCGTCTGCTTTCTTCACGCATTCACTCTTAGGACTAGTGAAAATATAAACTCAAATCACACAAAACAGGAAATACCTAAAGGGTCACACTAAACACCACATAAGTAGAAACGTGTACTAAACCATACTAAACACCGCCAAACCGGAAACACCTACAAAGCCATACTAAACACTACAAACCAGAACACCTACAAAGGCCATACTAAACACCGCCAAACCGGAAACACCTACAAAGGCCAACTAAACACTACAAACCAGAAACACCTACAAAGGCCAACTAAACACTACAAACCAGAAACACCTACAAAGGCCATACTAAACACTACAAACCAGAAACACCTACAAATGCCATACTAAACACTACAAACCAGAAACACCTACAAATGCCATACTAAACACTACAAACCAGAACACCTACAAAGGCCGTACTAAACACTATGATACAGATATATGTTCGATATACGTGACACGCCCAAGAGAACTTCTAGAGAGAAGGAAAAAAACCCAAACTGTACCTCACAAAATACGCGTAACATTGGTGTTTCTTGAGTAAAAGAGTGTCAGTTTCTGAGGATCGATAGTCTAAGAATATGAGATCAGACGTCTTTACTGGTCCATGAAATACCGACTTGAAAAGCGTTGGAAAGATAAGATGAAAGGAAAAATATTCTCACGAGGTTCCGAGTCGGGCG
This sequence comes from Sinotaia quadrata, assembly GCA_028829895.1. NCBI lineage: Eukaryota > Metazoa > Mollusca > Gastropoda > Architaenioglossa > Viviparidae > Sinotaia > Sinotaia quadrata. The sequence continues at coordinate 20,917,607 of CM054180.1, forward strand.
AATGGAGGATTTTGGAAAATTAATTAATAATGTTGAAGCTATATTTCAGTAAATATAGTCATGGTGGAGATACAAAGCGGTGGGGCTGATTATATCTCGCTAAAGTAGTAGAATTGCTTGATTTAAATGTTTCCCTCTCACAGAACAGTACTGGGCCTTAAAGGGTTTCCGAAATATAAAACGTTTATGCACAAACTATAATAATGAATGAGGAAAATGTAACAATTTATACATGAAACAAAGAATGTTCGATAGAAGTGTGTACTTGAAACAAAGAATGTTCGTTAGAAGTGTGTACTTGAATCAAAGAAGGTTTGTTAGAAGTGTGTACTTGAAACAAAGAATGTTCGTTAGAAGTGTGTACTTGAAACAAAGAATGTTCGTTAGAAGTTTGTACTTGAATCAAAGAATGTTCGTTAGAAGTGTGTACATGAATCAAAGAATGTTTGTTAGAAGTGTGTACATGAATCAAAGAAGATTTGTTAGAAGTGTGTACTTGAATCAAAGAATGTTCGTTAGAAGTGTGTACTTGAATCAAAGAATGTTTGTTAGAAGTGTGCCACTTAAACAAAATAGTGCACTTACAAAATAGTAAGCTACATTGACACGCTGTGATCCTAGTATACTATTAACTACTAAATACTTTTAATTATTAAATATTTTTTAATCATTAAGTATATTTCATTAAATATTTGTAATTATTAAGTATTTTAATTATTGAACATTTTAAATAGTATCTGCACAGATGCATCGCGGGTAGGCAGGGCAGCAGTTTCGTTGCAGAAGCGCCCTGACACCAGTGACGGTGAAATAAAACCAGTACAGATCGTGTACGCCAGCCGTGAGCTTTCTAATGCAGAAACGCACTATATAGCTGTATAGCACGTCATAAATTGAATGTTTGGCTATGGTTTGGTCCATAGTCGTTGTAATGAGGGGGCGCTTCCGGCTTCTGCCGCTTTCGCGCTTTTGGTCCATAGAGAAATTTCAAACCTATTTGTATGGTCGCGAGTTCAAACAGCAAACATCCACCAACCATCTATCCAGAGTTAAGCATTCGAATGCACGAATTATGCAATGGACACTTTTAATGCAACAATATTCGTTTCATGTTCAATACATTGCAGGAAAAAACAACGATGATGCAGATTTGCTAAGTCGCCATATCAGTATTATCACTGCCGAAGGAAACACAGACGCACGCTATCCTGCACGCTCATACACATACACCCAGTTACCAAGATGCATTAGAATTTATACTGCTGACCCACTGAACTAGTTGTCCTCGTAAAGTCAACACTTGAATTTTGCCACGCGACAATACTGTAGCCAGAATGTTAACCACTTGTTAACTGATATCTTTTAATTATATATTTGACTTGAAGCTAAATGCATTTCTTGTTTGCGCTATATAAAAGAAGTCGTTTTAAATACATCATTTTCTAAAGAATAATTTAACTCGTCCCACAAGTGAGAGGAATTACATAAGAATTGCATGTCATTAACTTGATATTTAATGGAGCTCGTCAGTCTCACTACTACTTTGCATTTTGAAAGTATATTTTAATTTTATTGTAAGTTCGTATTAAATTGTCTTGTGGAATTATTATGAATACTTACTGTATCTCTTCTATTTGAAATTAATGAGTCTATTGTTTTATATGTTGCTAACCATGTACGAGTAGCTATTTTTAGAATCAGTGTTAGTGTTGCTTTGAAACTTTGAACCCCACTTATTCTTAGTTAAGGAGGTGTCGCATAATGGTTTATGTAACCCACACGCACCCTTCTCTAAAAATAGACTACAAACAAACCTAACTCTAAAACGGCTGACCCATTTCCAAAGGCTAGAAAAATAGTGAGTTTCTACTCACCAAACTAACCAATGCAAGATCAGCCACACACGAAGGAATGTGCCAAAAATATACCTGTAAATCTTCAGTTCAATGCAAATCGACCTTAGAGGTGACACGTTTGTCTCCAGACCTTATAAACAGCATAAACTCACAAGAAGTCACTATAGCAACATAAACCCTCAAGTAGGTCTGCACACAAAAACATAAAGCTCACAAATAGGTTTACATAGCAGCATAAAGTTCACAAGTGGGTCGGCACAACACTATAAACATACAAGCAGGTCTGCAGAGTAACGTAAACATACAAGCAGGTCTGCACAGTAACGTAAACTTACAAGCAGGTCTGCAGAGCAATATAAAACTCACACGTATATCTGAGAGCAGCATAAATCCCATTGCAGATCTAATTAGCAATATAAAACCCACAGGTAGATGTGCCTAGCAACACAAAGCCCACAAGCAGATATACACGGCAACATTAAGCCCACAAGTAAACGTGAAAGCAATACAAAGCATACTTGCAGACATGAAAGAAATATAAAGCCCATAAGTAGACATGAAAGCAATATAAGGCCCACAAGAAGACATAAAAGCAATATACAGCCCACAAGAAGACATAAAAGCAATATAAAGCCCACAAGTAAGACGGGAAAGCAATGTAAAGCCCACAATTAGACGCGAAAGCAATATAAAGCCCATAAGTAAACATTAAAGCAATATACAGCCCACAAAACGACATAAAAGCAATATAAAGCCCATAAGTAGACATGAGAACAATTAAGCCCACAAGAAGACCTGAAGCAATATACAGCCCACAAGAAGACATGAAAGCAATATAAAGCCCACGAACAGGTCTTCTTACCACACGAAGTTCTCGAACTATTTATCGCACGAGGTCTCACATATCTTCACAGCTGTCTACTATCTACGTCTTTTTTACAATACCACAGGATTATTAAAAATAAATTTAATATTATTATTAATTTCTCACAGTTACTATAATTTTATATTGCTCATAAGTTTTTTTCTATTTCTTACAGTTAATAAAAGCTGTTATGTCTGGCGCAAGCTAAATGTCTTTGGATATATTTACTAATGTCCCCGTAACGAGTATGTAAAAATCTGTAACGGACAGTATAAGAAATTTATTTATTAAGAGTTATCTTCCCTAAAAGAATAAACGCGTGCATTTATTTTCACTCATTCCACGGAGGAAATATTTTGATGGCGTTATTATTTTTTTCTCTTTCTTTCAGATAAAGACTCCCTGCGTCTGTCAGTCATAAGAAAATCTCTTAGATTCAATTTGTCCTTCATAGCCTAAAAATATCCTTTCAAATTTGCAGCGCAATTGTGCACGCTCCAGTGAACAATTGTTTTGCCATTTTTCAACAAAGATTCTGCCACGTATTGTTCAATTCAAAAATCCATTATCGCATGACGTGTTCGATTATCTTGCTAATGGTTTCCATTTGCGGGTAGACAAAGGGGTGGAAACAGTTCCGAGATTATTACTGCGCGTACACCACGTGCGTACACTCGCAGAAAGTAACCGTTAAGATTCCAAGCAGCCCGAGCTAGCTGCACGTCCTGTTTAATGGTGCATACATAGACTAATTAATTATTTGCGTGTGTTGCCATGTACAGCGACATTTCTCAGGACATGTCGTTGTTTGATGGAAACATGTCATACACGTGTGTATGCTTGATGCTTGCGTGTGCTTATGTGTGTTACGCATATATGTATGTATGTGTCTGGGTGTGTATTGTTAAAGCTAGTAATTGAGAGAGAAGAGGACGGGGGGGGGGGGGGGGGCTGGGTCCGATGAAATAATGTCCTGCGGGTAGCAAGAGCAGATGGAATAAAAAATTAAAAAGTACTCCTGTTGGCGATGTTCGGAACTACCGAGTGACGACTAATACGGGAAATCATTCAAACTGGAACACATATTGAAGTAACTGCAGGTCAGTTGGGCTACATCGCCATCAGGGCTCAATTCAAAGTGCTGATTTGTCCATGACCTAGAATTATGCAGCAAGTTTGGCTTAGACTGCAATCCTTCTCTGTTGGCCGATTCACAACATATGACCTTTACTTGTCCTTGAAAGTAAAGCTCGGAAGGTGCGTATTCTGTTATCCACGAGTTTACTTGTCCTTATTGCTGGCCCCACTAATTTTCGGTTGTTGTCCCTTTGCTATTGACAATGGATTTTTTTTTTATATAATCCATGATCATTCTGATAATAAAATCCTATAAACCCTGATTCTTTGCAGAAAAAATTATTAAGATATTAATAATTATTCTGTGTGCGATGTTTTAATGTGTGTATTTTGTGTGCGTGCGTGTGTGTTTGCGTGAATCTAAATGTGTATGTGGGAGTATATGTGTATGTATGTGTTTGCAACGTTGTGTCTGTACATGAGATTATTTGTATGTGAATATGCGTGTGTGCGTGCGTGCATGTGTGTGTGTATGTGTGTGCATTCGATTTGTGTTCTCTCTGAATCTTTGTAACTTTTATACATGAATAATATTGTTATGCTGAAAAATCTGTGTCCTCATATTTACCGTTAAATTGGCTCCTTAGTACTAGATGTGTATTTAAGTTCAGATAAGTCTAACTTTTCTATAATCCCGTTTTAATTTTAAATATTATATTTTATAATAATCAAATAACGTCATTTAAAAGTGAAACTTATTACTGACATTTTAGAAACAAAACAGACACTTGACACATGATTTACTTCATCGATAGTGATTTTGATGTCAATATTTTGACAGTTAAAGGATAGCTTCTTTGAAACATTCAAAAGTGTTCGCGTTATCTGGTTAACTCTCTCTGCTGTCTCTCTCAATAACATAACATTAATAAAATAAAATAAAATATCAATTTTTTTAATATCTATTACTAGAACATATAACTTCCCTCGATTTAATTTTCATGCATTGTGATATAAACAATACACTGTCAGAAGAATCTAGACAAATATTGTTCTCTCTCTTCTCCCAATCATTACATTTTTTCCTTTTGTTTCTCCAAGTATATCTTTCTCTCTTTAGCTCTATCCATCCATCCATCCGTCCGTCCATCCATCCATCCATCCATCCATATTCTCAACTTGAGTTGTTTACTTCCAACTCTGACACAAAAAAATACCATTATAAGGAGTGCCCAAGGTCGGATCACTTCTACAATTTAACAATTTATATAATATTAAGTCTAGAAATAAGGACAGGCAAATTTACTCCACCACACTATCAACTATCTGTTTGTGTGTGTGTACTATCGGGTCTCACTGGATTATAATTATATCCGTATGTAAGTGTGCATATGAATGTGTGTGTGAGACTGTTTCCCTCTTCCTCTTCTGATTATTGCATATTGATAACGGTTAATCAACTCTAGATAGAGAGGAAAAAAATGAAAGAATAAGCCTGTGAAAGCTGTAAAATATTAGATTTTGCCAAATAGTCAGTTAGTTATTCCAATTAATTACTAAGGTTTGCTACCAAGTCCTTCAATGCCGAAAATATTTTTATATGAAGCCTGTATAACTATAAAATACAACATTTTTATATGAAGCCTGTTAAAACTGTAAAATATTAGGTTTTGATATGAAGCCTGTAAAATACAACAATTTTTTTTATATATATGAAGCCTGTTAAAACTAAAATATTAGGTTTTGATATGAAGCCTGTTAAAGCTGTAAAATGCAACAATGTTTTATATGAAGTCTGTTAAAGCTGTAAAATACAACATTTTTTTATATGAAGCCTGTTAAAACTGTAAAATATTAAGCTTGATATGAAGCCTGTTAAAGCTGTAAAATACAACATTTTTTATATGAAGCCTGTTAAAGCTGTAAAATACAACATTTTTTATATGAAGCCTGTTAAAATTGTAGAATATTAAGTTTTGATATGAAGCCTTTTAAAGCTGTAAAATACATTTTATTTTATATGAAGCCTGTTAAAGCTGTAAAATACTAGCCTTTGATATGAAGCCTGTTAAAGGTGCAAAAATACTAGGTTTTGATATGAAACCTGTTAAAGCTGTAAAATACTAGGTTTTGATATGAAGCCTGTTAAAGCTGTAAAATACTAGGTTTTGATATGAAGTCTGTTAAAGCTGTAAAATACTAGCCTTTGATATGAAGCCTGTTAAAGGTGCAAAAATACTAGGTTTTGATATGAAGCCTGTTAAAGCTGTAAAATACTAGGTTTTAATATGAAGCATGAAGGTGAAAAATACTAGGTTTATAATATATATATATATGAAGCCTGTTAAAGATGTAAAATATTAGGTTTTGATATGAACCCTGTTAAAGCTAAAAAAATACTACTTTTTGCCATGAAGACTGTTAAAGGTGTGAAATTCTAGAATTTGATAGTTCTACATATGTATTATCCCTGTTGACTACTGGAAATAGTCCTATACATGAGTCTCTAGAGTCTAGACTAGTGGAACCAAGTCCTAAACATTAGTCTGAATACAACTGATATCGTGTCCCTTACATGTAGTTGTGCTGTAGACCACGGCAATCGTTCTATACATGCAGTTGTACTGTAGACATTTGGAGCTATGTCCTATACATGTAGTTGTGCTGTAGATATCTGGGGCCAAGTCCTATACATGTAGTTGTGCTGTAGACATTTGGAGCTATGTCCTATACATGTAGTTGTGCTGTAGATATCTGGGGCCAAGTCCTATACATGTAGTTGTGCTGTAGATATCTGGGGCCAAGTCCTATACATGTAGTTGTGCTGTAGACATTTGGAGCCAAGTCCTATACATGTAGTTGTGCTATAGACATTTGAGCCCAAGTCCTATACATGTAGTTGTGCTGTAGACCACAGCAATCAAGTTCTATACATGCAGTTGTACTGTAGATATCTGGGGCCAAGTCCTATACATGTAGTTGTGCTGTAGATATCTGGGGCCAAGTCCTATACATGTAGTTGTGCTGTAGATATCTGGGGCCAAGTCCTATATATGTAGTTGTGCTGTAGACATTTGGAGCCAAGTCCTATACATGTAGTTGTGCTATAGACATTTGAGCCCAAGTCCTATACATGTAATTGTGCTGTAGACCACAGCAATCAAGTTCTATACATGCAGTTGTACTGTAGATATCTGGGGCCAAGTCCTATACATGTAGTTGTGCTGTAGATATCTGGGGCCAAGTCCTATACATGTAGTTATGCCCTAGATATCTGGGGCCAAGTCCTATACATGTAGTTGTGCTGAAAATGATTGGAACCGAGTCCTATACACGTAATTGTTCTGTAGACCGCTGGAAGCAAGTGCTGTAAAAGATTGTAGGATTTTATATATCTAACCGACCCAGTTATAAAATACTGAGTTTCGACACCGTCCTTGATAATTGTTCCGATCTATTGTCTTGAATATATTATGCTCATTATTTCAGGAGCCCTTATTTAGACAGGTTACCTTTCGGCTTGGGAACTAAAGTCGCATTTATGTTAATATAGATGAAGTATTTTAATTTTTAAAAAACTATTTAGACAATCATTTATTCAGGCATATATCCTACTGTTTTCTTCATCTTCCTTCATAACTGACCAGAGGTCTGTGGCGTTTTCTTACTATGCTCGCTGTTTGCAAAACATAGAGGTTTCAATATGGAGGAAAGATCAGTACTCAATATCATAATGAATATGTGACAGTGGTGGTGATGATGATGGTGTAAGTATTGGTGGTGGTAGTAGTGCTGTAAGCGGAGGTGGTGGTGATAATGATGATGAAGAATATGATGATAATGATGAGGATGATGTTACATGAACTCACATCGATTAATCCTAAAAGGGGTTACCAACAAACGAATTTATTAAAACTCTAAACAAAAATCAAGTTAGCTAACAATTAAAATAGGCGACCTGGCAAGACTAACCTTACTTAGGGGAAAAAAAATCTTAATCAAAAGCAATTACTAAATATCATCCATCAGATTTGAAGCACAAATTCATTTAAACACCGCGTGTTTCCCTCAACATGACAGTGAAGTCGTTCTGAGCTGAGCACTCTTCACGTCACGGACACGTCCCTTGTCATCACTCATTCAGCAACAAGCCCAGGATCGCTGGCGGCCTAGGTTACCAGGCAAACGGAATGTCATCGACTTCATGACAAAACCAAAAAAAACAACGACAGAGCAACAGCAACAAGCAACAAGCAACGTCGGCCTCTTTTTCAATTGCGCCTGCTTCCTTCAGAAAACTCGTAAACAACAGATGCGCGAGAGCACAGGTCAGCATGCAGAGGCAAAAGTGCGGCTGTAATCTTGCTAATGGACTGGTGGCCGGAAAAGGTAAGAGAGACGAGACGAGCAGCGGCCTTCTGGGACGTAGTTTACCTGTCTCCAGGCCGTAAAGGAATCTGCCGATTGATTAGCTCATCGCTCCGGGACGCCGCTCGGACCACCAACCACGTGACTAATTTCGGTCGTGAATGGAAATCGCGCTAGCAGGGGAGTGGTGGTGGGTGGTGTGGCGCGGGAGTGTTAGTTGGCCCTGGAGCGTGCGTTGTGTCCCATCCACACAGTTACAAGAGAAATATTACCGTGTCCACCAGCACTGGTGGGAATCCTTTCTTGCATGTAGAAACCCGTAGTCGCAGGCAACTGCCGTTCTCTTGTCCTCGTCGTCAGCAATGCAGTTCACGAAAATAAATAAACCAATTTTACGAAAATAAAACAAAAATATTTTTTTCTTTTATAAAGAACAACAATTTTGGATTGATTTCCAGCCAGCAAGCTTCTAGCCCCACCCAGGACAACTTTCTCGTATTTTTGTGTCCGCCCCCTTCCCTCCTCTCGCATTCGTTGGCTTTGTTGCTGTTGCTGTTAAAGATTTCAACAGTTTAATACTGGCACGGATGCCTAAGGAAGCAATAAGGTATTTCGAAGCAATGAAATGTATACATAAAACTATCTCTCTCTCTCTCTCTCTCTTATCTTTTTAAAAAAATTAATGTATTTTATTCTGAATTGGCAGTGCACGCTAAGAGTCAATGGCTGGTAGTCCATGAATTGTTTCAACAGCTGATCGTATGCGTCAAAACTCTAAAAGCCAGTGAGAATTCTTCTATTGCTTTCAGTTAATGTTACCCTTGAACATTTAATGGTTTGCGGTGCAGAGTTGCAGCTGCTGTGGTGAAAAAGTTCACGTCGACTTGAAACATCAACCCGTGGTCCCATCAAGAGAAATTACAACTTTTATTAAAAAGAAAGAACTGCAATTGCTTTAGAAACAGACAAAAGCAAAAAGCATGCAAACAAGAAAAAATCAAACAAAAAGCATGCAAACAAGAAAGAAAGAAAACAACAAACAAACAAAAAAGCGTGCAAACAAGAAAGGAAGAAAATGACAAACAAGAAAAGCAAACAAAAAAGCATGGAAATAGGAAAGAAAGAAAACATCAAACAAGAAACAAACTAACAAAAAAGCATACAAACAAGAAAGAAAGAAAACAACAAACAAGATAGACACAAAAAAGCGTGCAAATATGAAATAAAGAAAACAAAAAGCAAAACCGCATGCAATTATGAAAGAAAGAAAACAACAAATAACAAAAAAGGATGCAAATATGAAAGAAAGAAAACAAGAAACAAACTAACTAAGAAAGGAAGAATGAAAGTACTCTCTCTTTAATGAGATGCAAATCCTCAAACAAGTTTGTAAAATCACAGAAGTTGTTATTGTTTTCACTCAGCACAATTTTTATATTTAATATGAGTTTGTTGTTAAGAGCACTCATATATCTTATCTTTGCCCAAGATATTTTCTCCTAGTAACCATTTATTTTGCGGTTTAATCCCCACGATTCCCATGATTGGTGTGACTTGATTCCCATATTTGGAGTCCTCTGATTCCCATGATTGGTGTGACTTGATTCCCATGTTTGGAGTCACTTGATTCCCATGATTGGTGTCACTTGATTCCCATGATTGGTGTCACTTGATTCCCATGTTTGGTGTCACTTGATTCCTATGTTTGGAGTCCTTTGATTCCCATGTTTCGAGTGGTTTGATCACTATTTATTGACACAAAGAATAAATACCAGTACAATAACATTAAAACTTTGAACACCTGTGACTGAAATGATTTCAGTCTGACTGAAATTCACGTGATTTCATGGCGCACCAAAATGGTACGCTGCTCACCTACGGTCATATGAATTTGAGTTGAAAAAGCTGATTTTTATTTTATAAATATATATTTATATTGTTTTCGCTGATTGTTATGAAAAGTAGATTGTCACTGATTTATCTAATAGCGTAAGGAGTCTTCTTTGGAATGCCTTAATCTGGACCAAACGCAGCAGTGCCGCGAGTTCAAAACTGGATTTATCTCCACTTATTAAAATAGCAGCATTTTTTTTTAAGTTTCGCTTATTTATTAATATATTTAATAGTATGGAAAATGTATACGTTTAGTGGTGTATTGTAAGGCAAGAGGATTAGTCTTGTTTTATACGAGACAGCTCCTAGTACAAATGCAGCAGAAATCTAGACACTACTCACTAATCATTTTCACTCTTGTTAGTTACTATTATTCTCAGGCACCAAGCACCTGAAAGATATGTTACTGTTAGTTATTTCAAGTAAATAAGCTGTGACGACAACAACAACAACAACAGTTGGTATACTTTTTGGACAGTCGCTGTTGTCAAACCCATTCCAAGTACAACATTCAAGCAGCAAACGATAAAGCTGGAACTGACGTGGGAAGGACTAAAGGTCACGGACGATTAGCAATCCAGTCTGTTTTCACTATCCAAATCCACATCAGTTTCGTAATGGGCGCACTGAAGTGCGAATTCACAGGAAAAGCCTCAGCGGAAAGATTTTGTCTCTTCCAGTCGAAGAAACAGTGGTGGTTTTGCTCCGAAAAGTAATTTGAGTGTTTGTTGCCTTTTCTTTTCAATGCAAGTCTGTGAGGATGGAAATTAATATGGGTCGCATCAAACAAAAAAAGGTCTCGGGTTTCGTTGAATTAACGGTCACTCCTGAATGTGGTAATCAGCTCTGCTTGCAGAGCAATCAGTATTGAAGAACAGAAAGCATCGAACAAGCCGATAGATCACGTGGCGTTCGTTACGTCATCAGATATACATGTGATGTGTGCCAGAGTTTTCGTGTTCAAAGGTAACTGGGCGACTTTCTTGAACATGTAGGTCAAGTAGCGTGCGCGCACCCATAACTGTTATAAAAATAGACTTTTGTGGTTTAAACCATAACCCCTCCCTTTCCCCCCACAACCCCCTCACCCAGTGCGAAAGCGGCGGAAGCCGGAAGCGCCCCCTACACTACTACTACTATACTACTATTTAAATCATAAATAAAGCATAGGAAGGCACTGTGCAGTGCGTGGATGTACAAACAATTGGGATTTTTTTAATTAAAAAATTCAAAATCAATTTTGTTTTGAACAGTTTCCAATCAAACGATGTGTGAACTGTCAATATGATATACCCCTTTCTTTCTATCAAATGCCATTGGAGCCAGACCTCAGGAGACAGTGGTTGTCTGCTTTACAGCTGAAAAATCCTCCACAGAGTATTTTTACGTGTACTGATAAATATCGTACCGTTGACAACCCTATGCCAAAGTTATATCTTGGTTATAAAAGAAAGGCAGTTAAAAAAAAAAAAAAAAAGTAAAGAAAAGCGTCTAATCCTGATACGGTATCCAGCGACAATGTCGTCTGCTACAAATACATATGCCTAAGCATACCAGTGAAAGTTGAAAGTTGGAAAAAGAAAGTCAAATCAGCAATTCTAACCCATTCTGATCGTCTCCATAACATATCTTTTTGTTGATCCAATCTTGCTTTCAAAGTATCCATGTTTATGTGAATTTCTAAATATGACTAACTTCTAACGAGTGTGTGTGTGTGTGTGTGTGTGTGTGTGTGTGTGTGTGTGTGTGTGTGTGTGTGTGTGTGTGTGTGTGTGTGTGTGTGTGTTGCTGGCAGGTCTCACTGGATTGCAATGATAACAGTTTTTTCCCAAAAAAATATTTGAAATCGCGTATTTATTTCATTGTACTGACACAAAATCATTCTTTTATTCTGTTTACTTTTCACTTTTAAATTAGGTACGATATAAATCTTCTCGATATAGCTCTCTAGAGCCGGAAGTCTTGAGACAACTGCAACAGTTGAAGTTCGAGAAATATTACCCTGAGTTCTTCTGTGTGTTGATGCTCCACTAATTACAATTCAAAGCAGAGGTTGCGATATATTTTTTTTAGTTAGTTAAAAGTGCTGTCAAATTTATGGGGAGAAAAAAAAGAAGAAAGAAATCAGCTTTGGTGTGTGCAACAGCTTCCTCGTGGTGAGGCAGGGAATGATTGTACCCTGTCTTTATTTTCCTCTTTTTGTCATAGGCCGCAATGTTGGTGCTTACATCCGGATCCTCACAGGGCCATCTTAACAGCACTATAGGCCCACGGGCAAAGCAGTGCACTGGGGCGGGCCCCTACCTACACAACCACTCACAGGAATAAAACATACATAGATTAGCATGGGCCCCTATGCTCGTGAGGCTTCCGGGCTACTGTCCTGCGGTGCCCATTTGTTAAGACGGCACTGGTTCTCGAAGTGGGGAAACTCCAAGCATGTTAATTCCAAGTTACAAATGGAGCTAGTAATTTCAGTAATAAGTAGTAATTAATCCGTCAGTCATTAATATAATGACAAACTATAATAATACAATGAAACCCCGCGATGCGATTTCGGATATAACGCGATCGTGGCATGGCTCTCGAAATATATATCTTAATAATGCATTCTATTGCAAAAACTCGCTTTAACGCGACCCCAGTATTAACGCGATCAAGTTTTATGGACCCCAATTGTTGCGTTATAGCGAGGTTTCACTGTAATAATATATATGTTTGTCAGTCAGGTACTGCTCATGTCTTTCAGCCACAAATAGGAGTCGTACGTGTCAGTCTCAAACAGGAGTCTTAAGTGTCTGTCACAAACAAGAGTCTTAAGTGTCTAAGTCACAAACGTAAGCCTCAAGACTGTCAGCCACAAACAAGAGTCTTAAGTGTCTAAGTCACAAACGTAAGCCTCAAGACTGTCAGCCACAAACAAGAGTCTTACGTGTCTCAGTTGCAAACAGGAGTTTTAAAGTATCTAAGTCACAAAAGGAGTCGTAAATGCCTCAGTCATAAACAGTAGTCTTAAATTCTCAGTCACAAAGAGGAAACTTAGGTCTCAATCACAACCAGGTTTGCGTCTTTCAGTCACACATCTCTCAGTCACAACCGGGAGGTTTGCGTCTCTCAGTCATGCATCTCTAAGTCACGAGCTTTGTCTAATGACAGCAGTCATGCATCTCTAAGTCACGAACTCTGTCTAATGACAGCAGTCATGCATAATACCAACAAAAAAAAACAAAACAAAACAGAAGCAGACGACGTATTTTTGACAAATACCACATCCATTACAGAAATATGAAAACTGCAATGGTGGAAGCAAACAAACGTTAACTTGAACAAGTCACTCCTAAGTCAAGTCAAGACAAGACGTCAGCTGTCCCAGCAAAACTGATTTCAAAACTAACCTTGGAAAACTTTACCAGATATTTCCACAGATGGCAGCAACGTTTATGACATTACGTACACCAAGTCTTTTGTGTGTGTGGGTGGGTGGGAAGCATTTGGAGCAGACCGGATGCGTATTACACCCAGCCAAACGGTTTAATGACTTTCAGGAAGAGCTCAAGAACGATTTGATGACTTTCAGGAAGAGCTCAAGAACGATTTGATGACTTTCAGGAAGAGCTCAAGAACGGTTTGATGACTTTCAGGAAGAGCTCAAGAACGGTTTGATGACTTTCAGGAAGAGCTCAAGAACGGTTTGATGACTTTCAGGAAGAGCTCAAGAACGGTTTGATGACTTTCAGGAAGAGCTCAAGAACGATTTGATGATTTTCAGGAAGAGCTCAAGAACGGTTTGATGACTTTCAGGAAGAGCTCAAGAACGGTTTAATGACTTTCAGGAAGAGCTCAAGAACGGTTTAATGACTTTCAGGAAGAGCTCAAGAACGGTTTAATGACTTTCAGGAAGAGCTCAAGAACGGTTTAATGACTTTCAGGAAGAGCTCAAGAACGGTTTGATGACTTTCAGGAAGAGCTCAAGAACACGCCTGAACAGAGCAATATCAGAGTGACAACTATCAAAGAAAAAGTTCAGACAGCGAATCCCAAGTATATAGTGTGGGGCAAAAGTAGTGATCGGGTCATGTTCAGCCTCTTAAGTGCTCGAAATGTCCTCTATCAACTTTCCGACATTCCTGGAACCTGTCCCCGAAACTGTGACACACAATTTCTGGTTAGCATCAATATACATAAATACTTGTGAGATAAAAGGCCATGATCCGATCAGTGCTGTATACCTACTTGTGACCTACCCGAGAAATTCTGGATGAAATGTCTCATTGGAAAATTTGCTGGACAGCTGCAAGATATATATTCGAAACACCAGAAATATTGCCAGCCTGGATTGTAAAAGGAAAAGAAAGGCCTTTTGAAGGAAGACCCTAACAAGTGCACAACACCAAAGAATACCACTAAAACACGTGACTTTCACGTGACTTGGAAATTGCTGTCAGGAACAAATTGAGTGATGCCTATTGGACAAAACGAAAAGTGTGTGATGGGAGAGGGGAGTAACACTGTGTTGATAATTTTAATAATTTTTTTAAGATAAACAAATCGGACCCTTAAAAAACTGATGTAATGAAAGTTTTAAAATAAATTTTCGGGCTTTCGAAAAGTGGGAGGCCATTTCAAGACCCTATAATTAGCGAAAAAGACGTACACAAATTACATTTCAATACTGTAAGAATATATTTATTATTATCGAGCCATTATTTCATGATAAAACAAGAGTTATGTGCCACAACAAACTTCTATATTCTCATCGCGTCTTGTAATATAATTGTGAAACGGGAAGAGTTGTCTTGAACAGGGCCGGCCCGTCCTTTAAGTGAACCTAAGCGATTGCATAGGGCGCAAAGGTCCTAGGGTGCACTCCAACAAATTGTAATTATTTTAATGTTGAAGAAAATAAATATTTAAATTAATTAAGCTAATAAAGCTAATAATATACATCCAGCAGGTAAATATTATAAACATAATGAATGGATCAGAATAGGTGAACTTGTTGGTAGGCAGGGTGGATGGATGGATGGATGGATGGATGGATGGATGGATGGATGAGAATAGGTGATCTTGTTGGTAGGCAGGATGGATGGATGGATGGTACAGAATACTACTGTGGCTAAAATGTTTAGTTTCGCCTGCGGCGCATGAAACCACTACGGCGGCTCTTGTATTTCAACCGTTACCCCGGAAACAAATTAAAATGGCCACTTAGATTGTTACTCCAAGTTACTTTTACAAAGTTACTTTATAGGCCTTAATATTTTCATTGGACGCCTTTGTTGTAACTATTTGTGTGTTGTTTTTAACAATAGTGCAAAGCGTGTCTTTGAGTGAGTGAGTGACTTCATTTCCGAATTACAGAGGATATTTACAATACATTATCGTTCGAATAATTAAATGATTGAAACTTGAAGCTCGTATTTCTATGACCACTTGCTCAGTGAAATCTTGAGAGTGAGCAGATATTTGAAAAATTGATTAAAATGTTGTTCAATTACTAGTTTATTGTCGCTAAGTAAATACTTAATACTAATTTCCTGCGGAAATTTTTATTTACAATAAGATAAATACATTCCTAAATGAATGTGAATGAATTTTCGGTATACTACGGAGTTTAACCTCGCTCCCGCATTGCACTTGGCTAACCAAGACTGAACAACTTTAAACATTAAAATCTCCAGTTGGGAAGCATTACGCAATTACGTCTGTGTAGTACTGTGTAAAGTATTCTGACAACAGAAAAGCCACATCGCTAAAATATTTACTTGTGGACATTATAAATCCATCAGTCTGCTTGAGATCAAAAACTGTCACATGGTCTGTAATAATATAGGCAATGACGCAACTGGAACTTAGCACTTCACCGTCTCGGCATATTAACACTTCCATTTGCGACGAGTGCGTTTAACTTTTTAAGTTGTACGTCCTTCGATTATACGACGGTGCGTGACTGACGAAGTCGAATAATTAGACGGTCAAGCGTCGCGAGCAAAAGTCAAACCCCAAGTGTTGACTGAAGTAATAGCACTGAGAGGCTCATGACGGCCCGTAAGGCTTAGCGGTCGAGCGCGCACCTACCCTCGGCCCACGGAGAGAGATGGCTGTGCGTCTAGCGACCAGCCAGCATATAATACAGGTCGTTGTCAGACAGACGTAATTAACGGTTCGCACACAGTGCATTCGAATTTCTATGATTGGAGTGTCGAAGCTGGGCTTTTGGAAATCAGGGCTGTTTTAAAAATCCGATAGCGACCAGACCAAGGAGAACAAGGTCTGAGAAAACAGGGGAGAGAATGAGGGTGAGTTGGTGAATGAGTTCGTGAGGGACAGTTATTGATTGATTGGTTGGTTGGTTGGTTGGTTGATTGGTTGACTGATTGATTTACAGCTGCGATACAACGCGTAAAATTGTAGTGCAAACCTCTCTACAATTATACAAGCATTTAACAATCTTTTTCTTGTTTGCAACAAAATGTAAATTTTAAAATTGATTTTTAAATATACGTAACGCATTTTGATTTCGACAGAGGAGGGAACACACCCCATAAAGAGAAGTGTGAATATTTATACTGAGTGCATTGTAGAAATAATTGCAGAATACACGACTTGTGTACACATACGAACTGTAAAATACAAAACGAGTGTATATGTGGGGAGGGGGGGGGAGGAATTACGAGAAAGGAAAGCAGGGAAAGAAGCATCATAGTTACAGGACGTAGGTCTGTTGGCGGCTTTTGAGCACCTGCTTTGCAGAGGAAGGGCATTTTATTTTTTGGTGATAATGCAGTGCAGTGCCAAAGCTTTAACAAGCTGTTATGAACTGTCAACTCGCAATTGTCTTATCATTGCGTTCAGACTGACTACGGAGAGTGCTAGGTCAATCACATTGACCCAGGAGAGTGCTAGGTCCATCAGACTGGCCCATGAGAGGGCAAGGTCCAGCAGACTGATCTAGAAGAGTACTTCGTTCATCAGATTGAGAGTGCTTGGTCCAGCAGACTAGTCAGGAGAGGGCTAGATCCATCTGATTGATCTAGGAAAGGGCTAGGTCAAGCAGACATATAAGAGAGGGTTAGGTCAAACTGATCCAGGAGAGGGCTAGTTCAAGTAGACTGATCTAGGAGAGGGCTAGGTCAAGCAGACTGATCTAGTTGAGAGTTAGTTAAAGTAGACATCTAGGAGAGGGCTAGGTCCAGCAGACCGAGCCTAAGAGAGGGATAGGTCCTCTTTGCACCGTCAGCTTATGTCACACATTTTGCAGGCAGTTGGCATCTTTACCGTATCTAATCCAGTCCTGGGCCTTAAGACACTGGTGTTACTATAGCAGCTAAAAAAAAAGTATTGGGTTTCAAGATACTGGTGTTACTAAAGCCAGCGAAAGAAATTACTGGGTTTCAAGATATTGGTGTTACTAAAGCCAGCGAAAGAAAATACTGGGTTCATGTGCCACTAAAGCTACTAAAGCCAACTAAATTTTCATAAATTATCATAGATATCAACAGCAAAAGAAAATATTTCTTATCTTCTTATTTTATTTTTCTGTGAGATCGGAAGCTGATAAGAATATTTATTTCTTTTTAGGAGGGTTGGGGTAGATTACATAAGAAATAGCTTCAATGTTCGAAATACTACACCATAATTTTTTCTTCATCTTATAAATAATTATAAAGTACACACTTAAAATAAATTATATGACTCAGAAACCACTTTAAATATTGCTTTGAAGTTACCCTTTTAAATCTATTCTTGGAAATTGTCGAATTAGCAGTATTCACGTGACTTGGTTCATTTATTGTTTGATAAGTTCAATGTACTCCTGTGTAGAAAAACCCTAACTGCCCCCTCCCCCCCCTCTCCCAAAGTTTTAGTTTAGAACTTTAGATGTTGAACAAATCTGATGTCACCACGAACTTCTTTTACTTGTGTGTGTGTGTGTGTGTGTGTGTGTGTGTGTGTGTGTGTGTGTGTGTGTGTGTGTGTGTGTGTGTGTGTGTGTGTGTGTCCTCGAATATCTTCAAATGAAATAAATTTCTCTCTTCGAGGTCAGTATATATATATGCACTTCTAAAGGAGAAGGGGGTAATCTTGGGTTAATTTACAACAAGCTTTTCACAGTCCACCTTCCATTTTCTTTCTGTCCACTTATCTTAGCGAAACCATAGATTCAAACTGACTGTTTAAACATCGCCTGCTGAGGTTGCGTCGTGAAGTCTGGCAAGTTATCAAGCCAAGGTCCAGCTGTAAATTGGAACTCGGAGGCCCTGAACACGACTGCCCGTTCACTTGTCAATCAAGAGATGCGTGCTTGGAATGTGGTGGCCAGTTATTACAATATGAGCCTACTCTGCTATTACCGGTTACTGGTGGGTAAAATATGGCCGACTGCGACCTCGTACACAAAAGGGTTAAGAGGTACCACACAAATTTACAGACGCCCGAGAAACGTGTAATGAGAAGTGACAACATGGCTACTTATTTCTCTTTACACGCAACGTGGGTTGGGGGAAAGATGAAGGTGGCCTAGTACGAAGGGAGCAGACTAATTGCTTGATCGTCCTTATTTAATAAAATGTCATTGACTTAAGTGATTGATTATTGACTGATTTTCGCTAACGCCCGCATCTCAACTTCGATAGTTCGGTGGATCGTGTTTGCACACATTTGTTAGAAACAGTTACAATGTAAGTCGAGACAGACC
This sequence comes from Sinotaia quadrata, assembly GCA_028829895.1. Lineage (NCBI taxonomy): Eukaryota > Metazoa > Mollusca > Gastropoda > Architaenioglossa > Viviparidae > Sinotaia > Sinotaia quadrata. The sequence continues at coordinate 20,936,364 of CM054180.1, forward strand.
TCTGCATTTATGAATAACTGGTGGACGGAAAGGGTCCGAAGCAGAGCGCTAATTCAACTCTATGTTGCTGTTGTTCCTGTAATTGGCAGAATTTCTTCATGTCTTTCCCTCATGAAAGGCCTACGGGTTAGGTCACGTGAACGGTGCATATTGTGCACTACTTCCGTTTCCTGTGAGTCTATCCTTGTGCTAAGGTAGCTGAGCTTGCTACAGGGGATGTTGATCTGTTAGTTTGTAATTGTCATACAGCCTCAACGTCAAATCATTTCGCCATCATAAATTGTCAAAGCGTGAAATGCTTTCAGAACGCTGAACGCTCCAGTTAAATCAACTGTGCTCAAGCTGCTTTGGTTGAAGGCTGAGAAAATTACAAGCGTATGTATTATTTGCATAAACGTTTCGAAATTTCATATCGAAGTACAGGTGAATTTTTGACTGCTTAAGAACATTTCTGAAATCGATATATAAGGGTTTGTCTGGACTAGGAGAAGTCAATAGATTCTTCACCAAGACTTAGTGAGCTCATCGTTTTTGACGACATCATTATTTCTAACTTCATCTGTTCGTTTTTTATTTCTAACTTCATGTGTTCATTTTTTTATTTCTAACTTCATCTGTTCGTTTTTTATTTCTAACTTCATGTGTTCATTTTTTTATTTCTAACTTCATCTGTTCGTTTTTTATTTCTAACTTCATCTGTTCGTTTTTTTTATTTCTAACTTCATCTGTTCGTTTTTTTTATTTCTAACTTCATCTGTTCATTTTTTATTTCTAACTTCATCTGTTCATTTTTTTATTTCTAACTTCATCTGTTCATTTTTTTATTTCTAACTTCATCTATTCGTTGTTTATTTTTAACTTCATCTATTAGTAGTATTATGACATCGATATATACAGAAGGAAAAGATTCTTTATAAAATCATTATAACATCAGCATTTATTGCTTAATTTCCTATATTATTCAGCTATATGTTGAGACACGAAACGCAGCTCTGCTCATTTATACATTTCTGTATTTCATCTTTAACTAAATAATTTTGCATACATCTAACTTCTTCTACTTTTCATCCATTTCAAAAACACCTCCCATCAAAAAATCATGCAAATCAAACTTGCTTACTTTTAATACTGAAAATGAACAGACCTCATTATAGTCAGACAATATCATTGCATTTTTATTACTGAGGAAAAAATGTTCTTATAAAGAAGTCAGACATTTATTTAGTTTTCAAGTGTTTACATACCAAACTTACACTTCAGGACCGGTGAATGGAATTTAAACATAACTGTGTGCTTCAGTCATATGCTGCATATTTTCATGTCAGCTTTCATTCAATTAAGTGAGCCTTGCCAACAACAAAAGAAAAAGTTTTATAATAAATTTATTTAGTACATCTATTCTTAGTTTACACGTGAACGTGGTTTGCAACACGCGGAAGTGCAACACAAAACGATTTTTGTATTTAATTTTCTCGTTGAACGGCACTCTGCAAATTTCCTCGTTTAAAGTTGAAGATAAATAACTCTTCGTTCACTGAACTCTTCTCGGAAGCATTTATTTCCCCTGGACGATAAACTTGCAAAGAAGTTTGTACACAGTATGTGCAAATACCAATAAAATTAAATACTCTGTTGTTAAAATTATGATGTATATATTGTTGTCCGTGAGCTCTCCATATAGCGTCGTCATTTCAAGGATAATCAGGAATAGTTTGCTAGTAAAGGAAAATTGGTAACAGAATGAAATATAAATCAGAAATGTTAAGTCTAAAATGACGCCTGATTCCGGCCTTTTCCGATTTCACGGCTATAAGACTAAACAATTTTAGTTGCTGGGTAAGAGAGCAATGTAAGGGAGGCTAATCATTCATATTAGCACATGTAGGTGTGCAAATTACTTCCCTTCATAAATGTGAGTAATTCACGTAAATAAAATATTTAAGATAACCAAACTGCAGACAAAACAACCTCTTTTTTTACCTTGGTGTTTTATTTATAAACTGTAATATTTCCCAGAAGTTATTTTTTAAATGTATTTTACATGGTAAAAATGTTATAACCCAAGTTTATAATGTTGACATTATTAAATAATTACACTAAAAAATTAAAAAAATAACTTTAAAGGTTGTCTTCATTGGTATCCTGACCTAATTATAATGTTTATAAATTCAAGACAATAATTAACCAGTAATTTTATTGTTGTTTTCTTTTGAACAGTTGAGCAAAAAATGTGCTATATAGAAAACTCATATCTTAGTTAATCATACATCTACAGTGGCAGTAATGTCCAGAAAAGGCTGGATTAATTTCCCAAATATGAAAAAGATTGCTACACTTTAAAGAAATAACTAATGCATTAGGACATTTCAAACCCTACAAAACAAAACGACACTAGTTTTGGCATTGTCTTCATCTAACATCATTTGTATCACTACATTAAGTTCACAAACTTGTCATGTTTATTTTTAAATAAGCAAAATACAAGTAACATATCCAATATATATCTTAATATTGTGCTGCTGTGTTAAGACCAATAGTTCATTGAAATTAACGAAGTTGTTAATTATAAATGATGTGGCCAAAAGGTAGATGTTTTCCCCAAATGGTACATATAGCCAATGGAGATGGGATTAAATGGTAGACATGGCCAATGGAGATGAGACTAAATGATAATAAAATGGTAGACAAAGCCAATGGAGATGAGACTAAATGGTATATATATAGCCAATGGAGATGAGACTAAATGGTAGACATAGCTAATGTAAATGAGACTAAATGGTAGACATGGCCAATGGAGATGAGACTAAATGGTAGATATAGCTAATGGAAATGAGACTAAATGGTAGATATGGCCAATGGAGATAAGACTAAATGGTAGACATAGCTAATGGAGATAAGATTAAATGGTAGATATGGCTAATAGAGATGTGACTAAATGATAGATAAGGCTAATGGAGATGAAACTAAATGATAGATATGGCTAATGGCGATGAGACTAAATGATATGGCTAATGGAGATGAGACTAAATGGGTGATATGGTTAATGGAGATGAGACTAAATGGTAGATGTCGCTAATGAAATGAGATGAAACTAAATGGTAGATATGGTCAAATGGTAAATGCTATGACCATATGGCTAAATGGCAGATATGATTTAGGCAAATGGTAAATGATATGGCAAAATCGTAGAAAATATATAGTTCATGTTCCTAATGGTGGATGATGAGGCTTAATGTTAGAAAATTTGACTATATATTAAATGATAGATGATATGATATATGACTAAATGATAGCTGATATAGACTGCTTATTGACAGACATTGTGGTTATATGGTAAATGATGGAGCTAAATGGTAGATAATGTGGCTAAATGGTAAATGATATGGCTCAATGGTAGATGATATTTAGCTAAATGGTAGATGATGTAGCTAAATTATATTTTAATTCACCGTTATATAAAATAACTAATTTAAGAGAGTGAAAACCATTTCAGAGAATATTTTCCAATGTAGAAAATTCTCAGTGAGGTGAGATCCAATGTACTTTATAAAATGCATACAAATTAACGTTAATTAACATCTGGTGGCAATTCTTCAAACCTAGAGGAAATAACTTAGCGGTAATAAAAGAACTCTAAAACAATTTTTAAAAGCAATCCTTGATGCAACAAATATCATAATCCAAATGGTAAATTAGCTGCAGACAGACAAAAAATAAAGTGACTCTCTGACTGGACAGATAGAAATATAGCCATATCTCTAGCCATACTCTGTGATAATATAATTCTATAATTTAAATGTAATTAATGACTACTGTGACATCATTGACAAGATTTATGTACAAACTATTATAGTTTATCTCTCTATAACTCTATCTCTTTCCTATAAGTATAATCCTGTGATTTATATTGACACTAATCTGACTGCTTATGTTAGGATATAAGACTGTATAAGCATTGAAATTATTGGAATGTGGATTCGTGTAAATAATGTCAAATAATCTTTTCATTGTATTTGTTATACGTATATTTGATTGTTGATTTAATCAATTTATTGACCTTCTTAAACATACTGACAATCATTTGTTGGAGAGATATTAGGTGGATGGAGGCTCATTAAATATAGGTTAAAGATGGATTTATCGTGTGAGAGCAAGTGTTTTGTCTTAATGTTATGGAAGAGAGGAAATATTTAGAGACGAGTGATGTCTTCTGGAAAATTATTAATAACATAAATTCAGATTCTCATCACTTGTAATTAGTTATGGATGATTAATAATAATAATATTCATAACCAATAACTAGGGTGGCATTGTGTCCATTATCTGTTAATGACTTCAAGTTTAAGTTTCTCTCTTGTTTAAAAAAAAAAATTGCGACATTATTTCAAAGCATGAAATATTTTATTGTTATACATATACAATGGTTAGTAAATTTGCGAGACTAAATTTTGCCTTACATTTTTTCTGAGTAAATTCTTTTTATAACTTTCTACCGGTTCGTATCCAAAACAAAAATTTATAACAATATTTTAAACCAGAATTCAACTGCCAACAGTTCTCAGACTCCATGTAAATTTAATACAGTTGATGCAGTAAGGATAGCAATAAATTAACACTCAAATTTTGCACTGAATATTTTAACAGTTTATAGGAGAGAAAGAATTCAAACTCCAAACTGAAGTACTGTTCTGACACAAATGAAAAAATATATCATAACATAATCAGGTAGGACTGCAATTTTCTTCCAAGAATCTGTATGAATTTCTATTTTAATATGCAAGTCAATCACACTAAACGACTAAAGGTAAGACTGATAAGACTGTAAGTCGGTAGCAAGAGACAGAGTTGACTGGCATTTCTTTATACATAATCTGTCATCACACAGTTAGGCTTTACAGTGCCAGACTAGTCCTCTGTTAAACAGACACATACAAGGAACATGTAGTATCTCTCATCTGACATACTTTGAGTCTGATTACTTTTACTAAATGCATTTTGGAGCAATGAACTTTCAACAATGACCAAAGTCAGAGTGTCAAAAGGGCACAATAATGATTGAACAACTTTCAGCATTATTCATCATTGGGGTCACCAAACTTAAGCAATGATGGATGGCTAGGATATATTGATCAACAGCCAGTAGCCAGACGTGGCAGTCACATTATATTCAATTCCACCACTGGACGGTAAGTCAAGGTACAGGAGCAGACGCCTTCCTAAGAGCAAGGAAACCAGTCACAAGGTCACTAGGAAGCATCCGCACTCTGGTGAATTCATCTGGATCAGCATAGCGTATCTTTGTTTGTGGATCTGTATACTTGGCCTGTAAACCAAAAACAAACCCTTAGCATAATTTTATACCACTTAAGATGAGTGGGAGGTGTTTAAAAACTGATTTATCAGGACCTGAAGAAATTCAACTCAAATGTATCATATATAAATGGAGTCTGATTATCTGGATTTACCTATGAGTGATCAAATATTTTTTTTTAATATGGATAAGCATTAAACATGTAAATTAATAATTAATCACAAAATCTCTAATCAACTAAACACAAAATAATATTGTTCCAGGTTCATACAGCACTAATGTTAGCTTTTACAAACAGCAAGAGTAAATTATAAAATACAAATTAGAAAGGGCCAAAAGTAAAGATAAGCGTTGAATGAAGATGCAGCACAATGTGTTAAAAGATTATTCTACACTATTATGCTGCAGTTGTAGTGACAGTGAAACCTCTCAATAAGAAGTACAGTTTTTACATCACCCATAAAATGATTATTCTATACAATTATGCTGCAGTCATAGTGACATCTTTCGTTCAGTGAAACTTCTCAGTAAGAAGTGCACAACACATTCCTAGATCCTCCCAGTTTCCCTTATTGTAAAGTGCTAATTAAATTTTCTTAGTTTTACTTTCAAATTCCAAATTCTTGAATCATTAGATATCTAAATATGTGCATATCCAGAAGATCAAGATACTGGAAACATAACTCTGTACCGTATTACTATTACTATAAATAACCAATAAGGAGGGCACGAAAGGCAGTAGTATAGAGATAACAATCAAATAAGTCATTTTCAAATGGCTCCATCATTTGAGATTAATAAAGTGTTCATTAGTTTGAAGTTTAAAACAATTCACTCTTATTAATAAAATAAATAAAGTTTTTATATTCTATCCAAAATAATGTTCTGGAGTTAAAGATAGAATATAAAAACTTTATTTATTTTATTAATAATTTGCATTATTACAACCTGTTGTTATTTCTATTTTTAAAATATGATTGGTAAAACAATCTGAATCCTACAAAGGGAAATAAGTGCATGGAGGTAATATAAGGAAGATAATTTGTTATTCATTTGTGAATATTTGGGTCCCTACCCCATCTTCACAAAGATTTTTAATGACATAAATTATTTTAAAATATTTTAGCAATTGTATTATAGAGTTGTATTATAATAGGAGTTTTCTAAAGATATAAATGTTAAAGTAATAGTGTGAAGGGAGCATTGTCAGCAAAAACTGTGAGTTGAGATTTTATTTTTGAGCACTGTGACTGTGTGAGCCGAGACTGTATCAGTGAGCACCAGGAACCAAAACTGCATCAATGAGCAATGTGAACCCAGAAGGTATCAGTAACACTGTAAGCTGAGAATGTATCATTAAGAACTGTGAGCCTAGACTGCACCAGTGAGCACTGTGAGCCAAAACTATATCAGTGAGCAATGTGAACCAAGACGATAGTCCAGAAGATATCAATGACACTGTGAACCAAGACTGTGTCAGTAAGCACTGTAAACTAAAGAGACTACTGGTCCAAAATGTAAACAAATCCTATCAGCTTATTGGTGCATGGTCATTATAGGACACATTCAAATGTGTTCTGGTCATTTATTAATTCTCACCTTTTACACCAGCATTTCTTTACATTTGTGCCAACCTTTAATAATTTAAATATGGTATTTCAAAGAAAATAAAATCTCAAGGATTTAATGAATAGATTAAGTAGACAATGCATATCATGTGTATTCCCAAAAGGAAAAAATATGACAGCAATCATCTTTTTTAAAAAATGTAAACCTTCTCAAAAATTTGTAAAATCTGCCAAAAATGACAAGAAGGCTGCCAGCCAGTCAATCAGACAGAAAGACAGTCTAGATGGTCAAGTCAATGACTAAGAACACTAATGCAGAGAATTTTCATGAAGCAAACCCAAGCCCACCTACCCACCATATGCTTGAAATGATTTCCACTGTTCTAATTTTAGAATAAAAAAGATGATTGGAAAAGCTTTACTACTGTCAATACTACCAAGTGCAAAAGGATGGCAGCCTTACAAATTAAAAACCAACAACACAAGTAATGCTTTTATGGTCACAAAGTGAATTATTTTTTATTTCTAAGAGTCTGCACACTTCTAATCAAGCTTTAGTGTAAGCAAGTATAGGTCAAGCTACCTAACATTCTAATCAAACTTAAATACTGGATCATACCGCAAACATTCTAATCAAACTTTAGTGTAAGCATTTCAATGAGGAAGTATGGGTCAAGCTACCTAACATTCTAATCAAACTTACTTAAATATTTCAAACAGAAATACCGGATCATACTGCAAACATTCTAATCAAGCTATACTGTAAGCATTTCAATGAGGAAGTATGGGTTAAACTACAAACATTCTAATCAAGCTTTACTATATTTCAATAAGAAAGTATGGGTTAAACTACAAACATTCTAATCAAGCTTTACTGTATTTCATTAAGAAAGTATGGGTTAATATACAAATGTTCTAACCAAGCTTTACTGTATTTCAATAAGAAAGTATGGGTTAAACTACAAACATTCTAATCAAGCTTTACTGTAAGCATTTCAGTCAGGAAGCACAAGTCAAACTGCAAATGTTTCCATAAATTTCACAGAAAAAGCTATGAATATTCTTAACTGTAAAACAACAGACAATTCAAACATAAGTTATACAGAACAAGCTATGAATGTTCTAAACTGTAAAAGAATGGACAGTTCAAACATAAATTATGCTGAATAAGCTATGAATGTTCTTAACTGTAAAAGAATGGATAGTTCAAACATAAATTATACTGTACAAGCTATGAATGTTCTTAACTGTAAAAGGATGGATAGTTCAAACATAAATTATGCTGAATAAGCTATGAATGTTCTTAACGAACAGTTCAAACATAAATTATGCTGAATAAGCTATGAATGTTCTTAACGGACAGTTCAAACATAAATTATGCTGAATAAGCTATGAATGTTCTTAACGGACAGTTCAAACATAAATTATACATATTTGAAGTCTCAGAAATGAAAGCTGTTTATTTTCAAAAATTAACCAAGACAAACTTGTTCTCAATAATTTGCTTCTGTCCTCAATGCCTGTCATTTATAGGACATAAAGAGAGCAAGAACTGGCACTGACCTTTATATATCGGACTGCTTAGGGCAACACTGAAACGATTAACTTAATAAAAATTACTCAAAGAAAGTGAATTGGTATTTGAAACATAACTTACTGTCAAACCTGAGAGATCAGAGTATTTCTTGGGTGGCTTGAACGAGGGTGGTGCTTCAATGGATCCATCTGGAAAAAATCCATAGTTCAACAATAAAAATTTAAAAAAAATAAAATAAAAAAATACAGGACAAGGGGTGGTAACTGGTTAGAAGGTTAAAAATAATGTCAGTGAGAGTTTAGAAAATTATTTCACATCTTATTTCAAAATAGCCAAATCTTTTAAATATCAAATATCTAACTGCTTACACACTTATTTCTTCACTATACATTTTTTCTTGTAAATCTAGAATGAAATCATTCTAATAAGCAGGGAAGGCAAAAACCCTTAATTTATAATTATAATATTTAAACCCCTTCATCACATATGATAAGACTAGAGCAGTAGTTTCCAAACTTTTTCAGCACCTTTTGTGTTATAAGGATTTTTCCCACGGTGCCTGAAGTCAGAAAACATCTACCAATTGTGAACATTTGGAATATCCCATAGTGCCCTGGGGCACCACAGTGCACGCTGGGAAATACTGGACCTGAGAATAATATTTCAACTAAAGTCAAAAGAGTGCTAAAATCAGTTTTTAGAAAGATATGATGCTTTAATACTTAAGAGAAACCTCTGTGATCAGAAGGAATGTCAGAGTGCTTTCCCATTTCTTTGACTTATTTCTTCACTGATTACCAGGTCTTTACATTTTCCTGATTATATAACAAATGTCACTTTAAAAAAAAATGCATATAGTATGCTGAGTTAAAATAAACTTTGGCAATAAATACTATGGAAAAGAACAAAACTCACATTTCATACATAAGACAGTGAAATAATAACAGAACTTATAATCTTTGATTACAGTTTTGAGATACTAAACATTACCTGAAGGTTAACTGTAATTTTTTTTTTATGTACTCTGCTATAATTTATGATATATAATTACTAATAGTGAGAAGTAATTGTTAAATTATCTCAGTGTCATAAATAAAATAAAACCTATATAGTCCATGCTTCAGCAATAGTATGAATCACTTCCTATTCTTCGAGCCAGTTACAATCAATGAGATGAAATCAGAGGTGCCACAAAGAAGACAGATTAGTTACAAAATAAAATGCTTGAGAAGATTTCCACCTGTATAAATAAATACATTTAACCACATAAAAGAAAAAAATATATGTCCAATAGTGTAAATAATATATTATTAGCATGGATTTGCAAAACTGATAAAATAAGCCAGATTTTCTCAATCCTTTTACCCTGGAGGAACCCTTAAAATAATTTTCAGGTCTCAGGGAAATTTACTGCCTTTGTTGCTTATTTTTAAAATCCATTGTGATCTTTCAAGGAACTCTGATATAAGCTGTAATGTGGAAATCTTTTGATTTTTTAGTTATATGAACATTAAGAAATTTGTCTTTGCATGAATGGCTTCTGTGATATGGTTTAATAAGCCACAAATCGCATAGTGTCTTTGGGGATTTTAAAATAAACAAATATACTAATACTGGATTCAAATTCTAGTTAGGTAAAGGTAGAGATAGTACAAGAAATAAATAAAATTTACTAATAATGGGTTAAATTATAGTTAAGGTTAGGGGCAATATAAGAACTGCATGCAGAGAAGTAGATTACTCTTTAGATGCTGTTACCTTGATGTCTGAAAGGCTCCTATGTTCCAGCATTGAGAATAACACTTAAAAACAATAATAGGACTTTTGGCCATTGATTCATTAGACAATTCATTTAAGATTAAAGTAACAAAGGAAAATGTTTTTTTAAAAAAATTACTGAACATAAAAACAGATATTGTTTTGCTGCATGTGAAATGGTAAATAAATGCTGAAAATCTTAGCATTAATTCATTTTTAAACTTACAACTGTTTTGTTTTCTTCATTAAGTGTGACTTACTGTTACGGCTAACTCTGAAACTAGACAGTTTTAACATTTGTAGTAAAGCAAAAAGACATCAATGAATTACAGTTCATAAGGAAATATATTTACTAGCCCTTATAATAGACATTTTCCACATAGAACATTCCTGCATTTCTCCAACTCAAATACTCTCCATAAGTAAAATCTTTCTTTCTTCTATAAAGTGCTATAGCAAATTTATAATCTAGAAATATTAAGAGGAATAGTCTATGAATCCCATCATTTATAAAAAATAATAACAATGTCAAATCAAAGATTTTAAAACAGTGAACAATTTTTCTGAGCATAAAATTTGTTTGATGTCACAAATCAACATTAGGTAACTATGACCAACATCCTGGTGAGCCCATGGTAAACTGTTCTGTTCATTAAAAAGTAAGTTTCCAGAAATTAATATAAATTATTAAATACTGACTAGAGCACTTCTAACTTTCAATTATTATTTTTACTTTTAGCCAAGCAGATATATGTAATGGAAACTGCATTTTGTTTAACCATCAGTTCACCTTTAAAATACAAAATATACATGTATATATATGTAAAACGTCCAAGTTATGACATATGGAGTGATATCACGTTTCAAATTTCTGGAATGGCATTAATTAACCCTTTACTGATCTTAAAATATACAATATCTGTCATTTATTAAAAGGCTGCAAAATGTTCTTTTATTATTTTTTAAAGCTTAATAGTTACAAGAAGTAAAGGAAAACTAAATTCACAGCTTTATTATTATGTAGATGTACAGAATGGATGGAACTCTATGAAATAAAAGAAGAAAAATCCAATAAAACACTCTCCAGCAAATTAGGATACTTATACTTTAAAATCATTGAAGAAGTTAAAATCTTGATGAGCTAAACAATTAAAACACATAGCATCCCACTTATGCAAAACAATGCCCACCTGAATTTTCCCCCTCAAAAAAAAAAAAAAAATTTTTAAAATGATATTTTGTATTATAAAACTTCTTTGTCGAGATAAAATTCTACATTAATTTCATCAATACATTGAGATTAAAATAATGACAACCAACCAAACTTTATATGAAACATAAGCACACAAAACAAGAAAGTAAAGAAAAATTTTGTTGACAAGACAGGCAAAGAAAGAAGACATGCTATATGTATTAGAAAAGATGAGGTGACAAAAAGATAGTATAAAAACATACAGGTGACATCTGAAGGTTGCCAAGGCAATGACCTCTCTGTTGTCACAATCTGTTTAAGGTTTTTCCACACTCGAGTTCTTTTCGTGCCAGCTGCACCTTTACTTGAATGCTGAAAGAAGTGAAAAGGGGAAATGACTCTACAAACATAGAAAATTCAAATAAAGAGGGGCACTCTATACATTTTTTCTCATTCTTTTGTGGTGGAATTTCAAAGAAAGTATAAATTCAACCAGTATTTATTTTAAAAATAAAATAACAAAATTATATATCTGTCAAAGAGTTATAACACAAATCAATAAGCCAAACTTATAAGCAGACTCAGGATGAATTTTAAAGATGGTCTGTTATTATACACTAAATATATTTTCATTACAGTAATTTACACAAGACTACCAACACTAAAATAAAAAAGTTTCTTAAAGCTTTATTTCTGGTTTTAAAAAAATTGCTCATAAATTCTTTTACAAAGGGTTCTGTGCACAAAGGTTTTAAAACTGACAAAATATTTTGGACCATTTAAGAAATGAAAGTAATTGTTTCGTAAGTAGAGAAAAATTGTCTTTTTCTATATTAAAAGGAGCAAGATTGTTTAAGTTCATGTCTTTGTGTAAGTAAAAATGTTTGTTTTGTGTAGGTTGCTTTAGAAATTAAAAATGAAAGTATATTTACTTAGGGAGAATTGTTCATAAGATACTGTACCTGCCTTTAATCAATTCCTTATTAAAAATTCTTTTTATTGAGGTCACTACTATATTCAGTACCCCATTCTGTGATATGTAAATTATTAGAATGTAACAGTTATTCTTTAGAGATTTCTGCATTCATGGCATTTGCATAGAGATGCCATATATCAAATATGAATGAGTAGTGACCTCTTCTTTGCTGTATAGTTCAAGGAGATGTAACAGATCTGTCGAGTAATATATGTGAACAGCACAACATGCTGCAAGAGAGCAGGCACCTGTGCCTAAGGCATAACATTTGCCATAAAATATAAGAAAATAAAGGTGCTGGCAACTTGGAACAGTTTAAAGTATCCAAAAGCAATCAATGTATTTTACTGCAATGTTAGGAAACTGTCAGTCACATCACTGCAATATTTTTTTTTAAAGTGCAAATGATGAAGTAAGTGGCTGAAATTACTGAGTATGAACAAATGTATGATCACTCATATCTAAGGACTATTAAAATAAACATAATGGCATAAAAATTAATTCATAAAATGTTTAATACAAACTGTATTATAATTATATGCACCAATGCAGTTTATGACCAGCACTGTTTGCAATGTTAACTTCTTAGCTTATTGTCATATTTGTACAATTTGATCATCAATAAAACCAAAGGAAAAGCAAAAACATCCCTAAAATAAATCAGAGCAATTTTACTGGAAGTTGAAATACTTGACCTACAGTGAATTCATGATTATTCAACAACTAATGGAAATAGGAGTGTCAATAACCTAAACTGCCTGATGCATTTAGAAATACATGTATTTTTGGTTTTCACAATCTTTCAACTAATGACTACTGTAATGGAGCTAGTGTAAGATCAAATGACAAGAAATACAGCTGGTATTTGCTAGATTAACCCCTTTAACATTACTTCCAAGTAAACTATATGTTATTATATTTATAATTTAAATGGATTCTACTTTTCTAGTATAATTTATTTGTTGTCTGTTAATTTAGTTCTTACATACAATATTCCCACTTGAATATTTGCCACTAATTTAATGTGTACATAATTACACTTTTTACACCTCTTTAGCAAAATTAATTATTTGCCCGTGGAGAAGTTTAAAAATTTTAGTCCACATTAAAGTGATAAATAACAGTTGAGAAATTACCATAGGGCGAATGAACGTAAATAAATCAGAACTTAACGAAATCTAACTGAAAATTTTACTAAAAAATTTGTTTATAATGTTGCCACAGCACAAGACTACAAAAGCAACTGTGAGTTTACTGTATTGAAAAATAAAAGCAAATATTTAAAATAACACATTCAAATTTGCACATGCTAGATTTGAATCAAAACATATTATATTATTATAACAACTTTTACCTGTAGTTTTTCACAACTTATTTCTTTTGTATTAGAACTTTAATAATTTCACCTAATTATCTTTAACACTAAATTTTTAAGAATTTTTTAGAATTTAGAAAAATAAACAGCAACTGGCAGGTAAATTAGGCAGCTATCGTTATTTAACTTTCATTCCAGATCCAGATAAAACAATGCAGAAAAGACTGTTTGTATATATCTCAGCAGTGAATAGTTTAAAATTATATGCATTATGTCTCAGTCCCAAGTCAAAATAAATTCTCTTTCATCAAGTCAATGCATACAAACTAACAATAAAATTAGGATCTTTAAAGATGGCAGCTGAGACTCTCTCAACTGAAGTATCTTCATCCATTGCATCAAAGTTGCTTCCGACAAGCTGACATTCTTGGGCCATTATTATCACAGTTTCTTCCAGAACATCTTTCTCTATGTCTGGACCTAGTGCAGGGTCAATGGCAGCAACCAAAGAGAATGTACTCAATGATGGCTGAAAAATTATAATAACCAGTCAAGTGGAACCAAAATTAATATAATTAGGATAAATTAAATTACTATGTATCCTAATTTAGTAGTTCAAGAAAATTATAAAAATCCTTATATAAATATTAAAAAATAAAGTTTAATTAAAATTACTGAGGAAAAGTTTTAAACTATATTATATATATGTTTTCAAAAATGTATGAGCATTTACAGGCTCACAAGCAAAATAAATTTATAGGCCTAATATTAATAGATAATACTATTAGATAATTGATAATCAAATTTGAAATCATTCATGTATCAGAAATAATCACTTGAATGTAAATATGAATCTGAATAAACATGATTTATGAAAATCAACAAGAAATATTAATTAGAGTTATTCACTTAGGTTCTTAATTACTAACTGCATAACAATAACATTCTTCAGGATGTAATATTCCTTTGAATCTCTTTAGCTTCTTTTCGTTCTTTAATAAAATCTATTGAGACAGGCAGATTTTGTAAGAACTTATTTAATATAAATGTACCCCTGTGCTTACTTAGTTTAGTGGTATGTTGCTATGCGAGTGTTAGTATGCGGGATATTCAGTGAAAGATATAAGCTAATGACAATAACCTTGGCGTGTTTAGAAAGTTAAATTGAAATTTCTAAGCTCTGTCAGACTGAATCAACTTACACTTGCTGCTCTTCTTTTTTTAGCTGGACTAGTTCCAGAATTTAGTCTCGCTCTAGATGACTTTCTTGTGGACATATTTTTTCGAGATTTTGTTCAATCCAGTCCGTCCAGGGAAGTCACTCGTTGGAAAGCATGAGAGATTTATTAGAGTTACCTACCTTAGCAGCAAAGTGCATTCATATTTTTTTTCAAAGGCAGTGAAAGCCTGTAAAACTAAAAGTGTAAAGCGTAGCGCGTTTTGTCTGGTATGAATAAAATTTCCACTAGCATGGGCATAGATACTTACACAAAATCTTTACATAGTCTGCCAACAGAGAGTGCTCCTTATTCAACGCTGCATGTGAAACCACGCATATATGCATGACTTCATGTGTGTAGAGGAGTTGTAGATCTTTTATTTAATGAAGATTGAATTTTCAAGTTGATAATACATTATACAAACAACTACAAGGATACACTCTTTGAGATTGTTTTCCTTCAGTCGCTAAAACGTTTTGAAATTTCATGTTTATATTCTTGCAATAGGCACATACCACTGAAGCCCATATTTATTTAGTTGTGTGTATGTGTTGCTAGCTTTATTTCATCTCTAAGGCCTGGAAAACTTTTTCTCGGTCAGACGTTCTCATTTTATGGATTGGCCTTGGATGGACTTTTCTTTCGCCGTAATTTAGAGTTCCAACCACACATGGTGGACCGCTCAGTATCAGAGCCCCTCTCCTCCCCATAAAGAGGGGCGTGGTAAGGTGTTCTACGATAAGCCCCGCTGTTGTTGTTTAGGTAGTAGTGGTAGTTTCCTTAGCTTCCTTAAATTCCTCTCCAGAGTTTGAGTGTGAGCTTTCGTCTTAGGATGTTCTCGGGCTTGGATAGCTCTGAAGAGACTCAATTCCACACACACACGCACGCACAAACACACACACGCGCACACACACATACACACACACACACAAACACACACACAATTTTCTAGGGTCCTGAACACATAAGATGGACCACTCATTTTCGAAGTCTCCCCACCCCCCCACCCCACCCATTCCCCAAGAGGAGCGTAACAAATATTCTTGCTTTCTTCTACACAAATGAACCTTTGTGCAGGGGTAACTGCATTTACCACAATACTGTGAAATGACGCTGGATATGACCCATTGTGGAATGAATCTTCTTTTTCCAAATGGCAGTTTAATGAGAAAACTCTCACTGCCTTGGCGAAGCTAACAGCTAGCAAGAGACTCCCTCCCCGTTTCCTCCGGATCAATTGCAAATATCAGTTTTATTTCCTGATATGTTTCTTTAAAAAACAATAGATAGTTAAGCACTATTTATCATTAGTGTGTTGTTTTTTTTTAAATGTTGGTTATCTTCAAGCAAGTTTTGTCAACTGACTTAATGAATAGTTATTAATTTGTCCTAAGTCTTTGTATTTGTTATATGCATATTTGATTGTTGATTTAATAAATTTATTGACCTTACACATATTGATAGCCATATGTTGGAGAGTTCGTGGCTGGATGGGGAGGGGAGGTTCGCTAAATATAGATTAAAGATGGATTTATCTTGATAAGAAGTTTTCCACCAGTGGAAATATTGTGTCAGTAAATGTTTGTCTTTAATATTGTGGAAGAGAGAAAACGTTTACAGCGCCTGCATATCCGCTAAGTGAGAGACGAGTGGTGTCTTCTGGAGAATTATTAATAACATAAATTAATATATTTTCATAACTTGTAATTAGTTACGGATGATTAATAATAATATTAACCAACAACTAGGGTGACATTAATGTCACACAAACTTTTGTTTTATGTGTTTATTTTAGCAACTATCAGTCTTTTAACATTTATGAACTAAACTAATTAAAGGAATGAAATATGTATGTTTTAGTCATAGAAAGAGATACAAAATTTAGGTCAAGGAAAGTCCGTGACATTTAATGAAAAGAATGTGTGGAAAAACAATGAGATGCTGTTTATTATCGAGAACGAGGCCAGCCAATGGGCTGAGATCAAAACTTTACCTACTGTACAGAATTCTTCTGTCTAATCACTTGAATTTGGAGTGGCAAGTAGCCCAGTCATGAAAAAAAGGTGGTCATTAGCTTAATGGTGAGTTAAGTGACGACTAATTGAGAGAGAATGGACTTAGAAATATTTTGTGCATTTTGTTATTGATCTTGTTTTCGATTGAAAACATTGCAAAGAAATCTTTGTAATTAGGAATAACTTTAAAGTAATTAAAGCTGTCTAGTTTTCGATTTGCAAATTAACACGAAAATAAATTTAATTTGTCATTAAACCGTTCAATTCAATCATTGCAAATTAACACAAAATAAACTGAAACGTGTCATTAAACTGTTCAGTTTAATAATTGCAAATTAACACCTATATAAACTTAAATGTGCTATTAAAATTGTTCAGTTTAATCAAGGCAAATTAACACCTATGCAAACTTAAATGTGCTATTAAAACTGTTCAGTTTAATCATTGCAAATTAACACCTATATAAACTTAAAAATGTTATTAAAACTGTTCATTTTAATCTTGGCAAATTAACAAATTAACACTTATATAAACTTAAAATGTGTTATTCAAACTGTTCATTTTAATCGTGGTAAATTAACACCTATGTACACTTAAATGTGTTTTTGAAAACAGCAAGCATCCGTAAGGTGTTGGGCTATTTACACTTTTCCATACTGAAAGCATTGAAAGTACGTATCCGTTACCGATCATTGTGTTTCAAGCAAAAGCTTTAGGGCTTGGATTATGATCTCTCCTCATTGTGTTTCAAGCAAAAGCTTTAGGGCTTGGATTATGATCTCTCCTCATTGTGCTCCAAGCAAAAGCTTTAGGGCTTGGATTATGATCTCTCCTCATTGTGCTCCAAGCAAAAGCTTTAGGGCTTGGATTATGATCTCTCCTCATTGTGCTCCAAGCAAAAGCTTTAGGGCTTGGATTATGATTTCTCCTCATTGTGTTTCAAGCAAAAGCTTTAGGGCTTGGATTATGATATCTCCTCATTGTGCTTCAAGCAAAAGAATTAGGGCTTGGATTATGATCTCTCCTCATTTGTCTTTAATATGCTACATACTGTTGAACGTTTGCTATGTTTTTTTTTTGTTTTTGTTGTTTATTTGTAGACACACTGACACAGAGTCTACACGTTTGCTTTTAGACAGACTGGCATAGAATCTACACGTTTGCTATGAATTCTTTTAGACAGATTGACATAGAATGTACACGTTTGCTTTGCGTTCTGAAGATTAAATTGTTATCGAATCTGTTATTCATGCCTAGTGGTAGACAATTGCTTTAGAACCGGCACGTTTTCTGTGTGTCCAGGTAGACAAATTGCTTTAGAACCAGCACGTTTTCTGTGTGTCCAGGTAGGCACATTGCTTTAGAATCGGCACGTTTTCTGTGCGTCCAAGTAGACAAATTGCTTTAAAAACGGCAGGTTTTCTGTGCGTCCAGGAAGACACATTGCTTTAGAACAGGCAGGTTTTCTGTGCGTCCAGGAAGACACATTGCTTTAGAACAGGCAGGTTTTCTGTGCGTCCAGGAAGACACATTGCTTTAGAACAGGCAGGTTTTCTGTGCGTCCAGGGAGACACATTGCTTTTGAACCGGAACGTTGTCTATGCATTCTGGTAGACACATAGAACGTATTTGTAACAGGCTTTGAAGACGAACACATAGCGGGGAACCTGTTTGTCATACTTTCTGGTAAATAAACTTGCTTGGTAACCTGTTTGTCATACTTTCTGGTAAATAAACTTGCTTGGTAACCTGTTTGTCATACTTTCTGGTAAATAAACTTGCTTGGTAACTTGTTTGTCATACTTTCTGGTAAATAAACTTGCTTGGTAACCTGTTTGTCATACTTTCTGGTAAATAAACTTGCTTGGTAACCTGTTTGTCATACTTTCTGGTAAATAAACTTGCTTGGTAACCTGTTTGTTATACTTTCTGGTAAATAAACTTGCTTGGTAACCTGTTTGTCATACTTTCTGGTAAATAAACTTGCTTGGTAACCTGTTTGTCATACTTTCTGGTAAATAAACTTGCTTGGTAACCTGTTTGTCATACTTTCTGGTAAATAAACTTGCTTGGTAACTTGTTTGTCATACTTTCTGGTAAATAAACTTGCTTGGTAACTTGTTTGTCATACTTTCTGGTAAATAAACTTGCTTGGTAACCTGCTTGTCATCGGTTCCGTTAGACAAATTGAATTTGCTTTTCTAAAATTCTGGTAAATACAATGGCCGCAACTTTGTTTGCCAAAGATGGTAGATAAATTGTTCTAGACTTTTTGCTTACCATAAATTTTAATTTAAATTTGTCTGCCATGTGTTCTGGTCTATAAAGTGGACAAAATGTTTGACAGAAATTCTAGTAGTTAAAATGGATGGTCTAGGACGTGTCGTACGGAAGAGATTTGTACATAATTCATAATAATTGTACATAAATAAATTGGCCTTAGGGAAGAAAAGTTACTCTGGGCATAGAGGCTCAGAGGCCATCCACTTCCTCTGATGGTCACATTAACTTAAAGCTTGCTTGCCATGACTTCTGATGGCCATACTGACTTGCACCTAACTTGCCATGACTTCTGATGGCCACTGTTACGTTTCCAGTATTTATTTAAAGACCCTGCCTAGAATAATTAAGGACCTTAAAGATAATTAATTCCTTCTCTCATATCCTATGCAGACTGGTTGCTCAACTTATCATTTGACTAGTTAAAAGTGTGTCTTGTAGTGCAGACGACAAATTTACAAACTGATAAATTGCGAACGTTAGCTAGATTGAAGTCGTTAAATTCCTCTAAATTAATATGCATTCGTTATTGTCATTCAGCTCATCCGCCCCCATTCAATCTAAGAATAAATCTATAGGTCTATTATGCATAAAAATCACTATGAAGAGGTTTAACAATTAAAATAAGATTTAATAAGGTTTAACAAGTTAACAATAATCAAATACGAGCGCGAAAAGTCTATCTCTTGATTCAGGCACGTATGTGCTTAAAGTTTACAAAAGAAGGTAGCCAAATTGTTCTCTTTTGATAATTGAACATCACTGTAATACTCAGCTGTAAAGTCTGTATTCGCCTGGTTTCTTCAGTCCGTCCCAGTCTATCTCACAGTATCACTCTAGCGGAGATGCCGTGGCATACAGGTAAAGGTGTCCTTTATGTCGCTAGTGAACTTGAGCCTTTAGACCAACGTACGTCTACTTCAACATCGCTTACAGTGGCGTGGACTCTCAGATTAAATGAATTCTGTCCAGAATTCGAACCAGTTCAAACTTTTCCAATTCACGGCAAGGCAAGGCAAGGCAAAGCAAAACCAATCCCAAGGAGAAGAACAAGGAGAGAAAAAGCCGACCTGGGTAAAGCAAAAATGCGTCCCACTATAGTCTCTGCTTAATATGTCCTTATTTCCAGTTTAATGCTCTGAATTAGAAATTCGACCTCTTTACAATTTAGATTTAGAAAAACGTAATCTTCTCATGCATGTTTCATTTAACAGCATGACGTATGAATCATAAAAATAGTTACAACGTTAAATTAATGTTCATACAAAGGGGGTAATTCAAACAGCAAAGGGCTTCACAATTTACAATTAAAATTACACGCAATAATTGAATTACATGAGGAATTCATACTGGCTCTAGTGAATTAAAACAATATAAATTAAAGTTACAATGGAAAAGGAGTTACAATAAATTTATATTCCATAACTTATAGGTTTTCAGTCATTTCTCTGAACCGTGCTCAAATATATATGGAAATAATATAATACATAGCACAAATACATACATAGTTTAAGATACACAGTATACAATCAGATAAAATGGTACCTTTATGAGAAGTCGAAGTGTATGATTCTCATCTGCTGTCGGCTGCCGTGTGACCCGAGTAGCCAGTGGATGTAGCTAATTGTATCTCGCAGTGAAGAGACAGGAGCGGTTACCGATATATATAGGAAAGCATAAAGTATATCACGTGACGGATCGCGTGGTATGTAGTCGGTTCTAGAACCTAGACAATGGGCCTAAAGTTACATAACGTCTTGACCTGTTCTGGAAGCTTCTCGATAGGGGAGAGCTTTGAACAAAGGGTTTTCAAATCTCAATATTTGAAGTAAACAGTCAAGTGGGTCAGCAAGTCATGACATTTTTATCAGACTGTGACAGCCACACTGACGTGCACCTAACTTGCCATGACTTCTGATGGCCACCTTGACTTACAGCTAACTTGCCATGACTTCTGATGGCCACATTGACTTACAACTAACTTGCCATGACTTCTGATGGCCACACTGACTTGCACCTAATTTGC
The DNA here is from genome assembly GCA_028829895.1 of Sinotaia quadrata. Lineage (NCBI taxonomy): Eukaryota > Metazoa > Mollusca > Gastropoda > Architaenioglossa > Viviparidae > Sinotaia > Sinotaia quadrata. The sequence continues at coordinate 20,957,562 of CM054180.1, forward strand.
CTTGACTTCTGAGGGACAAATGTCTCCACAACATCAATGTTTCTGTCTTTTCCATTTAAGAACTTTGCGCCTTACAGGCGTCACTCATGGAGTATTAGAAAATTTTACATTCGCACTACTTGAGTCGACGTCATTACAGTGCTCTCCAAACATGGAAGAGAAATTAACGTCGTCACAGGAACTATCATGGATAAAGAAGCCTAACATGGCTGTAATGGCTGATGAGTCCTTCAGCTCATATGTAATCATTAGCCATTGTTATTAATAGTCATAAAGTTTTGGCGTACACAATTGTATATCATATTTAAAGTGTCTAATCTCACGTATTCTTTATATACATAATTATGTCATAGTTTCTTTCTTGAAAAAAAATTAAAAACAGGCAAAGGTACATTCAGTGACATTGTTCAAGCAAGGCCTTCTGATAACTCGCCTAGTGCTTGACATATAATCTCCTTTGGGATCCACTACGCGCTGTTTCGGGCCTGCAATGCATTCTTAAAGGTTACTAGTCTTATCTAAATCACAAACACATCATGACTAAAAAGAATTAAATTAAACATACATTTTTATTTTAGCTGTTAGATTGCCTTTAGCCGTTGTGCATATATAAGCATACATCCATGCGCATGAGTGAAGTGTTAGATAAACCACTGCTGTGTAATTTGAACTTGTACAAGGTCATCTTGAGCGACGAGAGCCGACTTACATCCCGATAGCTCTGCCAAATCAAACTTATGTGTCTTTTCGGAAAATTTCTCAAATTTACTACTGACGTTGGTCATCCATTCTGGAAAAGTAACGGTAAGTTGTATGATGCACCTTCGGTGTAATGTTGTGCAAGACATCTCGTGCGAGACAAATGCAAAATGTAGCACTTCTTATTGTTACAGCTAGCTAAGTGTTTGACGTTCTATTCTTAGACATAAACGTCAACAACTTAGTAAACAAGTATGTAGGTCAAGGATGATGCGACACGATATTAGCTTGTAGTGTCAGTACAGACATAATCGCTTACTTTATATGGATCGAATCATTCCATGTTATAGCAAAGGGGATGACTGGAATGGAACTCAAAGCTGATGAAAGGCCTTGCATTTCTGTAGACACCGAAAGTGGCCGTTTATTTTGTTGCGCCCCACACAGAAAGACTTGATGCAAATGAGTGTCAAGACATTTCGCTCGATTGCTTGTCTTTTGAACTCGTCAAGACTTCTTTTTTTTTTTTTTTAAAGCGAAATAGTGAACAATGAATGTCAGTATTTATTTTCAATTTTTCTTTCAACAAAGTGTCGCATTTATGAGGAAAATGGAAATGCCTTATCTTATAAGGCTTCTGATATACTCATCCTTTCTTAAAGGTACATTTTCTTTCAATGCAATTGAGTACTTTACCTGGCTCTGGGGTAAACACATGTTGTAGACTTTTTGGTTCACGTCCGTCACAATAATAGTTGTGTGTAAATGTAGTACAGTGCGATACACGTGTATTAATTATCAACGTTCATACTATCTAATTTATCAGTTTTATACTCGATTCAAATATTGTTGCTGTTGATTAATATTATTATTGAAAACTATAAATAATTGTAACAAGTTATTATTGAAATGAAACCCCAAACTAATATAATAATCTTCATGTCATGATTTGAAGTGGCATTTTATACAAATGTGGAAGAAGAACAGCCTGCAGAGTTTGATTACAGACATGCATAGTTAATCTCTTCTTTCTATAACATAATTGCTTAACTTTCTTAGTTATATAAATGTTGAAGTCATCTACATTCATTGCTTTTTTGGGATATTGGAAGTTACAATAATCGTCGTTAATTCTCTGAGCGAATACTTTCTCCTCCCTCTCAATGAACCCTTTCCTTCAAAGAGCTTGGTCACAAAGCTACCAACAGTTTAGTGTCATGACATACATACATACATTCCACGTTTCCGAATTAAAGACGCGCCGAATAATGACTGAAACAAACGCGTATGAACCACTACCCCAAAGAGACTACGTGATAGGGTCATGACCTAGATAAGAAGGCCGTCGTCGGTTACGTGCAACTCGCTGCAAGAGTGCAAAAGTGCGACAGCAGATTAAAAAGGGAGTGCGACCTCAACTTGTACGTCTAGTATTTATCGCAGGCTGCGAAAGAAAGTTCAAGTTGTTTCCCGGTAGAGATGTTCATCAAATAACATGACTTGCTCACGCACCAACAAGCTATCATAGATATCTGATTTATCAACTTAATTCAGTTAAGTGGTTTCTTGTAATCTGTGCATTTGTTCTTCTTTCTATTAGGGTGTTGGTGCTCTACATTTTGTTGATATGTCTGTCTGGCCTACGGTTCTGTTATTTTATTGAGTGTCACCCTGATACATAATTCTGTATATTTATTAACATATAGGGCAACAGTGTGCATTGTCACCTTATTCCGACTCCATTGCAAAAGAGCTCTGGTCTTTTTTGTCAGTGCGTGAAGTGATTGTGAGAGAGCGAGAGGAAGCCACAGTCTGTCACCTTAATACGACACCGGCATTTTTAATTTCCTATGAAGCGATTCCTGTTTTGACATTCGAAGACGTCTTGACATTAATTTACAAGAGTTCTCAAAATCCGCTGGAGTGTGCAGTGCACGTGCTAGCGGTGCAATATGTGTATGCACATTAATGGAAGACTTACATTGCGTTGACTTTATGTATACGTTTTGCGTTCCAATTTCCAAATAAATTGTGATTGGTTAATGGGGCAGAGAGAAAGGAGGGGTTGGGTCAAAGTGACTTTTCATTCTAGGCCTCTAGGGCTTCGCGAGTGACTGTTTTCGCTTAGACCAGGGGTGGGCAAACTTTTTGTGTGTAGGGCCACATTGACAAATGTAAAGCTATTGGGGGCCGCATATATATATTATACCCACTTAGCAACCTATCATAATAAGTAATTATGAATTATTTATAGGTTATTAAACAGTATAAAACTATAAATAACCAATTATTGCAATTTTATTTTATTTATACATTCATACATTATATTTTACAATATGGACTAACACTTTTACTAATTTGTTAACAAGATTTTACATTTTTTAATTATAATAAATTTTTAGAATTATTATCAGTGGCTTTAATTTAGACATAAACCGACTACATTGTCATTACAATTATTGATTTCTAATGAGATGTATGTAACTGCTTGCAATTTTTAATATTCTTGAAATCTGGAGCAAGTTTACTTGTTGAAATTCACATGACAGAATGCAAGTTGCAGTCCGACAATAAAGACCTATTCTTAGATTTGTTGATCCTCAAGCAAGAAAATGCTTGTTTGCAAATGTATGTTGATCCAAACAATGATAAAAGTTTAGCTGCAAAGTTTTTCAAGTTGGGAAATGATTCTTCTGATAAAGATCCATAGAAATCCAGCAAACCATTTGACTTGAATTTCTCTTTCAGGTCATGATCTGCTTGTAAGCCAAGAAGCTCTAATCGTATGTCCTCCGGGGCTGTATCAGCTTCTGCACTAAAAGGGGAACTGAGAATATTGAACTGTGGCTCTAAGTTCTTGAAATCTTTCAATCTCCTTCCAAATTCATCAGTCAGTGCAACTAATTGGGCTTTATACTTTTCAGTCATTTCACCAGAAATGGTTTCTTGTTTTAGCAAAGGGAAGTGACAAAACTTTTTTTTCACTTGCTTGTCTGGAGAACAGTAAGAGTTTTGCCCGAAACGATTTTACATGTACATTCATTTCATGTGCAAACACACAATTGCCCTGAAGTTTGACATTCATTTCATGTGCAAACACACAATTGCCCTGAAGTTTGACATTCATTTCATGTGCAAACACACAATTGCCCTGAAGTTTGACATTCATTTCATGTGCAAACACACAATTACCCTGAAGTTTGACATTCATTTCATGTGCAAACACACAATTGCCCTGAAGTTTGACATTCAGTTCATTTAACTTTTCCATAATTTCAATGGCAAACATAAAGTCTAACTTCCACTCTTTATTGACAATGTTAATTTTAAAGTCACATTCAATGCCCTTCATTTCTAGGAACATCACTATTTCTTCTCTGAGGTCCCACACTCGCCTCAACACCTTGCCGAGACTCATCCATCGAACACTGGTGTGGTACAGCACATCGGAATGTTCAGTTTCCAAATCATCAAGTAATGCCCTGAACTGTCTGTGATTAATTCCTCTTGATCTGATGAGGTTGATGACACTGACAACTGGGTCAATAACATGCTTGATATACAAAACAGTTTTACACAGATTTTCTTGATGGATCACACAGTGAAGTGGTAATAATGTTATGGTCAGAATATTCTGCTTTAATCTTATCACTTATCAACTTTACCAGACCTACATTTTTTCCGGTCAAAGCACGGGCTCCGTCAGTTGTAACACTTGCCATCTTGTTCCAAACCAACCCAATTCTTTCAATACACTTATTAACAGCATTGAATATATCATGGCCTGTTGTTGTGTCTTTGAGTGACTCAACATTTAATAAGTCTTCAGTGAGTTTGAAAGAAGTGTTTATTCCACGTATAAATATCAATAATTGGGCAGTATCATGTACATCGGTACTCTCATCCAATGCAAGAGAGTACCACAAAAATTGTTTATTTGCATCTTGAAGTTTATGCATCAAATTGTTACTTATCTTGTCAACACATCTGACCACAGTTCTCCTTGATAAAGTAATGTTGTCAAATTTGTTTGTTTTTTTGTTCTGGACAAATAATGTTTGCTGCATCTAGCAAACATTCCTTGATGAACTCGCCATCAGAAAATGGCTTGTTGTGTTTTACAATTCTGTGTGACAGCACAAGACTAGCTTCTGTTGCAGCATCTTGAATTGAAGACTGTCTAGTGAAAACAGTTTGCTGTTTCTCCAAATTTTTCACCAGCTCCAGGCATTTCCTTTCCCTCTCTTCGGTTGTTAAATTGTATCCGAAATCGGAATGTTTTGTTTGGTAGTGTCTTTTTAAATTGTACTCCTTGAAGACAGCCACTGACTCATGACACAACAAGCAAACTGATTTGCTACCAACCTTTATAAAACAGTACTTAGTTGTCCATTCATCATTAAAAACACGGCATTCATCTTCAATCTTACGTTTTTTAGTGACACTCATTGTTTTAATAAAATTTGTTAGAATTTTACAAATTACAAACTTTAAAAAGGAAATGAAACAAAACCTACTTCCGGCTGTGTGTGAAAATAAAATATTCGGAAAACAAGGAGTAAACTCAGAATAAATTTCAGAAATATATCAAGACTAGAACAAATAAATGAATTTGAACATTGCAAATCTCGTACAATGAGTATTATCGCAGTGCCTTGCCATGGGATATGACGGAGTATCTATGGGCTCGGGTTTTGGTGGGTAGGGACTGTCCATCTGAACCTGTTTACATTTGTTTGCTTCAACACAATGTCCTAACCTCCTTGACAGCAGTTACCACACTGGTTCCTGTTTACATTTGTCCACCTCAATATCGCGCGTCCTATTCGTCCTTGATGGGTCTACCCTTTCCCCTCTCTATCTCTAGCCAGAGAGTGATTGTAGCAGACTTCCTTGATTGCAATTAGAGAACTGACCAGAGTGCTCTCGCCCGTGACTGTCCATCAAGTGTGACTGCTAACAGTTTGACACGGTATGGTTCTTTCTTTCGTCAGTACAGCGTGCGAGTAGTTAAATGTTAGCCCGAATCAATTAGTGACGATTTTGTCCGTCAAGCGTGACTGCGCTAACGGTTTCACATGGCAAGGCCCTTTTTTAAATTTCTAAATGCCCTCATAAGGGCCGCATAATATTAGTTGCCGGGCCGCATTTTGCCCACCCCTAGCTTAAACCGTTGCACTGAAAGACATTGTTAAGATGTTTAATGACCTTTGCAGAGGTTGACACAACAGGTGATATATGGAAATCATGAAACATCTTGTGACAGAGTTATTTCCCCCGTAAATGTCGCACGAAATAAATCAGTCCCAGAGCTGAGGTCATTTTTAAATATAGCCAGACTTCAGCGATCTTCGTGTCTTTGCCAAGGACATTTGTGAATTCAAGTGAAAGTCACTGGAGACAACAAACTCGATGACGGCTTCACTGACATGTCTAACCCTGCCACTGTAACAGGATCGTTGATACTTTGTTAAATTCTGTTGCCCATGACTAATCTGGACATGTTTACGTAGTACTTAAAGACATTTTATTTACTTGTCTAGATATTGGAACTTACGACTGAAGTAGTAAATCAGATTGTGCATGTAAAGAAAGGTAAAAATATTTCATATTAATTCTTTAATTTAGCCGTAACATTCGTATCATTAAATAAATCCATTTGCAAACACGTTAAGTGGGATTCGTGTAAAATATGATCGCAAAATTATAACGTAATTTACCTGTAATGTCAGTGTATGTCACATTTGTGTAACTTTGCGCACTGTCCTTAGAGTAATTTACATTATTTAAACACCAAAATAGTCAAACTTTAACCCTCATATCTCTTCTGAATAACATCCATATTTTCTGTGAAGTTTAATTGGAATGAAATAAAACTATAGCTCCAATTTATTTACTAACTTTATGTACAATTATATTACTTTAAGCTGAAAGTAAAGTGGTTCTATTGCTAATTGCTAATTTAAACATATAAACATTTTTCGTACTAATACATAATATATTTTCCAGTGTATCTGATCAGATAAATTAAAATTATTGAAACAGAATGAGTATTTGAGATGTAATAATTATGAGAATTACTCTAAATTCTCTTATGTACAGGACACATTTCCTACTATAAGGGTTCCATTTTATGATTTTTTTTATTCTTATAGTTCTATTAATATCTTTATGTTAAATGGAAACATAACGTACCAATATCTACATGAATGTGTGCTTGTGTGTGCGTAGGCTAAATAATATAAATGTGCACCTACATAATTACTTTCTCTCATCTGTGCATTCGTAAATAACATTAAAATGTTGCAATTACATAATTACTTTCTCTCATCTGTGCATTCGTAAATAACAGTTAAAATGTTGCAACTACATAATTACTTTCTCTCATATGTGCATTAGTAAATAAAAAAAATGTTGCAACTGTATACAGGGTTTGGGAGTATAGAGGAGAAATAACTTGTAAACACAGCAAAATAAATATATTTTCAAATGTACTTCGCATACCTTGGATAAAATTAGTATCACCATTCTCTAAGTTAGTTACCATTTTTAAAGAAAAAATAAAGGCTGTTTATCATTTATTATCTCTGATATTTTTGTTAATAAATAGACTCTATGGACTTCATGGAGTGGCTTATCAGTATTACACTTGAAAAAAATAAAATATTGAATTTTCGTTAATGTGTTTGTATCTATCTATCTATCTACCTACCTATCTATCTATCTATCTATCTATCTATCTATCTATCTATCTATCTATCTATCTATCTATTTATTCATCTATCCATCCATCCGTCCATCCATCCATCCATCCATCCATCCATCCTTCATCTATCTATCTATCTATCTATCTATCTATCTATCTATCTATCTATCATTGCACACGAAGTTTAATGTATATGATTTTTAATTAATTGTTGTGTATGTCTGTTGTGTTAAGCTGGGTATTTGTATTATCCAGACCCAAAGGTAAAGTTTACCCAGAACAGAATATTCGTTAAGGTTTTATACAATAATAAATTAATTAAACTATTTTCGCATATTATACTGTACATTAAATATTAACTGACAAATGTCTTTTGTACATTTCCACAACTCTTTGTGTAACTTTGTGATAAAATTAATTACAAAGCTGAAAACAATGAAATATTAATACAAAAAAATTGAAATGTGTGATAGTAAAAGCAGAAGCATATGTTTGTGAATTCAGAAAAAAATTTAGTATTTTTATTTTGTTTTTGTAGAGTTAATGGTTGAATGATTTTGGAAAGTAGTATTAAAGAAGAAAATTACTGTGGAACAGACCGACATATGTTCATTGCTATATATACTAGTCATGTTAATTACTAATTTTCCACCCTGAAAATCATTGCTAGATATTCTAGTCATGTTAATTACAGTACTAATTTTCCACCGAAAAATCATTGCTATACTAATCATGTTGATTGCTAATTTTCCACCCGAAAAATCATTGCTATACTAATCATGTTGATTGCTAATTTTCCACCTGAAAAATCATTGCTAGATATACTAGTCATGTTAATTACTAATTTTCCACCTAAAAATCATTGCTATATTAGTCATGTTGCTTGCTAATTTTCCACCTGAAAAAAAAATAATTGCTAGATATACTAGTCATGTTAATTACTAATTTTCCACCTAAATAATCATTGCTAGATATACTAGTCATGTTAATTACTAATTTTCCACTTGAAAAATCATTTACAAATTATACGATACTTTAGAGAGTAAATATTAACTAACAAAAAATTGTTTTTATCCTAGTAACTCTTTATTTCTTTTGTTTTGAAAAGAGAGTGTTTAGTAATATTTGGATAAATTCTTATAAGTACCTATAACTTAGTAATAATGTCGAATTGAATTGAACACTGCCATTATTTTAAAGTTTCATATTATATTTATATTGCATAGTCTACATTCGTGTGTTAATTGTCCCTAAAATAGTAAACACTGAAACTCACTTTAATAGTGTTGCTCTGACACTTGGAACAAAAATACTCTTAAATCAAAACAGCATTTTTTTTTTTACTTCGTTGTAACCTTTGAACTATTTGTAATTTAAGCAGAGCATATTAAAGCTGAACGTTGCTTGCCATCTGAGTTGCAGGTTTCTCAGTCACAGCCCTTTCTCGTTATTATCGTTAAAGAAATAAGTAATATTAAAATAAAATCCACATAACCGTTTTGCAATCATTCTATTAATATAGAATCAAAATAAACACCAGTTTCCCGGAAGACAACTCCCGAGGCAAGAGCCAATTCCCTTAGCAGTCAATTCCGAATATCGCCTTTTCCTTAGAGAGCATCTCATTAAAATGTAAACAAATTTGACCTGTTATAAGTATATATCTATTAAAATGTATTTATTCCCCACAATGCGTCCATCCTTTCTCTATTCAGATGCTGTGGATTATCGTTTTGGTTTGGCTGGCTTACAAGTTGACGTCATGGGCGCTGGCGCGAGTGCGTATAGGTCATTACGTCAACAAACATGTGCTGATCACCGGGTGTGATTCGGGTTTTGGTTTTCTTCTCGCCAGGCGACTTGATGGTCTGTATTATCGTAAGACTGTATGTAATGCATAGATAGACAGACAGAAGAGAGAGAATGAAGGGAATGTTACTGTCTGTCTATGCGTAAGTATAAGCAATTGCAGTCACAATATGTGTGTGCGTGCTTGAGTTAATATTATATATTGTTGTTATGCAGTGATGACAAATTATATCATTAGCAACCTTGCAACTTAATTAATTTATAGATAATCTTGAATAGTTATGTTGTCTGATATGTTAATATTAATGAATCTTATGCCCACGGTACTGTGACAAATATTTTCGGTATTATCTCATATTTGTCACTTTTCATTATATGAATTTTCATACGCAAAACAATTTAGTATATTTTTTTTCTACTAACGGTATTAATTTAGCTATGTTTAAAGTAGTTATACTCTGCGCGTTAAGTACAACACTAATTAAAAGTCCGTGTACATCATTTATCCTTTCCTAGCTATATGTTTGGAAAGAAAAGGCTTATTGGGGGGTGGGGGGCGTTACGTAATAATGAAGAAGTCAGACACAAAAGAGAACATTTGAAGGTGAATATCTTAATTAAGTTATAATTAGGTTTTGCCATATGACATCACCAACTTTAACATTTGAATAAACACTAATTCCTTAAATTTGACCCGAGTCCATGAGATGTTTCATGTAACATCCTTATTACCTGTGGTGCATATGGTTCTGTTTGAATATTAATCGTTTATGTTATTGGTTTAAGTTATTAGTATTAATACTACCAACAGCCCAATGGCCTACTCTGCGTCTTCAATCACCATATTAAACTCCGGTTGCAGTGACTCTATGGCTAATTCCACTTAAATTAGTGACAAGCAAGCCAGTTAATATTCCCTCCAGCAGGATCTGTGGCGATCATAGATATGGCGAATAACGTAATGTCAACGCTTCTTGTTTGATCACCTTGGATGGCAGTGATTGGACATCAGCCCTGTAAACGAAACCTCCCCCACTGGCGCAAATACAAGCCAACCCTGGAAGCGAACTTTGTCCCTGATTTTTTTTCTATGGACCGACCATGTTCTGCCTGGTGTAGGTCGTAACCCAAGTTAAGCTAGACAAAATACAAACCCCCTTTGTAGTCCAGCCTCTCCATATCTCTAATAAATACATTCTGTGGTAATAGCAAGAATTTCATAACGCGGTTTTGACAATGCTATTATCAAAGTCCAATAATAATTCCTGCTTACATACATGTAACAGGTGTTTCGCAGTGTAAGAAGTGCCTCTGAATACTGAGGATTGTGTTATCTCCCATGTAAAATATAACACACTTCGAAATGCAGACTTGGTCTATGATTAGGCGACCTACCCTATGCTAATCGTCACATTGCAAATATGTACTTAAAGTTAACATTGACATGACATATCGACCGTATAGGAAATGACCGGTATACGGATTCGTAATGCAGTTTTTGCAGGTTTCTATTTTCTATTAATTTTTCCTTATAAATATCACCTGAACTCATTTTCTTTTTATTAAATTGTTTACCGCATCTTGTAGTGACCATGATCAGTAGGGTTGAGCAGCAGATTTGATGAGTATGTTTTTAATTAATTAAGAGAATTGAATAATAAGGTACTAGGATCCAATCTAAGAAGACAAACATGATCTGTTGTTTATGAATACGAAATTACACATATTTAAAAGATATTATGATGCCATTGCACTATCAAAAATAAAATTCTTTATTTAGGAATAATTATAATTATTAGAACACGTTGCAGGCGTACATGTTCAAAAGAATGAAGCACATTATACTGAACTTTCCACAGCATTGTACGCTAATCGGAGGTCTTGAGCTTATAAGATAAACTGTTACACAGGTCTTGGATTCCACGTGTTTGCTTCTTGTCTGACGTCAACTGGCGCGAAAAAACTGCAGGAGACTTGTTCAGAACGCGTCATTACTTTCCTTCTTGACGTCACAGATGAGCAGAGCATCTCAGCTGCACGCAGTTTTGTCGACAAGAAGTTGCCTCCAGGCAGAGGTAGGCACGACATGACAGGAGCCGAATTGATTAGAGAATTAGTTTATGAAATCTAACTTGTTAAGAAACAAGAGTAGAGCTTTCTTGTAATTATACATCCTTTAAGAATTATAACAAAAGATTTTTTTCTAAATCAGTGACGTTCAAGATGGTAAGTTAGATCTGCTGAACTGCAATTTGTTTGATATAATAAAGCGAAATGCTGTAAAACTCATTAAGGTAATTTTATTGTAAATAGTGTTCGTTTTCACTAGTTTTACTGCCGTGAGAGCTTTGTCTCTCCAGTTATCTCTCTCTTTTGTATCTCTTTCTCTCTAATAATTTTGTCAGACTGCTCCATTATTAATCCAATTTATTGACGAGTACAGTGCAGGCTCATGCTCTCCTTTTCTTCTTTCCTTTTCTTCTCTCCTTTTCTTCCTGATAAATTTTTGTTTTCCATCTGTAGCTAGTAATCGCCGCAACTAAAAATTACCTCTTCAGAATTATCTATTAGTGGAATTTAGTAAATACTCACAGATTATTAACAATAGTTTTATTAAAATGATATCACCTCAAGTCTTGTCAGGTAACCAGAAACTGACTTTAATGTTTACTAATAGACCTAATCTTGTAATGTACACAATAACTCTTTAAAGCAAGAAAATTATTTTAAAAACATTCTGTAAATTTCTATGGTAATCCGCTGACTTACAGTGATTTTAATCCAGTCCTGTGTGCATCATACTTGGAATTTTAAGTGTAATGCGTGTTTTGCAAGGTCTGCAAATAAAGTTTTGTCTGATATCTCTAAACTTCAATAAGACGCCTTTTGCAAAAAAAACCCATGTTCATTCTCCTACAATCCCAAACTGACGATAACCACAAATGTCTGAGTTGTACATTTTATAAATACAGATTTGATGTTTATTATTTAACCTCCAATTGGAAAGCAGGAGTGATGACTTCTGGCTTTTGATTTTATGACTAGATCACTAAATGCCTGAAAGTGACATTTTATTCGTGACGTTAAGCCATACGCACTAACTGCTTCTAAGTTCTCTCTCAACATAGTATCACAATTCATTAAAAATATTCATTTTCTAAATGAAATAACACGATGTTAATAGGCTAATCTTCATACTGAACTCATCAGCATATAGCCTTGACTTACTATAATAGTCTTTTTGTAGAGATACTTTAAAAATACATTTGAAACAGCAATCATAGTAGTTAGATTTGTGAGCATAAATTTCATTGGTTCCATTCTGAGAAATTTCTAAAATGCAAATTTGTTCGCAGAAAAAGCTAATAATACTTGTGAAAAAATTACCTTTCCGTATAGGACATTCCAAGACTTGAATTAAGTATGTTTCATTGCAATCTAGTTATTGGCTTTCAATTTTCGAGCATGTTTTTAATTATATTTAACACCTAACCACCAACACCCTTATCCCTGACTATTTGCATAATGCCTTTCTATTTACACTATCAATACTTTTTGGAAGTTAACAAAACAAACATAGACACTCCTGATTTCTTCGCAACATATAGTTGTACAGATCACAAATGTTATCAGTATCAGTTATCAGATTGAAAGTCTCTTTGTCTTCAGCATTCGTATTATGGTATTCTTCCCACTGTTACACATTTGTATAAAATGTGTATAAATTCCTGATGGTAAGTACAATTCTATTCTGCCACATGGTGCTATGGTTATTGACTTTTGTTTATTCACTTTTCGATACTGCATGAGCTGCATTTCCTCGATTTTTATATTACTGTTTTATAGTTTCATTTGCATTTTATATAAAAAAAATTGTTGTAGCATATAGAAAAGCCCACTCTTTCTTTCAAAAGACAGTCTTTATAACAAAAAAGAAAAAAAAGGACATAAATTCCAGAAAACTAGGAGCTTTGAGAGTTTAGTATAAATACATGTAGCACGTTTGTTACTGCTGCTTTTCTGATATTTTCTAGTTATTTACATTTTTAAGGGCTTTGAGAGTTTTAATATAAATACATGTAGTATGTTTGTTAATGCTGCTTTTCTGGTATTTTCTAGTTATTTTACATTTTTAAGGGCTTTGGGGAGTGGTCAACAATGCAGGAATTTGTGGAGCTAATGGGCCATTAGAATGGATGTCACGGTCTGACTACATCAGCTGCCTGTCTGTCAACCTGTTTGGTCTGATTGATGTTACGCGGACATTTTTGCCATTAGTACGCCTTGAAAAGGGGCGTGTGGTTAATGTTGCCAGCCTCCTGGGTAGGATTGCATTTGGTCCTGCCCCTTACTGTATTTCCAAATACGGTGTGGAGGCGTATTCAGACTGTCTCAGGTTAAATTACTGCTTGATTATCTCTTATACTAATATATAATTACTGACTCTCTGTTATAATAATAAACGTTTATTGCTTGATTCTGTGCCATATATGATGACCGGAAATCATCCCTAATTAATTTAGGCTTAGAACTGGCTAATATTTAATTATTTGAATTAATTTATTATAATAATATAATTGACTATCATTTAATTAATATTTAATTATTATGTGCTGACGAAAGGAAGAACCATGCCATATCAAAGGGTTAGCGCAGTCACGCTTGACTGCCAGCTGCCAATGAGAGCTCTCTGGTCAGTCCTCTTAATTGCAATCAGATAGAAGCCTGCGACAACTACCTTCCAGCTAGAGATGGAATGGGGAAGGGGGAAAGATCCAGTCCTCTGGTTGTAGTGGGGCAACTTCCATCAAGGATGGTATTAAAGAGGGCAAATGTAAACAGGTCCAGATTGACGGTCCCAACACAGGGAAGCCCAAGTCCATAAATATATATTTACTGCTTGATTGTCTATAATACTAATATATATTTATTGCTTGATTGTCTGTTATACTAATATATATATTTACTGCTTGATTGTCTGTTATACTAATATATATATATAAACTGCTTGATTGTCTTTTATACTAATATATATATATATATATATATACTGCTTGATTGTCTGTTATACTAATATATATTTACTGCTTGATTGTCTGTTATATTATTAAGAGTCCGACCATTTCGCACAGCATTCAAGTTTACAGTCTATACTCTATAATATATATCCAGTTAGATTGTTAGAAGATAGTGTAATTCACTTTGTTCGTTATTAAAAAAGAGAGAGAGAGAGAGAGAAAAATTTGTACTGGCACTAGATCTCTCTATTTAAATTAAATTAGGAGGTAGAAGAGGTGTTACGAGTCAAATGTCATTTGAGACATATTTAAATTGTTCTATTTATATAAGCATTCGGCTGTTTTAATTAAAAAAAAGTGTCTAATTTATACGGCTGCCAGTTGCCAAATGCAGAAATATCTTAAAGTATTCATGTTCCTGTCTCCATTTTTTCTTCAGGTTTTTTTTAATGTTTAAATTAATTCCTGCTAGTAATGTTTTGTTCTCTGGATAATGCATATAATATTTATGAATAACTAGATATTTGCCCACAGATTTGCTCGCGAAAATGTCGGTTTTCTGAGTTTGTTGTTTCAAGTAAAATTATTTTATAATACTTTTATTTATCGCCAGTTAAGAACGATAATACTGCATGCCAAACCATGGGGTTTTTTTTAATATCTAAGTGTCATCAAATCTTGTTTGTATGCCATTTTTTAATTTTAAAGGTAGATTGAAATTTGATTTCGAATTTGATGTGCGCATTGTCCGGCTTTATTCCGAGTTACCCCTACCGGCTTTATTCCAAATTACCCCTACCGGCTTTATTCCGAGTTACCCCTACCGGCTTTATTACGAGTTACCCCTACCGGCTTTATTACGAGTTACCCCTACCGGCTTTATTCCGAGTTACCCCTACCGGCTTCCGTTTTGGTACCGTCTCGGTTATTCCGAGTTACCCCTACCGTCTCGTACACTGACATTTTGTTCTTTTTTTAAAATCATAGGTATAAAGCAAGCAGACCCTCAAGTCTGTGTGCCCATGGAAGCTGACGTGTTTGATGTAGAGAGAGAAAGACATATTATAGAAATCTATAGAAAAACAAATAGTACGAGGGACAGATAGAGAAATAAAAGGAATGATTGAGAGAGAAGAGAAAGAGAGAGAGGACAAAAAGGAAAATTGAGGAAAATAACAGATTCTCTAAGTAAATGTGTATGTAGTAAAATGTCCAGATTTTTTCTTTTTCTTTTAGCGTTGGACACATATTGAAGGAAACGCACAGTGAAGTAATACAGAGGTGTAAATCTGTTCAAAACGCACAGTGAAGTAATACAGAGGTGTAAATCTGAGCAAAACGCACAGTGAAGTAATACAGAGGTGTAAATCCGAGCAAAACGCACAGTGAAGTAATACAGAGGTGAAAATCTGAGCAAAACGCACATTGAAGTAATACAGAGGTGAAAATATGAGCAAAACGCACAGTGAAGTAATACAGAGGTGAAAATCTGAGCAAAACGCATAGTGAAGTAATACAGAGTGAAAATCTGAGCAAAACGCACAAATAATGACATTTGTAGCTCGTTCGTTATTTGCTTTAATCGTTTACTCTTTCTTTCTCAATGGACAATTATGATTAATGATTAATGAATATGAAAACGTATCGTGCTGTCAGATAAAAGAAACCTTTTGAACTAACTCTAATCTTTTCTGAACTATTAATAATCTTTGAAACTATCACCGATCTTTGGAGCTGTCTTTGATCTTTGAGACTATCTCTGATCTTTGGAGTTCTCTAATCTTTGGGACTATCTCTAATCTTTGGAGCTCTGATCTTTGGAGTTATCTCTGATCTTTGGGACTATCACTGATCTTTGGAGTTACTCTGATCTTTGGGACTATCTCTGACTTTTGGAGCTATATCTTATCTTTGGGACTATCTATACTCTTTGAAACTCTCGGGACTCTTTGGAACTATTTCTAAATTTCTGTATATCTGTCAGACTCTACCACGCTTCCTTTCTGGTTGTCTAAATCTTGTCTCCTTTGAACGTGTTCTGTTATAATCGAATATAAAATAGTTTAGTGCAGTTATGTAATATCTATCTTTGTTTTAACAAATTTAAGTAATTGTCTGGGCTATAACTCTTGCCACACCTTGTCTTACTTCTACTTTTGGCGTACGGTGGAAGACCAAACTCTTATTTATCTCTTCGCATTGGCTGTACAACCAATAAAACAAAATTGATAACTATTTATTAAAAGTTTATGGTCCATCTCTGCGTCCTACCATGCACTCATGCCAGTGTAGACAGTGCAAAGAGTGTCGATTCTTCGTGACCTCCTTACGGTATAACACTCGCTTCGTGACCACAGTTTTTTTGGAGTTGCTAATCCGCCTAATTATATATCTCTGATTTAAGTGATACCAACTATCCACATTTTTACTTTAAAAACAAAAAGATTTTTTAAAATATCTTTTCAGGCGAGAGATCTATAACCAAGGAATCAAAGTATGCATCATTGAACCTGGTTTCTTCAAAACAGACATTTTATCTCTCACCTCTCAGGTCAACTCATTCAGGAAAATATACGAGGCCACGCCGCCAGAAATCAGAGCGCTTTACCCACATCATACCTTGGAAACGTGTAAGTGTTTATTGTGCATCGACATAAGTTCATCTGTGGGCGAGCTTAGCTATTTGACTAATTTATTTATTAGTGGCTATGCGTTCTAGTGAGTCGATAAAGTCGCGGTTGAATTTCAGCTACTCGTTTTTGTTCAAGTGCTATAAACTCTCGTCAGAGATTGTTAGTTTACTGCGTTTGATTAGTTAAAGGAGAAACTTCTGTTTATATCAGATTTGTACTGTTAGCAAGCCAGTATAAGGTGATGCATAGTAATTCCCTCGAGCCCCAATCTTCTTTTCCATACAAGTGTTTTTAACTGTGCGAGTGAGTGAATGGAAATTATTAGAGTAGAAATAAATATCTAAACTTGTTGCTTTCAGTTCCCAAACTGAACGAGAAGTTCCGGAACAAGTGTTCCGAGAAACTGGACCTTGTCATAGACGCCTTGGAGTTGGCTCTGACGTCACGTTTCCCGCCCACGCGTCAGCTGGTAGGCCTGGACGCGAAATTCCCGTTTCGTCTGTTGTGGAATTTGCCCACAACTCTTACTGACTGGTTGTTGCGTCTTTGGCTGCTTTCCTCTAAAATGGAATCTATAACTCATTCATGAATTCATTTTATGATTCCGGTCATCGATGTCTTCTGTCATTACCTAGAACACTCACTGAACTTGGTCAACACCCCACCCTCCACCCCCTTCGAATGAAATATGGTACACTGCATCGTTGAGGCCGTAGATTAGTACATTTACTTTAGTCAGCTCGACAAAAAGACTGACTAAAAAATGATGAAGTAAATAAAATTAATAAATATTAACTATTGTGCTGTGCCAAGCTGTGGCCCATGTCTAGGATATCCAATAAGATTACCACTGAACTTTGAGTCACATTGATTTGTGTGTGTGTGTGTCTGTCTGTCTATTTTTATATTTAATTAACTGTTATAATTGTGTTGTGTAGTGTGTGTAGATAAATTTATATTGTTAATAAATTTTATTTCTTTGTTAACATCCACTATTTCTGAGTAATATATTTTGGAAAGAAAATGCATTTTTCGTGGTGGTAGTGGGTCATACAATAATTAATAAGTCAGACATAAAGGGGAATTTGAATGTGGTTGTCCATCACGAATTTCGGGATATATGTCAGGTCGTGCTAACCCGTACTATTTGTTCTTAATACGAAGGCTAACACTGGGACATATGTCAGGTCGTGCTAACCCGTACTATTTGTCCTTAATACGAATGCTAACACTGGGACATATGTCAGGTCATGCTAACCCGTACTCTTTGGCCATAATACGAAGGCTAACACTGGGATTAGTGGTGCCAATTTGTTGTGCTAATACCCGGATAGTAAAATTGAGAACGGGTACCCGTGGTTAATCGGCCTTTATGTCTATACACGCTTTAGCACACTCCCCCCTCCGGTCACACTCGCCTCCCGCCCTTAGATGCTAAATCGTGCCGGCCGTGGGTTGGCTTACGCGCTGAACCTAGATCTAATTATTTACGACATAGATCATCAATCACCATAGCTCGCGCCTTTCTGTACCTAGATCTAATTATTTACGACATAGATCATTAATCACCATAGCTCGCGCCTTTCTGTACCTAGATCTAATTATTTACGACATAGATCATGATCATCAATCACCATAGCTCGCGCCCGTTCTTTTCGCTTGTGGTTGTTGTGCTCGATAATAAGTGTAGCATATTATTGATGTTGATAAGACTTCAGTAAACAAACTTGTCAATAAATTAAATAATAACGTAATATTTTTAATATGGGGAAGACATCGTCTGTGTGGAATTACGCCAAGCGATTGGATAGTGACACGACGAAATGCAATCTGTGTGATGAAATCCTATCGGCGACGGGCGATTGAATTTCATGTCCTATTTTTAAATACGTTATTGTTGTTGACATTCTATTTAGTTTTATTTTACTTTAGTTTATGTAATGATTGATAATATTAAAAATAAAAGTTTGTGTTGTACATATAAAGATCATAACTAATAGTAAGTCACTAGATGCATACATTTGGCTACTGTGTGAAATAGAGCGCATGCTTAGTGTAGAGATCGCGAGTTGCGATGGAGATTATACTAATTTTCGATGGGTACCCGTTCAAAATTTGGACGGATATCCGGGTAGCATTTTAGAAAAAATTGACAGCCCTAACTGGGATATATGTCAGGTCGTGCTAACCCGTACCATTTGTCCTTAATACGACAGCTAACAATGGGATATATGTCAGGTCGTGCTAACTCGTACCATTTGTCCTTAATACGACAGCTAACAATGGGATATATGTCAGGTCGTGCTAACTCGTACCATTTGTCCTTAATACGACGGCTAACACTGGGATATATGTCAGGTCATGCTAACCCGTACTATTTGTCCTTACGGCTAACACTGGGAAAAGTAGGTGCACATGGAGACTGCTCTTCCGATTCACGCCCGCATTTAAAGGTGCATTATATTTTAGATGGAAAGTAATATAATCCTCAAAATTTGAGAGACACTTTCCCTGTTCAGAATACCTATTACAGACAGATAGATAGATGGATGGATGGATAGAGAGAGAGTGACAGTGACAGGAAGACAGACATATTTAGTGTAAAATACTGCACCTTTATATTTATCATTCTTATAATTAGAATGTTTGTGTTGGAAAGTATGGAGAACAAAATCGGAATTAATTGAAATGTATAGAGTAAATGAGGAAGTTAATGGAAAATGTGTCAAAAGAATGTAAAATGAATGGCTACATTGTATCAACACAACAACAAAATCTCAACATTGTCGTATCATTTATCTCTTGATTATTGTTTTTCGTGATAGACCAAAGCGTCTGGGAAAGAAGTGCAAATTTGATTTGCCTATACACACACACACACACACACACACACACACACACACACACACACACACACACACACACACTCAATGTTGTTAGGTTTCCAGTATTTATTTATAGACCCTGCTTAGAATAATTAAGGACCTTAAAGATAATTTAATTCCTTCTCTCATATCCTATGCAGACTGGTTGCTCAACTTATCATTTGACTAATTTAAAAGTGTGTCTTGTAGTGCAGACGACAAATTTACAAACTGATAAATTGCGAACGTTAGCTAGATTGAAATCGTTAAGTTCCTCTAAATTAATATGCATTCGTTATTATCATTCAGCTCATCCGCCCCCATTCAATCTAAGAAAAATCTATAGGTCTATTATGCATAAAAATTAACTACTAAGAGGTTTAACAATGAAAATAAGATTTAATAAGGTTTTAACAAGTTAACAATAATCAAATACGAGCGCGAATAGTCTATTTCTCAATTCTTTGCACGTACGTGCTTTATCGTTCTTACGAAGAGATAGCCAATTGTTTCCATGTGATTATTGAATTCGACTGAGGAATACTCAGCTGTATTGTCTGTATTCGTCTGGTCTCTTTTATCCCGTCCGCCGGTCTCACGGAGTCACTCTAGCGGCGAAGCACGTGGCCTACAGGAAAAGGTGTCCCTTTTATGTCGCTAGTGAATGCGGACAACAAGCAAGGCAAGGTAAAGCAAAACCAAGCCCAAAGACAGAACCGACCTGAAGAAAGTAAACGTGTCCTAATATAGTTTCTGATAACACGTTCCCTACTCAAGCACATCCCAGTTTAATGCTCTGAATTAGAAATTCCACCTCGCGTCGTTTACAATTAGATTTAGAAAAAATGTAATCTTCTCAGCATGTTTCGTTTAACAGCATGACGTATGAATCATAAAAATAGTTACAACGTTAAATTAATGTTCATACAAAAGGGGTAATTCAAACAGCAAAGCGCTTCACAATTTACAATTAAAATTACACGCAATAATTGAATTACATGAGAAATTCATATCGAGCACAGGCATTCTGGCTCTTAGTGAATTAAAAGCAATATAAATTAAAGTTACAATGGAAAAGAGTTACAATAAATTTATATTCCATAACTTATAGGTTTTCAGTCATTTCTCTGAACCGTGCTCAAGCATATATGGAAATAATATAATACATAGCACAAATACATACATAGTCAAGATATACAGAATACAATTAGATAAAATGGTACCTTTATGAGAAGTGAAGCGTATGATTCTCATCTGACTCGCCGGCTGTCACATGACCCGAGTAGCTTAACGTGGTGACGTGTAGCTAATTGTTTCTCGCAGTAAAGGAGCGGAAGCATGCACCCACATTTATAGAAAAGCATAAAGCATATCACGTGACTGATCGCGTGGTATGTAGTTGGTTCTAGAACCTAGACAATGGGCCTAAAGTTACATAACGTCTTGACCTGTTCTGGAAGCTTCTCGATAGGGGAGAGCTTTGAACAAAGGGTTTTCAAATCTCAATATTTGAAGTAAACAAACAAGTAGGTCACTAAGTCGGACATTTTTATCAGACTGTGACAAATGTCAATTAAAATGTTTTCTCGAAATAATGCTAAGTCGTGAGGTTTATAAACTAAAGTAGTTCATGAAAGTGTTTGCATGTAAATGTGGAAATTAAGTCAAGATTAATGGCTACATGATTTTTATATTTCTAGCATTTCTGATAATTTAATGCATTGACGTAATGTTTGATACTAATTGTGACACAACGCCACCCTAGTTATCGGTTATGATGATGATTATTATTTAATCATCTATAATTATTTAAAAGTGATGAGAATCTTAATTTATTTTATTAATAATTCGCCAGAAGACACCCTTCGTCTCTCTAACTTGACGGATATGCGGGCGCTGTAAACATTTTCTCTCTTCCACAGCATAAAAGACAAACATTTACTATCACACAATATTTCAGAGGAGAAAAACATCTTACCAAATGAGAAGATAAGTTCGTTTTTAATCTATATTAGCGAATCTCCATCCACCCAATATCTCTCCAACACAGTTATCAATATGTGTAAGAAGGTCAATACATTTATTAAATCAACAAATATGCAACATATGAATATAATCAGAAGAGCGCTGACATTTACATCACTTTACAGCAATGTTCAATTAACGCTAGACAATCGTTCAGTTTATTCTAGCATAGACACCAGCAGTCAAATATAAATAAATAAATATATATATAATCAAGTTTATAGGCTTAATTCGTCACAGAAATGAGAGTGGAGTTTTAGAGAAATAATATAGTCAGTTTATATCTTGATTTTTTTTTGTTTTCTTGTCACCTTGAATTTTATAAAATGTCTTCTTTCTGTGTTTGCATTGTCGTTATTTGTTCAACCGCCAATTATGCATTTGCAGTCCTAGTGTTACTGTTATTATTACTCTTTAAATGCAGATAATAATAGAGGTGATTTTGGTGATATCAACAAATCAGAAATAATCACGTGACCACAATGAAAACAGAAACTGAAGACGTGTATTGGAACTCTCTCTAATAGAGATGATTTTAATGATATCAACAAGTGAGAAATAACCACGTGACCACATTGAAAACTGAAACTGAAGGTGTGTATTGTAACTCTGTTAAGCTGAAACTCGCAGTGTCTTTCATTTCAGTTCTAATTTTGGATGTGATGTTATTGCAAAGATTGATCTATCCCGAGACAAGCTTCAAAGGTCATAATAGAGATCTAGGCTAAGTACTCAGTGGGTAGGTTCGGGGTCTTTGCACCATGGAGTCCAATGGCAGATTGCTGCATGTACACACATGTGAAAAGAAAGAAATCGTCGGTTTGCTTTAAGTCACGAGTAAAAGAAATGTTATAGAATAACTAAATTATAGTCACCATAGGAATTGCACACATCTCTATATAATTTACTAATAGGCTGAGGAAAGGACAGTTTTGTTCTTAAATAAATCAATATTATCAGTGCTTTTGGCGAGTATAAGTGTTTTATACTAATACTTTCTGGACTTTGTTTTGTAAGAGTGGTGGATTTTTAATTGGAAAGAGAGAAGGGGTTAAAAACAATTGATTCAGTGATATAAATGAGTGTACTTATGTTTTGTTAAAATGTAGATATTGTAATTTATGACATTCAGTAACTATGCACCTGACAGAAGATTGTAAGATGGAAAGGGAGATATTAAATCAACTCAAAGGTTCAAATCTTTTACTGAGTTCTTTTCGTCATTTGTTGTCAATCTTTATCTGAGTACGGTCTGAATAATCTGCCAACACAAAACCCGCGCTCTTATGAGGATTTTATATTGAGTTGATTCTAGTTTGTTTTGTTACATTAAACTCACTCTAGATGCCTGGATGTCATTACTTGTTTGGTTTCGGTTGAGAAATTTGTACGCATTTATATGATACAAGTGAATTAAGTCAAACTCATAAATCAGAAAATATATTTCAGTAAAAAAATTTTAGCTTTATATTCGTTATTTTAAGATTCCATCAGAATTTTCTTATTAAGTGTTGGGATTAAAATTTCCGTTTATTAACTATTCTTTAAAGAATTAGGTGGATCACAAGGCAAGTGTGTCTTGTACGATGTTACCTGATTGAAGTCTGAGTGGCGTTGTTGTCGCCCTGTTGGAAGTCTGAATACTGCAGATCTTTAAAACTTTAGTATCGTGGTCTTCATTTGAGAGTCCAATAGACTGTTTACTTAATAGAAGTCTTTTAAAACTTTAATAGCGTAGTGTTCAGTTGAGAGTCCAGTAATTTGGTTTACTTAATCACTGTCTTTTAAACTCTATTATTGGGTAATTTTGAAAGTGCTGTTAACGGTTTACTATAAATATTGTTTATTTTTTTATTTAAAACTAGGGGACTGTCTATCTAATAGCTAGCCTTTAAAATTCTTTTACTGTAATCAGTATCGGTGAGACTGCAGACCCTCTAAAAGACTTAGTGAATAGCTAACCGTTGACAATGTAACGTTGCTAGCATGCTTTGTGAGGACAGCAGACCTATTTGAATACAACTAAAAGCCTCCACACATTTTGGGAAATACAAATGTCTTAACAAGCTATCTAGGAAAACAAGTTGTATAATACATTCCCTGCCCTATCCGCACACGATAAAATAAAGTCATACCACTTCCAAGTCACATAAACTTAGTCCCGCCTTCATACCATTTATTGCAATGTCATGTTTGCTTTTCACCAGTCCTTGCTAGGGTCAAGGTGGGTGCTCGGGAGCAGGGCCGGTCAACATTATTTTTATTTTGTACACATATATTCACATGATTTGACGGACGTTTACTATTGGCTGTGGCATATTGACATCATTACGACTGTCTTGATTAAAACGAGTGCATATATATATATGTTACAATTAAAATTGAGATTTGAGATCCGTGCAGAAAAGGAAGAGATATTAGGAAAAGAAAAATTGACGTTGAAAAATAACTTTCATTCAAGGACAAGTTATGTTCTTAGGGGAAGCTAATTAATTCCCTCATTCGGGTTAGAACCAATCTACATTTGTAACCTGTCATTGTTCTTTCTCTTATTTTTATTTTCTTTGATTTTAATATACATTTTCTTTAGTGTTGTGTCAATTTCATTATCATTTTCATCTAATATGATTTTATAAGTGTCATCGTCAACGTCTGTCTTGAGTCTGTCTTTGTCTTATCTGTCTGTCTGTCTTATCTGTGAGGAATCGTTTCCTCTGGGGGCTCATACGAGTTACCGGAAGTGACGTCCTCGACTGTTGTCCCGTCATAGATATTCGTATTTATGGAAGGTGTCAACAGTGATGGCGTTGGTGCGCGAGATGAATTCATGGATGAGTTTGAGTTTAAACTCGAGAGGAAAATAGACGAACCAAGACCCAGTCAGTAAGAGGTGTGGGCAAATTCCACAACAGACGAAGCAGGATGATTGCATCCAGGCCTACCAGCTGACGCGTGGGCGGGAAACGTGACGTCAGAGCCAACTCCAAGGCGTCAATGACTAGGTCCAGTTTCTCGGAAGAGTTGTTTCGGACCATCTCGGTCAGTTTGGGAACTGAAAGCAACAAATTTAGATATTTACTTTTACTCTAAGTAGGTTCCCTTTGCCTGCATTCACACAGTTAAAAACTACTTCTATACTGAATAGAAGATTGGGGTTAGAGGAAATTAAAGTGTGTCAACTCATGCTGGCTTGCTAAGAAGTACAAATCTGATATAAACAGATGTGTTTACTTTAACTAATCAAACGCAGTAAACTAGCAATCTCTGACGAGAGTTTATAGCACTTGAACAAAAACGAGTAGCTGAAATTCAACCGCGACTTTATTGACTCACTAGTACGCATAGCCACTAATAAATAAATTAGTCAAATAGCTAAGCTCGCCCACAGATGAACTTATGTCGATGCACAATAAACACTTACACGTTTCCAAGGTATGATCAGGGTAATGAACTCTGATTTCTGGCGGCGTGGCCTCGTATTTTTTCCTGAATGAGTTGACCAGAGTGGTGATAGATAAAATGTCTGTTTTGAAGAAACCAGGTTCAATGATGCATACTCTGATTCCTTGGTTATGGACCTCTCGCCTGAAAAGATAATTTTCTGGGGTACTTATGAAGCAAGGTAATTTAAATATAAACGTGATGGATGTTACAACTTAAAATCAAAGAAGTATAATTAGGCGGATTGACAGCTCTGAAAAAGGTGGTCCAAAATGAATTTTGTACCGCACGGGGTTCGTGGAGTATTGACACCCCTTGCATTGTATACACTGGCACGAGTGCATGACTGGACAGAGAGAGTGACCATAAACATTTAATAAATATTTATCAATTTTGTTATTTTGGTTGTACAGTCGATACTAAGAGATGTAAGAATTTGACTTTCCTCTGTGCTCCAAAGGAACACACAAGAAAAGAATGGCGGGGGAAAACCTCTTGTGATAAGGAAACAACAGGTGTATAAAGGTTTAGCCCATACAATTAAGTAAATTTGTTAAATCAAACACTGCATACATAATAAATCTCTGTTAAATAACTTCTTTGCCCCACAGGAATTGCAGGAAAACTTTTCACCTACTCAGCTTTAATCTGCAAGCTGACCTAGAGACCATATATATATATATATATATATATATATATATATATATATACATATGTCTGCAGATGCATATTCACCGCACCCACCATCCAGGGGTCGATTACTTGCATACATTGATAGTTAGCATGAATTACAAGAGTGCCAGTTCCGGGTCTGAAGGTAGACTGGTCTCTCTGGATCCTCTGACGACAAAATCTAGCACACCTATTCGACACCGAGTTCGTATACCTGGAAGACAACCACAACGTGACGTCACATTCTGCCAAGGATAATGTGAGCAGTTGAAGGTCTTCATGAGACCTTAACTGCGCTCTCTCCGAATAAACTGATCGGTTGAATACGAACTTTATACGAATAACTGGGCAGGGCAGGATAGACGAACTCATTGTATATTCCACAATTCGGAAATTGATGTTCTTTCTTTTTTATTATTGTTATTAAATTTGACTTTGTTATCTTCACCCACGTTGCATAATTTGTTGCGAGCATCAACTAAAAGCTGGTATGGGGGGCTGAGCTGGAGGAAATAATATTGTAATTATAACTAATAAAAAGGGGGTGATAATGTTACCAGCTTGGGCACATCAGCTGATTTATCTGTCGGTATGTCATTTGAGTAATAGCCCAAATCTTTGGCATATTAGCGGAAAGACAGGTCAGGCCATCTGGCTGTTGCTAGTATTAGAGGTAAAACGATAATATAATCTAATATTGATACTTCGGAATCTAATATAGCGACAGAGTCGTTAAATATATCCGGACATGTGACAGTATAATGTTTGTGTTCTATTTTACAGTATAATGTTCGTATTCTGTCTTACAATATATTGTTGGTATTCTATTTTACAGTATAATGTTTGTATTCTATTTTACATCTATCTTACATTATAATGTTTGTATTCTATTTTACAGTGTGATTGGATGGGTTTAAGTGATTAGCTTCCTAATCCCTAATCTATCTAATCTCCACCCGTACAGGTCTTTGTCAATTACAGTCGGAGAAAACTTGGTCAAACCTCAGAGACAATGCTCATTGAATACTTTATTCTATTCGTCCCCAAGTGTTACCAGTTCAGAAGTCCAAACACCCCTTGCAAAGTTCGAATACTTCCAGACAGCAAAGGATTCTGGAACTCGCACATTCTCCCTACACTTAGGGGGACACTTTCCAACATATGCTATTGACTGACTTGGTTACAAAATAAAATCTAGTCCCCACCCCCTAAACATGCACATCTACTTCCTTAATTAAAATAGAGAAGTAGAAGTGTAAACAACAATAGCAACTTTACTCAATGCAATGAAAAGAAATAAAATAAGTAGTTTTACAAAAGATAGTAATCATAAGGCAGGCAACATGACAAGAAAAAGAAAGTAGTTTTCAATATAAGTTAGAATCTGAAAAGATCTGCTAATAGAACTTTCCTATTAAATGCTAAATTGTTTATGAGTTCTGGAATTGTTTATACCAATATCGAGATCGATATATAGTCCTTAGAGTCTTTGCTCTCCAAGAAGTACCAAAGTTACTTGTGATATTTGGTTGAACTACTAAAGGTAATGATTGTGGATAAGAGTAGGAAATCATGGAAAGAAGACAAACAGTTATAGATTTTGGAGACCGAGTCACCTGAACAGAAGTGTTTCATCAGGAAAATTACTGTCGCTAACTGGCGGCGAGATTATAATCTGGTTTGAAGTCTTTAAGGAAGTTTTTTCTTTGACAAAACACTCCAACTGCAGAAGCTTAAACAACCAAAAATGTTAATTAAACCATCTTCTTATTGCATTTACAGATCACATACTGTAAACTTGAATGCGGCAAAAAATGTCTGGACTCATATTAATGTAACAAACAGTAATTTACCTAAGACAGTCTGAATACGCC
Source organism: Sinotaia quadrata (assembly GCA_028829895.1). Classification (NCBI taxonomy): domain Eukaryota; kingdom Metazoa; phylum Mollusca; class Gastropoda; order Architaenioglossa; family Viviparidae; genus Sinotaia; species Sinotaia quadrata. Next base: position 20,985,303 of record CM054180.1, read on the forward strand.
TCCACACCGTATTTGGAAATACAGTAAGGGGCAGCAACAGCTGCAATCCTACCCATGCTGCTGGCAACATTAACCACACGCCCCTTTTCACGGCGTACTAATGGCAAAAATGTCCGCGTGACCTCAATCACACCAAGCAGATTGACAGACAGGCAGCTGATGTAGTCAGATCGTGACATCCATTCTAATGGTGTAGTAGCTCCACCAATTCCTGCATTGTTGACCACTCCCCAAAGCCCTTAAAAATGTAAAATAACGAAAACATTCAGACAGTAATATTAACAAACATACTACATGTATTTATATTAAAACTCTCAAAGCCCTTAAAAAATGCAAATAACTTGAAAATATCAGAAAAGCAGCATTAACAAACATACTACATGTATTTATATTAAAACTCTCAAAGCTCTTAAAAAATGTAAAATAACGAAAACATTCAGACAGTAATATTAACAAACATACTACATGTATTTATATTAAAACTCTCAAAGCCCTTAAAAAATGCAAATAACTAGAAAATATCAGAAAAGCAGAATTAACAAACACACTACATGTATTTATATTAAAACTCTCAAAGCCCTTAAAAGTGTAAATAACTAGAAAATATCAGAAAAACAGCAGTAACAAACATACTACATGTATTTAATTAAAACTCTCAAAGCCCTTAAAAATGTAAAATAAGAAAAACATTCAAACAGTAATATTAACAAATGTACTACCTGTATTTATATTAAAACTCTCAAAGCTAAATTTTTATGGGATATTTTTCTCTTCTTCTATTCTATAAACTGTGCTTTGAGACAAAGGGTGTGCTTTTCTATATGTATAGTCAAATTATTTTACGTTTGAAATATAACAGAATTTATAAAACAGTAATATATTAAAACCAAGCAGTAATATATTAAAACCAAGGAGGGAGTATGGAGATTATAAAGAAATGTAACTCATGCAATATTTAACAGTTCATAAGTAAATAAAAATCAAGAGCTTAGCAAAATATACTAGAATAGAAATATACTCATTATAAGGCATTTATACAATTTCTGTATAAATGAGTAACAGTGGGAAAGAATACCATAATACAATTTGTGAATAACAAAGAGACTTTAGGTTTGATTATTCTACTACAAATAACATTTGTGATCTGTACAACTAGGTTCTGAAGAAATCAGAAATGTACTTTTGTTTCTGTAAATTTCCAACACTCTTTGATTATATTCATGTTGTATATTTGATTGTTAAGTTAATAAATTTATTCTTACATTTATTGACCTTACACATTTTGTAATCTTATGTTGGAGAGACAGTGGGTGGATTGGGACTCATGAAATATAGATTATAAGATGGATTTATCTTCTCCCTTGGTAAGAAGTTTTCCACTTACGGAAATATTGTGTGAAGATAAATGTTTGACTTTAATGTTGTGAGAGAAAACGTTACTGCACCCTCGTATCCACCTAGTGAGAGAGAGACGAGTGGTGTGTTCTGGAGAATTATTAATAACATAAATTAAGACTCTCCTACTTGTAATTAGTTATGGATGATTAAATAATAATAATAATAATCATAACCAATAACTAGCGTGGCGTTGTGTCAAAAGTGCACATAGCTTAACTTCAGAAATAATTTGTAACACTCAGGCAGTTAGTGATCTAGTCATAAAATCAAAAGCCAGAAGTCTGCACTCCTGCTTTCTATTTGGAGGCTTAATAATGTTCTTCAAATTTGTATTTTTAAACTGCACACTGCACACATTTAACCCAATCTTAAGTACAGCTCATATATTTGGGATTATTTTCAGTTTAGCTTGTTTGAGAATGATTATATTTTTTTGTTTACAAAGAGTTTCTTATTAAGGTTTAGACAAAATTATATCTGCAGACCTTGCAGAACACGTGCTACACATAAAACTCCAAGTACGATGCACACAGAACTAAGTTAAAGTCACTCGCATATAAGATGGCGGATTACCGTATGTGTGACGCAAACACCACCTAGTTAATGTTTATGATTATTATTATTTAATTATTCATCCATAACTAATTACAAGCGTTGGGAATCTTACTTTATGTTATTAATAATTCTCCAGTAGACACCACTTGCACACTTTTGTAAGAAACTCACAAGATTAGTGTTTACATTATTACTGTCAGTCCTACATGATTCCCTCCTCATGTTGTAGAACACTGACTAGCCACTATTCCCTCGCAGCTAACCTGGGTGCTCCTTTGCCAAATTAGCTCCCTCAAGCAGAACAACAATTGTAGCAATTTCCAGTAACTTCCTTGTACCAGAAATTGTTTGATATAGTCAGCATACCTTGCTACCAGACATCAACAGACTGCAGTGTTCCTTACACTTACACACTGTGGTAGATACTTCTCGTGTCATAGCAGTTTATAATCAGTAAAAACAGTTTAAGATAAAACAAGGAAAGGCTGCTTTTTCCCATTAAGCTAATGGTCGCCTTTCATGACCGGACTTCTTGCCACTACAAAATCAAGTGATTACACAGTAGATTTCTTTACAGCAGGTAAATCTTTGATCTCAACCCACTGCCTGGTCTCATTCTCGTCAATCTGAACCATTGGATAATAAAAACTACTCATCCACTTGGAACTGGTTTGGATTGCATCAGCAGTTTATAGCATATTCTCAACGTGAGTTGTTTACTCCAACCATGACACAAAAATACCACCATAAGGAGTGCCCAAGGTCAGGTCATTTCGACAAATTAACAATTTATATAACAATGAAGTCTAGAAATAGGGCTAGACAAATTTACTCTGCCACAATATTTGTGTTGGTTTTGAGATTGCATGACTTAATTAAAATATGGGAATTTGTAAAATGTTTTTATCCTCAATACATCAAGAAGATTGTTTCAAACAAATCTAGTATTTGTATTACCTCAAGTGAATGTTCTGAATTATAAAGAAGTTTTAAATTCTTTATGATTTACTCTACAATGATATATTGATTCACTCAGAAATTGGCATAGAAATTCGATTTAACTTCTCTTGCATTTCCATACCAATATATTGCTATAAATTACTCTTCCCCCCAAAAAAATATATATAAACATTTATGTCCATTGTGCAAAATTGAAAGAATTCATGAAAAGGATATATTATTTACTTGCATAAATTGAGAAAATCATTAAACATTATATATATATATATATATATATATAACACAGTGGAGGAAAGATGTGAGAAAACATTTCAGCAATATGAGTTTCTCCTCCCTACCAACAAAACATTACAAGTCATGAATTTGAATTTGGAGAGTTCATACTCTCATCAATCTGTATTTGTGATAGCTCTGATGAGACTATAACATTTATCATAGTATTATTTACATGGGCTGTGTATGGCTGTTCTTCCAATTCTAGACACTGTATTTAGTCCAGCCTCTCTAATACAGATAACAATCAGTTTACCCTTTTGTTACATATTAAAAGTGGCTAGTTTATTCCTGGGACTGTTCATTCTATCAGTTATCTACATCTCTCCAGGTGTGATTGGATGTGACTTCGATGAGCCATATATATCAAAATATAATCAGGAAGCAAACGCTAAGTTTCCAGTTTATTCCTTTTTTATATTCCATTCTTTCTTACATTCAAGTCTCAACTGACAATTTCCTGCAACAATATTTATTAGCCCATTACACATCTACATCATAATAAATACAGCATAATAGTTTATGAAAATTTTCACTAGAAATGTCAAATGTTTAGCATACTACATTAAAGCATCATAGTTCACAATTTGTAGAAATAATAGTCTACTTACATAATACATCTCTAGTAAAATACAAATATAACAGATCAATAGCAAAAATGCATGAATTATTTCTAAGTCCATTCTCTCTCAATCAGTCATTTAACTCACGATTAAGCTAATGGCTCCCTTTAATGACCGGACTTCTGGCCACACCAAATTCAAGTGATTAAACAACAGAATTCTCTACCGCATGTAAACTTTTGATCTCAGCTCATTGGCTGGTCTCATTCTCAATCGTAACCATTGGATAATAAAACTACTTATCCATTTGGAACTGGTTTGCATTGTATCAGCAATTTGTACCATATTCTCAACTCGAGTTGTTTACCCCAACTCTGACACATTTACCATCACAAGGAGTGCCCAAGGTTGGGTCACTTCGACAATTTAACAATTTATATAACAATTAAGTTTCAAAATATGGATAGGCAAATTTATTCCACCACAGATAGAATGATACAGTTTTAACTCCTGAAATGTTTTGGCAAACCCAGTGCAGAATTCGTCCTTCACCTTCGAGCACGTGGACTTTTTGGGGAGCCTGTCTGGAATATGTAATCCTGAATGGTGCGATTGGCACCCATCTCGAACGGCAGCTTAGGTATGGTCAAGGTCATTTGCTAAACGATGCTCGAATTTTTACTCACAGTGTTACATAATCAAGCCTTCCAATAAACAAATTAATTTATGTTCCTATCAATGCATTCATTTTAATTTTCCACCCGTCATACTCTTGTATAAACATAATGTGTAATTCTGGTCGTAACTCTTTGAGTTGGGGCGATTACTTTAGATGGCAAACAAAAATTGTAAGGAAGAAAAGTAAGGAAACAAAAGCAATAAAAGAAAAGCATGCAAAGGACTCGTTTAATAAATCAGATTGAAATGGAGCAATGCCGGGCAAAATTATTTAGACAAAGGTGGGAAAGAAAGAGATGATTGAGAGACAAGATTCTTTCGGCAGTTGTACAATAAAATGACCTTAATGAGTTTTACAGCATCTCGCTTTATTATTAAAGAATTTAATCAAACAAATTGTAGTTCAGCAGATCTAGTCATTTTGAACGTCACTGACTTAGAAAAAACTCTTTTGTTATAATTCTTACACACTGTATAATTACAAGAAAGACTTCATAAACTAATTCTCTAATCAATACGGCTTACTGTCATGTCGTGCCTACCTCTGCCTGGAGGCAAAGTCTTGTCGACAAAACTACGTGCAGCTGAGATGCTCTGCTCGTCTGTGACGTCAAGAAGGAAAGTAGTGACGCGTTTTGAACAAGTCTCCTGCAGTTTTTTCGCGCCAGCTGACGTCAGACAGGAAGCAAACACGTGGAATCCAAGACCTGTGTACATAGTGTCGTGAATATTTTAGTATAACGTGCTTCATTCTTTAGAACATGTATACATGCAAAGTGTGTTTGATAATAAATGTTCCTAAATAAAAAATATTTTGTTTGATAAGTGCACTTTAAGGATGTGCAAAATATTCTGCAAACTTTCATTCTGACAACTGCAACATACATGGTCAAAAATTCTTATTTTTTTCTGTACTGGAACATCTGACATTATATCTTTTACAGTTATTTAGTATTCATTAACAAGATAATTCTTTTTAATTGGATCCTTTGTAATACATGAGTTAAAATTAGATTTTACTGGATATGACGTCATCAACGTTGACCTTAGAGGTCATCAATACGTTTCCGAAATTTGACCTGAGTCTATGAGATATTTCTATAGGACCAAAATAACATTCTTACGTGTGGAGTTTGTATATGATGCTGTTCGTGTATTAATCATTAAAGTTATTGGTTTAAGTTCTCAATATTAATACTACCAACAGCTTGTCTGCCTCTTCAATCATCATTGGCGCTATCACTAGGATTGTAAGTTATTCATTGGCGCTATCACTAGAATTGTAAGTTATTCATTGGCGCTATCACTAGAATTGTAAGTTATTCATTGGCACTATCACTAGAATTGTAAGTTATTCATTGGCGCTATCACTAGAATTGTAAGTTATTCATTGGCGCTATCACTAGAATTGTATGTTCTTCATTGGCGCTATCAGTAGAACTGCAACTCTCACTAGAACTGTAAGTTCTTCATTGGCGCTATCACTAGATCTGTAAAGAGGTGTGCAAATTGCTATGTATTCTTTTTGTAACGTTTATATTTTTAGAATCGCTGCAACCGGAGTTACACAATGTGTGTGTGTGTGTAACTGAAACTAAAGTTTCCTTCATCCTCTTTCTATCTTTCTCTTTTCGTACTATCGATTTCGTTTTCCCTATTTCGATCTTTCTTTATCTCTTCCCCCCCCCCTCCACACACCTCTATGTTCTGTCTGTCTGTCTATGCATTACATACAGTCTTAATTAATACAGACCATCAAGTCGCCTGGCAAGAAGAAAACCAAAACCCGAATCACACCCGGTGATCAGCACATGTTTGTTGACGTAATGACCTATACGCACTCGCGCCAGCGTCCATGACGTCAACTTGTAAGCCAGCCAAACCAAAACGAAAATCCACAGCATCTGATTGGTCGAGGTGGGGGATGGTGGAAAGAAAGAAGTAAATAAACTCAGTTACTGGGAAAAATTATAACTGAAGCTCAGTTGTCAAAGTTAAGAATAAGTATACACAAACTAAAAAATAAATACTCAAGAATAGTAGCTATTGAAAAAGTCAAAAGAAATATTAAAGAAATACCGTACTAAAAAGAAAACAGCAAAAGGTATAAGAAATAACTGTATGACAACCGTTTGGCAAATAGTGACAACAGCAGGGCTAAATAGATTGTCCACCCCTTTTATTCACAATCCCTCTCTTCATCGTGTTTCCTCTGACCTTTTCAATCAAAATTCTTTTACAATGTTTTGAACCTGAAATCATGAAATTGTGGAAATGACGTGACACCTTAATTAACCTGTTAAAGTTGAAGTAGTTTCTCCTTGTACTCAGTAGATGAAGTAATTATCTGAAGCAGTTTATGATGATTCGAAGGCTGTGGTGTGTTAGCCAGGTCTGTGATCAGTGCTAAAATAGTTAAGATCTTAGCAGTGAATCATTAGAGCTGTGGTCAGTTTTAAACAGTAAAGTCTTTAGCCATAAATCACTCAGGTGTGTGATCAGTACTAAACGGTAAAGTTCTTAGCAATGAATCACAATGAATCATTCACGACTGGTCATTGCAACACAGTTAAGTGTCCTAGCTATGAGTCAATCAAGACAGTGGTCATTGCTACACAGTAAAGTACTAGGACATGGTCAGTGCTACTCAGTAGAGTACTAGGACGTGGTAGGTGTTAACTCAGTAGAGTACTAGGACGTGGTAGGTGCTACTCAGTAGAGTACTAGGACGTGGTAGGTGTTACTCAGTAGAGTACTAGGACGTGGTAGGTGTTAGTAGAGTACTAGGACGTGGTAGGTTTTACTCAGTACAGTACTAGGACGTGGTAGGTGTTACTCAGTAAGAGTACTATGACGTGGTAGGTGTTACTCAGTAAGAGTACTATGACGTAGTAGGTGTTACTCAGTAAGAGTACTATGACGTAGTAGGTGTTACTCAGTAAGAGTACCGTCTTTACTAAAGTATTTAGCAGAGTATCTTCCGTGAAAATCTGTTTTTATTCTGATACTAATTGTGAATGCTTGCAATGCTGTTTGTGTCGTTTATGTTACGAGAAAGCCCTTTTCTTATACAATGTTTACTAGAGAATGTTAATATTAATCAGGTTATCCAAGGTACATTATAGTTTATAGTACATTTAAAAATAAATTTATTTCGTTTTGTGTACAATTTATTTATGCTCCAAAATCCAAAACCCAGATTACAGATACAACACTTTAACTATTATTTGTGGATGCACATAGACATGTGCAGATACATAATTATTTTATTTCACACAAACACGCACACATGTTGACATTGATATATTATGTTTACATTTAACATAAAAGAGTACTATAACAATAAAAAATCATAATATGCATCCCTTTCATTCGGAAATGCGTCATGTACACGTGAAAATTCAGTGCAATACTCACAAAAAATACATTTCAGACAAATCGTGTTGTCGGCATTTAGAAATGCAGCATATAATAATAATTAATAAAGCATGATAAACTGTGACCTCGCGCCCTCTCACACCCACTACACGCAGTGACGAAAAGACTAGCAGCCCTTATGCAGTGGAGGTGGCACACGTTGACAATGCACACTACTGCCCTAGATATTAATAAGTACACCAGTACTTTGAATCAGGGCGGCACTCACTTCAACTACGTAGATCCAGGTCAGACATTTTTCATGTCAGCAAAATGAAAAGCACCATCATCCTAACAGAAAGATATAATTTTTTTTTTATTTTGAAAGTAAAATGGCGAATTACCAAGGGAATATACTTATAAAGAACAAATGCTCAAACTTTCAGAAGTCATATAATGAACGAATTGGATACATGAGAAATCCACGATAGCCTATGTTAAAGGCGTGTGTGCGAGTTACATGTAATAACTGACCTGACGTGTAGGCCTAATCGGATGAACATCGCAAACGAACGACTTGGGCTATCGTTCGCAGCCAGCGATAATAACCAAGCACACAAGTTGTGGTACCTTCCTTTATTTATACGCTGTGGTACATTCCTTTATTTATACGACGTGGTACTTTTGCACTATCTGTAAACGACGAAGGCCTTCTTATCTAGGTCATGACCCAATAACGCAATCTTTTTGGGTTGTAGCTAATAATCGTTTGTTTCAGTCTTAATTCGGAGTATATCTCTTTCGAAAATGTCGAATGTATGTGTGCCTTGACACTAAAGTGTGCTAACTTTGCGATCAAGCTCATTAAAGGAAAAGGGCAGTGTGTGTGTGTGTGTGTGTGTGTGTGTCTGTGTGTATGGAAGCTTCCACTACAAAAAATTAACGACCTTTTTTGCAACTTCCACTAACCCGAAAAAATGGGGACTTCAACTTTTTTATTATATGTATGAAAGTCAAACACGTTATAGCAAGAAGAGATTACTCTATGTGTGTGTATTCAAGCTATTCGGGTTGTCCTTCCTCCCTTGAAAACACGCACACACTCACTCACTCACTCACACACACACACACACACACACACACACACACACACACACACACACACACACACACATTACGATTTAAAATCATGACACGAAGAATATTATATTAGGATAGGGGCTTCATTTAAATAGCCACTTGTTATAATTATTTATAATTTTCAATAATACTAATCAACAGCAATAATACTTTAATCGAATATAAGATTGATAAATTAGACAGCATGAGCGTTGGTAGTACATGTGATACCGCACTAAACGCCATTTACACACAGCTATCATTATGACATACGACAACAAATAATCTACAGTATAAATAGTGTCACGGCTTTCGCTTAAAAAATGTCTTTACGAGTTCTGAGACAAGCAGTCGAGCGAAATATCCTGTCATTCATTTGCACCAAGATATGGGACTCAACAGATTCTTACTTCCGCTGTCTACAGAAATGGAAGGCCTTTCATCAGCGTTGAGTTCCACTCCAGTTTTACCCTATGCTAATACAGTGCAATGATTCGATCCATATACTGTAAGCGATAAGATCGATTTGATTTTGCCTGTACTGAGACTGTGCGATCATACAAGTTAAAGTCGTGTGTTGCATCGCCCTCGACCCCATACACACAATTGAGTCACTTACATAGTTCTTGCCGGAGTGGTAAGTCTGTCACGTTCAATAGAAAAAGAATGTTAAACACTACTATCTCAGCTAGCTGTAAAGGTAGTAGTAGTACTACATTTTGAGGTTGTCTCGCAAAAGAGATAGCTGGCAGACATTACAACGAAGGTGCTTCATACAACTTACCATCATGTTAACAGAATGGACGACCAATCTGCGAAATTTCCAAAACAGACACAAAAGTTTAATTTTGTAGAGTTGCTAAAACGTAAAACAGATCCCACCGTTCAAGATGATCTTGTGTAAGTTCAAATTCCACTTGATTATCTGAACACATCAGTGCACAGTGATATCTAAACTAATATTTTCATTTATATGAGACTAGTAATCTTATCAATCCACACTAGAATGTATTTCACCAGCGTTCAGAGTTTGGCGGACTTTTAAGTCCAGTGTCACAGAATGTGTGTGTGTGTGTGTGTGTGTGTGTGTGTGTGTGTGTGTGTGTGTGTGTGTGTGTGTGTGTGTGTGTGTGAAGAATACATACGATTAGACAAATTAAATTTGCAAATTTGTACGTCAAAAATTTGACACTACTAATAAAAACGATTAGTGATTCCTTCTGAGCTGAAGAAGTTGCAAATTAGTCCTTATAACCATGGTGGTTTTAGTAACTAAGATGACTCCTCTTCTATGACTTCTGAATCAATAAGCCGATGCTTGGAGGTCACACTAATGACGTCACTCAAGTTGTGAAAATGAAAAATTTCAAAAACTCCTGTCTGCCACCTTTAAAGCGCAAAGTTCTCAATGGAACAGACTGAAGTTTTGAAGCTGTGAAGATGTTTTGTTAGGAGATATGGTAAAGCAAGCTTTAAGTCAATGTGGCCATCAGAAGTAGTGGCGAGTAAGCTATAAGTCAACGTGGTCATGAGAGGTCGCGGCAAGCAAGCTATAAGTCAATTTGGCCATGAGAGGTCGCGGCAAGCAAGCTATAAGTCAATTTGGCCATGAGAGGTCGCGGCAAGCAAGCTATAAGTCAATATGGCCATGAGAGGTCGCGGCAAGCAAGCTATAAGTCAATTTGGCCATGAGAGGTCGCGGCAAGCAAGCTATAAGTCAATATGGCCATGAGAGGTCGCGGCAAGCAAGCTATAAGTCAATATGGCCATGAGAGGTCGCGGCAAGCAAGCTATAAGTCAATTTGGCCATGAGAGGTCGCGGCAAGCAAGCTATAAGTCAATTTGGCCATGAGAGGTCGCGGCAAGCAAGCTATAAGTCAATATGGCCATGAGAGGTCGCGGCAAGCAAGCTATAAGTTAATATGGCCATCAGAGAAAGTGACAACCCCTAAACCTATATGTTCAGAGGAATTTGTCATCTTTAAGACTAATTTATTTATCAGAATGTATATCTAAGTCTCTTTCGTAACATAACGTAACAGAAGACAGTGTTCTCAATATTGTCCAACATTTTGTCAATTTATGAACCAAAACATATGGCGGACAAACTATCAATCAAAACTTGTATTAAAGAAGTTCTATATATATACCAGCATCTCTTGCAAGCAAATTCTCGGCCATTTTACCTACCAGAATTTCAGCAATGCACGCTCAAAGGGCAAAATATCTAACCGAACCGGTACAGGCAAGTTACCAAGCAAGTTTATTTACCAGAAAGTATGAAATGAACATTCACAGCCAAGTGTTCGTCTTCCAAAACCTTTTAAAAAATATGGTTTAGTTCCATGTGTCTGCAAGAAGTCAGAATAAACCGGTTCTTTGGCAATTCGCTTACCAGGACCTATCGCAAACGTGCCTGTTCTAAAGCAATGTGTTTACCACTAGGAATGAAGAACAGGTTCTATGGCAATGCAAAGCAAGCGTGTAGATTCTATACAAATCTGCTTATCAGCACGCATACCAAACATGTAGATTCGCTTCCAATTTGTCCAGCAGAATGCATAGCAAATGCAAGGATTCTGTGTCATAGCAAACGTGCAAATACAACATTTTTTTGTTTACCACAACTCATAGCAAACGTGCAAATACATCTTTCTTTTTACCACAAGTCATAGCAAACGTGCAAATACAACATTTTTCTGTTTACTACAGCTCATAGCAAACGTGCAAATACATCTTTCTTTTTACCACAACTCATAGCAAACATGCAAAAACAACATCTTTCTTTTTACCACAACTCGTAGCAAGTGGGCAGGTTCTAAACCAAGTTGTCTGGCCATAGGGCAATAGTGGGATTGAAAGAGACAAACAAGGATCTGGACGTTGAAAATACCCGTATGACCACCACCGGACTGGTAACAGTTCTTAAGTCACACTTTAAGCTCTATGGTTACACTAAGATAAAGTTTAAATTCCACACGTGACAATCCAAGGTCAAGGCAGATATCGCTTATTGTTTCAACACTTCCATGCCTATTTTTGTTTACCTTAGAGAATAAATCGATTTGAACTGCGTTTGTATGTGTGTAGTGTATCTGTTGTGTGGTGTGGTGTGGCGGAGTATGTGTGTAAGTACAGACTAATGAGGATACAATGCTGCATATTCTAAAACAGCAAAATAAATAAACAGTGACAATATAACTCATAAATTACATAACGAAGATATGCTAATAAGAGTCAGTGTGTAATTTATCAAAAAACATACGATAAGGAGTTATAATTAAAGCCACCAGACTTTTGTTTGGAACACAACAACCAGCGAATTCTTTCAATGTTTGCAATGTAGACACACAAACACTTTTAGATGATAGTTGTCGTGACGTTAATTTTCAATGATTAAATTGAATATTTTTAATAATATATTTAAGTTTATTTGATATACATTTTTTTAATAATCAATATGAAACGATTTAATTTAAATTTAGCTTAAACTGAACACTTTTATTAAAACATTTAAGTTTATATGGGTGTTCATTTGTAATGATTAATCTGATAGTTACATTTTAGTTTATTCTGGTGTTAAGTGAACAGTTTTAATAATACATTTAAGTTTATGTGGGTGTTAATTTGCAATAATTAAACTAATCAGTTTTATTAATACATTTAAGTTTATTTGGGTGTTAATCTGTAACGATTAAATTGAACTGTTGCAATGATAAATCTAAACCGTTTTAATAACATATTTAAGTTTATATAGGTGTTTATTTTTAATGATTAAAGTGAACAATTTTAATGACATTTTAACTTTATTGCTAATGGTCAAGATTTCTTTGCAATGTCTTCAGTAATGTTCACAACAAAAATAAAAGTTCTTTAATTAAATTTGTCATGACTGAATATAAATTAATAACTGATTAAAGGGAGCCTGTGGGATAAGGGTTGGAAATTGCTACTTGGAATTGCTTGTCCATTAAATTGTAGACTGGGGTTCTTGTTTATTATTTTGTTAAGCATTATTCTCACTTTATTTTTTGTCAATAACATAATCTAACAGAAATATTTTTTAAAAAAATAAACCAGTCGTCCTAGCATTTCTATTGTGATCATTATTGTCAATCTACAGTCTCTCGAGTAGTACTGATCACCACACTCACTCAAGTCTCTTGTACTGATCATTATCGTCAATTTAGTCTGTCCAGTAGAACTGATCATTACTCCAGTAGCATAGGCCATTACTAGCAGACCACTGAACAGTCAACACTATTGAAACCTAAATGTATTATTAAATCTGTTCAGTTTAATCATTGAAAATTCACACACACAGCGATTTGATTGTGTACGTTTAATGTAAACTCAATCCTTTTTGACATCCTTGCGCGAGGGGAGAGAACTCGCTCGGTGTGAAAGTCACGAAGCAACGGAGTACATGTACGTAAGCTGTCTATTTGTTAGTGTGCTGGAGTTCGTGACAACAGATTCTGCGAAATATATTTGTTGTTGTAATTTACAAGTCATTCTTTTCGTCATCTCACGAGTAAACAAGGCTACTCTATACGCAAATTAATCAAAGCTTGTGAATCTACCTATAGATTTTAACAAAACATCTATGCAAAAGGGTATCGGGGTGGCGAGTGGTAGTGGAAATAGTTTCATCAGTGTCGGTTAGAGAACTCTCAATACATTTTTCGTCAGCAAGAACAGCACTGTCTCTCCTGTGTTATTGTCTTTTATGCGTCATTGTTTTTTTGCCAATGGCTGTTTTGTCTCATTGTGTATTTTGTGTCGCTGCTTATTCAATGTACATTTGTTAAATCTTTGTTTAATTTATATGCGATTATATTTATATATTTGTATGATGGCAATCTGTATGAATGTTTATTTTAATTGTCAGTATTATAAAATGCTTGGAACTTAATAAAAATAAGCCAGCATCATTTCTTATTATTATCAATTCTCTTTTGTCCTCTCGAAAGAGAGATGTTCAAAATTTAAAACAACGCCCAGTGTGAAATGTATTGTTTAAAAAAATAAACTCATTTTAATGAACTCGCATAATTCAGTCATAAAATAGCTTCTACAATGCCAATGGATCGAGATGGGTACTTCTTAAAATCATACAACGGCACTGATTTTATTCAATATCTTACTTGTTATCAGTCCCCTGAACAAAGTGTGACTTTTCTTCAACAGTCTCGCAGAGTCTTCATTCTCTCCCAAGAGAATGTCGCTCATGGCTAATGCTGTGAACAACCCTCAGCCCTCGCACTTACTAAGAAGCTGGATTTATCTTCCAGGGTTGTCTGGGAATAGAGATGACTTTCAAAACTGCTTGATCCAAGAAAACATCCAGCCAAGGAGTCAAAACACACACACACACACACACACACATACAGCACCATCTATGTAAATAGTAAACCGGGCGGCATTTCGAAGCATAAAGTGATAGGCATGTTTAATGTCATTTATCTTGAAGGTTTTAACAAAAGTGGATATTAGATCTCTCACGGTGACTACAACTGTAATCTTTAAAGCACTGTTAAATATATTTAATGTTATATATTTCTCATTGCTAACGTGTGACATACACCCCTTTGCTACTGGTTATTATTATTATTATTATTAATCATCCATAACTAATTACAAGTGATGAAGAAATCTTAATTTATGTTTATTAATAATTCTCCCAGGAGACACCACTCGTCTCACACTTGGCAGATTATACGGGTGTAGTAAAAGTCTTCTCCCTTCCACAACAACAAGATAGTCGTTATGCTGTCCCACGTTATTTTAGTAGGTGGACACTTCTTACTAAAAGAGAAATAAAAATCCATCTTTATTAATATTTAATAAGCCCCCCCCCCATCCACCCCTATTACTCCAACATACATTTAATAATATGTGCAAGAAGTTTAATAAATTTAACAATACATTTATTAAATCAAGAAACAAATATACATATGACATATGCAATGAAAAGATTATTTGACATTAATATTCTGTGAAACAAACATTAAGATAAAGTCGATAGTTATTCAGTCTTATATTCTAACACATAATTCATCAGTCAGATGAGTATCAACATAAATCATAGGGCTATTCTTATCATAGAAGAAATATAATTAATGAGTGATATGATAAAAGTTTGTATATAATCTGTTCACTTTTCTTGCTTTCTTAACAATGTCACAAGTTTATTGTTCCCAATAGAATAGTCAATTTTCCACTAATTTTCCATTCTGTTAAGCACGACTGTTCCAACACTGTAGATCCCTCGAGACTAAATCTAGGCACACATTCGCCATATTAGCTTCTCGACTAGGCTATTATAGTAACAAACTTATTGCACTCTCTTGGCTAGAAAGTTCCACAGAAGTGTTGGACGCAGTTGCCAACATACACAAATGGGGTGCAGTGAATCAACACAACTGTCTCAATCTAGGATGGAAAATTATCCAATCTACCTCAAGAGTACAAAGAAAAAAGGGAAAAATGCTTGCTCTTTTCATAAGCCAATGATAACCTTTTATGACCGGACTTGAGTTACATCAAAATTAAAATGATTAGAATATAGAAACAGGTAAGTTTCAGTCTCTACCCATTGGTTAGTTTGTTATTTGTAAACTTAAACTATTGGATAGCAAAAACTATTCATCCAGTTCAGACTGGTTTGGATTACATCAGCTAGTTCCAGCATATTCTTTACCTGAGAAGTTATTTTAACTCTGGTACTTACAAAAATATCGTTTTGTGCAGTACCTGAAGGTCATGTCACATTGACATTTAACGATTATATAATAAATAAGTTTAAAAATAGGAAGAAGCAAATTTACTCTGCCACATTAAAAAAACATCAAATTATTACTATGCAAGACATTACTGAGGTTGAGTTGAACCTTTATACTCTTCCTCTGCAAGTTTCCAATTCTGTGGCCATTCTGTTAGCAATGGATTTGTTATATTTTCATACGTGTTAAGAGAAATTTTAAAAAAATCATGGAATAGTTAATTCAAATTAATTTCCACTAATGTTGCTAAATAATCTGAAAAAATTTGAAGAAAATTAAATCTTTTCTCCTTTCCGTCTTTCTTTTAATCTTTTTTCTTTTTCTTTTTTAAAACACCAAATTATTTGACTATCTGAAAATCACACCTAACACAGGACTAATTCGTTACAAGACTGCAGGAAAAGTAATTAAAATTTTGCAGTCGATTTTCAACTACAGACTATTTGCTTCCCTCTACTGAGTCTAAGAGGCTAACAGGTTTGCCCTCTTTTAGACTGACCCAAGATATGATATTTTTCTGTCCTGTCTATTGTTTCCATCTTATGGTCTAATGCACACGGCTAGCTTACCAGCTAGCATGGCAGATTTTCCCCATGTGTTCCTAATGTCTATGTGGATTTTATCTAAAGTTTTTGCGTCCCATCCGCATTTGTTACGTGTGAATAATGAGCCAGTCTTACCACTAACTGGCGACTGTTACAGAAGAATAGGAAGTTCGCTCAGTTTCTTGGATGTGTCATTTCCGATTTTTAATTTGACAAAGTTTCTGGCTAGTAACTTTTATTCATATGCATACGCTTGTTACACATGTAAATAATGGTACCAGTCTTACCACTGAGTGGTGATTATTTACATAGAAATAGGAAGTTCTGCTAAAATTTCCGGAAGTGTCATTTCCGATTTTTAATTCTACAAGGTTTCTGCCTAGCAATCTTATTTCATATGCATGGGCATAAATTGAAGATCACATGATCCCGGGGTACATTACACTTATATATAAAACAATGGGGAAGGGACGAAGTAAGTCTCGTAATAAATTTGATTTGTAAATTAGGGGACCCGCCATGGTTACTTTTCCAAAACAGGCTCTTCGCAGGTAGATATCTTGAACGGGGAATGCTTGTATGTCTGACGAAATAGATTTGAGTTAACAAGTTAGGCAATGTAAGACTGACGAAATAGATTTGAGTTAACAAGTTAGGCAATGTATGACTGAGGAAATAGATATGAGTTAACAAGTTAGGCAATGTAAGACTGACGAAATAGATTTGAGTTGACAAGTTAGGCAATGTATGACTGAGGAAATAGATTTGAGTTAACAAGTTAGGCAATGTAAGACTGACGAAATAGATTTGAGTTAACAAGTTAGCCAATGTAAGACTGTTTGGATAACGAAGAAAGAACTAGTAATGGAATTTAGTTTTCTTCATTGAGAGTATGCTAGAAGCCCTTGCGAATAAGGTCACGTGGTTTAATTACTAATGTACGAAAGATATTATAATTTATAAATTTTATTCAATAACTATTCTCTTTTCAGATTTAGTTCAATTATCTATTCAATCATCAGTATGAAATATTTACTCTAAAGCGATAAATGGTCATTTGCAGGGTTGTCAGGTTTCAGAAAAAAGATTTCAGTTTTCTAGAGTAAGGTTTCCTGGCATTTTCTGGTGGACAGTTCGAATCCAGCTGAGACCTACGAAAGGTGAGACTGCAGATTATACTGAATACAAACAAGCAAGGCGATCTTTGTTGTGACGGGAGTGATCTTTTCTTTGTGCTGTGGACCAGACTCAATGCTACAATTTGTCAATATCCTTAAAAGTCTCTAGTAGAAAAGACTGTAGATTTTGTTTTCAGACCAACTGTAGCAATATTTTGTGCAATATAATCAAATAAAAATGAACTATAATCGCTGAATAATTCAGAAATATGATTGTTCTAGTGTCCTGTGTGTGCAATTAATTTGTGCTGCATCCTGCTTATTGATTTATAACGTTTTTTTTTTTTTTATTATGTAAATAATTGTTATTTACTTCACGCGTCCCTTTGTTAAATAATTTAGGTCATATGATTCTATAGAACTTCATCCTGTGATGTTTACCTTGTCTTTACTGTTTGGGCTTGAGACGAGTCGAAATTACATTTATCATCCATGTGTAGTGTTCGTGTACCGACAACTATCGATAACCGGTAAACGTGAAGTAAAAAGGATCGTTAACTACAGCATCACGGGTACAACAGAGTTGTAGCTCTACCGGCTGTAATCTAAGTGAACACCAGCATTACAACAGTGTCATCAAACATATTTATTATATTTGTCGAAAATGGTAGCTGTCATGTGCAGCTTTTGATTTTACTAGTTTGTCTTATGACTTATTTTTTGTAATTAAAAGTGCGTCTTCGGTCATCGTTGGTGATTTGCTTGTGTTTGTGTGTCCGTGCGTGCTTGTCTCTGTATGTTTGTGCTTGTTTATAATGTGTACGTCTCCTGTACATTCTATTAATGCTGGAATGCTAATTTTCCATTTCTGGATAAAATCAAGCCAAATTTTATCTTACGATAAATGCGTTAGTTAGATTTTCTGTTCCTTGTCAGAATCAAACATTGTTATGTCTTACAATTAAAATCTAAGTTAGACTTTCTGTTCCTTGGTAGAATCAACCACACTCATTGCTGTTGCACAAGATCAACACGAAATCCCTCGCGGTAAAAAGACAAGAAGTTTTCGAAGGACAGCGATAGTATGGCTGAATCAATCAGAACACATTGGTCAGCAATTGGAACAGAATACACCAGAAAGCACAATAAAGTGGTATAAATCCTAGCTCTGTGAGAGCTATAGAGATACAACGAGAAGTCACTGAAGCAGAAGAAATCAAAACACTGCGGGGACTCTAAGCCAAGAATTGACCGTGTCGTCCTCGCCTATAGCCGACATTGTAGCCATCAACGAGACCAACAGAATAGCAACAGTCAAGCGTTGCTTATACTAGATGACAGGAATATCAAGATGAAAGAAAAGTGAAATTACGGGAAAGTGTCAGATTTAAGACTTCAAACACAAAAGTTATAGTCGCTATGGAGACAAGAAAATGGAGGTGGATCCAGTAGAAATAGGATCGAGACATAACAGCTGAATCGGAAGGGTTTTTGCCAGTCACAGACTTGCTGCTAAAATGCCAACTTATCATCAGTAAAACCTTGGATCTCCCAGACACCTGATAGGATTCCGAGACCGGCAGACAAGTAGAAATTGAGAGAAATAATAAATAAAAAATAACAAAGGTGCTGAGAGTGTTTCGACTGGCAATATGATACAAGGTAAAAATTGTTTATTTAAAAAATGTTTTTCCTGCTATTTTGTTAGTTTGTTTGGAATACTTATAATGATTGTCAATGGTGAACGCCCACATCGCGTAAAATGTGAAAATATGTGTCAAACTTCTAAAGTCCCCCCTCTCACCCTCCGCTTTTTGATAAAATTCTGTAACCAACAAACTAAAGGTTTCTCCTACGCTTTATTTGCACTTTGCTGGCTGTAAGTTGATCAAAGACGTCTCCCCACTTCCTGCTTCTCTCATTTAAAACATCTAAATATGTGTATAGTATTATTTTGATTAAGTTATTTTGTTGAAGTTAATTTTTATTGGTTGTAAAGTAATAAAAATTTGGTAATGCCTTCATTTTGTTAGCAAGAGTAACAAGCAGTTCATTATGAGTCATTGTCCGGCTCTCGATTCTTTGGGTGGTAGGGTGGGTGGTGGCCATCACTGCCTCGTTAAACTGATTAATCATCATATCATTCAGTCAAGCGACACTTATTCGTCAATTTTGCTAAACAAAATTGTAAGCAGCTAATCAGTATTTGATTTCGTAATTTTTCAGCAGTAGGGGAGAATATGTGTTCTAAAGTAATTGACTCAATTTAATTTTGCATAATGCTTACATATAATATTGTTTAACACTATTTTATATATAAACTGGCAATAGTCACAGAGATAAATCTCCACAGTGCGCTGACGAATGTGACAAGTAATGCTACACTTTTAAAAACGAAACTCCAGCGCAGTCTAAGGATACACTCTAACTGAAATCTTCAACTTAGATCTACTGAGTACATTAGTGAAAGAAGAAGGTAGCAAAGAGATCTAATTTGACTTTCCGTGGCAAAAGTCTGCGAAAATGACAACGTATTAGAAGAATCCCTGCTGAGTGTAATCCCTAATCTTAATTAATAAGACACTAAATCATTTAAGATAGATTAATAAGTTTGATTAAATAAATATGCACGTAAGAGGTCACCCGAAGACTGATTTACACAGTATTTACCCCCAAGCAGATATATACAGCTGAGGAAGGGGACGTAAATCTTCATGTCGCTCCTAATAACAACATCACCGACAACGCAATTGATGACGGCGGTGCGGCTGTCTACGGGCAGGAAAGGAAGTTCCACCACGCGGGTTGCCCTGCTTGGACATTTGTCAACACAAATAATTTTCATTAGTTGACATAAAACGTTTATTCAGCAAACAAATGAGTACATTCAGCTAAATAACGTTATTTTGCTATTTAGTAAATGATGTAGCAGAAGAACTAAAGGGAACATAAGCGTATTGACCTATATCATCTTCTCTCTGAATAGATATTTTTGAGTAAGCTACTAACTTTCATTTAACTTGCTTTAAATTTGCATTATATTGTTTCAAATGGAAAACCTAAGCCTTTCCCCCTCCATCAGTTTAACGCTTTGCACGTTCAGGGTTCGCTTCTGACGTCATTCTGAGTGGTGGCTTTCATTTTTTCACACTGCGCTATACGACTTTAATAGTTTTTATTTTCTTAAAATTACTTTTTATAATGCAGTAGCAGTATGTATAATTCAGAGTTTAAATTTTATCTACTGTTCATCAAATGCAGTAAATATACTCTAACCGCCGTTATAATTATTTTCTCAGAATCGATCGCTAAATTGCTTACACTTTTATTCGTATCACTTTGGTTGTAATCAGTTTTTATTTTCTGTAAACGTTTCATTCAGATAGTTTTTGTTTATTTTAATTATTATTATTTTCAATCGTCGAATCTACTGTGACAATTATGCATGAGCAACTGCAAACAGGTGAGCAAAATCTGTGTATAGCTATTTGCTTTTCTATTTATTTTTTTTCAGTAGAAGCCGCCGATTTTAATGTTCGAATGCAATTGCAAGTCTAATAGTCTTCATAAGGCCAATAGTTTCACTCTTTAAACTTCATTTGTTTCAATGTATTATTTAGTTTTATAACTCCATGGAATCCTGAATAATTATTTAGTAAAATCCATTTGACTGTAATTTTATGTTAGGAAGCTGTAGCCCCAAGTAAAGCTGTTATTGTTTAGTCACTTTTAACGAAGCAGTGCCGCCACCACCATCTGTGCACTTGCTCCATTGTCACACACACAGACACAAATTGTATTAGCAATCATTCTCTGGTCTTGAATCGCGCCCTTTGTCCCTTAACATAATAGTAATGTTATCTTATCTATTCTCAGTAGCTTGCTAGAATCACAGTCATGGTTTGTTTTGTGAATGCACAAATGTGGTTCAGGAATTATTGAGGTTATAAAAAAGTTACAGATTTTATTTTATGAAGGATGCATGAATACATGGTGTGTATGTTCGTGCACGTGATGTCACTGAAAATTATTGTCGACTGGAATGTTTTTGGACATTTATGAATAATCGCCGTTAGCAATCGTTTCTCGTTTATAGATTGTGATTATTAACAATTTTTTTGTTGTATTTATACCTAGCTGAAACGTCTCCATTGTGATTTTGATTTTTAAAAAATCACGTCCCCATTCCCCCAGAGTGACAACTGAGGGAAAACATCTGATGAAAGGCACAGTAACGATTTAGTTTGCTTCCGGATAGACTAATCATAGAGACTCAGAAGAAAAAGAAAAACACTATATGCGTGCTGTTTTGACTTTGCTGGACTTTCAGGGTTTTGTAACAGCTGGATGTTGAAGACAAGATCATTATTTAAAAAACAACAACACACAACTGCAACTGTAGATCCGGATGTGAATTGTGAAGTGAGTAGGCCCGCAAGTATGACAGTTAAAGATATTGTCACTTACTTCGCCAGTCGCATAAATTCAATTTTCAAAAGAAGATCAAAAGTTGGTGAGCAAGTGAGTTGCAAATTTAAGTTTAAACAAAAGTAGGCGGTTTACTCCCACTTAGTACGCCGCTGTACAAGTTCGTAACTGATAGGGCCTACTTAGATGGCCTTGTCACATAAGAAACACAGTCACAGTTACCGAAAAAAACTTAATACATATTATATGACACGGACAGATTTTAGTCTACAGTTTTGGCCTGCATTTTTTCCCCATAAGTAACTGCATGCACACTATTAACTAATGCAAACGGTTTTCAATGCTTCCTTTCTCTAATTTCCGTGGTCTACTGCGTTCTACCATAGTATCCGACAATTTACTGTATATTTCTTTCCGCTTATGAATATAGACCAGATATACTTTCTCATAAATTTTCTAGAAAAATAGAATATTGCAAAGTGAAAACACAATTTCAAAATGTTAAATAGGGCTAATAGTAATAATAGTCCCAGAATGAAACAAAAGTCCAAAGGCTTTATTTGTTTGAATCAGACGACATTTTCATGATAATGAGTGCGCGTCAGCACGAGGAAGAATGACGTCAGTCGCCTTGCATCTACCAATCAGTGTCCGTGATTCCCTACAGTCGCGGATGAATATTAGAAACGCTTCTGAGCTAAGCGGTCGTGCTGTTCGGCCTTGTGACGCTGATGGTGTAGTTTGACGTGGCGACTACGTATTCTGCAAATTTATCCACTCGATTGCCGCAAAGTTGGTGACGAAAAGTACGTAACTGGTAAGTACACTCTTGGCGAATCACAACAACCAAGCATGGTGCCCATCGTTGATCAAGCGCCGATGAACTTTTAAGGTATTTGTAACGACCTTCTTTAAAAAATTTTGGGTTCTACTGTTTTGACGAAAAGGTGTTTCACGCTATAGAACATAGCCCTACTGAAGTTCGCTTTCTTGTTTCTTTCCATAGTTCGAGGCGCACTCCTACAAGCCGGGTCACGACTAGGGGATCCCCAATGACGCTATACGCAGTTTTGAGAAAGCATGTTGATAGTGTAAAGTAGTATTATTTAAAGATTTAGGTGTTTTCAACTTAAACAAAAAGAAAAAAATCAATAGTTACTGGTGTTAGAAGTATATGAATGTTGGATTAGATTTGCACCAATGCTGAATGTCTGATGCCGGTTGTTAGGACATTGGATATATGTACACAGTTATAATTTTAATACACTCACAAGTTTCATCTTAGTGTAAACATAAGCTTTGCTTTATATATATAATAGTAAAATGACAGTTTAAAATGCATTAGGTATAAATGATTATATTCAAAAGGCGTCCTTAGGTTTTTGATTTTTATTGAAATTATTTTATCTCTCTCCCCCCCCTCAATCTCATTAAAGAAAAAAATATCTTGTTTTCATGTTTCACACAAAAAGTTTGAGTCTTTGACACAATCATTAGACATTTAGCCTCATACACTTGTTCTCAGATTATAATAAATCATTTATTTCAAATAGTGTGTATTTCAGTTTAAAAACAGATTTGGGTCAGTTGGAAAAAAGAAATAAAAAAATTATCTGCTCACTCATGGTTGGTCATCCATCACAAAGTGTATTACAGTAACAGATATTGTAATTTTGGGATTATGATCATCACTGTACTAGGTCTCTATATTTTCTTGAGTAAAGTTTCTTCAGAAATGTTGGTAAATTCTCACCCATTTATCATTTTAATTTTTATGTTCCCCCTATCCAACAGTAATTCACTGAATTCTGCCTCAGCACCATAAGCAGTTGACTCTTTGTTGTCAGTCTTTCCTTATTTAATTTTAACCAATTTTAACACTAACAAAGTAACATCTAATTGAATTTCTGATCACATTATTTTATTAGATACTGTAAAGTGTATGGGATTATTTTTAAAAAAGAATATTTTAGCCTTTTAATCTGTTTTGCAAATCTTATTTTGGAGAATAACAGTATTAAAAGTTTCAGCACATCATAACTGAACAAATTCATTTATTTTCTTACAGTTTATATTTATAAATGAATTATTCTTTAATCCCTTTCAACTTATTTTGGATAATTAATTTGCATATCAGATTCAGTGATGATATTATCCTCTGTGGGGAACGTCAGCGGGAGAAAAAAAAACCCAACGTTTTGGAACCACTGCAAAATAGCCTTCAAAGCACAGATTAACAATAAATTCAGTGTAAAGAAATGGGCTAGATCCATTCGGTTTTTTAATTTCAGACAAGTATTGCAATTGCAATGCACATATAATAAGAACGATTTGATAATGAATATGTATATTGATTTGAGCACACTTTTTCAGGGCAGTTTTTATTCTGCTTCAGAATATAAAAAGTAAAATATATAATTGTGTGTATTTATTTTATAACTGTAAGCGCATGAAACAATGTCACATAATGGAATTCATAAGTATATTGCATTACATTGTTTCCATCCCAAGGCAACACAACTCCAATAAAATATTTGTGACCATCTGGAATAAATTTTGTTATCAGCTGTAGTATAATGGTAATATTAATAAGATATAGACATTAAAGACATAGGATGTGTATCAGTCTAATTCAAGCTCAAAGCCAGTTTCTATTTGCTTGAAAATGAATTTTGACTCTCATTTCTCCATGATCTTTCATTTGTTTCTGACTACACACCCTCTGCGGACAAATTCAGAAAGAGATATTGCATTCTCATTGCCAATCCCTTCAGATCATTTACCTTCACTTATATCTCTATATTTGTATCTATCATACTGAATTTAATCTTGACTCTAGTATCAAGCACAAAATCACTACTAAAATCTTAAATTGTTGGAAAACTTGCACATAAAGCTTTCAAACATGAGCCCAGACATTTTTTTGTGTAATTTGATTGCATCACACAATCACATGATAGTATTATTAGTAACACTACTATTACTAACAGCCAATTTTCTTCACAATTCCAAGCATTGGATTTGGAGTAAAACAGCCCATAGCCTCTCATAGATGCATACTTGAGATTGAAAGGGTTTATGTTTAGTGAAGTTTCTTGAGAATATCTTCATTTGCCTCATTTTCATTTGCTGATGACTTATGTAAACATATTATTGCAATGGTATGTAGTTGAATTAATTTTTAATTTATGTACTGTATAGAGTACTTTAATGCAATTGGCAGATTACTTTAACTGGCAACGCCCATTCTTCACTCTCAGTCTCAGGTATGCTGAAAGCAAGAGTTACATAATTTATATTTAAACATACTGAAACCTGCCTCACATCTATTTCATTGAAATTATTTTAAAATGTTTTGTTTCACAAATTCATATATTAAAAATATTTCCCAAATTCACCCTCATTTCTTTAATACTATAATAGTGATACTAATTACTATAATTTGAGTATGAAATTAGTTCATAACTGCTACTAATAAAAGTAATAAGTAATATTATAATAAAATTAAATAAAGACACACAGCTTTACTTAATTCTCACTAAGTCTTTTTCTTCCTTTTATAAAAAGTTTCTAAGGATTATGAAGCTTACTGATTTTACATCCTCATGCAATATTAGGAAAAGATCATTGCTGTTGCATACATGGGGGTTACATTTTGGTAAGGATTAAAATCATTTATAATCAAAATTATAAATATAGCACCAATATAATGAAGATGGATGATGTACTAGTTATTTTACCACACACTGGTGTTTAGACTTTCTCTTCCCATGAAAACACTATTGGGGCATTGTCATGACTGGATGTCATTTCAGATGATGGGCCTGGCTTGAGTGGAGTGTGACTAGGAGATGAAGTGATTGTCTTCGGTTCATTTTGAATTTGAGAAATTAATTTCTTAGGCTCGTCAGCTGTTGGTCGCTTTTCCTTGAAAACATATATATATTGTTTTACATAATCATTAATTATAAACCTTACAAGTTGTACAGAATTATAAATTTAAACCTGTACCTAGAGTTAAAATAAAGAAATGTATCTATGTTAAGGCATTTGGGAATATAATGAATATGAAAAGATAAAAGTCCTCTATGTATTACTACTAACAAATGATCTTTGTTGCCTATTTCATTCTTACATATTGATATTTACCTATTAGAAATGTGGTGAAACATGTGTCTTGCTTGTTTATGTAGAATTAGACTTAGAGTGTCTTGTTACTTTTTCATTTAATAACATCTGTAATTTAAATCATTTGAATGTATTGATAGGTTTTACAATTTAAAACAAGAAGCCAAAAGCATAACTCATTAACTGGAATTTTATGTTTTGCAAATAGTATAATGCAAAGTATTACTATATATTTATTTCTAGATCTAAATTTTGCACAAAAGTTATTTGGGTTGTTTGCATATTGGTTGGATCATTCATTCTTTTTACATGTTTTTATCTTATCTCCCAAACATTTGCTGTTTATGTTCTAACTTACAGTTATTAAGAGATTCACATTTTTATGTGTACAGCAATGTCCGAGGGTAGTGGCCCAGGGGAGATAGAGAATGGCAGTCAAGGCATTTCTGTTGTGCATGTGACGATTCCCAACCAGCCAGTGCAGGTGCATTCTGTGATACAGTCTAATCAACCATCAGTCATTCATACAACTGGAGGTGGTTCTGTGCAAACAATTCAAGTAGTCAGAGTAAGATTGACTATGTCACTGGCTGGCTTATAAGTTACAGTCAGCTAAGTGATGAGTATCTATACTTGCATATATTTTAAACAATGTATTTAGAGATATTTTTCAAAAATTTCTTCTGGTATGGTTCTTTTCTTTTTCTCCTTTTTCTTATACATTTTATTTAACATACATATTGATCACACAAACTTCTGTGAGGTTTATAACCTTTGACAACATCAGCATCTGCACATTCAATTCACCACTGATTATTGTTCTTAGCTTTTGCGCACAGTGGGGTAGGGGGGGGGGGGGGGGGCTGCCATTATTTGTCATGGGTGCCCGAGCTTATGAATTAAAAAATTAGTATCACTTGACCAGTTTATCCTTGGCAACAACTTTCATTGTCAACTTATCCAAGAAAATACAAAATACTTTTGGGCTTATCCTTCTCATAAATGACATTTGAACCTATTTTGAAACTTATCTGATTGTATAATTAGGAAATAATTTCAAGGACTCTTAATTATTGCCTGTTACTAATTTCTGGGTTGTTACCAGCTTAGGTGTTTGTCAGTACTGTCAATGTGTCTGGCTTTTTCTTCTGATTTTCCAAAGATGGTATTGTCTTCACTGTGACTTTCAATATTAACTCATTATTGCTGATATAATTGAATAAATTAATTAATTAATTAAATGATATCATTGGTCATTTACTCCTAGTAAGTCCAAATAATACTTTGTAAAAATCTGATTTACTATTTAACTATCAGTCCTATCAACCATCCACTTCATTTTCAAACCTGGGGCATAAAATTGTACATAAATGAATTTTCTAGTAAGAATCTAAGATCCACAATTAAAAGTTGCATTTTCTAGCATTCCAAAGTTAGTAATTATACTTCACTAAATTATAATGAAATGTCAATAAAGTAAATTCTCTCTTTGCATGTATATTATTTAATAGATCATTGTTTATAAAATTTAAAAAAAACAAAAAAAAACTTATCCAACTTTGTCCTCCGCTTTGTAGTGTTGTGTGGTTCTACACAGTAATTTCGATTAGTTTTCATATCTTAGGTATATCATATG
The DNA here is from genome assembly GCA_028829895.1 of Sinotaia quadrata. Taxonomy (NCBI): domain Eukaryota; kingdom Metazoa; phylum Mollusca; class Gastropoda; order Architaenioglossa; family Viviparidae; genus Sinotaia; species Sinotaia quadrata. The sequence goes on from CM054180.1 coordinate 21,012,846, forward strand.
GCCAGAATAAGTGACTGATAAGACTTGTTTGTGCATTGCTCTGCTATAAAAAATATCCCTCAGTATCACAAATTTATTATTGAGATAAATCTTTATCATGTTTAACTTGGATAACTAGATCTCTGCTGTACTTGTGTTTTGAAAAAAAATTCACTTGAATGACCATTTTCAGTTTTGCATGTATAGATTTTCAGTGCTTTGGACAACAATGATTGTTATTTCTATAGTTTATTTCTCAGTTCTCTTTTCTTTACTGTTTAAAGTTGCATTGCACTCAAGAAGGATTGAAGTTTTTTATGCTGTGCCATTATAGTTTTTATTGTTATTTGTGTATGACATTTCTTATTTGATATCAGGCATTTTACTGTGATAATGTTGTGTTTGTTTGCACTTATTTTCCAATTAGGTAGCTAATGTTGAAGACGATCCCTCGTCAGAAGACTCTGAAATAGCCAAGAAAAGACGTGAAATCCTTGCACGACGTCCTTCTTACAGGTAGAATATTACATTTGAAAATAATATGCTTATAAATCTAACAAATTTTTATAAGACTTTTAAAAAAATTGACATTTATTAGTGTTTAGTAAATATATATGATTTGGCACACTCAGCACTGCATACTTTTGCGCTGGAAATAGTGGAGTGCAAATCCCATTGGCAAAAGATTGTACAGAATTCAATGTTTTGCAAGCATATTTTCCTGAGAATATAGTGCATTGATTAACACTGTAAAGTGATTTCTTTGTATTTAAAGTTTCACATAGTTGTGTGTATGTTTTAAATCTGAGCTAGTGTGGGTAGAAAAACCTGTGAATTACAATTCAGTAATGTAAACATCACAATTCCTCTTATTATATATTTAAAAAAACGTTATTTTTAAATAATTACTTTGTTTATTACTTAATATTTTCTTCACAGCATAATAACTTAGCCCTTTTTATGTTTAGTTGAGAAAAATAGAGCTTCTTTTATGATGGTTGATATTTTTGGCTCTAGAAGTGTAATAAGGTTTCCATGTGACAAAGTATTAGTTGGTAGTTTCATACCCCATTTTAAATACATGTGTATCCAGATTAATTAATAATTTAGGTTAATAAGTAAATATATTCATTGTAATGAGATAATTATATGCTTAGTTTAAAATATTCTTTCCTGGTAAAACACCTCTAAACCCGTTGGCTGTCAAGTGAAATTGTGTAATCTGATGCCACCATGTCAGGCTATTTTGACGCTTACCGACAATTGAATGGGTCAGTGTACTAAAAAATGAACAGCGACTGTAATTATCAATGGATTTCAAAAATTTAAATTACTACCTATTATGGACATACTAAGGATGGAATCTTAAAAATATTATTTTAAATTTATTTCATATTCAAAAACAAAGAAATAACAAAAAGTTTTCTTATCTTTTTCTTGAACTTGTGAATTTCGGCATAATTTTAAAAAATTTTTAACAAGTCTACTAAAAAGTTAAAAGCGACTAATTATCAATGGAATTTAAAAATTTAAATTACTTCCTATAATAGACATACTAAGAAATTTTAAAAGTATTATTTTAAATTTATTTCAAAATCATAAACAAACAAATAATAAAAAGTTTTCTTATCTTTTTGTTGCACTCGCAAATTTCAGCATCATTTTTTTTTTTTTTTAAACAAGTCTACTAAAAAAATTTAAAGAGACTGTAATTATCAATGGATTTTAAAAAATAAATTACTCCCTATTATAGACATACTAAGAAATCTTAAAAGTATTATCTTAAATTTATTTCAAATTCAAAAACTAAGAAATAATAAAAACTTTTCTTATCTTTTTGTTGAACTTGCAAACGTTTTCACCTTTTTTTCTTCTTTATAGTCTACTAAATAATTAAAAGCAAGTATAATTCTAAAAAGATTTTCAAAGTAAGTATTATGGGAGACATTTTAAAGTATTTATTTAAATTTAATTACTAAACGTGTTGTGGTTATTATTTCAAATTCAATATAATTTAAAAGTTTTCTTACCTTTTTCTTGTGTTGATCTTCATCAGTTGTTTCATTGAATAAATATAATAATAAACAATGTTCTTGTGTAAATATTCACTGTTTCTTTTCAAACTTTGATGCTTTTGAACAGAACGAAAGTGTCACATGAAATCCATGCATGCTTTGATGATGACCGGTTTTGTTTTATTTTGTTTTTTGATGACGACTGGGGTTTTTTTTAATTATCACATGGTCACATCCAAAATTTCAGTAGGGGCTGGTTGAATTTCATCGATATTGAAGTGTAATCTATCACAGAATAAAGTTTGTTAGTTAGGATCCACCAAACAAATCAAAAATCAGCATCAAAACTTGCCATGCCTGTCAAAAATCTCGGTTCAAAATGGGTGCTCAACAGAGTGGGTAGATTTAGATTATGGGCTTTTTCACTGACATGACCTTTCTAATAATAGTTATCCAATGGTAAAATTTAGAGCAGATTGGCTGCTGAAGCCAAACATATTTTTTTTCTGATTTGTTATTTTTAATGAATGGTTTCACACTACACGCACGATCCGTAAGCCGGTGACACAACACATAACATTGTCACAGGCGCACACACTTCCGGTTGAGATGTACATTGTCACAAGGACAGCGATTGGGTTAACTTTACTTTCTTAGTTTTCAGTAGAAATATATATATATATTTTAACATCAAAATTTTTATAATTTTTAAATCTTATGTTTTTATTTGCACATTAAGCTCTGTTGAAGACTTTTAACATGTATAATAATTAGATTTAATCCATTTAATTTTTTTACACTTAATGTCACAAAATACCCAGAGAATGAGCCATATGTAGTGTTTAAAAAAAATTACTGAAACACTTTGCACACTTCATTTTATCTGAACATTTTGTTTATGACTTTATAAGGTTAATTGGATTAGACCACTGAAGACACTGGCTAAAAGTCCCAAGAGTCTGTGACACCTTATTATCATTGACATTTGCTTTTATCTCACATGTTTTGGATGAACACAAAATTTTTTAAATCAGTGTGTTATATTAAGAATTATTTCATTATTATATGTGATGCTGTCTGGGGAAAACCCAGCTAAAGTGAAAAAAGTTCAAAAGTGTTTTTTTTTAAAATTTATTAAAGTTCAGAATTTCATGTTAAAAAAAGAACATTTTAATTTGTGTCAGGTTTTTCTTTGTACATTTTTTTAAAGTCCATATCTCCCTGGACTTTCAAAGGGGAGTAAACGACTAAAAATGGTTGTAGTACTAAAGTGAAAAAAATTCAAAAGTGGGTTTTTATAATTTATTAAAGTTCTGCATCTCTTGTTTTTTTTTAAAATAAAAAAAAATTTAATTTATATCACAATAGTTTTTTTACTATACATTTTTTAAGTACATACCTCCCAGTTCTTTCAAAGGGGAGTAAACAACTACAAATGGCTGTAGCGCAAAATCAGTTCTAGCAACTGTAGTTGGGTTTTCTCCAAAATCATCACCTATGCTTATAATGTTGAGATACTGTAATTTATATAGTTTAAAATAATGTTCCTTTTTTTTTAATGCAGAAAGATTTTGAATGATCTCTCTTCGCCTGTGAACAAAATGGATGACGAGTCCAACAGTAGTCAAAGTCAAGATGGGGACCATGATTCTGCTCAGAATTTAACTAGCTCAGGAAACAGTGTTCACTACCAACAAGGTAATTTTTTTACAGTAGAAGTAGCAGTGGTGCTATGAACAGAATAGAGTGTCTGGAAAGGGGTATAAACCAAAATAAAATCAGAGTGGATTATTGTAGCCTCACTCTAATGGGGGGGGGGTAGGGAGTTCGTGAACAGTAAATATGTTAATAGCAGGCTATTGTAAAACGTTTTTGGAGTGCAAAATTCAGACCAACAAGCAGGGTTCACACAACCTTGAAAAGCCTTTGAAAAAGGCTTAAAAGTTTTAAAAAGTACTTGAAATTTATTTTGTCCTTAAAAAGCATTTGAATTTGCCTATACTTCCTTGAAGCCTTTGATTTTTAAAGATATATCACACCCCTTTTTCTCCCCATAAGCATGTTTATTTTAAATAAAATGCTGTGTAAACATTTGCAAATAATACTACCGCAGATGCTGAGTGTTTGATACTTCAGCATTCACTTTGGTTGTTTCTGATATCTCTTTCAAAAGCCTGAAATAGAAAAATACCATGAATTCCAACTTGGAGCTCTCTGAATGTTTAGAAATTATATGCCTAATGGGCAACATAATTTTTTAGTTCTAGAATAGGATTTCTTTACTTTTTGAATTTTGTTTGATTGGTTCAGAAAGATTAATTTCTTTTACCATTTGATTTTTGTGTGTGTGGGTAACATACAAACAAAAAAAAAGTGGCTGCTGCTGAACTCATAAAGAAATTTTCGCATCCAAACTGAATAAAGAATTAGGAGAATTTATAAAAGCAAGTAACTGGAGAAATAGACAGCTTAATTCAACACGTAGACAAAGATGGTTTTGGATCTTCTATATTTATCAGAAAATGTGAGACATTTTAAAAAAATTTAAACAAATTCAAAGTAAAGAATTGTGTTTGTCGTTATACTGACTCACTCTTTCTTCCAACTTGCATTTGTACAGAGTTGCTATAGTCATCCTAATAAATTTGAAATTTTCACAACTTTATGTTAGATAAGAATACTTTTATTGATTATAATTATCATGTGATTCTCTATGCTGCAGTTCACTTATTTGTTCTTTCAAAGGTTTGCAAATTTTGACTTTAACACAAGTATAGGCACGTTAAATTGACTAGAAATAATTTTCTTGTTTATTTTCAAGTAATTTTATTTATATAACCATTAAAGTAGTTTTCACCAAGTAAACTTATATTCATATTTTTATTCACTCACCTATAAAGGGTGAAAGTTTTATGAATTTATCTGAACTTTAAAAAATAAAAAATTATTTCAAAGTTGGTATGTGTTGCACAGGCTATCACTATCAACAAGAAATCAGTGTGCTAAGGGTTAATGCACAGTATTGTTTATTAATATTAAAATTTGTGTATTATATCTTAATTTGTTTTCAAGAAAAGCATAATGTCTTATTTATTATTTGTAACAAATTTTGTATTTTCGCGTGCTGATACTGGTGGCCATTGAATATCCTAATAACTCAGCTCAAGTTTGAAAATTTTGTCTAAACTCTGACAAGAGAGAATGTTCTAGAGCATGGCATGTTTGAAAATGTATTTATTTATTTATTCTTTAAGGTATAGTAGGCTTTAACTTTTATTTCTAAATAATATAGTATTTCCATCTGTTGGTTGTGATTAGAAAAAGATGTTATGATTCCTTTTGTTAACTGGAAAAGGAGAAGTTTAGTCTTAAAAGCAGAGCTGTTTTCCTGCATTGTTTATAGGTTGCATATTAACAAAAATATTAGAGCTGCTTTTAAATAGAATGAAATGCTGCATCTGTATTACAGTGGTGCCTGCAGGCACTATCCAGCTAGCAGATGGCACCACAGTGACTCAGGGCTTGCAGACTTTAACTATGACAAATGCCAGCCCCACTGCATCCAATGCTAACTCAGGAGGAACAACCATAGTTCAGTACACTCAAGGTCCTGATGGACAGTTCTATATCCCAGGTAAACCATTATTCAGACATACTAGTTTACACATGACTGATAATATTAAAACTTCCTGTATTTACTAGAGTACATGCCAGAATATTTGTTCTATTCTTTAATAGCAAAAATCTTCACCCAATATATATTTGGGTTAAAAAAATATGTGGTCATGAAAACATATGCCAGTATTTCTCCTTCTTCATCCCAACCCAGATTCTAGTACAGTCAAACCTCTGTTTTTTATGCCCTAGTGTTCGTACGATTCGGTTTTCGATGACTTTATTTCGTTAAAATTTTGTCCGTTTTCGTACATCCACTCGGTTTTCGTACAGTTGAAAATGGTCCATACCAAACTTGTCTGCCTGTTCCCGTGACTTGGCCACTCATTTCCCAGAATAGAGCGCCCACACAAAGCATCCCATGCATTTGTGACTCAGTCTGTCTTTGTTTCTCGTTGAGTGAGCATCACCCTGTGTGTTCATCTGAAACATTTCATAAAAATCCATTGTTTTTTTTTTGTGCTTGCTTATTGAGTATGACTCCTAAATAAACCACCATGGGGTGAAAGAAAGTTCCGAGTTCCAGCCCTTTGAGGCGAGAAATATGATAGAATTCAAGAAAGAACTTGTAACAAAGTATGAAGTGGCATATGCATGGCCGATCTCGCCAGGATGTACGGGAAGTCTGCATTAATGATGCGTTCCATTCTGGTGAAGAAAAAAGAAATCAAGGAAGCTGATGTTGCGAAAGGGTTAAATGTGCTAATCAAACAGAGATCGCAAACAATCAAAGATGTTGAGTAGTTGTTATTGCTGTGGATTCCTCTTCCAAACAATAACTTCTCCTCCCTCTCTCCTCCTCACCATCTTCCATATGCCAACAAGTCTTCAGTAAACTAAAAGTGATGTTAAATGTTCATTTATCCATTTCATTAGTCATTTATAATTATTTATCACTTTTCTCTATATAAAATTATAGCTATTCTCTATAAAATGTATATTTTGTTAATATTTTTGGGTGTCTGGAACGGATTAATTGTATTTACATTATTTCATATGGGAAATATTGCTTCAAACATTCATCACGAAAACCGAGGTTCCACTGTATTTTCAAATATAATCAATGGCTTCCTGATTGTAGCATACTGTCACAAAATAATTTAGATATCTTTCCTGAGTGATAATAAATAAAAATATTCTACTCTTCGTGATTAACTTGTTGAATATGGTAGTTAAAATAAAACATCATCTGGGTGGCATTCAATAATATGGTGTCCTTTAAATTAAATGTATTATTAAAAATAAGCATATCTTCTCAATAGGTGACACTCCAGAATTCATGCTTTCAGATTTGCATGTTTGAATCGGCACAATATGCACTACAATCTAAAGCAGAATACAGATATGTACCATATTTTTACTTTTCAGTTCATATTTGACTTGTTGTCTTTGTTTATGATAATAATTGAGGAATAGTTTTTTACCCAGCACTGTTGTAATTATATCCTATAACTTCTCATAAATGTTTTACTAATTTGCAGTTTCTTTACTTTTCCTTATAATTGGGTCATACTGTTTGGAAGCTTTCATGTTTTGAAATCTGGGGTTCAGCTTTTAGATACTTGAGTATATACAGTAAGTCATGCTTAGGGCTGTCAATTTTTTCTAAAAAGCTGCCTTAGTGCCTGTCCAGATTTTGAACGGGTACCCACTTGAAAATTAGCATAATCTCATCGCAACTCGTGATCTCTACACAAAGCTACTTAACCATTAAGTATGCACTCAATTTCACACAGTAGCCAATGGTATGCATCCAGTGACTTACTATTAGTTGTGATCTTTATATGTACAACGCAAACTTTTATTTTTAATATGATCAATTATTACATAAACTAAAGTAAATTAAATAAAATGTCAACAACAATAATGTTTTTAAAAGTAGGGCATCAAGTTCAATCGCCCTTCACCAACAGAATTTCATCGCATAGATTGCATTTCGCTGTCACTATCCATTCGCTTGGCTTGACTTCACACAGACAAGGTCTTCCCCATATTAAAAATATTACAATGTTATTATTTAATTTATTGACGTTAAAATACTTTGTATTTAATTCTCCAATGGTGTGTTGGATTGTATTGTGGAAAAGGAAGCTTTTTCTCAATGCTTACTTGATGAATATACTGCTGATCAAGTTTTTAAAGTTATTTCCCCCTTCCCTGAGGGGTGGCCCTGTGTGTATGTCAACAACCAGGGTTATCACTTAAAACTTATTACTATCGTACAGCAGACTGGGTTTTGAATTGGTATAAACTAAAAAAAAATGGATGGAGAAAAATAACCACATAAATAAATAACCATCTCAAACTCTATTCCTTGTATATACATTTGTCTTAATATATATAAATCTGTTCAAACAGAACAACTTTACATAATGTAAATATAAGAATCGATGTAAATTAATTCACAATATTAATATTACACTGAATTTGGTCCATATTTTCTTGTAATATTACTAAGAGTATCAACAAAAGCAGCACTTTTAAATTGGGGAAACTATTTCTATAATTTCATATCTATATCTTAAAAGTAAGAAAAATCTTGTATTTATTTTAAAATTCTGTGACTAGTCTGTGGCATTTTTGTTGGACCTTTATGCTAAAACTGTGCCAAGCCATTGAAAAGATAAGGTAGCTTTCTGAATCTGAAAGACATTTCTGGAGTGAAAATACTTTTGTTGCTGCATCACAAAGAGAATGTGAATATTTATTTAGCAGCTTCTCTTGAAGATAATCATTCATATTTCAATAATTAAAAGAGACACACACATACACCCCCACCCCCCTTTTATTTGTAGTTTCCACTCAAAACTTGAAAATACAAACTGAAACTGAGGCATGGCAAAATTAATCACTTCTGCCATACCACTACCGGTGAAGGGCTTAGGCTTTATTTTTAAAAAGTCAGTTACTGTAGTAAAAGGTTCACTATATGTCATCAAGATGGATAGCTTCTCACATTTGTATACTAAAAACAAAGGAACTTTTTTCCCCTTAAACAAGATTTCTCATGAACATTTACTATTAGTTTTGGTTAACACTGTTGGAATGGATTTATATAATTAATTATGATTACATAGGATTACATAGATAAATTTTAATAAATAGAGCAGAATAATTACTTTATGTCAACTAGCATGGTAAGGTTTTCCTTCATTCAGTTTCTTTCTCTGCAGTGGGAGGAGCTAATGTACAGGCATATCAGATTGCCACATCCCTTCCTCAAGGTGTTGTCATGGCTACAACAGGAAGTCCCATTTCCAGTCCCACGCACATGTCAGAAGAAGGTTCAAGAAAAAGAGAACTGCGGTTGCTCAAAAACAGGTATTCACAACCTTACAAAAATAGAATTAACTCTGATTATGAAATTGGGAAATATTTACAAAATGTGTACATGATGGCTTTAATATCCTCCTTATTTCAGAGATGAACAGAAATCACCTGTCATTGAGATGACCTAATACTTTTCTTGTCAGAGATCTTGGTTTTCTAAGCTGGATCATCTCACTGTTAATCCACTACTTTTTCAACCAAGCTGGTTGCACTTGGTTTCTACATGAGTGAATTAGTTGTGTGACCCATGCAATATGAGTGACTATCCTACTACCACTATCTAACAAGTTATATACAATAACTGTATCTACATGTTGTTTTTGCATCTCCTGGTTTACTGATTATAAACTGCTACTACCCTGGTAGACACAAGAAGTATCTACAATAGTGTGTAAGGAATACACTGCACTCCATTGATGTATGGTGGCAAAGTATGCTGACTACATTGAGCAGTTTCTGGTCCAAGGAAGTTACTGGAAATTGCTGCAATTGTTGTTCTGCCTGAGGGAGCTAAATCAGATGGCCTTGAGAGAATAGCGGCTAGTCACTGTACTATAATGTGAGAAGGGAAAGCGTGGTATTGACAGTAATAACGTTTACAATAAACTTGTGAGTTTGCTACAAAAAGCATGCAAAAGGATTGTTGACAAAGTTAGGTAGAAACTATTGTTACTTATCTCTAATAACTCCATTTCTGTTCTCTAATTAGAACTATCCTATGATTTGTATTGACATTCATCTGTTGAATTGTGTTTTAGTATATAAGACTGTCTAGGTGTTAAAATTATTTGGATGTGGTTTTATGGAAATATTGATGTCAAGTAATCTATTTCATTGTGTTATATGTATATTTGATTGTTGATTTAATAAATTTATTGGCCTTCTGACACATATTGATAATCTTATGTTGGAGAAGACAGTGGGTGGGTGGGAGGCTCACAAAATATAAAGACGAATTTGTCTTCTCCTTTAGTAAGAAGTTTTCCACCTACGGAAATATTGTGTGATAGTATATTTTTGTCTTTAATGTTATGGAAGAGAGAAAACATTTACAAATGTGTTTTTTTTCCTGTGTATATTTTTATAGTTTTATTGCTATAATTTGACATAATACTGTCTAATCCATGCTATTTATCGTATTGATGGGGTATAAAGAATATTAGTTATTAATTATTAGCTATTGTCTCCCAAGCTCACTTCTCTCTTTAAAAAAAATTATTGATAGTCAACAAATGGACAAACAGTGTGATTTGCACGAGATTTCATGTCTTCTACAAGTTTTCTAGGTTATAAATTAGCTAATATTATATATTATGATAGTGCACAGGCACAGCTTAAATGAAGAAAGGTCCATTCATTTCAACCTTTCAGTTACTTACAGTTTTAATAACATTGTTCGTAATAAATTTAACAAAAAATTAAATGGAGAGAAAATAAAATTACATGTATAAATAGTTCAGGCTGAATTTTGTTATTGAATTTACACTGGTTATTATTACTGAAACTGATACAGTATTATTTGTTTTTGGCACTCCTTTGGAAGTGTATTTAAAACACATCAGAGGAATCACTACTATGTTTAATACTCAAGATGTTTAGTTTTGACCTGGTTTAGATTAAAGATAGTAATGATTGTATTTAGATGATTAGATATTCTTTTATTTTCTTGGTAAACGTTTTGAATAGTTTAGTGTAACATTTTTTTTTCACTGTTTCAGAGAGGCAGCAAGGGAGTGTCGGCGGAAGAAGAAAGAATATGTGAAATGTTTAGAAAATCGAGTGGCTGTCTTAGAGAACCAAAATAAGACTCTGATAGAAGAGCTGAAGGCATTGAAGGAACTATACTGTCAGAAAGAAGGCTGAGCAGAATTGCTTATTTGTATGTTTTTCCATGGGTCATTTGTGTCGTTAAAGGCCACATTTTTCATTAATGTGCATAGCCTGACCTGATCCACAGCAACTTGATCTGTGGCAGTGATTTAAAGAAAAATGAAAATGTGTATTACACACATAACTTTTCAATGATGGATTTGCATGGGGGACAAAAGTATCCATTTTTGGAAACTATTCCTTGCTATCCAATTTCATACAGATCTGGACTTGGCTGAAAGAACGACAGTTATGTCTTTTACCCCCTTCAATCATGAGACAGGAATTTCACTGCTTTGTGCTGGGTCTGACGTGTGTTGTCACTAAGTGACCAACAGATTATTTTTTGTAATTTCCAGACACAATACTTTCTCTGCTTTCATAGTAGAGAATGTGCAGGAAGTAGAATGAATTTGCACCAGACATTTTAGAAGTATGGCTTGGTTTTCAAGATTTTAATCTGCATGGAATGAATTGCAGAAAGACACACTCCACAGCAGATTTCCAATTAGGTACTTTTTTGTAAAGTTTGTGAAGTCAGCTTATGGGATTAGTTATGGTAAGTAAGACAAAAGGCTTTTTTAATAGTCATACTCACTTTAAACCTTGGAAGTTGATTATTTTTATGTCCAAAGTGCCTACAGGTGTCATTATAAAATCAAAGTTTTAAATTAGCCATTCATAAATGGCTACATGTTTTACTGACAGGAAAAAATAACAAGAAGGGCACTGGGAAAAGGTAGGCAATTATATTTTAATTTAAAAAAATATATGTATAATGTATATATGGTATTTTCCATTGCTATTTTGGGAGCTTTTTGAATGGATTGAGATACAATTTCAAAGTGGAGTAGAGTTGACTGTTGTATGTTTCTTTGTATTTTATTGAGTATATATAATAATTGATACTTGCATTTGTGTTTCTTTTAATGCTGTTTTCTGTAAATCCGTTTATATTGTTGATCTGAAACATGAATTGAAAAAATACTTGTGTTAGTGACGTTTCAGTTGAAGAAAGGCTGTGTGTGTGAATTTTTGCATTTACATAATATTTGCATTTCCATTGGAATCAGTGTATGAATGGAATTATGTTGTGCCCTTTTGGTCCGACATAAATCTTTAAGTGAGATGGGAACAGTACTGGTGCCTACTGTATAATATAGAAATATGTTGGTTTAGCATCAGTGAACTACAAGTTGTGCTATGGTTCCCTATAATTTTACTTCATTTAGTGATGGTACACTTAAATTGATAAATGACCTATCTTTATTCAGGCAACGAATAGAGATTCTTGATCAAGCTAGTCATTGGCTCATTCTGCCACATGTAGATGAAAGTGCTTGTTCCATGAATGACACAGTAGATCACTCTTGTATGTTGGAAGTAAATCTGCACTATTTCTGTCCATCTTTATCAGAGTAGAAATATTTATAGTCAATGTCATTTTGACTAAAGCACATTCATTAAGAGAGACATAAACATGCTATTTAGGTATACACACATTCTGTAAAAGGTCACAAAATCAGAGCAATTTCATCCAGCTTAACATTTTCATTGAAATGCAACCTTGGAGACTGATGGCTGAGGTTTTGGAAGACATCTACTTTCTATACACTAACAGTGAGATAACGTCTATATTGTCCTTGGCTTGACCATGCAGAAGTAGTTGTCTAATCTGTAGCTGTCTTCTCTCATGAATATCATGAATAGTGTGTTTTTCTAACATTTTTCACTGTATGAATAAATTTGTAATTTTCTAATATCAGGAAAGTATATGCTTCTTATTCATTCTTCTGAGGTATGCTCATCGGTTTGAATTATGAGAAGTATATTTCTCTGTAAAATTGTCAAATAACTTACACATAGGCCCTTCCAGCTTCCTGAATTTTTATCTGTCCATATCTCTTAGAATGCTAAAGGAACTTTGGGACATGCTTCTGGGTGTGAGTTCTTCATCTTTTATCTCCCTTTTGGTGGTTATGTAGGCTCTGGTTTGAATGCATTTGGAATCTATATGATCTCCCTGGGAATGCTCATCTGTTAATTAATGTTGTAAGAAACTTAATTTATGTAGAAGAATTCCTTTTACTTGTTGAGCAAGGGAGTCATCTACTACTTGTAACCTAAGCTCAGAAATCCCACTCACGAGCTTGCTATTTGTCATGTGGAAAAGACTGGGAAAATGTTATTTGCGAGCTCAGAAAAAAAATAGGTGATATTTTTTAAAAAAATAATTTTTAAAGAAAATAATTTCATTACTGCCAATCAATTGGACTAATGTTTCAGGTTAGATACGAGTTGCAATTGCTGAGAATATAGAATCAGCATAACAATAATATGTACTTATAATTTATATGCATGCTATGTGCAAGTGAGAGGCTTGCACTTTAGAGGCATATTCATCACATAGATACCAACCCTTTTTGAATCAAAGTAACTCCGTAATATGTGGATCAGTTCGGATTCAAAAGAGTTGATTGTTTCAGCAACAAACACCCTGTGCCAGTCAGACATCATGTGGCCAACATGGGTATCATGTGTTGTGTGTTTCCACAGGGTTTGTTTTAGGTTCCTTATTTTTCATTTCATATTCATTTAAATATTTAGTGTCTATTATTCATCACCCTCTTCTATAGCTAGTTAAAAAAATCTAAATAATTAAAACTTTCAACATAATAAGTGACAATGAAGCAGTCAAATATATTTTGATACTGAAACCAATTGCTTGGAACAATCATTGCTCAGTACATTGCAGCAAATTGGTGAATCTGTAGGAACAAGCAAATCTATTGTTACTAGGGTGGAGCAGAGGTATGTTGCGCAAAAATTAATTCTTTAAATGCAAATAAATAAATATTTAGTGTCTATTATTCATCACCCTCTTCTATAGCTAGTTAAAAAAATCTAAATAATTAAAACTTTCAACATAATAAGTGACAATGAAGCAGTCAAATATATTTTGATACTGAAACCAATTGCTTGGAACAATCATTGCTCAGCACATTGCAGCAAATTGGTGAATCTGTAGGAACAAGCAAATCTATTGTTACTAGGGTGGAGCAGAGGTATGTTGCGCAAAAATTAATTCTTTAAATGCAAATAAAAAACAAGGTGGCAGTGTTTGATTTATAGATTAGGTAAAATGTTTTTATAAACTTACAATTATTATGTTAAAAAAAGAAGTAATAAAGCCAAAGTATTTCTCCTTATTAAGACAAAGACAGATAGTCAATTCTTTTTGTTTACCTGAACCTGTTCTTATTTATTTGATGTTAACAATTGTCATTCCTCCGCCCATTGATTAAACTGTGCACTTAACTACTCATTATCCACATTTAACATAATGTTAAAATTACAAGAAGCCAGTGATTTTTGTTGTGTTTTGCTTGAAACCAACATTGGTACTGTTTGTTTATTTTAAAAAAAAATATTTATAATTGTCAGTTTTTCTTTTCAGTTTATGTTTATTCAGCTTTATTTCAACTTGTATTATCTCTAACTGAGGATAAATCATTGAATTGGTATTGTTTTAAAAAGGCAGTGATTTAAAATAATCAGAAATAGTAATTTATTTTCTTATTCCACTTGATTCACTGTTCATTATACCTGAACATAAACTTGCTAAAACTGTTGAGCAAGATGACTGTTGATTTTTCCTACTATCCATTGATTAATGTCAACTTTGCATCAGTTACTGAGTTAGACCTACATTGCAAAGATCACAAGAACATAATAGTCCATAACCCAAATTATATAATGCATATACAATTTTGAGCAGGCTTATGCAGCTTGCAGGCATGTTTCTGGGTGGGTTGGTGAATTGTTTGAGATTATATACAATAATAATAAAGTTGTACATAATATAATACTGCCTTTAAATAGCACCAATCGAGCTGATTCAAACTCCTTAATATTAACTCCCTAAATTTTCTCTTACTCAGTTACTGTCTTGGCTCATGTTTAAGATTGTCTTTTTCATATGACAATGTGAAAAGTGTGATAATATGTTGTTTACAATCATACATATATTTACAAACTTTTATATCTACAGATTCACGCACAATTTAGAGGTTTGCAGTTGACAATAACTTTTTAATTGTGATATGTTGAAAACAAAAATTAAAACCACATTAACTTACTATATTGAAATAATGACATTTCTGATCTGGCAAGTGGCAATCCATAGGTTTAATTAACATAATTTTGTTATTCATTCTTTAGCAGTGTAACATCTATGACTCAGTTTATTCCAGCACCAAGTTTATTAAAAAGTTAAACCAAAGCTCATCCTGTCTCAGGACCTTAAAGTCTAATTCAAGAAGAAAAGAATTCCTAAAGAAAAAGTTTTTAATTGTTAAAACGTTATTTATAAT
The DNA here is from genome assembly GCA_028829895.1 of Sinotaia quadrata. NCBI lineage: Eukaryota > Metazoa > Mollusca > Gastropoda > Architaenioglossa > Viviparidae > Sinotaia > Sinotaia quadrata. The sequence continues at coordinate 21,028,087 of CM054180.1, forward strand.
GTTATAAATATTTGTTTGGATTAATTGTTGTTATTTTAACATGTGCCATTTGTATATAAGTGAAAATATTTTTGTTTATACAACCTGTTTGGCATAATTTGATGCAGATGTACATCAAATTAAAATGACTTGGTTTTTAAAATGTTGAAAATCTTAGTGAAAAACCAGTGAAAAAGTTTGGTGCCTTAACATTTTCAAACAGCTAAAGAACAATTTTATTTTGCTGTTCAGAATTATATAGAAAATATCAATTTGAAGGAACTGTTTATCTCTTAAAATTTTATTTTTATTTTTAAGTTCATTCTTGAAAAAATATTTTTATATTGAAATTACAAAATATATGATTTGAACATTTAATGATTTATGACAAATTAAAAATTGAAGTCTGTGCATTGTTATAATAGAATGAGGATATTTACCTCACCCCCACCCACACTTAAGACATAATGTTAAGTGTTATTTTGAAAGGGTGTACACATTTTCTATTTTATGACTTAAAATTTAAAATATATTTCAAGGAAAAAGTTTATAAAATGTCTATATTTTATGTGAAACAATTCTGTTTTGGTCACTTTAAAATTTTTTTGTTTATTAAGCATTATGGGATTAGTGTCAACATTTTCTCTGAGTTTTTGACTTTTTCCAGTTTACAACACTTGTTTTTTTGTTGATAAATTATGAAATATTACATTTCAGCATATATTATATTTTTATCTTTATATTGAATTAAAAAAAGTAGAGTTTTCCCAAATTAAATACAATTATGATACAACTTAAAAGGCTCTTAGGCTGTTTAATCTAATGCAGATTAAGTAAAGACAAGATTAAGTGTTTGACTAATTATAAAACAAGTAACATAGATTTTTAAGATAGGTTGCCTTACATTTCAAACATCTTACTAATTTATGTCTAATTTTTACTTTTATACTTTGAATGAGTTTTAGAAAAACTTTTAAATGTTTGGAACAGCTGGAGACAGATGATGATAATAATCTTTAAAACTTTTCTTTGAATTCATAATCAAGGAACATTCTTATGCCAGTAGAAATAAGAGAGTTATTGTTTGGTAAAGTTTATTTTAAGTATGGCGAGTTCTCTCTTTACCTGAGTTTTATTTTACACAACCTAATGTTTCAAGTTATGTGACCTGAGAGTGAAATACTGATTCCCACATTCTTTTACCTGTTTGTCATGCTGTACAGGTAGATATCAAACTAAATGCTCCTGTTTCAATGTTATGGTAGTGTTTATGCACACGCTTTTGTATTTCAGTGTGAAAATCCTGTTCCATCTATGTGAATTATTATTTGGTCAAATTCAAAGGTCTCAGGAATGCATATATCACATAAACAGAGAGCTTATTTATGTGTCTATTGCAAACAATTTTCAGCTTTCATATTGGTTTTCTGAGAAGCTAATGAATTCTGTAATCCACATCAACTAGTGTTTGCACTTTTGATCTTCTATAGTTCTAAAAGCGTTGCAGTTTTAGTGATCTGGATTTCTGGTCATTTTGGAAAAGGTCTGAACTCATTTTGACTTACCATACATTTTTTGTCAAGTGAACTTTTCTTTAAATGTATATTCATTGCATACAATATTAGGCTTAATTTTAATAAGAGTAAACAGAAACCCTTGTGAATCTAAAATGCTACATACAACTACCTCTATGATTGATTACCTACCTGTCTTCAGATTTTAATTTCATTGTATTAACTTGCACTTCTTAAAAATAAAACGTGTGCTCATTTAATTTATAATGAATCACTACATAAATTTGTTCTGGAGCTATTTTAGGCAGAAGTTGAAGCAGTTTGAACGTTTTACATTCCAACTAATTACAAGCAATTAAGATACCCAATTTGCACAAATGCAAGGTTTCAAAACTTAATAATGTATATTTAATAAATAAGAGGGATGGGTTGGGTGGAGAGAGTAATAGCATCATTTAGCACTTTGATTTTGACTAAGCATAACAGTTATGAAACAATGAATCATGCAGTTATCTTTACAGTCATCTCCCTCATAAATTCATTATGTATTTACATGCACTAGTGGTAGATGCCAAACTGTGATTATGGTTTTTAATAAAAATGCTGTAATCATAAACAGTCATTCCTTATGTACTGCGAGTTCAATTTATATTTACAAACACTCACTGATTGTTTTAGTACTCTGATTCTATTCAATGGTGATTCTAATAAACAAAAACCATATAATAGTAAATAAGGAGTAAATAATGTAATCAATTAATTTATTTCACATGCATGTATAGGCATGAATAAATTTATTTCAAAACAAAAACCACTGAAAATAAATCCTCAATATGATTTAAACTAAATTTCTTAATTACAGTACAATATTTTCTATATATATACACATAATTAAATGTACAAGAAATCTTCACGTGCTTTATATGATAATTTTTGAAAGAAACAATCACTGAACAACATCCTATCTTTGATTATTTAAATCAAACTCATTAGTATTTTTTGGTATATGCATACAATTATATTTTTACAATTTTATATTATTCCAAGAACTGTACATATAATTTTATTAAAAAAGTTCTTATTTAAAACAATCATTTAAATGGGTTTCTTTTGATTGGTCTTTACAAAATCTATTGGTAGATTTTTCAATAGTCAGAAAATGAGCTAAAGCAGTCATGATAATCAGCTTTGAGTCTGGTAGCCTAGTCTGATGGCCAGTCATACCAAGAACAAAGATGTATGGCCAGCTGAACTGGGGGAACTGAGATTGTTACTTACAATTGCTATTGTTTGTACATATGTGTTTATTTTTAATATATATAAATAAATATAACTTCTGTTTATAATTTAAGTATTTGTATTGTAGAACTGTTTAGGACTGAAATAGTTTGCCATGCAGTTTGATCTTGCTGTGTCATTGGTTGAATTTCCAAGAAATGTCATATTGACATTTATATTCAGAATGTGATTCTAATAAATAATGAAAATTTAGTGTATTTTTATTTTTATTTCGTTCTAGGAATTCTGATCCTGTAAAGCTATTGAATATATTTATCAGCCAGAGATCACAATAAGTAGCACATAATGCACTTTGCATAATTATGATCCCCAAACTACAAAGATCTATCATTTAGTATGTGCACGCTGAGAGAATTCTATAGCATTAGAAACATTTTTGAAAAATTAAAACTTTATTTCGGTATGTTAATAGTAGGAAATGTTCAATCAGCTAAAATACAATTGAAATAGAAGACATTGATATAGTATTTTGAAACTGAAACTGGGTATTATTAAACTGAACAAATTCTATGAAAGTTTTAATCTGCAATTCACATATTTAAAAATTTATATTATATAATAATAAATAAATAAGCATACTTTTATTGCGAAAATGATTTTTTGTGACAAAAATATACAGTTATTGAGAACATGAATGTAAATGAGGGATATGTATGGAGAGCTATATTAAAAAAAACAACACCTCCATTATGCAAAAAGTAGGCATAGATAATAAAAAAAAGTATAACTGAGCATACCATCCCTTAATTGAAAATATGTGAAAAAACACACTATCAGTACCACCCAAAAGAGCAAAAAGTTAGAAACTAGTGTTAAGACTTCTGCTTCGGCAAATACTAAAGTATCTATGAGGGATGTGAACAGATGGGCAATTTACTGAATATGTGGATCAATGGACAAAATGGTACAGTTGGTGATGTGTGAAGGCAAAGTGCATAATTTGTATGAGCTGCCTGGTCAGTAGTGAACTCAGTGGCATTGCGATTCTGAACCGCAACAACAGTATGATTACATATCTAGATATTAGTGAGACCTTAAATTTGTTATTTTCATTCCCAGAAGGCATTATATTTTTCGGAGATTTACACATTTTTGAAGAGCCTAATGACTTCCAAACTGTTGGATGAAGTTTTTAGGTGTACAAATTTTATACATTAACACATCCAACGCAGTGTGAAAACCTGCTAACTGTCTTGGTAATATATGTTCACTAATAAACGATAATCTTAAGAAATCAAAAAGAATCAGATGTGTGATGGCGGTGAGTCAAAAGTTGACAGTTCCAAAGACCCGACATGCAAAGTGGCTAGATGTCTGTTCATGTTTTCACTATAAACATTATCTTCTATGCTTGGTGACTGCTGCAGTGTAGGTGCTAGGAAGATAAAAATTTGAATTGTAGCTTCTTGAAATTTCTTCATCAAAATAGCTAGCCAGCAAACTTAAAAGAAGCAGGTCACTGCATTTGCAATACAATAGGAAGACAAAAATGAGGTCAGGGTTATGTCTGCCTTGGCAAAAAATTTGGCCTGCAACCTGACTTGGACACTGCTGGGTTTCCAGAAACCAGCACATCAAGGCTGTCTGCACATGGATAAACGAAATAAAGTGAAAACCAGGTAGGCTGAAATTCAGGAGGATAAATACATATCTGACTTGACTGCATCATGTCCAAACCTGTTACAATATTTATACATGTACAGGACCGCAACACACTTTAAACACTCTGTTCAACACTTTATGCATGAGAAACCAATGCTCTCATCAGTCCATGCTATTATGTTAGTAATTTCTAGAACTATTGAGCAGTCCTATATGAAATTATATCTGGTCACTGAAAGGCTTAAGCTGTAGTTACTTTTGTATCTGAATATAATTAGTCAATATGAATATCTTATCGCTAAGAAGCCAGTAATTTTCAAACATTAGGAAACAGTTGCTCCACAACTCCTGTTTTCATATTTGAAAGCGGTTACTCATTTTTATACCGAGTGATCCTTTTCATGTTAATATTTCTGTAACTTTAAGTGCTGCAGATGACATTTGGATCTGCACCATGCTGAAGTAAGAGGAAGACAGCAGTATAAATCAAATTCAGCTGATGCTTCAACGTGGTTTGCTGGTTTGGTATCGATCTGTATTATAGCAGCACCTCTGCAAAACTTAAAAAAATATCTATAATATTGGGATTTTGCACAAGATCTGTAATAAGAGATATTCTGCATGAAATCTGTAATACTGGATTTTGCATGAAATCTGAAATACTGGGTATTTTTCAAGCAGAAGAATGAATAAAGCATGAACATTTGTAGTCTACACAGATACATAATGAGCATAACATTTAAACTGTTTTGACCTACACAGACTTTTTAATGAGCATACAGTCAACTTTCTTGCTATTTGAGAAATGCAACTTGTCATTAAAAAAAATATATTAAATGAAACTGAAGATATGTAGTATCTTATTGTACTGAGTAATTGTGAAATTAAAACTGGCAGCAATTATCTTTCAGTATATTTAAATGGTTTCAAAATTCAAAGGTAAATGCAAATACATTAATAACATAGTTATTTTGATGGCAGTTTTAACTTTATGCTCTAATTCAGAACAAAAAAATATTCTAGCTTAACTTTTAAAAAGCAGCTTTTTCATGGGTGTTTTGATCTGATAGAAAAATTTCACCGACTATTCAAAATTCAGAGACATCTACAAGTTTATCTTGTGAAACTAAAGAGATTTACAAGGGAGTATATGTCAGAAGTTCCATTACATTACTCATGCAAAGGAAATAGGAACTGCAACATTTACCATTCACTATGGTGGGCATGGATTATTTTGCATCACCTATATAGTATCTGACATAAAATTAACAAGTACACTGTACACATATATGACAAGCGTAAATCTAATTAAGTTGGAATTAAGACAATCATACAAATTCATAGAAAAAGTAGCATTTTTGTGAAAATTAGTTGCAATATTTAATACAGCCTAAAATTACACTTAAAGGGATATAATAATTTTATGATTTGGAACAGTCTCCACATAATGCCTGGTATGGAAATAAAGAAATCCACAAATGTAGCCCACAATTCTCTTCACTATAAACATTGGTTAAAGTTTACCCAATGGCCTTTAAAATGCAGGGCATAGCAAACTAGCACCCCAATTAAAGAATATTTACAAATAAAGTTCCTTTAGTGTGCATTCAGATACAAACTTCTGAGTCATTCTCTTAGAGAAAAGTTTCCTATTTCCAATCAGATATGGTAATCAAGAGTCACACCTTTTAGTTTATCCAACCTTTTATGAAATTTTATTAAAAAAAATTCTGGAACACTAAAAATATAATATTTTGAATTCGATTTTACAGTAAACCAGTGGGACGACTAACTACAAATCCAGTCAAAAAAAGTGTATTTAATACTATATCGTCTATGAAGTATAATATATAACAGTGGTAGACATAATTTTATCCTGGACAGCTGGGGATAGGAGTCACTGATCTAATCAGTGAAGAAAATAACTTCTGGTCTTCAATAACTTTCTAGTGATCACCACATTAGGTTGGTAATCCAATTAAGTAACTAACATATAAGATAAGTTTCATTTATATAGATAGGTAAATGATACTTATAAAGATCAGTTTCATTGATACAGATAGGTAAATGAGTCTTACATATAAAGATCAGTTTCATTGATACAGATAGGTAAATGAGTCTTACATATAAGATCAGTTTCATTGATACAGATAGGTACATATAAAGATCAGTTCATTTATACAGGTAGGTAAATGAGTCTTACAATTTACATATAAAGATCAGTTCATTTATACAGGTAGGTAAATGAGTCTTACATATAAAGATCAGTTTCAGTTACACAGGTAGGTAAATGTACACTTACATATATTACAGAGTTAATGTTTGGTTAAGAAGGAAATTTGTTTTTTTTCTGACCCCAGCAGTCATTGAGACATATCAGTGAAAATTTTAATAAATAAATCAATAAATTTTAATACTTTGAGTGGGGAGAGATTAACGTAAGTTTAATACAATGATAGGTAGGCAGTAATACTAACAAGAAAATACTCTTAAATTTGCCTGCTATTTTGACACGTTATGTGGAGTCAGTGTCTTTAAAATCTATTAACTTGCTTGCAGACTTGGATATCAGTAAGTCATATAGGAAACTGATCATTTCTTAGTCTTACATTAGTGATCTGCTTTTATTGAACATTTTTTTATTATACGACAAATCTAAACTACATCAGTTCAAAACCCCACCAACTCACGTATATGTACTATACAGCACCTTTATACATGTGCTGTCGAGCTTCATTAATTTAGTTATATATTTACTAATGGGTATCTTTATGTAAGTACGGCAGAGCTGAATTAATTTAGTAAATATAAATTTTACGGATGACGGGGGTGGGGTTGGGATCGATAGCAGATAACATTACCAGTGGAGCTTTCTCATTTCATCAGACATCTGATCTGGAGTGCCCTAGTGGGACCCTATAGCCTCAGATTGCGTTCCGTGGTGGAGGGCTGGCGGAAAGGGGTGATAAAGGTCGCACCAGTTTGGTGCACACCCTCGACTGCCCTCCGTCGGTGGGTCTCTGACGGATGATGACCTTGGTTTTACCAAATTGTAAAAAAAAAAAAAATGGGGTTTAACATTGATTTAAGCAATAGTTTTCTTGCATTATGAATAGTTGGGAAATATTGATAGTTTCTTATTTTCTAAGTTCCATGGTTGAGCTGGGATTTTTCATTGTGTCAAGAAGTGAATTAATTACTTTCAAGATCCTGCACTACTACCGGTATATACTTTGTACAAGATCATCGCCGAAGTCCAAATTACATGTACATGTTAACATCTAGATTACTTCCCCTCACATCCTTGCATCGCTTAATCCAACAACAATAAATTGAAAAACGTATTTTAGTAAATTAATACGTATATGGCATTTTCTATGTAAATATTTTAAATCTTGTGTATATTATTATAATTTAGTATTATATTTTCTAAAATATTACTTACATGACATTTTTATTCTTTTAACAAGAAGATAAGGGACGTAGTACTTCCGATTGTGCAGACGTGGAGATGTTCCAGGTGTGTACATCCTGGTAAACAGGTAAGTTATTACACATTGATTTTCTATTGATTTTTTAAAATACACATGGTTAAAATGCACATAAGTATATTGCTAGACTAACGAATTTAATTCATACATTGAATTCAACAAAGTCCATTAAAACTCATACTCTCTTCATAGTTCATGCGACTTTGTACAATCACGATTCTATAGCCTAATTTAGAATATAAATCATAAATATATTATTATCTATTAGGCCTTATATACTGTATTTTTAGTTTGGTCTTTATAAATTATTTCCATAAATCAACAAATTCAATCACAGTTGTGCTGTAAATAATCACTCCGAATTTGTTTATTTTGTTTGGATGTAATCGCCGTTATGATTTAGATTTGTGACTAAATTAAAATATTTCCGCATTTTAAGGAACCCTCATCTGAAGGTCCGCTCGAAATAATTTAAGTCAGTAACATATTCTGTAGTGTTTAAATTCTAAATCAGAATTTTCCTTATATCCATGATGCATCAGAATTGAATTATTATTATATTAATTTTTTAAGTACTTTATTTTAATTATAAGCGCCTAAGTGTTAACTGTTATTATAATATAACTGAAAGGAACTATCCATATTGTATTTGGACAAAAAAAAAAAAAGGGGGCGGGGAGCAGTATTCGACTCCACTTCCTCTCCTTGCATGCTGTACTTAAATCCTACCCATACCCTTCATTCCTTCCATTCATGTAATTATTTTGCTTAGACCATATACTGTTACCTTTAATCAGTTTTCTTTAGTTTGTTTGGAAAAGAGTTTCATATTTAAAATGTAAAAATATTTATTTATTTACAATAATTGATTAATATAGAGCATAGATGTTTGTATCAGTTACAAATACTTTAATTTCAGACTTTCAGAAATATATTATAAAGAGCATATTCAAGACATAATATTCAAATAAGTGTCTTAAAATATATTTTTCTGTATTTTAAACAATAAAGTACCAATCAAATAATATACCTTAATAATAATAATATACAGTATGCTAATACCATATTTGATTTATTTTCCATCCATCATTTCAATCCTTATTTTAACTAATAAACATGTTTTCTATTAAAATGTGATTGAGAATTAAGATATTACAATCTCTCTTTTGCCCCTATCATGCACAAATACTATTTATTAGCTCCATGTTGTCAGTGCCCACATGACATATGAGGAAAATATTTATTGTGGATAAAGAATATTTCAACACAAGACAAGATCAATGGTGGACTTTGACTAGATTAACTTAAGTACATTCTTCTTATGGATCTCAGTTTTAATGGTCCATTCATTTAGTATGTATACATATATTTTGTTTGTATTTCAGTATAGGGATGACAGAAATGAGTCTGCTTTGCATTGGACACACACACACACACACACACACACACACACACACACACACACACACACACACACACACACACACACACACACAGGCACCTCTAGTTTATGTGCAATTAATCTTCTAAATTATTATATATTTTGCATTTTATTATTATTTCAAAAGTAGCATGTAGATTTATAAAACATGAATCAAGAGTCATTTAGAAAAGGATATGAGTTATGACATATTTGAATATCCATATTTATTGAATGGAGCCAGGAAAACTGTAATTATTTAGAATTTAACTTGTAAGCATCCAGTGGAACAAAACACATTTGACTATTTAGAATTTCTAATAATGCATACAGTTTCTTTACATGAAGCAGGTTGGAATTGAACAAAGGCTTCTGATGTATTTTTTCCCAAAGAATTAAATAAAATGCCCAGATTCTAATATGAACTGTGGATGCTAGTAAAATGTAATTGTAAAACTTGTATTTAAAATTTGGTCTGATATTTGATGTTTTATATGTACATAGTTTGCCTCATCTAAAATGATTGCCCAATCTGTGCTAATATACTTAATATTTTCTATCATAAACTTTACTTGTTAGATGGACTTTGCACCAGAAATGCACTTAGATTTAGCACATTGTTTAGAAAAGCAACTATCTTGCTTCATAATATTAATAACTTCCTTTGACACTTTGAGCATTAATTTGGTTTAGTATTTTTGCAAAAATTACTTGGCACTCTCAGTCTTTTGAGCAGCAGACATGAGCATTTGTCTGTCAGGGTTTCTTGTTCAAATTAATTTAAAAAGATTATTACCAGTCTTATCCACAATTCTTTATCTTTGCTATCTTTGGTAGCTTAGTGTCAAAAACATTGTGCTGTTAATACAATTCATGCAATTCACTGGCTAGAAAGTAATTTTCTTCAGGGTTTTACTAGCCAATGCATTGCACACACTGGTAATGGTAGGATTGTCCTCTTTGAAATACATCACTCTGACCTAGTGGATTGGTATAGTTTGAAAGACGTCACTCTGACCCAGTGGATTGGTACAGTTTGAAAGTCACCACTTTGACCTAATGAGTAATGGATTGGTGTATTTGGTCCTCTTCGAAAGACATCACTCTGACCCAGTGGATTGGTGTAGTTTGAAAGACACCACTTTGACCTAATGGAATGGGGTATTTGATACTCTTTGAAAGACATCATTCTGACCCAATGGATTGGTATTCTTTGAAAGATATCACTTTGACCAAGTGGATTGGTATTCTTTGAAAGACATCACTTTGACTAGGTGGATTAGTGCTATTTGAATCATATAAAATTGAAATAATCGATTTAGCCCAAAGGATTTGTATATTGGGCATTATGTGTAACTTGTAGAACTGTATGAAAAAACAAAAAAAATTGTAAGATTGTTGTCAGTACATTGAAAAATCAGAATTAGAAAAAATGCATATAGCAAATTTTTCAGTTTGGCAGTCAGAGAACTATGCCACTAATTTTGTAAAAGGGAATAAGCCCAGTTTACAGATTATATTTTATTCAAGCTCTTTTACTCTTTCTGCAAAATGAACTTGCAAAATTGCAATACCACTTTGATTTGTCTTAAGAGACTTAATACTAGTTTATCCTAACTTAAGGGACTTTATACCAACTTAAGCTTGGCTTGTGCCTGAACTACATGATGTAGTTAGAGTGACTTTGATTTACCTGCACATTATGAACATTAATACTAACATTAACAAACTGTTAAATGTATGCATTCATCCCCTCCTGCTTCTTGGATTTTATAGAAGATTTTATAGATTGAAAACATTACAAAAAACGTTTTTATATGTGTACTCTGAGAGCACTATAGTATAACTATAAAAAATCTTAGATGTCAATGTGATAACTTTCTTTTCATAGCACAATCAACAATAGTACTTGCAGCTGATAATAATAATAAAAATATACAGATCATAGACATATGTATTGTTTGGTCCTTAGTGCACAAGGTAGAATTTTTGGAGAGGATTGAAATCATATAAACCCATATTCCTATGTACAATCAATCATATTCATAGTAAGAAATATTGCCATATCACAGAAGAAAAAGGAAACACTGATATACTCATTCTTCTTAAATCTTACATAAACAGGATAACTTATGAAATCAGTGCCGAATGTCCCTAAATATTTAAATTATGTGTCTATAAGTTCAGTTTTAATGAAATAAAAATAAGATCATTTGCACACACAAATTTAGATTGTGTTTGATTATTTACCAATCTATATTCTATAGCAAATGATGGTACTATCACTCTATTGATTTTGACATATATCATCAGCAGACATAGTCATGTACATCAGTAAAGGACACAATACTGAGGCATGGCATTTTCTTAATCACAGAAGCATATATCACAGCATCAAAGAAGCACAGGAAATTGCTCATGAAATTTAAAAAAATAAATTGCTGATATATATCAGCCTTAATAACGTGGGTTCAATAAACACATTCTATATCTCTAGCGTTGGTGTAATGTCTTGTTTGCTTTGGGGCTATAGACACTCGATTTTCCCTGCTAGAGGAGGTATGTGGACTTCATGTCAATAATTAAATTCCATCTGTTACGAGTCTATTGATAGTATACTTATTAATATCCATGCAATGCTTAAAATTATGAGAGTTCCGAAAAAAAAATTAAAAGATCTATTGGGAATATGTATATGAAATAAATAATATATATTTGGCTATAATTATAAAGGAAGAGCAATCTCCTTCCCCACAAAGAAGAGAATTAACGGTGACACCACAAGACAAAAATCCTAGACTTGAAAACAGTTTTCTACAATTTGTTAACAGTAACTGAGTAAGTAAGTCTTTTAATTATGTTTTAAGGTCAGAATAACTAATAAGAATAACATATTTTTTCTTAGTTTTCTCTTTACACTGTTTTCTTCATAGATGGTGTCAGTTTATTTTTAATATTTGCTTTGTTAAATGTTTAACCAAGGAGTGTTATCACTCATCTCTTGTAATCTTGAACTGGAACAAGATGCATAAGTCATCTGAGAATGCACATCCTCTGGAATACTAAAGAAAGCACTAAGTAGTAAGTAGGTGCAGCACAGAGCTAGAGGATAGATTTGACCTCATTCATGGTGAAAAATATAGGAGTACTAAATCAAGCTAGCATCACTTGGTGTCTGTGAGGGGAAATAACTTCTACCTCTTACATTCATAGTAGAATTTAGTCTGTGGAAAGTAGAGACCTAAACATAAGAGTCAATTTCTTGCTGTTCTAAAATATTCTTTTCACTCAAATAAAGATTATATATCAAGCAATCTTTCCTATCATGTATCATCCAATTCCAAAGATTACAATGCAATATCCTTTCAGTATACTTAATATTTAATAATAGTTTTAGCTACAGTATATAAATTCTTAATACATGAAGACTAAATTTAATTAAAGAACAACTTACCTGCTGGTATTACATTGAACCCTTTTGAATTCATACATTACTTAAACAAAGAGTATTACAAGGGCCTGCTTTCTAAACATTCTTGTAGGGGGCATCTTTTAATAATGTTAATTATGAATTAAACAGATCTTTTCTCTTGTAAAAGTTGTAGAGTTACTGTAAACAAGTTAGATTTTGGTCACCTTGAGCTTTAGCCAGGAACTCAAAGTATAGGGTATAGAAATATCTTTCTGAAAGGTCTGTTGAATTTTAAATATGAATAATTAATTAATAATGGTCAGAACTTCAATCTCATACTTATGTGGTAGACAACAAATTGTTAGCATAGGTTCTATGCATTGATTGGTTTATTGTAATTGTACAACTTCTGTCAGTGGAAGCTACAGATGTTTGATCTGTTGAGAGTTGTGCTGTTGGAAACTGTATGATGTACATCTCAACTTCTTAAAAAGCATTTACCAACCATCCATCTTGAAATCTTAACTGAATATCCTGGTTTACTGGTATACATATACTCATAAGTTATATTAACAATAAACTTATTGAACTAATCAAATCATTATTTCTCTAATTACTGCAACTCTCTCAAGGAAGGTGTGTGTGTGTGTGTGTGTGCGCGTGCGTACGTGTGTATGAACTTCTCTTTTCATAAATATTAATCAGTGGTATTGTAAGAACAATGAAGACTTTAAAATAGTGTAAAAATAATTAAATAATTATTAACTTTATCCAGAAGAATGCATTTGAAATTATGCAGTTACATTTTTGTACAATAAAGAATCATGTGAATGTGGACAAATATTCAGTTGCTGCTCCCCTAATTTGATGAATAAATTTCAAGGTTCCCTGACTTAATATCAAGAACTGCAGTTAGGGGTGGCTAACAACAAATATTTGTATAATTCCAGTTTATTTTATTTCCAAACACATTAATTTAACATTAAATTACAAAAAATCTCAATTGTTGGGTTTGTGGCCACTAGTTTGAGATGTTGTAGATGAATATAGAGAAAAGAATTTAAAAAAACAAACAAACCTGGATTTTAAAATATGTGTGTTAGCAAAGCTTATTGTAACACATTTATAGTTGTCTTATCCCAAGATTTGCATAGTAAAAATTAGCTAGTGTTAGTGTACTTGTTCATCCTTCCATCATTCTCTCTTTCTATTTTCTCATCCATCCATCATTTTTATTTTCCCATCCATCCATCATTCTTTCTATTTTCCTATCCATCCATCCATCCATCCATCCATCATTCTTTCTATTTTCCTATCCATCCATCCATCATTCTCTCTTTTGTATTCCCTCCCATCCTTCTCTCTCTTTGTTTTCCTATCCATCCATCATTCTCTCTATTTTCCATGCCTCTGCCTCTGTGTGTGTGTGTATGTGTGTGTGTGTGTGTGTGTGTGTGTGTGTGTGTGTGTGTGTGTGTGTGTGTGTGTGTGTGTGTGTGATATCACTATTAATCTGTGTAATTTTCATCTTTACAATTTTGTTAAACAGTAGATTTAGTCAGCCTTCTTAAGAAACCAACCACCCAACAATCCCCTCTGAAGAAAACACCATTTCAGTTTTATTAACTTTGGAAATCTTATTTAAATATTTAAAATGTAATATTTTATTAGTATTTATACATTCTCTATAATATAAAACATAAGATTCAAGGTTGAGTATCATATTACAGAAATAAGGATGCTGACCTTTTGAAGAAGGGTTCTGCACAATAGGTTTTGTTGATACAGAGAGCGAGAGCAACTTGATTTCAGATGTGTTGTCTTCAGACTTTAGAACACAAAGGCTTTTGAGATGAATGTGTGAGTAGAGAATGTTTAGTAAATGATCACTTTTACACTTTTAACTTTATACAAAGTCTGCATTTAGCAGATATTTTAGTTTGATTATTTAGTTTTTATCAAATTTATCTGAGTGTAGAGGGTTTGAGTCTGCTTGTAGTAGATATTTAATTTGATTATTTAGGTTCTGATTACATACATCTGAGTATTTATCTGAGATTAACATGGATCTGCCAAGTTTGACTGGATTCCCCCCCCCCCCAATCCTTTATTTATAATATAGACATTTATTTTGACTTATTGTTTTTGATTTGATTCTTTTGTTGTGGGATGGACATACCTGGTTTGAATTTATTTCTAGAAGTTTATAGTCTGTGTGACACCTGCACCATCCTATTCCTAGTTAATGGTTATGATGATGATTATTACTATATATTAGTAATCATCCATAACTAATTACAAGTGATGAGAATCTTAATTCATGCTATTAATAATTCTCCAGAAGACACCACTCATCTCTCTCACTTAGCGGATATATGGGTACTGTAAAATATTTTTTCTCTTTTACAACATTAAAGACAAACATTTACTGTCACACAATATTTCCGTAGGTGGAAAACTTCTTACTAAAGGAGAAGATAAATCCATATATTTAGCAAGCTCCCCTCCACCCATTATTTTTTTCAACATAAGGTTATGAATATGTGTAAGAAGGTCAATACATTTATTAAATTAACAATCAAATATACAATGAAAAGGTTACTTGACATCAATTTTCCCATGAACCACCTTGAAAAGTTCCATACCTAAACAGTCATTTATCCTAACACATAATTCGGCAGATTTATATCAATTTCTTATCAGAGAACAGAAATGGACTTAGAGAGATTATAGTTATAATAGTTTGTACATAACATTGTCTCGGCAATAGTTTTTCGCAATTAACTTTTTGTAACAAAGTAACAAGTTCATTGTCATAACAGAATTATCAGTTCCACATGTTTCCCTTGCATGTTGTAGAACACTGACGAGCCACTGTTCTCTCAAGGCTAATCTGGGTGCTCCTTTGCTGTATTAGTTCCCTCAAGCAGTACAACAATGTAGCAATACCCAGTCTTCCTTATATTAGAAATTCTACAATGGAGAGCATACTTTGCCACAATACATCAACAAAGTGCAGTATATCCTTACACTTATACACAGGGGAAAGAGACTTTTAAAATCTACCATGGTTGTAGCAGTTTATAAATCATTAAACCAGGAGATCTAGTAAAACCAAAAAAAATCTGCTTCTTTCTGTAAAATATCAAGGAACAAATGCTGAGTTTCCAGTTTATTCATCTCTAACTCCATTCTTTCTTACATTCAAGTCTCAATTTACAGTTTCCTGCAACAGTATTTATTAGCCCAATGTACGCATACAGCATAACAAATACAACATAATAGTTTATGAACAGGTTCACTAGAAACAATGTCAAGTTATTTAGCATCTAGATACAAGCATCATAGTTCACAATTTGTAGAAATAACAGTCTACTCACATAATACATCTCTATGTAAAACACAAGTAAAAACATCAGATCAATAGCAAAATGCAAAAAATATTTCTAGGTCCATTTTCTCAGTCATCAGTTAACTCACCATTAAGCTAATGGCTGCCTTTCATGACTGGACTCTGCCACACCAAATTCAGAATGATTAGAAAATAAATTCTTTTCAACAGGTAAACCTTGGATCTCAGCCCATTTATTGGCTGGTCTTGTTCTTGAAGATATAATTATTAAGTACAGAAATAGGGATAGACAAATTTACTCTGCCACAGTCTAAATCTTAGCTGAATAAATCTGGTATAGATATATATGGTTTGAATATTTACAACAACAACAAAAATAATATTTAGGTCTAAGTTGGAAATTTTACTTTTTTAGTCTTATTTTATGTCCATTATTAGATGACATCTTGGCAAATTTGTTATATTACATGGATCTATAGAGCCGAAATAATCATGTCAAGTTAAATTTATATTGATTGCAGGTGAACATATCAAGCACATATTTACTTTGTATTTTAATTTCAGGTTTATGGTTGTTACATTTGCATATTTAGTTCAACTGTATTTTGATTTAAGATGTATGTAATTTGTTAGCCTTGTTACGTTTCCAGTATTTCTTTATAGACCCTGCCTAGGATAATTAAGGACTTTAAAGATAATAGATTAAATTAATTCCTTCTCTCTATCCTATACAGACTGGTTGCTCAACTTATCATTTGACTAACTTAAAAATGTGTCTTGTAGTGCAGACAGCAGATTTACAAACTGATAAATTGCGTACGTTAGCTGGGTTGGAGTCGTTAAATTCCTCTAAATTAATATGCATTCGTTACGTCATTCAGCTCAACCGCCCCCATCCAATCCAAGAAATAATCTTTAGGTCTATTATGCATAAAAATTAACTACGAAGAGGTTTAACAATTAAAAATAAGATTTAATAAAGTTTAACAATTTAACAATAATCAAATACGAACGCGAAAGTCTATTTCTTAACTCTGCACGAACGTGCTTATTACTGTTCCTTGAGAAAGAGTGCCCAATTGTGTCTATTGAATTTCAATCAACTGAGAGATACTCAGCTTATGTCCTTGTGACGCCTGGTTTCTTGTTCCAGTCCGACCCGGTCTATCCCACTGTAGTTGCACCAGCGAAATGCACGTGGCATACAAAGGAAAACAGTCTTTTAGTTCGCCTCTGGTGTACTTGAGATTTAGACCAGCATACGTCTACACGTTGCTTTAATGGTAGTGGACCTTTCTGGAAGAGTTGAATTCTCTCAACAGAACTCAAACCGGCTTGTACAGGATTTCAAGGAAGAAGACAAAGACGAAGAGGTCTAAGCCCCAAAACCGACCTATGGAAACAAAGGTGTCCCATAATCGTCTGCTAACAGTTTCGCTACTTAAGCACGACTGGTTCAAATGCACGAATTAGAAATTCGACTGACGCGTCGTTCACAATTTAGATTAGAAAATATAATCTTCTCACGCATGTTACATTTAACAGTGCATGACGTATGAATATCAATATTTACAATGTTAAAATTAGATTTCATACAAAGGGATAATTCAAATCAAGCAAAGCGCTTCACAATTTACAATTAAAATTACACGCAATAATTTGAATTACATGTGGAATTCATATCGAGCGCAGGCATTTCTGGCTCTAGTGAATTTAAAATCAATATAAATTAAAGTTACAATGGAAAAGAGTTACAATGATTTATATTCTATAACTTATAGGTTTTCAGTCATTTCAACGAACCGTGCTCAAGTTATATAGCAATACATAATAATATATAACATAAGTACATACATAGCTTAAATATACAGAATACAATCAAATAAAAATGATACCTTATGAGAAGTCGAAGCGTCTATCTCATCTATCACGTCGGTCTGTCCGTTCCTGTACGACTCGAGGTAGCTGACGTGGCTGTCGCGTAGCTAATTGTATCTCCGAGTGGCGAGCGAATGCGTGTTACCAATATTTATAAGAAAGCATAGAGCATATCACGTGACGGATCGCGTGGCATGTAGTTGGTTCTAGAACCTAGACAATGGGCCTAAAGTTACATAACATCCTGACCTCTTTGTTGGAAGCTTCTCGATGTGAATATCGCGAGAGAGCTCCAAACAAAGGAATTTCAAATCTTGATATTTGAAAAATAAACAAGTGGGTCAAACAGTCAAGACATTTTAATCAGACTGTGACAAGCCTGACAAGTGACATATATTTTTATATATAGCAATCTGATAAATAAAATAAAAATAAATCTAATAAAAATCCATCTTTCGTTTATATTTAATGAGCCTCCATCTACCCACTATTATTCCAACATAGGTTTTATGTGCAAGAAGATTAATAAAGTTAACAATAAATTTATTAAATCAACAATCAAATATACAACATATGATTATAATCAAAAGCGTGTTGACATTTACATCATTTCACTACAATGACTAAAAACTAGATATTCATTCAGTTTATCGTAGCAAAGACATCAGCAGTCAAATTATTATATATATCATTATATGTAATCATGTTTATAGATATGGTTTCATCATAGAAATGAGAGTGAGTGGAGTTTCAGAGAGATAATTATAGTCAATGTACATAACCTTTTCGATGATTGCAGTTGTCGCTGACACATGTTCACAATCACATGGTTTGCAACAAGTCTCTTTCTTTCTTATTAGATGATGATCCAACATACCCTTCTAGGCACATTGCACAAATGTTACAGAATCTTCAATGCACTCACAAAGCACACCATGGAGAATCACCCAGAACTTCATATGCACTATCAAAGCACATCATGAGAAGTGTTCCAGAAACTTCCTGAGTGATACCCAAGCACACCATGAGGAATGTTAAAAAATCTTTGTGAATTCTCGAGACCAAACTCAAGCCCAAGTTTCTGTCATATTGGCTCTTGATCAGAATTCATAAGAAACAACTTACTGTAACATGTTTACTGATAAGTTCAACAACATTGGATACACACACCAAGAGTGATCTGGTAGAGTACAATAGTCACTAGTCTAAAATGGATACAAGTTACAAAACCTCAAAAGCTTCAAAAAACAAAACAAAGGCATGCTCCTTTCTGCAAAAGTCAAAGTAAGGGCAGTGCTAAGTTTCAGGCATATTTCATCTCTTAAACTCCTTTCTCTCTTACACACATTCTCAACATACGCATCCTGCAACAATATTCATTATCTCGATACATATGCAGCATAAGATATATTGCATCAATCAAAATTCACAAAAAAGCACAATTTCATAAAATTCATGATGTACAATGTAATCACATTAGTGAACAAAGAAGTAACGGTTCAGTTACATAAAGCATTCTCCAATTCAAATGATAGACCAATAGCAAACACGTACAAAATAATTCTAAGTCCATAGACAAAGTAACTTTCACTTATTAACCATTGGATGAAATTGTTATGAGCAAATATGAGACTATTAGTCAGAAAAAACTACTCATCCACTTGGAACTGGTTTGGATTGCATCAGCAACTTCTAGCTTATTTTTTACCTGAATTAATTTTAACTCTGTACTTAAAAAATATCATCTTGTGCAGTACCCCAAGGTTACTTCACATTGACATTTAACAAATTATATAACAATTAAGTTTAGAAAGGGATAGGCACAATTTCTCTGCCACTGACATAATATTAATAATGAAAATAGTTCATTAAAAATTGTAATCTGCGTTCTAATTTGCATGTCTGATATAAAAAAAAAATTAGCAAAATTCCTTTGATCATAAAAGCTAAATATAGATTTCTCTGCTCTCCTTTCTTAGTTCAGAGAGGAACAGTATGTACATGTATTATATAATCAACCTAATGATGTAAATGAAAGTCATTGTGCCAAAGATAAGAAAGCATTGTGTTAAGTAAACCAGCAAGTCATGTATTCATGAAAGCACAAAGCTTTCAAGACAAAACATGTCTTGATAATCTTCATAGAACAAATTTTGATGTGCAGCTTTAACAAGTTTTTGTTTACACAAACTTATTTCACAGAAGATTTTATTTAGGTTTCCATATTTTTTTTATTCTGTCTGTTTACAGATGCTGACCTGAGAAACATGTTTTGAAGTGCTTAAGAACTAGAGTATATGAGATGCAGAATCAAGGAGCTTTTGTCTGCAATCTACATTTTTAAAAACAAAGCAGCACTTTATGAAAAAAAAATTGTCTTAAGTCTTGAAAATATACAGGAATATATTAACCATTAGTTTTGTCTACTTTTATTTGTAATTGAACATCAACAGTGTGTTCAAGTTCAGTCTGGAATTTAGGAAATCTTTTCATCTTTTTGTTGAAGTCTTACTTGAAATGTCCCTTGAATTAATTTACAGTAAATAGACATCATAATTTAGATGTTTCTGTGGAAGAACTTGCAAATCTTAGTTTAAATAAAATTTTAGTTCTATGATATGCTTGTAAGTCCTAGTTCAGCTTCTTACTAGATTTTACAGTGTTCTGAAACCTGTCTTTTTAAATCCATCTATATATTCTTTTATTGTGAAAATTCTGGTGGAATCTAGTTGTCTTTACAGTAATATATATGTATAAAATAAATTGTAGAGCATGAAATAAATAAGCATGCAATAAATCAATATTTAACAATAAGATCACAATCAGTCAGTGTTAAAATCCAGGTATTATTTAAAGTAACATTTATGCATAAAGACTAGCAAAAAATGTCTACACGAAGAATGCGATTGCAATACTGCAAAGTGATTATTTTGACTTCAATGGTTTGGGTAATGGTGGATGTGTTCGTTTTGATGTACTTCACTGACTGCACAACTAGCGCTGTCAATTGCCGTGCTGGTGACAAGGGTGGCAATGGAGAGGCAGCCCAGCCAGAAGCAGCTAAAGAGGACAGTGGGGGATTTTTACAGAAGATCATTCCTAAAGGTATTATCTAATTCTCTCTTTTACTAATACAGGGTGTTCAAAAAAACCCTTATCCCATGGGCAATGTATGTTTATTAGTAAATTACAGAAAGTGCTGCACATAAATTTACATGATGAATCATCTTTTCAATGCATTTTTAAACTTAAGGTTTCCTGAATATGAAAGAAAATCAGTGTGTTATGATAATATATACATTATCTGTGGGTTGCATTTCTTTTTGAACATGCTGTATTATCAGTGGTGTTTAGACATGGGATCTTACAAATTTATTTTTTGGCATAAGTTGTTTGGAAACAAGTTATCTAAATGTGAAAACATTTTAAAATTATCTGTACCTCAAGGCATTGGTAAGCACTTTACCCACACAAAAGTGGTCTTGTGAATATGATTGATTACATACTTAATTGAAGTGATACATTTCAGTGCCTGTTTATAATAAAATGAGTTACTAATACTATATAAATATGCATTTTGGAATAATTTTTGCTTGCTCCATTGGTAAAAAGCAAAAATGGCTTGAGTGAAAACCCAATCATCCAATTGATATTCAGAAAAAAATAGTGATTATCCATTTTCATATTATGAAAAAATAATTATTTATTTAGCATATTTAAAAAATAAAAGAAAGAAATAATCACCTTAAGCTATTAAATCTTTTTGGTTGTTCACCAACTGAACTGCAGGGGAGAGTAGTTAAAGTGTACTGAGCCTCATTATCATTTATGTAGTCTAAATTTATAATGAATGACATCATTTAGCAAACTTTTACTTATATTATTGCTCCAGCATTTAAAGAGTGTTGCAGAAAATAGAGAAGAGTTTTATTCTTGACAGTATGAACAGAAATCAAATTTTAAATAAAAAAAAAAATGGATTCAGATGTATCTAAAGTTTCCAATCTGTTGTAAACTGTGATTCAAATATTAATGATTTGGTTCTTAATGGTTCAGTGTGACAAAAAAGTGTAGAACTATTTCCGAGGCATTGATCAAGGAAAATAGTAGCAGTTCCACTTTCAGTAATGTATTTTAGTGTGGGTTTTGTCTATCTTTTTAGATTAATATTTGAAGTTTGAGATATTTTTGTATTCCTTATTTGTTGACATTACAATAGAAATTTTATTCCTATTTCAATGCTTTAAAAAAAAAAAATGTTTGTGTAGTAATTTGTAGTTGTTGATTGTCTTAATCTTATCTTAGTAGTTAGAAATGCTGTATTGCTTGGGCTTATAAAGTAGGATCAATTTCTTTTTGTCTGACATTGATGCTCAGAAGTGCTATAGTTTATAATGTAAGACCATTGTCTTCATGTCATCTCCATGTGGGGAAATGCTACATTATATTTTGTAACACAGGTCTGTTGCCAAAGAAGACACCTACTGGTCCTGGGGAAATGGGGAAAGCAGTAGTTGTACCAAAGGAAAATGAAGCAAAAGCAAAGGAACTATTTGCAATCAACCAGTTCAACTTGGTTGCTAGTGACATGATGTCTCTTAACCGGTCATTGCCTGACTACAGAATGGATGGGTGAGTTCACATCTGTTTAGTTAGGAAAGCTCTTATGCATGAAAAAACTGTATCCATTTACAGTTTTCTGTTTTAAAAACTTGGCATTGATTTATATTCCGATGATCAGCTATTTAAAAAGTGAAGGTTATTAATATTATACAGGAATTGCATATTCTAATTCATGTAATTAATGTTTAGTCCAGTGCTACTAGCTATCATCAAGCCCACCATACTACTCATCCTAAACAAAGCTGTTTGTCACTCATTCTCACCCAGTGACTGCCTGAAAAGTCATCTGCAAATCTACTGCTGCTTGTTAATGAAATTAATGTAAAATATATGTACAAAATGAAACTTTTCTGAATAGAATATAAAATAAGAGAGTGTTTTTTTTGTATGTTTTTTTTTTTTTTTAACAAAAGCAGGATAGTAATTAAACTGAATTTTCAAATTTACTTTTATATTGAATAAAGATATTACATTTTATTATTATTTTTTTTTACTAGAAGTGAGATAATGGTGGGTGAATGCGACCAAATGTTGGTTTTGTGTTCCACTCTCACTCCTTTTGTACCTCATAACTTTACACGAACCAAACCATAAATGCCATGATTGATAGACAGGTGGATGGCTTATTCTCATTCACATTTAATCCTGCCTATAGAGGTATAATTTATGAATAGAGAGTAATCTGTTAAAATCTATCTGGTGTCTCTAATAAATAATTTAGAGGTAGATTCAGATTACTTAAACTGCAGTAGAGAATTAAATACAACAGTATTTCAGTTGACACTATAGAATAGACATACACATTGTCTGAGTAAATAATACTACAGCTCAGTGGTTCTTAACCTTTTCAGCTTCCGATACACCTTAAATTCTCAAAATGTGTTTTTGCACCTCATGTCCAATTTTTATTAAGTGATTAAGTAATAATATTCATCATAGCACATCATATCCCTGGAAGAAATGCTGCTTTAGCTAATGCTAAATTTTATAAAACAGTCTTTGAATTTTTATCTCGGCTGGGCTAATGTAAAGTTGAAAAATCAATCTCCACTTTCAAACTTATACATTGTACTATTCCCCTTGATGTGGGCACTCAACAAGCAGCAGTAGATTTGCAGATGACTTTTCAGGCAGTCACTGGGTGAGAATGAGTGACAAACAGCTTTGTTTAGGATGAGTAGTATGGTGGGCTTGATGATAGCTAGTAGCACTGGACTAAACATTAATCTGGTACATAAAATAAACTCTCATGTAGGTAGAACTGATGGTGTATAGATAACTTCCTGTGTGAGAATTGCTATAAAACAGGTATGGCCCTGCCTTAAGTGGCTTGCACTTTCTGTCATTGAGTTGTGAACTTTAACCTTTCACTACAATGCAAGATAGCTTTATTAATAAAAATATCATCCACAAAAAGCAGGCTTGCTTTCTCTCACATTTATGTCAGAAATTGTGACTGGTGATGAAAAAAATTAACTAAAGAAAGTCAAATTGTACAGCATCCTATAATGACGGTTAAGACAAACTATGTACTCACTGTTTGTGCTTTCATAGATTTAAGATGAATTACTTATGATATACTAATTAGTAAAATTGAGGAACAGTTACATACAATTATTTATTATATAATCAAAGAGGCAGTCATATATATCATTGTGTCCAAAGATTGTGAAGTGTTTAGAGATCTTAAACTATGAGGCTTTATCAGTATTATTATTATTTTGGCACATTTTACAGCATTTCAAGTCTTCAAATATTCCACATAAGAGTACAGGAAACAAAAACAGCAATGAACAAACATTTGTCGGGAGAGACTTTTCTGTAGAATATTGGAGGCCAGAAAAGCAAAGTACAAATATGTAATAGTTTGTCTGGAGAAACCTTAAGGGATAAGGGATGCAAGAAAAGCATGAACAAACATTTAGTATTATGCAGGAGAGACTTTATATACCAGGCTGGGAGTGGGAGGAAGAAAAGCAATGAATGAGCATTTTGCAGTTTGGGCACAAGTCTGTCTGCATATGGGAAGGGGAAGGTAGAGAAAAGAAAGATTACCTCATCAAATTAAATCCTCTAGGTATACCAGAATTGCAAAATCTTAAACTGAGCAGAGACACAGGTGAATGATTTTCTGTTAAACAACAGAGATGGTAGTAGTTTTTAATGTATTACAATTATTACATAATTAAAAGGAATAGAAACAATTTGTTAATGTGATAATATTTTGTATGGTAAAGGCAGTTTTTCTTCTTTATTATTTATTTAATATTTTTCTTCAAGATTGCTTATTTATTTAGAATTGTTTGATAACACTGTAAACAAACAATCTAAAGAACCACCATCAGCATTTGGAATCATAAAACCAACAACAGTTCATCAGTCACTGAACAAAGCAGAAAAATCATCAAAATGTATTGAACAGACATTGTTATTATTAAAGCAGAAATAATTGTTTGGGTTTTTTTATTTCATCAACTTAGCTTTAAATTTTCTAATGAGTTTTCTCTGCTGTATAATTTTGCACAATATGTTTCAGTTGGGAATAGTTGCTGTATTATTATGAAATCATCCTTTTGAATTTTACAAGAATAAATATGGAGGAAAGGACAGATAGCTTGGGAGGGCGGCATATGAGGAAGAGAGAAAGGGGTGTTGAATTGTCAATAAATATACTCTGAAAAAGTCTTCTGCAATTAGATTTTGAAAGTTGGCAAATATATACATCTCAAATTGTAGAGTGTTTAAAGATGTTAATTGGCACTATGCAATACTTAATCACTTAAATCACCATTTAAAAAAATATGCATATCAGAGCAAGTCTTTATTAACCGATCATGATGAACACGAAAGTGTTTAGCGATATTAACTAATAATTATTACTAATATTAAGCATTTCTTAAATCACCAACTTTATTTTGATGTTCACTGCAGATTTTTATATTTAACATTCTATACAAAGATTGTGAAGCTTTTAGAGATCTTTTATATATATATATATAAATATTGAGGATTACTTAAATCATCATTTTTATTTTACTGTAGCACAGGAGATTTTTTCAGAGTATATTTATTATAACAAAGGGAGCATCATATCTATTTCCATGGAGTAAATAATCTTTCACCACACAAAGAGTAGACTATATTAATGAGAAAGTAAAATGCAACTTTTATCAGCTTAGAAGTATAAAAAAAAACAACTCTTGTTTAACTTGAAATGTAATTTTCATTTTTTTTCTCTTTCACTCTTCCTACCTTCCTCTCCCTCTCCTTAATTTGGAATATGTTCTAACAGTAAGCACTTTATCAAAATTTTAAAAATTCCTTTTTATTGCAGTTGCAAAAAAAAAACTTACCCAGCAATAAGTGAATTGCCTAAGACCAGTGTGGTTATAGTTTTTCATAATGAAGCTTGGACAACTTTGCTTCGAACAGTATGGAGTATTATTAATCGGTCGCCACCTGAATTGGTAGAAGAGATCATTCTTGTTGATGATGCTAGTGACAAAGGTACATCATTTTTTTTTTTTTTACTGTTGTGTGTGTTTTTTTCTGGATGGTTCTTTGATTTGGTAATAAAGAATAATGCACTTTGTTAATCTTTCCTCAGCTCTATAGATCTTCATTTCTATAATCATTTTTACACTATTTGAGAGTTTTATCCTTTACATCTCCAGCATTTCTTTTTGATTAGATAAATTAAATTGTTTAGATGATTAATTTGAAACCAAAGTTTAAAACTTACTACTTCTGAACACTGGCAAAACCCCAAATTACGTTGTGTAGCAGAGTAAATTTGCCTATCCCTATTTCTAAACTTAATTGTTATATAAATTGTTAAATTGTCAAAGTGACCCGACCTTCGGCACTCCTTTTGATGGTATTTTTGTAAATGTCAGAGTTGGAGTAAACACTTGAGTTGAGAATATGCTTGAAATTGCTGATGCAACAATGCAAACAAGTTCCAGTTTTTATTATCCAATGGTTAAGATTTATGAGACCAGCCAGTGGGATAAACTCAAAAGTTTACCTGCTGTAGAGAATTCTATTGTCTGATCACTTGAATTTGGTGTGGCAATAAGTCTGACAATTGAAGGGGTCAGTGTACTAAAAGATAAAAAAAGTTACTTATTTATAAAGTGATTTAAAAAAATTTAAAATACTCTGTAGTATAGACATGTGTTAAGGAATTTAAAAAGTAACTGATTGGTTGTTTGGAATGAATAGTGTAACTATTAATAGTGACCCGTTTTTGCGTGACAGCCTTTGTCATGCGGACAGCCAATGGGTTGGTGAGTTAACTGACTGATTAAGAGAGAGAATGGACAAAGAAGTATTTTTTGCATTTTTGCTGTTGATATGTTATACTTGTGTTTTACATAGAGATGTATTATGTGAGTAGACTACTATTTCTACAAATGTTTGAACTAAGATGCTCATATATACTAAATATAGTATGCTAAACATTTGACATTGTTTCTAGTGAACCTGCTCGTAAAACTATTACTATATATTTATTATGCTGTATGCATGTATCAGGCTAATAAATACTGTTGCAGGAAACTATAAGTTGAGACTTGAATGTAAGAAAGAATGGAGTTAAAGATGATTAAACTGGAAACTTAGTGTTTGTTCCTTGATTATTATATTTTTACAGGGACAAAAAGCCTTTACTTGTATTATCTGAATCTCCTGGTTTATTGATTATAAACCACTACAACTGTGGTAGACTCAGGAAACATCTACCACAGTGTGTAAGTGTAAGGAATACACTCACTCCATTGATGTATGGTGGCAAGGTATGCTGACTACATCGAGCAATTTCTGGTACAAGGAAGTTACTGGAAATTGCTACAATTGTTGTTCTGCTTTTAAGGGAGCTGGTATGGTGAATAAGCATCTAGGTTAGCTTTGAGAGAATAGCAGCGAATCAGTGAGGAGGGAAATACATGGAATTGATGTAGATAATAAACTTGTGACTTTGATATGGAAAGCGCATGAAATGACAATTGCGGCTTTGCCTACAAAGGTTACATAGAAGCTATTATCGCTTATCTTAGGTATATGATGATAGTGGACAACTACTAAATTCTGAAAAATGTACCATTTTGTCACAAGTGCTGTGTCTATGTTCCTTATTTATCATGATTGTGAAATAGTTTGTTGAATAAAACTATCTTCCAACTTTTCATTAATGTATTTTTTATTTGTGAGAGAGAATGAGTGGAAGTGTGTACAATCATATTAAATTAGGTACGGTTGGTGTGTTTCGATAGCTGTGGCAAAAATCTCAATCTCCGGTTTTACCATCGTGTTTTGATATACCTTGCAAACACTAAAATGGGTTCCGCTACAATTGTCCTATCAGAAAGTATCTTATATCAAACTAAAGAAAAATGAATGTAGAATGCAACCGTGTTAGTTTCGAATCTGTATTTTTATTGTATATAAAAGTTGATTCAAAAAAGCCTATTTTTCAATTATGTTTTTGCACGGTTATTTCTGAAAATATAGATTTTTTTCTTATATCAATAGAAAGTATAAAATCTCTTCTTTAAAATGGTATATAGCATGACAAAGTGGCATTTTTGTAGTGGAACCTGTAGAGCGGACCCTGTTTCAGAATACATAATACTACTGTTTTTATTTCAACCTGCCACTAGGTTTCAATCAGCCCTCTACCCTTATTTTTAAATAATCATAAATTTTAAAACATAAGACATTAATAAGTGCATTTTAACTACAATTGTTGGCTAATTTAAAATTATTTCATTATAATTACTTAAACAATGGAATTCAAAATAAGCAAAAAAAGCATTAATATGGTTCATTTTCAGTGTTGGCTCAAAGTGCCATTGCTCAATTTGTGTTTTTTCTCATTTTTGAGAATCGATAGCTCAGAAATATAGAAAGCTATTGCCTCAGAAAAAAAATCAAGCTTCATGTCAGCATTGGATGGATGCATGAGGTATGCAAGAATTTAGCTCTGTCAGATAATCAGTTTTTACTTTAGGGTGATGCAAAAATGGCAAAGTGTTAAAAAATACTTGTAAAAAGCATCTTTTCCCCATTTTTGAAAATTGCATAAAAAAAAGAAAAGTAAGAAAGATTAAACAACCATTTTTTGTAAACTGACTTCTTTCACCATGATTGTTATATGGTGTAAATCTCATTCATTTCCAAAAACTTTGAAAAAATAGCTGGTTATACCTACTTATCTGTAAAAGTGTAATAACTCCATTTCTGTTCTCTCATAAGAACTATCCTGTGATTTGTATTGATACTATTGTTGAATGGTATTTTAGGATATAAGACTGTATAGATATAAAAATTATTTGAATGTGGCTCTGTGGAAATATTGATGTCAAGTAATCTTTTTCATTGTATTTGTTATATGTATATTTGATTGTTGATTTAATAAATTATTGTTAAATTTATTGACATTACACATATTAATAACTATTGAGAAGAAAGGGAATGGACGGGGGCTTGCTAAATATAGATTAAAGACAGATTTGTCTTTAGTAAGAAAATATTGTGTGATGGTAATTGTTTGTCTTTAGTGTTGTGGAAGAGAGGAAACATTTACAGTGCCTGCATATCCGCCAAGTGAGAGAGACGAATTATATCTCTTGGAGAATTATTGATAACATAAATTAAGATTCTCATCACTTGTAATTAGTTAGGGGTGATTAATTAATTAAAAATATCATAACCATTAACTAGGTGGTGTTGGCATCACATGTTGGTTGCAAAAAAAAATGAGTTAGAACTTTCAATGATACAGGAAAAAATGGCAGTATTCCCAACAAAATAATACAAACAGCATAATAAATTTTAAGAGCATTATATGTTTTAGAACAAAGTTTGAAAATGCATGAAACATATTTGTGTGTGTGTTTGTGTGTATATATATATATATATATATATATATATTGCTGCCACAAACACTCTTGCACAATGTTTGGAATTTTAAACTATATTACCTGCAACAAAAAGATAGCTTTGGAAGTAAATCAAATTAATCTTTCAGAGCATCTTGGCAGAAAGCTTGATGAATACGTAACAAAATTGCCGATGTCAGTCAAAGTAGTAAGATCTGAAAAACGCACAGGACTTATCAGGGCACGTCTCCGAGGTAAGATTTTGGTTATTTATGCATATTTTATTATGTCAAATTCCATTTTTTTAGTTTCATAAAATAATACATGGTTTGTCTTTTATCTTCAACAACTGTTCCTAAAAGCAGAATGTGTGGAGAAAACGTACTGACCTTCATTTGTTTCTTTTAACTATTTATTTATTTTTATTAAAATGAGAACTGATGCCTGTCATATACAAAATCCTTTGTTCATAATGAAGTTTCCAGTTTCTGCATATTGATAAGTAAATTTTTTTGCAGTATGATAACAATGTTAGCCATTTAATTCCAAGATAAGGCTGCTGTGAATAAAATTAATAATATGATAATAATAGAAGTAAAGTACACTATTGCCATTTTTACTAACACATTGCTTGCCTGGCAATAATTATACTGACTGTAATTAACTGTGAAGTTCTACCAGGTGTCAGTTTGTTTTCATTTATTTGTGAACAGGTGCTGCTGTGGCCAAAGGTGAGGTATTAACATTCCTAGACGCACATTGTGAATGTACCGAAGGTTGGCTTGAACCACTGCTGGCAGAAATTCACAGAGACAGGTGATGAATAGATCTCTTATGTTTCACTAACCATTTCCGAATTTCGTCTTTTCTGTTGATTAGGACATTTTTTTTTTTATACAAAAAGTTGACTTTTTTGGTTTACTCTTGCACACAAGAAATGGCTGTTGGTTATTTGACATGGAAATTATTTTTAGATTCTATAGCATAAGACAAATTTATTTAAATTTGTTTTGTTCATGTGCCTTTTTTTAACTGTTGATAATCTAGTATATGATTTAGGAGAATTTATAAAAGCAAATATTTAGTGAAATAGATAGCCACTTGGTGAGGAATCAACCATGATGGTGCTGAAGATAATGGAGGTTTTTGATTTTTTCCTAATTTATCAGAATATATAAGACAGTTTATGATCTCCCAGAATTGTATGACAAATATGGATTTAAAGTTTTTGACCATCAAGGCTCTCAGAGTTAATTTCCCTCAGTACAAAGTAGGATAATGTTTTATTTCTGATTATTATAATTATTTCTGATCATAATGAATAAAGCAATATGTGAACTGAAACATTTTGATTAATGAAGTTGAAAATGTAAAATCCAGCAAAACATCATTAGTGTTTTCATTTTGAAAATGTGTGTCTTGCAAGATGAAAACATTTTAGCAGATTGTTTTATTGCATTTTTGAATTTTTGAATATTGAAATATGTTCATTTAACATTATTCATTAAAAAAAAAAATTAACTGTTGAAGAATTTATACAAAAGATTATATTTATTATCATTATTCTGCTTTACCAATCTTCTTATTTGCATCACATTACATCACAGATAGTTGATACATTTGTCATTATAAATTTGTATATTTTCACCTAAATGCTAGATAAGAGTACTTTTATTAACAATAATTGTCATCTGATTCACTGTTTGTGTTGTAATTAGAAAATTTGTTATTCTTAAGTTTGCAAATTTTTACATTTTATTATTAAAGGGTGAAACTAATGATAGTTGTCTTTCACATCATATCCATTGCTCTAAATCCTAAATGATATTTGTATAATAATACAATTTACAGGCATACCTTGCTTTAAGGAGATTCGCTTAGAGCACTTCACTAATAGAACACTTTTCATTTATATTCATGTTTAGTATTTTATTATTTTTAACACTTGCCTTGCTGGTAAAGTTTTCGGTGGTGATACGTACATTAACCGACTAACAGCTGAATCGAGCAAGTCAGCCAGTGCCATTTTATTATGTGTTTTTATTGCTTTTTTAGACCTAAAGCTATTGTGCACTTAATAAATGATAGTGTAAACATGTGTTTAGGCTTTTATTTACACTGCCAAGTGGAAGAAAGGCTGTAATTCGCTTTCAAGGTGATATTTGCTTTATGGTGGTGGTCTGGAACATAACCCACTGTATTAGTGAGGTATGCCTGTCCTAATTCACTTAAAAAATTACATCCTGCACATTTATCACAACAATGATAAATACAAATTATATATAATAAGCATATATGGGCAAGTTGAAGGAACATAAATTTCATATGTTTTTCATATTTCAGCTTTTAATATTTTATTTATATAACCTTTATAAAGTAATTTTCTCCAATTAAAATTATATATTAATATTTCATATCTACTTTATTAAAAAGGGATCAAGTATCACATGAATTTATTTGACTATTTAAAAAAGCTTTTTCATTTCAAAGTTGGTATGTGCTGCTCATTCTTGCACTGAGCTAAAAGTTAATATCTTTCTTACATTTACATTCTTGATTATTGACTTTATAGTGTTATACTAGTTTAGTGGTTGTTGGTATCCTTCTCTACTTTCTTACTCAGTGACTTAAAAAAGGGGGGGTTAGTACATTCTTCATCGATGATAAATTGTTTTGTGGTCACTATTACCCTACATTTTACATTCTTACCCTGTGAGTTACAAATTTATACCTTTTAAGGTGGAGATTTTAAAATAAAGTTAAACCTTGAAGACAGAAATAGTGATTTATAGATGGAAATAAGCCACCAAATTGAAGTTTTCTTTGTATAAAAAATTAGAAAGGTTTGGACTCTAAATTGAAACATTGTAGTTTGTTTAAGTATTTATAGTATGCCACTTTTATATAAAACAAGAAGATCCCTCCCATTAGTATAATAGTAACACATTTTCATCATATTGGATCCTTTTTTTTTGGTATATACAATATGAATGGACAACCTAAATGTGCATTTAACAACTGTTTTGCTTTTTAAGTTCATGACTAATAAAATTGATTGTTAAAAGAGAATAATGTAAATGAAATAAACTTTCATTCTTGGACAGACTCACCTAAATATATTTTAATCCTTTATATTTCATATTTGTTTATTTATCAAGACAATGTAGATGATGGCTGGTAAATTCAAAGAGAAATAACTCTGACAAATTTATTTAGCATTGCTCTGCTCATATGCTTTTCTTTTATGTTCACAATCTCCATGGTTTTTGAGAACAGAATATTTGGTAATATATCAAAGATATGTACAGGGAATAGAATTAAGTATGTTTGAGAAGACCTGTAATATAAAGTAATCAATTGATATTAGAACATATACATGTCTCATGATTTTGAAACAAACAGAAGAGAAATATTAGTATTGCTCTACCAGACTTATAAAACTCCACATTCAGATAATTTGTAATGTGTAATTTGACATTTAGAATATAAAAAATATAGTATACAATTTCTTTTTTTGTTGTTATTTGTAGATTTTATTTCCTGGGGCAACTAATGATCATTGGTTTTTCTGTGTACTTTGTCTTAGCTCCTTGTCATACAACATGTTTTCAGGGGAAATCATTCAATTCAATTTTCCAGATAAAATTTTAAGATTTGTTATGTTCTTGTAACATTAATGTTTAATTCTGTTTTCAGAAAATCTGTGGTCTGCCCAATTATTGATGTAATCAGTGATGACACTTTCGAGTATATCACAGGGTCTGATATGACTTGGGGTGGATTTAACTGGAAACTAAATTTCAGGTGGTACCCAGTACCACAGCGTGAACTTGATAGGCGAGGTGGCGATCGCAGTACCCCCACAAGGTACATATGATCTGTTTGGTTTTTCTTTGCTATGTTAACTAGCATACGATTTGTAATTGTATTTCTATTGTATAATGTATTTTCAGTACTTAGTTAGAGCCGGTATATCCTCTGATAAGATACAAGAAATACTATTTGTTTATATTCCTTTTGTCATTGTTAAATGTATTACTCAAGAAATACTATTTCAGTATTTGTTTATATTCCTTTTGTCATCGTTAAGTGTATTACTTTCCTCTTCTCAGTTGGTGCAGGCCTGTATCTGAAAGGCACATGAACAGTCAGAACCGCTTAGTGTTTTTGTAATTTTTTGCACATATAGTTGTGCAGTTTTGCCATGTACCCTAAGTACACAGCTGTATATGAGTTTTTATTTTAACACAATTTATATATTTATGCATTACGTTTTTAATAAGATGTTCATTTCCTTTACTGTGCATGAATGTATAGATATAATTGCTATCAGTTCATAATTTGTAACATGAATGAGACTGAGTACATGTATATGTATTTGTCATTTTATTATTTATTTATTCTCTATGTATATTGCCAAATCAGTGTAGGTGTAGGACATATAATAGACAATATAGAAAATAAATATGTGTATGTTAAATTATGGGCATGTGTTCACCCAAAAGTATGTCTCTGTCACTCTAGAGTAATTATATAATTTATGTATTTTTCAGTATGATGTATATGTATCCATTTTTCAGCAATATGCTTATCAAATATTAAAATAAATATGCTTATTTGAAATTTAAATCCCACCAAACAGCATCTTCAGTGATTTAGTTTCGATCATTTATGTTGTACTAGTTATATTTTGGAATAATATGCAAGTCTTTTATAGACTCAGAAAGAAAATATTCGAACTTCAGATTTGGCTTGGCAACTTGATCAAATTCCTTCAAAACTTAAGGTTTCTAATGAATGCAGTAAAATCAGATATGACCCCAACGAATATTTGTATTCATATAGGCATGTTCTTCTAAAATAAGACCTGCTCAAACAGCCTCATTTTCAAGTATTTCTGTGAATCTGGGATTGCTGGTTCTACACACTTGGACATTACAAAATCAGTATGTTATGAAGGAAGACATCTAGTTACCAGGGTGGTGTGCTTCGGTGGTTAATCTAGCTACATGTATAATCTTTGTTACTGATGTGATACCAAAACATTATTATGTCAGTAACAACTTTACCTGATAGTTTTCATTTGGCTGTTTGAAATGAGGGAACTGAAGTTCCAAGGGGTTGTAGACTTGCTGATGTATTCAGACATTTTAATAGACTAAGTCTGTCCTCAGACAAGATATAGTAGATTTTTAGCGATTATAGAAAGAAAGACCCAACTTTATCACCTTTGTTTTGGCTGATCTCGTTCTTGTAAATCTTAACCATTGGATAATAAAAAGGACTCATTGACCTAAAACTAGTTTAGATTATATCAGCAAGTTTCTAGCACATTCTCCATCTGAGTTGCTTACTCCCAAAATATTATCATAAGCAGTGCCCAAGGTTGGGTCTCGTTAACATTAGTAACAAAGATATAATTATAAAGTTTAGAAATAGGGTTAGACAAATTTACTCTGCCACAGACTTAAAGCAATCTCACCAATCATGGTGAGTCTTGAACCCATATCCCCTGCTTGAGAATCTATCACTTAGGCCTCTCAACCACTCAGTTCACATTAATAACAGATTTTATAGTTACTTTTTTTTCTTTTTAACCTTTTCACATTTAGCTCTTCATATGAGTTCTAATCACTTTCTGTGAATATAAAATAACCATCACTTTTGTATTACAATCATCATAGGGATATTAAACAGATTCAGAACAAAATCTTTGCTAATCTGTCATGTAATTGTTAAAATTGTTAAAAACTTAATTTCTCAGTGGAGATAACCATCAAGAATTCTGCATAACTTTCTTATGTATGTATTAATGCATTTAGAGATCTCTAATCCTGTGTGCTTGAGGTGCTGTTTTTAATGGGGGTGGGGGGCTGGGCTGGGGGTGTTTTGGGAGATTTAAAAAAAATATGATTTGATTTTGGTGTGTGATTGTGGTATATGATAGTTACCTTTTGTTAAATTTAGTTTAATTGCTTTAAATTGATGTATTGATTTTTTATTTTAGGTCACCAACAATGGCTGGTGGACTTTTTTCAATTGACCGGAACTATTTCTATGAAATAGGTTCTTATGATGAAGGCATGGATATTTGGGGAGGAGAGAATTTGGAAATGTCTTTCAGGGTAAGATATCTCTCATCATTGTACAATTAAAAATTATAAAATTGACACTAATAGTATGACCTTTTGTATTTTTTATAGTTAGAGAAGTAATATCAGAAATAACTGAAATGTTCTGTAATCAGAATACACGTACATGAAATTTTCAATATATTTTTCTTTCTTACATTTGTAGTTTACAGACTTAAGAATTACAAGGTCTCAGTCAGCTTTTCCATGTTTTGAGAAATTATTAGCAAAGTAGATAGCTAGTTACATGCAGTAGTCACAAGCTCACACTCAACAGTCCCCAAGATGGAACAGTTGTCCAGCTTCTTTCATTATAAACATTTTTGTGATAAGAGTCAGAAATCCATTCAACAACAGTAGACATTTAGGGCATTGTAATTCTCATCTGGTTAAAAGTTAACAAAATTAGCTATAATTTTGTGCAGACTTTCTGTTTTGTACCCTTTAGTGTAATTTTTTCCTTCTTTTTTTTCCCTCTCTATTGAAGATATATAGTTTCACCTAAGAGTATTTTTTAAAATGTGTCTGGTATTTTATTCCATTATTTTTTGTTTGTTTAACTTTCAGATATGGATGTGCGGTGGTGAAATTTTGATTGTAACTTGTTCACGGGTTGGCCACGTATTTAGAAAAACATCACCTTATTCGTGGCCTGGTGGTGTTGCACGGATTATTAACCATAATACTCAGCGCATTGTGGAAGTTTGGCTTGATGAATATAAAGACTTTTTCTATAAAATTAATCCAGGTAAAAGGAAATACAATTATTTTAACTTATCTGTGACCATTGTCTGACAGAGATTATAAAAAATTGTTAATAAAATTTACAGCAGAAATTATGAATAGCGACTGTTTAGTAGGCCTATACTTGTCTACTCTCACTCAAGTCCATGACGATCTCGAACGCATTACCATCTGTACATATGATCTTCATTTTCGTCAAGTAGCCTTAAAATGTTATCCAGATAATTAGTTAAAATCTTTTAACAGGTGAAAGAGTTATAGTTAATTAAGCTTAGTGAATTACTTTTGTAGCAGAGAAACAAGCACAGCTGGCAACACCATAATGATTATGCGCTTCGTTTATATTTAGGCCTATGTTTACTTCGTGCACGCTTGGGTTGCACATTTTCCTGTTCTACAGGTTCCACTACGTAAAAGCCACTTTGTCATGCTATATACAATTTTAAAGAAGAGATTCTCTACTTTCTAATGATATTTAAAAAAAACAACTTATATTTTCAAAAATAACCGTAAAAAAGTAAAAATTCAAAATAGGCTTTTTTCAGTCGACTTTTAGGTACAATAAAAATAAGAATGCAGATTTGAAACTAACATGGCTGCATTCTACATTAATTTTGGCTTAGTTTGATGTAAGATACATTCTGATTGGACAATCGTAGCGGAACCCGTGTTAGTTTTTGCAAGGCATACCAAACTACGATGGTAAAACCGGAGTTTGAGAAAATGGCCACTGCTATTGAAACACGTTAACCATAGCAAATTTAATGCAATCTTACACGCTTCCACTCACTCTCCCACAAATAAAAAATACATTAATGAAAAGTTGGAAGATAGCTTTATTCAACCAATTATTTCACAAGCATGATAAATACGGAACATAAACACAGCACTTGTGACAAAAGGGTACATTTTTTAGAATTTATTAGTTGTCCGCTATCTTCATATAGAGGCTGGTTCTACCTATAATCAGTAAAAAAAGATTATTACAAACATTGAATTTTAAAATGAACAATTTACAAGTCTGTACAAGAAGGTGTCATTGGAATAGATCAGTTATTAAGCATTTACCAAATTCTGTTAAAAATAACTGTTATCATAACTACTGATAAGGAAACATTAAAAATATTAGAATATTATGATATTGTTTTAAAGTTAGCTGTATGATTAAGAAAAGAAGAAAAAGAGAGAAAAAGTATTAGATATAGATAATAGAATATATTTTAGAGAGAGAGATTTAAATTTGCTTATTTAGCATATAAATGATGTCTAGATATATTAATATTCAAGAAATATTAGTCAGAAACATGAGAAAAGGTAAACATGAGCCAGACCATTACAAATATTTTCTTCACTTGAACAAATTATCCAAACTTTTAAACACTTTATTTCATGAACATTACTACAATTCTTGGTCAGAACTTGAAAGGGTATTTGTAGAAATTAAATATTATAATTAATACTCAGAAATGTTACCAACATGAAGTTTGTAGGTGCCAGGGCTTTTGGCTTGTTGAATTTGTGAATATACACACATATACACAAGCAAATATATACACTGGAACCTGCTTAATCGGACCACATTAGGACCTGAGCATTTTGACCCACTTAAGCAGATGCCCTAATTATGCAAAGCAACTAAAAAGTACATGATCATTTGTCTGACAAACATTGTTAATAAAATTTACAGCAGAAATGATAAATAATGACTGTTTAGAAGGCCTATACATGTCGACTCTCGCTCACGTCCATGATGATCTCGAACTCGTTGCCGTCTGTACAGATATGATCTTTATTTCCATCAAATAGCCTTAAAAGATTATCCAGATAATTAATTAAAATCTTTTTACAACTGCAAGAGTTATAGTTAATTAAACTTTGTGAATTACTTTCGCAGCAGAGAAACAAACACAGCCGACAACACCATGGTGATCATGCGCTTCGTTTATGTTTAGGCTTATGTTTACTTCGCGCACGCTTGGGTTGCACATTTTCCCACTCCACGGGTTCCACTATGAAAATGCCACTTTGTCATGCTATATACCATTTTAAAGAAGAGATTTTCTACTTTCTATTGATTAAGGAAAACAATCTATATTTTCAGAAATAACCGTGCAAAGACGTAATTGAAAAATAGGGTTTTTTCAATCAACTTTTACATACAATAAAAATAAAAATACAGATTTGAAACTAACATGGTTGCATTCTACATTCTTTTTCTTTAGTTTGATATAAGATTCATTCTGATTGGACAATCGTAGCGGAACCCGTTTTAGTGTTTGCAAGGTATATCAAAACACGATGGTAAAACCGGGGATTGAGATTTTTCCACAGCTATCGATACACGCCAACCGTACCTAATTTAATGCAATTGTACATGCTTCCACTCACTCTCTCACAAATAAAAAATACATTAATGAAAAGTTGGAAGATAGTTTTATTCAACAAACTATTTCACAAGCAAAATGGTAAATTTTGGAATTTAGTAGTTGTTGGCTATCGTTATATAGAGGCTGGTTATACCTAAGTAAAGCATGTCATCCTTGTTTACTGTATTGAAAACTGTGTGGCAGTGATGTGTAGTACAAGTCAAGTTTATATTTGTGAAATTTGGTTATGTATTGGCACAATTTAAATCTTATTTATGGAAATTGGAAAACAAAACCTATTTGCATTTTGAACTGATTTTGCTAGAATTAGAAGAGAGCTCAGAGATAATTTATTTTAATTTAATTTATTTTTTTATAGCAGACAAATCCATGCTTCTTTGCAGTTAAAAAAGCCTTTTAATATATTGTATTCTAATCTGTTCAATGAGATTATAAGCTTTTGATTCATTTGTCAACACCATCTATGATATGTTTGACTTTATTATATGAAACTGTCTGGTGT
Source organism: Sinotaia quadrata (assembly GCA_028829895.1). Classification (NCBI taxonomy): domain Eukaryota; kingdom Metazoa; phylum Mollusca; class Gastropoda; order Architaenioglossa; family Viviparidae; genus Sinotaia; species Sinotaia quadrata. Next base: position 21,067,302 of record CM054180.1, read on the forward strand.
ACAGGTGTAAGAGCCACAGAGTATGGGGATGTATCAGAGCGCAAAGTATTGCGTGAAAAACTACATTGCAAGAGTTTCCGATGGTACTTGGAGAATATATACCCAGAGTCACAGTTGCCTCTTGATTATCACTCACTAGGAGAGGTGAGGGATTTATGTTGTTTTTCTTTCACCTGTCAAAACCTTCATCAGCACGTTGCTGTCTTGTTTCTCTTTTAAATTTATTTGATTATATGGAGTAATTTATTTAAGAAATAAGTTTTGTCATTGTTTGTTTGTTCTAGTCTATTTATTATTGTCCTAGTTACTTTGTTATCATAGCCTGCTGGTAATGTATCAATTTTCAATGGAAAATATTTAGTTTTATACAAAATAAAAACGTAATTATAAATTAAATATTTTTGCTTTCCCATAGATACTTGTATCAAAGATTTGGTAATTTGGGGATGTTCATCTATGATTTTATTTTAACTAATTTAAAAATTATTGTATAGTAAGCTGAAGTTTTAAAGAAAAGTTGATAATAATTTTATTTTTAGTTTGTTTATTTGTTATTATTACTGTTGTAAATTTTTCACATTGATTTAGCAGATAAAAACTACTGTAGGCACTTGCATATGAAAGGAAAGTAATTTAATTCCTAAACATTTTAGGTCCGGAATAAGGAGACAAACCAGTGCATTGATACCATGGGTCGCAAGAGTGGTGAGAAAGTGGGACTGGTATCATGTCATGGACAAGGAGGCAACCAGGTATGTATTTTTTTGTTGATGCATATATAAATGATAACAGATTAAGTGATCATGGGAAAAATTAGAGAGAAGAAAATAGATAAGCAAAATGTAAACGTTTTCAGTACCTAGCATGCGATTTCTCTTGAGATTTTACAAGATTTCTTCTTCATAGATCTTCCATAAAATTCAACACCTAATGTGATTTCTCTGAGATTTATAAGATTTCCACATCTCCCATAAATTTAAGCATTCAAATGATTTCTCTTGAGATTTTACAGAATTCTCCTTTAGATGATCTCCCATAAAGTTCAGCATGCAACACGAATTCCCATGAGATTTTACAAGAATTCTCCTTCACAGAGCTACCATAAAGTTCAGCATGTAACACAAATTATCTTTAGATTTTACAAGAATTCTCTTTCAGTGGTCTGTCTTGAAGATTAAGTTCTGTGTTAAAGGCAATACCAGTAACTTGTGAAGCACATTTAAAGTTCCTTTCATTATTGAATGCACTGTATGGGAAATAACTCTTGAGTTAATTGAAATATTCAGTTATAATATTTTTAATAATTTTGCTTGATGCATTGTTTTCAAGTTCATTTTGCATTGAAACTAAGTGACTGTCTGGTAAATGATTATGATTTTTTAGCAGATTGATTGCCTATTTGAAATTATTGATTCACTTGTGTTCTCTAATTCTCACTATCAATATTTTTCTCACAGTACATACACTTTCTAAACGCTAAATGATTGTCCGTAGTTGAACTCAAACATGAGAGAAGAGAAATGGGAATTTTAATTTTTTTGCATGGTTTTCTTTCAGGATTAAAATGATGCAGATTGTCACTGCTTATTTATATAGTATTTTGAGGCCAATAGCAATAAATTAATTTAGATCAAAAGAACAATGATGAATCTTTCAAAATATGCAGGTTGCACAAACTAGTAACCTGAATTCTGAAAAATGTTATTTTTTATTATTTCATTTATATTGGATAGAACAGTAATCTAACATTGGCTTGTTTCATTATGTGTTAATATTATAATGCAAGCATCTACTGAGACCTCATGACTTAAAATTGACATCTCTGCCTCTTTGAAAATGGAATGCCTTATGTTTTATTTCATTGTAAACTTATTTGTTTTTTCATCCAGTCTGTGTGATTTTTATCTCAATTGTACTTTATATATTGTTTTGAAATAAATGAATTCCAATAATTTGTCCAACAGGTCTTAATATCAGAAAGGCTAGTCTTAGTCCACCCAATAACTCCATACTCCACAATTCTAAGACATTTAAGACAATGCCATGTGATCTGTCTTCAACATATGAATCCTAGACTAGTGGCCTACTTTTAACTTTTTTCCCTCTTTTGAATTATATGCTAAGGCCCCTTTTGAATAGTGGTAATTATTCCATGTGCCTGAAATTTGGTATACTACTTCCTCATACTTTCAGTTAAAAGGTTATGCATGGATGAAAGCCTATATCAGTATATGCTTTAGTTTTGTTTTTTTAAGTAAATTTTTTTTAAAATTCTACGTATTCTCCCCAAAATATATTTTAGATGGGTACAATAAAAAAATCATAACTTTATTCTTAAAATTTTATAACAGGCATATGTTCCTTTTTGTGACGTGTACAGTAGATAACAAAAAATTAAATATATATTTTAAAAATTCATATACGAAATATTTAATGAATTTCTGTAAAAGTGAAAATTATGATGCAGTACTTCAATTGCTCATTATTCTGAAATGTGAAGATCCTTCGTCAAATGAAGTCTAAAGAAATATCTTGACCAATGTATTTCTAAATAAAACTGCCTAACCCTTGGTGTGCTTGACAAAAATTCATCTAAAATAAACAGTGGAATGGAGACTAGACAAAAAAGTAGACAAATTGTTGTGCTTTGTATAAATCATTACAATATTGGTAAGTTTATTTACAAATATTAACATTATTTGTTTTTATTTTGCATTTATTTTATATTATTGGTATTTCTATTAAAATGCCAGACTCCGCATCGCATAAAATCTTCTGGTTTCCATTAAAAATCATTGATCTGGTTTCCTGAGATGGAGGGTAGGCAGGTCCTCTGTCACAGGATCAAAATACTGACATATATTTTAAAATAAAATTAAAAAATGATAGCCAGCAAAATGTCAAAACAAATCTTCCTATGATTTATATTTAGTTAACATCTATTAGTTTTATTAGTTTTTATGATGACTGTATCCTGCTTTGGTGAGCTGTGCTTCAATTACATGTTGACTATTTTTACTATATGTTCACACTGTCTGTTCTTACATACTTTTTATTTTTAAATAAAATATTTCACTTATTTAAAAAAAAATAGAGTTAATTGTTTGTATTTTCAGTTAGAAATTAAATTAAAATGATATTTTGTGCATGTTATGATTACTAATAATGATTTTGTACATTGCAGGCAGCATGCATTCTACCTATAGTATTTTGGCATAAACAAGGACATAATATGAAATGTTTGCGTTTCTTTATCCCTGCTTTTAACATGATTTCCAGATATTCTCATATACAAAAAAGAAAGCTTTGCAGACAGATGACCTTTGTCTAGATGTATCAGCTCTTGGTGGCCCAGTCAAATTGTTTCAGTGCCATGGATTGGGAGGAAACCAGAAATGGGAGTATCATCCTCAGGTAGCTGTTCCATCAACAGCCTGACCTTAAATTCTTTCCATCCCAGCATCTCAACTAGAAACTGTTTATTTTCAGCAAGAGAAACTAAACCTGTTTTAGTGTTTGAAGCTGCATGGCATTGTTCACAATTGTTGCATGCTTTCAGTTTTGTGTTTGTTCCTCTTGCTTTGTAATGTGGCTAGACTTGGCCAAGATTGAGAAGAAAATCCTGTATTTGCTTTATTCATAATGTTCCACCACTGATTTATTTCAGTGAGGGGAATTAATGGTAAGTCTATATTTTCTTTGGCACCATATTGTGTTCTTTTTTGCACTGAATTTTGGACATGAGTCTGGCCACAAACAAGCTTGTGAGACTTTATTTTCCTGTTTACATCTGTGTACTTTTAAATGAAAATGGTCTTCTAATTTCATGTCTGTTGGAACACTAACATTAACTTTCTGGGTTTGAGTATGGTTTATTAATGAATACCACAGTATGAGCATTTTTACCTATTTAGGAGAGAGGTATTTCTCAGAATTATATCTTTTCTCTGATTTTTATTATTAGTGGAAATAAAACATATCTTTATATGTCAGCAAACTAAACTACATAAAGAAAATTGTTTTCATTTGTAATATATTAAAATCACATGATTGTTAAATTTCTAGGAAAATAGTCTAATTATGAACATGTTTAGTTGCATAACTCTGGCATTGCCATCTAATTACTGTATTATCTTGAAGATAACATCCTGCAGTGTATCGGCCATTTATTTATGCAATTATGAGAAAAAAGTATTTATGAGTAATTGGGTTTTTTTCAAAATGATAGCAGGAAACTGTAACAGAATGAGAAGGAATATAAAACAGAATTAACCACTAACATAATCACATATTCAGTGCAGATTATATCTGTTTGGTATACTTTAAATATGTAGAGAAAAGAAAGTGGAGTAACAGTGTGTTCAGAAAGCACTGATTTGAATTTCTTATTTGAATGTTTCATGACTTAAAAAGAAAGATGTCGTTTCCTGTATCTTAAAGCACCTACACTCTTAGATTGGGTTCTTTGTGTAAAATGGAGTTATACTGCTTCTAAAAAAGACTTACTTTTATAAATTTCTTTTATTTTAAGCACAACCATGCTGCTAATGTTTACTCACATTTCACAGAAGCCAGTGCTGTAATTTCTGGAGCCATATAACAAGGAAAGTCTGTTGGAGAGGCTCCTTTCATATTTGGCTACAATAGGTGTTGATTTGTGTGGCAGTGTAATTATTTAATTTGTTGCATGGCCTCAGGTGTTCGCCTACACGGCAAAGAAGCAGCTCATGACGGATGATAACACATGTGTGCAAGCTGGGTCTGGTACAGTGGTGTTCACTCGATGTGATGACCCCAGCATAGAGTGGGAGTATAGCCAGCAGGTAGTCAGTTTTGTTAATAAATCTGCAAAAAACCTTTGTAGTAAACCTGATAAAGCAACCTGTCTTTAAGTGCTTTTTTCAGCCTATTCGAATTAGGTTTTAACTTACCCTAGAGTAAGTGCAACAGCTTAAATTTTAAAGTGGGTGGCAGGTATTTGTAAAGGGGTTTGGGGAGAGCAACATTGCCAGAACAAGATTTCATAAGTTCATTGGGGCTTACTTCTTATTTAGTTTGTGCTTTCGCATGCTTTTGCAATAATTTGCCTCAGACATTTTTATTAAATTTGTGTATTTATTATAACTAAAGAAATTTGCTTCTACAGTTATAGCAAGAGATATAATTGTATCCCATTTTGGGGGCATCACATCACAATTTGATTTTGTATTTGAATAGTGGAAAAGATGGGGCAGTAGATTGAATATTAGATCAGTAGCTTATCACTTTAAGAAAGTCATTGTATGCAATGCTTGGTGGTGGATTTTGGTTGCAAATATTTGGTTCTGGAGCTGAATTTTTTTCCTAATTGTTTTGTTTTCATTTACTAAACAATACAAATCTTTTAACCATATGTTAAAAAGTATTATCTAACAGTTCAGCATATATATTAAAAATTGCATTGCAGTTTGTTTTGTTTTCATTTAATCAAAAATAAAATAATCATTTAACCATCTGTTAAAAAGTATTAAAGTATTATCTAACTGTTCAGCACATATATATATGCAGGTATTTTGCTTTTTATTTGCTTTCATTTACTGAACATTTAAACTACTCTCCACTTTCTCTTCTCTAACTTATCACTAATTCAGCGTTTGTATTGAAATAACTAATTCAGCATATTGAAATTGAAATCAATTATTCTGCATGTATATTAAGATCACTAATTCAGCATACGCTTTGAAATTAGGATCATGCTGTTTTTGAATATCTTTACCTCTCTTCCATTGGAGTAAAGCTTAAGGCTAATCACATTTTATAATGTTTTGTGGGTGGGTTGAAATTGTTTTTTTATGGTGGAAAACTTTCTGTTTTCATTAGTACAGATACCTTAGTTTGTGTGACATGAATTCATTGGATTCCATTCATCAGAGACATACTGTGAAAGCTGGGATTTGTTGACATAACAAATAATTGAAAATATAATGTTGTTTCTGAGTAACACAGGAAAATAACTCACACTGGGAATATTCAATATCTGCACTAATTGTTGATTGTTTGGCTTAACAACTATAACAACCCTGTCCCTTTTATTATAACATATTCTTGCATGCTGGCTATAACCAGAATTGTTTATTTTATTGTGCATCACTAAAGAATACCCCTTGAATGCACAGTGCTTGTGTGTTCTTATGCTTGTTGCCTTCCTTTGATAAAAATTAGAAGCTGTGCCTAATTCTTTATCTCCCTTTTGCATGAATTTTTGTGATTTTCATATTTTATATATTTTGACACTTGTAAAGTTGTTTAAGTTCTTCTGTTGTTTTTAATTGGCTTATTATTCTCTTATTGCTTAATCTATGTAGAAAACATATAAGAAAGATTAATATTAATTATTTTGAAAATGTTAACACTTTTTCATCATTTCAGGATAGGGATTTTTGTTTTTCCTTTTAACATATTATATCTCTTTTTGTATTTTATGATGTTGAGTTATGCTAGTGCATACTAAACAGTTCAGTGCCCTTTAGTTGAGCACAAGCATAGCTCAGGAAGTTTTTAAATATTATAATTTTATTTATTTTTAAGAATCTTTGTGGATTCAAATACAAAATGCATCTTGTGTTTTTTTGATCATAGTTGTTTATAGAGACAGTGCAAAGCTTCCGCAGTAGCTAAACTCATTGTATGTTTTGCTGTAGACTATAGTGCCTGAATAGAGTGCAAGATTTTGTTCCTTAAATTAGGCTTTGGTGCCTGAATTGAATGCAGTATTTGAGGGGTGGGTGGGTGTTGGTGTAAAAATTGAGTGCAGCTTTTTTTTTTGGTGCCTAATATAGAGAACAGCCTTTGGAGTCTAAATTGATTGCAGGATTTAATGCCTAAATTGAGTACAGGATTTAATGCCTAAATAGAGAGTAGGCTTTAGTGCCTAAATTGAGTACAGGATTTAAGGCTTAAATTGAGTAAACTTTTGGTGTCTAAGTTGATTGCAGGCCTAAATTGAGTACAGGCTATAGTGCCTAAATTGAGCGCAGGCTTTAGTGCTAAATTGAGTAAAGGATTTTAATGCCTAAATTGAGTGCAGGTATTAGTACCTGAAATGATTTGCAGGTTTTAGTGCCTAAATTGAGCGCAAGCTTTAGTTTCTTCTTCTTCTTTATGATCACTTCTTTTCCCCACAGGAATTGCATGGAAACTTTTCATCTTCTTGATAGTTTCTGTAGAGTTCCTTTGGGGCTTTCCTCCTTACTCTGTTCTAGGAGGGTAGCAATGTTCACACACAAAAAAAAAATTGTGGAAGACCTATGGAAGCCATGGACAATCAATACACCAAAAATAGACTTAACACTACTCAAACAACCAATAAAGCACAACCAAGCACACTTAGCGAAACAAAGAGCACTAGAACACATACATAAAAAATACTTCAACCTCACCACATATATACTGACGGATCCAAAAGCAAAATGGGAACAGGGGCAGCAGCACATACACCCACATTCACACAAACATACAAATTAGATAAAAGACATTCAATACTAACAGCAGAACTAGAAGCAATCCAAAAAGCGCTGACAATAGCAAAAAACACCCTAACAATCAAAACACAAATACTCCTACTAACAGACTCACTAACATCACTACAAAATTTAGCTAACCCCTTCCAGACCACAAGAGCACAAATCATCAATGCAATTTGCAAACAAATAACTACACTAGAAAAAAAAAGAAATAAAACAACACTGTTATGGATCCCCAGTCACAGGAAATGAAACAGCAGACAAAGGAGCAAAATATGGAAGCAAACATGGAATACCTCAAAACACCCCAATATATATACCAGAACTGCAAGCACAAATAAAACAAATCTTTAAAAACAAGTTCCCCACCCCACCCCACCCCTACTTAAAGAACATAACACACAACAAAGCAATATATAGATTAAGATACAACTCCACAAGATTTACACATAACCTAAACAATGAACCAAAATCATGCACTCACTGTCGAACATACAACACAATAGAAAACTTTCTACTATATTGTTACAAATACAGAGAAGAAAGAAAATGCTTGACTGATGCAGGCTTTAGTGCTAAATTGAGTAAAAGATTTAATGCCTAAATTGAGTGCAGGTATTAGTACCTGAAATGATTTGCAGGCTTTAGTGCCTAAATTTTGAGTGCAATATGTTGTTTCATAAACTATGTTTTGATGCCTGAATTGAATGCAATATTTATTTTGTTTTGTTTTTAAGTACCATAATTGAGTGCTGACTTTTGGTGTCGAAATTGATTGCAGGCTTTAGGAGCTAAATTGAGTGCAAATTGGGAATGTTACTGCTGAGTGTTTATAGTCTGTATTAGTGGAAGTTAGGGGGTTGCCAGTCTCTAAGCTTTATGTGTTAACTGTTATAGCAGTTCATGGCCTCCAGAACCATGACTTAGCTTACAACTCAGTTGCTGCACCACTACCACCACTCCTTCATTATCATATTCTCTGAAGAACAAATTCACATCAAGCATTTTATTATTACAAAATTTTATTTTGATGCTGATTCATTTGTTAGTTTTTGTGCTGAAGCATCTCTCTTGGTCAGCATACCAGTGAATCCTCTACATTAGTGAATCTGTATGCCCAAGAAAATTAATCACTTATTTGCACAATGTCTTTTGATGAATTTACAAACCATTTTCTGCAAAAAAAACAAACATTATTGATTTATTTCCCTAGAGGAAAGCCAAGCTAGAATTGCTGTTCACACCTGAAAGGCATTGATTCAGGGTTTATGATATAGCAATTAGCATGCAATTAGTATAGAACATATTTTGTCTTAAAGTTATAATTTATTTATTTTAAAAATTTTTTTAAATGGATATTCGAGTATTTATGTTGATGAGCAATTGCCAATAAAATACATTATCAAGACAAAAATAATAATCCTTTCATTCAAACTAAACATTTTGCACAGTCTTACTCTTAGTTGCATGGTCCAAGTAATTTTGTTATAGGCATAGCTTTTCATGAAGATGTCAATTATTAGACTAATTATTTTTACAAATTGGCAGTATCTTAATTGTCTTTATCATTGTAAAATTGAGAATTTGTATTACTTGACTGCTGCATTAAAATTTGTTGTTTTTTTTTTCATTGTTGAAGCAATTGACCTTACGGCATATCAATACTGATCAGTGTCTTGGAAAGGCATCTATAAATGACAAAGAAACACCATCACTGGGTAGGTATTTCCAAGTTTCCTGGGTTTTTCCTGTATATATATTATGTAAAAATAAATATGAATTATTATTATATTTTTTCCTATTGTGTGCCAGTGCTTTGACAGATGGCCTGCCATATGAGGCAAAATGTTGTTCTTGATCTGTTGCAGTTGTTTTGGGTAAACACGCAAGTGTTGGTTTACATTTTAATAACTATGTACAAAATTTATAATTGTGTAGAGCATAAGACACTAAAAACTGATGAATTTACACATGATCCTTCAAGCATATGTAAAGGCATTTATCAAACAAAATAGCAATATTAAACTACTAGATAAACTAAATAACACAAATTCATTTGTATAAACATAAAGTGAAATCTGTAACTGTAACAGTTTAAAATATTGATAGGCTGCATACTACACCTAATCACTGTTTAATATTGATAAGCTGCACACTACATCTGTGTTAAATACTTTTTAATTTTTATATATATACACACCATATTGTACTACTTACTAAAATATCTTTGTCAACAGGACCATGCACTGGGGAACTGTCTCAACAGTGGGTTTTGAGTGACATGAAGTGGTAACATCAGTTCAGTGACTAACGTTTATGTGATTATCATCATCATCAACATCATCATCATCAACAACAACAATCTGTAATTGTTTGTCCATACTACTGCCAAATTGCAATGCAGAATCATCATCATCATCATTATTTTGTGGTTTCATTTTATAAGATTCGGAATCATGGATGTAGTAATTTATGATGTTTTTCATGCGTCTCTTGGTATGACTATATATATGTGTAATTGTGTGTGGATATGCTTAGAATTAATGATTGTTGTGTATGCATCTCTATCCTCGTATGTAGGAGAAGAATAGTTGATGGATGAGTGTCTATGAATATATATGTGAATATGGACGTGTAATTTGCAGATGCACAAATATGATCAGACACAAATGCCTTTAGTAAACTACAGTATACAATCAAAAATCAAATATTTTTGTTTTTTGAAGGGAAAGATACTCGGTGTAAAAATGTTATTAATTTATGTTTTCCTTCTTTGTTGTAGATTTCATTTTGTTTTCGACAAGTCAGATTTATTTGCATGAACATTCTGAAACACTTTTTGAATGTTCTTTTTAATGTAATCAAAGATATGTGGTACATCAAATATATCTAAATATATGTATTTGTGTTTGGTCATAGGAAAGTTTATTTTCTATTAATCAAAACTGGGCACAGAAATTTTGTTCTTTGATTTTCAATTGACTTGGATTCATACTTATTTTTGTTGTATCGATTATTTATTCAATACTTTTAAAAGTCAGCTATAAATATTTCATTGTTGGGTGTATTTTAAACTTATTTAGACAGAACATTTATTTTAATAAATTCAGTTTTGATACTCTCTGATGAGTAAATTTTGTACTAATTTATCCTGATGAATGATGGGAGAGGAAATAATGTACCTTTGAGAGTATCTGTGATCATAAAATTAAAAATCCGTTGTCTTACTTTGTTTTGTTTTTTTAAATTTTCTTTAATAATGCAAATAAATTTAATTTGTCTTTTACAAAGCAATCTTACTTTATAAATTTATTTTTAAAAAAATGGCAATGCAAACAATAAAAATACAGGTAACTCTTGTTATGTGCACTTTTGTTATCCTCATTTTTGCATATCTGCAGTTCCATTCCTGTAGGTGGGTACTATCATTAGTACAGTCAAACCTCTGTAAGTTGAACAGGAAAGGAAACAGGACAAAATTCAAGATTTTGCAAATTTGAACTGCCAAGAACTTCATAGAACATGCATGCAAACTTCGACTTAAGTTACTTTTTAAAATAGTGCAGTTAAAACATGTCAACACGTGCAGATGTATGTGTGCACATATATAACTAAAATACACTAAAACTATATTTGAAATATTTTGGCTATATTCAGTATATACTGTAAAGTACAATTCTAGCAAATAATCAAGAGATCACAATTTTTTTTTGTAAATTTGTTAAAAGTGTAAATGTATTCATTTTAATTTCAAATGAGTCGCCTGTTGTCACTAGCTTTAATTAAAAACACCTTTTTGCACAGTGAAATCTTTTTCATTTTTCATTTGACCATGATATTATGTGTAGAGATTTTATAATTTTGTACGATAGTAGAAAAAGTAAAAATTAAACTTCTGTATGTGTGTATGCATACATATCTCTGTGTGTGTGTGTGTATATATGTGGTGTATGTGTGTGTGTGTGTGCTTGTGCTCGAGAATGTTTGTGTATTTATGTCTAAGTCTGTCTGTATAGTGGTAATGACTCCACTCTTGGTGTGGAGTGATGACAGACAAATGTAAATGTTAATTAGTCATTAGCTGACTCTTTCTCCCTGCAGGTTTTTTGTTTTTGTTTTGAAGGTTGCTCATCTAATTGCATGTGAGATTTCTATTACTTCTTATGTTTGACTCATTCTTGCCAATTGTTATTGATCTGTTAACTGATCTTAGGTCTTAAAAAACTTATTGAGAGTAGCTTATATTTCTGTTAGTCTTGAATATAGCATTAGCATAGTACAATGAAGATTGACCAGGGAAATAAAAAAAAATATATATTCAAGTTTAAGAGAAATTTGACTTGCTGAAGTTCAACTTATCAAGATTTGCTATAACACCATTCCTGCCATGCAGAAAATCTACATTTATAAGATGAAGACTGCCAATCAAGTTTACAAGTTTGCCGTTTCAGGATGTGGTTATGATGTACATGTATGTTACAGAGTCAGCTAAAGCATTCATTGATATAATACTTATACATGTTTTATTTGTTTCATATGCAGATCCAGAGATATGTATTGTTATTACATCTTTCATGCAGTTAAAAATATGAGTGAATTTCATATGCAGATCCAGATATATGTATTGTTGTTGTGTCTTTTTGTGCAGTAAAAAAAAATGAGTGAATTATTAATTAGACAACTGAGAAATTTCAACTCTGGCATATTCCTGCAAAGTGTGTGTAGATTATGTATATGCTTTCATTTTTTTTTTTAAATGCATTTTTCTGTATATATATATATATGCAATCAGTCTTGGAATGCATCCCTGTGTAAAATGAGAGTTGCCTGTATTAAGTATACTACAAAGGATATTATCGTTTGTAGCAATGATTATATCATTTCAGATATAATTTTGAAAGGTGTTAATGGGAAGGACACTGTAATAGTACTGAGGGCATAAAATGGAAAACTTGAAATGATAGACATCATACAGAAACTAACAGTTTGTTGCGTGGAATTCCTGGTTAACTCCGTGTTTCTAGAGACCTCTTAAAGTAAGATCTTTAAAATGAACATTGAATCTTTACCAGACAATAATGTGATTTAAAGTAAGATCTTTAAAATGAACATTGAATCTTTACCAGACAATAATGTGATTTAAAGTAAGATCTTTAAAATGAACATTGAATCTTTACCAGACAATAATGTGATTTAAAGTAAGATCTTTAAAATGAACATTGAATCTTTACCAGACAATAATGTGATTTAAAGTAAGATCTTTAAAATGAAATTTGAATCTTTACCAGACAATAATGTGATTTAAAGTAAGATCTTTAAAATGAACATTGAATCTTTACCAGACAATAATGTGATTTGCATGGCATACTCCAAACTCTGATTCTCTGTCAGCATTGAAAATTTTAGAATCTTATGTTATAATTTGTACTATGTTCACTCAAATTTAGTCCTCATCTCAGTTCCTTTCAAAAGCAAAGAAAAATTAATGGCTAGCAAGAAAGTAGAGTAAAATGTGTTTTATCAAAAGTATGCATTTTGTTCTTTTAATTAATACACTTGTACATTACAGAAAATGGACAAGTATGCTATGGCTTTGAGTAACTGCATTTGATGCTTTGCTTGTCATAAACATTGATTGCAAGTATGTAATGGGTTTTATGTACATTTGTATATTTTAAAATGTTAATGTTGTCAGAAAATGAAATGTAAGGATTTTACTTTTGTGTGAAGAGGAATCAAAATTAGCCTTTTCTACAGGATATGTTGCAGAGACAGATGCAAGAATAATTGAAAATGTGAATAGTTTTTTTTTTGTTTTTTTTTGTCTTTATGCAACAAGGATTTTTTTCAACTCTGAATTTTACTTAAGTTACTTTTTTATTTAGTAAGTTCATCAATCATTATGATTGCTCTAATTATTGGAAACATATTTGCAGTTTATGACCGGTTTTGATAGACTTGTTGACAATCAAATTAGATTTAGTATTTAATGTGGTTTAGGTAAGCTTGCAAAGAAAGAGCAGTACCTGGTTACTACAGAACATAATAGTTTACTGTAACATTATGAGTGTGATAAGAATGGACAATCTTGATTAACTGACTTGCCTGTAAATAAAATCTCAAATAGTTGACAGTATAAAATGGATTTGAAAGGAACAGAATTGATGTCAATAACATGATTTGTTTGTCTTCATAACTTTGTGTAGTAAGATGGTGTTCTTGCAGTATAAAAGGGATTCATGGAGATGCAAAATACAAACTGGACATAATGTAATAATAATAATAATTCTCCATATTTATTTTTTGTTTTGTTTTGTGTTTATCACACTGTAAATGTTGACATAAAATGGATGTTGTTTTTAAGTATCAGCAGTATTGCTGCTCAAAGGATTGATTTATCGGTAAACAGATCTATTTGAGTGTTCTGGACTGCATCAGTTGACAAGTAAAACCTTAAGATCTCTTATTGTCTTCAGAGAAGTAGATGGATATTTTCTTATTTTTTAGAAATATGAAAAATACTTGCAGGTGCATTGGTATTTATTTTATTAGTTTATGTGTGTCACCACACATGACAAAATAGGCTATAACTTAAGTCAGACACCACACATGACAAAATAGGCTATAACTTAAGTCAGACACCATACGTGACAAAATAGGCTATAACTTTAGTCAGACACCACACATGACAAAATAGGCTATAACTTAGGCACCACACATGACAAAATATGCTATAACTTAAGTCAGACACCACACATGACAAAATAGGCTATAACTTTGACACCAAACATGACAGAGTAGGTATTATACTTATAGTAAACTCTGACTCATAAAGTTATCTGTTCCATTTGGGAATTGGAGTATGCCATTAGGTCAGATTGGCCATAGATCAGCCATTATTAATGTATAGCTATCATGATAAAAAGAAAAGAACATTTAGTCATGGATGTACCAAGTATAATTACTTATATTTGGGTATGTTGCTTACCATATATATTGATGCATACTTATATTTGGGTACATTACTCATCAATTATGTAATCTGAAGACCATTACAAGAAGCTAAAGTGATGCCAGATAGCAACATATTTAGAGTCAGAACTAAGTGGTAATGGGCTCTATGGAAATGGGCCATCAGAGAAAAAGAATTATGTTTATACAATGCCAGATAAAGAAGAGTTTACTGTGGTTCACTGTCCGGCATATGACCAGTAGGCCATAGTCCACTGTCAGATACCACACATGACAAAGTAGGTCAAGGTTCACATCAGACACCACACAACAAAATAGACAAAGTCCACTATTGGACACCACTTTGTAACAAGTTGGCCACAGTTTACTGTCAGACAGGGAGACACCATAAATAACAAACTAAATAGGTCACATACCACTGTTGACACAACACATAAAGTAAGGCATAATTCTGTGTCAGACACATAGGTCATAGTTCACTGCCAGACTCATGACAAGTGGGCCATAATTCACTTCTTCATACATTTATTGTTTGGTGTTTTAGTACAAACTTTATTAAATTTTATTTTGTGCAGTCTATATGAAGCCTGTTAATGCAATCAATGTTTTTGTTCCTGATAATGAATATGTGTAATTAGTTTAATTTGTAACTATTACTTTATTGTTCATATTGTCTTTGTTTTCTTTCTTCTTTTATTTTAAATTTTTGTTGGTTTTTTTAATCATAGTCTACATGCGTTGAAGATCATGGCTATTGAAACTGTTCTAATATAAATGTATTTGTTTTGTATTTTTCATTGCCACAAAACTTAATAATGCAGCAACATTCATCCTGCATTATTACTTTTGTACTTTTACATATTTGAAGTTGACCATAAATTTGTAAAATAAGAAGAAAGAATAGAATACCTCTAGTTTTGATTTTTAGTTCACACATCCTTCTCTGTGTTCTTGTATTTGTTCATCTTGCAGTTCAGCACAAATGTACTGCTTTTTAGATTATCGTCAGTTTAAATGTTTTTGTATAGGTATGGGATAATAAAATTAGCATTCAAAAAATGTTGTAAATTGGTCATTCTGCATATTTTAATTAATTTAATTTGATTTGTTTATTTCAGTTTCTTGTATGCCCTGTAGCAAGTGTCACACATTTATTTCTGAATTTACAGAATAACTCTACAGTACCAAACCACAATTTTTTCCACAATATATATTGGACAAAATGTGGCTCATTCTCACAGGCTGTAATCATTAAAATATAGAAAAAATATTATTGTCCAACCTCTGTTTCTGTTACCACTTAAGTAGAGTACTTTCATGGCAGTAGACTCACTGTCCAAGTCTTTGTACAGTCCTAGACATTAACACAAAATGGACAGCATATGTCCAGAAACCCTTTCAAGATGATGCCAACAAGGCAAAGAGCAAGTGGACAGGGTGATGTGCCTTATTTTATTTTAAAAGTTTGCATAGTACCTACACTTTTTTCTTTCTGCAAGGATGAGGTAAGGCAGTGTTGATCAGTGTATAATGTGTGTCTGGTTTAATTTTATCTCAGTAGTCTGCTTTGTGGAATTTACTTTTTTATCCATTTGCTTAAAACTATTGCCATTGTTTCCTCTCGTTTGGCCACAAATCACATAATTTTGTTTGATTGATTGTTTTCCATATATTTTAAAAAGTTTGTATAAAATATTAGAGCAAGTCAAGTCTTAGTGATATTAATGACAGTTTTTGGAATAAATCATTCACAAGCAATATTCTACTTCTTGTAAATAAATATTTTAATTTAAAATCAAATGCTATTTGAATTTTCTAACAAATATATCTTCTTTTTAATAATACTGTAACATTTTTCCATCCTGTTGACAAGACTCTACTTACTTTCATAAAATCTAGCTTGTTATCCTTCAATATATATATATATATATATATATATAATTTAAACTATTTATTACACTTGTAATTTTATTGTCTTAAAATAGATCAGATAAAATGATGATTTAAAATCACAGTTAGCATATTTCTGGGTTGAAAATAAATTAAGAAAATTAAAATAACTAAAATTAAATTTAAAGACAGATACCTGAAAGATCAATGTAGGACTACTTCCCAAGTGGTTCTTTCTTGTGACCCTTTCTCCCTATATGTGTTTATTATTTCATTGCTAATTAAGTAAACTCTAGGTCATCATAATGTTACTTGATTGTAGTTAAGGGAGGGGGTGTCACAAAAATCAATCAGATGCAACTGAATACTTTATTATGCCTGAGGTCCAAGTTCATTATTTTTTTATTTTGGGGCTCTAAGCTGCCAATTTAAGAAATAAGAGAAGCAGTTGTTGCTGAATACTACTCCAGATTTACATAAAATAATTATTATTAAAGCATTGAAATATGTAGTATCTGTAAATAGAATGCCTTTTACTTTTTTATTAATTTAAAAAAAACTCCAAACTATTTCTTAATTAGAATGTCACAATTGCCAAACTCAGCTTACAAGAAAACATATACTACTTGCAAGAATATATTATGGTAATTAAAAATGATGACTCCATCATTTATTAGGATGTTGATTTTCCTTTTTCTTATGTCAGAAATTATTATTATGATTTTTAAAAATACTTTTGCTAAGAAAAATGACATCTTACTTCCTGGGGTTGTTCACTTTTGCATAAACTGGTATGTGAGTATTTGCATGGTATGCCAAGATGTCTTAACAGAAGCTTAGTGGCTGCGGGGCAGAGGTAAAGAGCTTAAACCAAACCTTTGGTCATTGGGATTTTACTTAATCATTTGTCGCCCTCTTCCCAGATCATGAATGTCAAACTTAATGACTGTGATTATAGACACTTGGAGCTGTTTGATGAATTGATGAAATTATGTGTCCATTATTATTATTATTATTATTATTACTACTACTATTATTATTCTTCACATTTTCACTTCTTTTATAATTTGATATTTACTAATATGTTAAACACACCAGAGTATTTTTGTCTGACTGATATAATTGGGGTTTTTACAAGTCTTAAATGGAGAATTAAATTTGTTGTATCTTTATAGACATTTAATAATCTGGTTATCAAGTTATGAGAGCTGAAAAAGTTTTGGGAAAAAATGTTAATTGTTGATTACGATTTTGTTCTTTCTTTCTTTTCTCTCACCCTTCCCCCCCCACACACACACACACACATACACACACACACACACTATAAATATATCACATTTTACAGGTTTTTAACTAGTCAGATTGACGTTTATGTTCATTGATGTTGTGTTAACTTATAAAGAGTGTTATTTCTAAATTGAGAAAGTCTGGATAGAATGCTTTGTTAAAAGAACTGTTTTGACTTTGGTGAATGTAGTGTTTTTAATAGCAGGCAAATCATAATCATACTTATTATGGTCATCTCATGGCAAGTGAGTATAAGTGAGAAATTTATTTCAATGATATTGTTTATTTGATTTTTATAATATTGTCTACTGTTGGAGATTTGTAAAGATGAGAGCATAAATATGCAGAATTATGAAAACCTTTTTCTACAAGTGTTCCTTTGGAAACCTTTTCATTGTCTCACATTTTTATCTTAAAACTGTATGTTATTTTGTATGATTAAATAGTTTTAATTATTCTTGAAATGTCTGTGCTTATTGATCTTTATATCTACTCTGTTTTTCTGTTTCTTGGTTGGGTACTTTTTTGTGGGTTGGTCAGTCTGTCTATTTGTCTGTCACTATGTATATATCTCACTAATGTAAATATGTTTAATTAATTTAGTATAGTAAAGTAAATAGAATACCTTTTCAAGTTGTGATTTTACCAGTTTATTGCCACTTTAAAGACCTCTTCCAGAACTGTTTGAATCAGTGAATTGTATCTTTAAGTATGGACCCTTGGTCATATTACACTTTAATTTTTTTAAATATGTTATAGCAATCTGCCAGCATAAGAAGGGGGCTATTGTTTAATAAGTTAGGATTCCGTATTTGTGGGTCTTGTAAAGGTTTACAAAGGCTGTGGTTTGCCTTCCCACAGTTTGTTTGATTTGCCACTGCAGTGTGTGGAGTGGTTTGACTTCACAGAGTTTTGTGCAGCCTGGTTTGACTTCACAGAAATTTGTGCAGCCTGGTTTGACTTTATGGAGTTATGTCCAATTTCTTTAACTTTCCAACTGGCTTGATGTCCCACTACTTTAGTCTTTCAACAATCATGTGCAACAGGCTTAGTCGTGGAGTTATGATTTTGTTTTTTAAATTTGTTTTGATTCATACATATTCCAGATAGTTTATTTAATATTGAAATAAGTTGTTAGGTTTTTATTTTTATAAAGACTAGACATTCATGTTAACTGTCTTAAATAATATACTGAGTTATTTAAGAGTTATGATTTTAAGTTCTCATGGGATGGTGAGTTGCTCTGTTGATATTCAAATATATTACACTACTATTAAGGAGGCCATTACAGTTAAAAAAAAGCAACACATACCCCCTTACTTTCCAATAATTTAGACTTTGTGTGCACATGCAGTTTGAAAAATAAGAAAAGTTAAAGTACTTTGAGCAGCAATTTGCTGATATTAAGTTATGGAGACAACTTCAGATGACAAATTACCATTACCATTACTTCAAATTCAGATAAGGGATGTAACATGATCTTCCACTCAGATACACTTACTAAAAGTAAGCATGAAATCTCAGTCTAAAACACTTTACAGGTTAAAATTAGGATCCTCATTCTAATAATTTAATATGTATTCAACCTCAGTCCAATAATTTGGTGATTTTTGAGCAAGGGAATTTTAGTTGTGCACTTCCTTAGCCATGTAATTATTATGAAGTTAAAATGTCATTGATATGGGACATTAATATTGCATAGTATTAATTGTATTTTTTATATATAGACAGACAGACAGATATAGTTATAGATAGATAGATAGGGTAGGTAAGTAGGCAGGCTGTAGGTACTTAGAGCTTGGTAGAAAGATAGTTACTTTTATTGCATTGTACATGTAATTTCTTGCCCCTATACTCATTGTGAAATTCATGTTTTTCATTAAAAAGACAGATAATTTGTTTTAATGGCCACACTTTCTGTTTGTTTCTTGATCATTATGAAGATTTCAGAATCTTTTGATATTCATATTTACAACTTACACAAATGAGTACCGAAAATAAACCATGAGTTTTGGATCATAATGTGCAGAAGTCATAGTCACTATGAGCTTTGCCAGAAATGTTAATTGTTTCATAAGTCGATTGGAGTTTGGTATTACATTTCAACAGCTCTTAATCATAAGCCTGTTGCTTTATTTATTGGAATATTTTGAAGACAGTGACATTGTTGTCTTCTAAGCTGTGTTATTGCTTTGCTGTTTTCTTTAGATAATTTAAATTTATGAAACAATGAAATGAAGTGATTTTATGGTATTACTGAATATCCATTGCTGATCAGACAATATAGCTTAAAGCATTTTAATAGTCATAACACTTTCCAAGAGAAGGGGTCCATTAATATGTTGAACTTTGATAATTAACATTTTATATTGGCAAAGGGTTTGTGATAATCATAACATACTTTTATTAAGAATTAGGGGTAGTTATTTTATATTGACAAGGAGTTTAAGAATAATTATCATTTACTGTCATTGAGAATTAGAGGGTAGTCATTTTATAGTGGCTTGGAGTTTGGAGATGACTATTTTATACTTGGAAAGCTACTTTACATTGGGGGATTTAGGATAATTATTGTATACTAAGATAGTATAAACTTTTAGCAAGTGGAGATAAATTTTAGTTGAAGTTTGGCACTTTTGAATAATAAAGGTCATACCATATCGTAATTTTCACATTCTCATGTAGTGAGTATTATTCCTTTATTGCCATGTTGAGTAACGCTAATCTTTGAATTGCAATAGTCCCGTGTAAGTTGGAAATCATTACTTTCAGAGGCAGACTTTGAAACTATTCTGAGAGCAGCATTTTAATTCTGCTTGCATGCAGCATACTTTCATGCTAATAAAATCCATATTTATTATTCTAATACTTAGTCACTTCCAGTTTGATAAAAGGTCAAATAATCCAATAGACCAATAAACAAAACCATAAAATGGTAATTTCTGCAAGTTGCAAAAACTCATATATAATAAATTTTAATTTATATAGTGTTATCACAGTATAATTAGACTGAGGAATGATTATAATTACAGGTAAAGAGAGAAAACCTTTATTTACTTTGGTATTGTAGATTTTTAATGATAATTATTATAATTACTGGTAAAGAGAGAAAACCTTTATTTACTTTGGTATTGTAGATTTTTAATGATAATTATTATAATTAGTGGTAAAGAGAGAAAACCTTTATTTACTTTGCTATTGTAGATTTTTAATGATAATTATTATAATTACTGGTAAAGAGAGAAAACTTTTATTTACTTTGCTATTGTAGATTTTTAATGATTATTATTTTTTAAATTCATAGATTGAAGAGGCAGAATCACACTACTTTGCTTGGAATGAAATTATCTTACTCTGCAGGTTGACAGTGAGCAGGACGAAACATAATTAACACATAACTTTTTCTTGTTCACCTTCCATTTAAATATATCTAGTTATTAAACACCATTAAAATTGGGCAAAATCTGCAATACCTATCTTTTTAAAGTTGAATAGCATGTCCAGATACATTTGATAAAATATGCATATTCATTCTTAAACGAAAACAAAAATGAATGGAAATTACTATTTCATTTAAATATATATATATATTATTGTATTTAAAATGTGTAGTTATGTTTGCAATTAAACTCTTTTTCCTTGTTATACTGATTTGAGCTTTTAAATGAATTATTGGAAAGTGTGATAGTTGTTTAGAATTAAAATGCTCGAATCATATGTATTTCAATTACTTTTTGCTTTTTGTGTGTTTTCATTAGTGTGTGTGTGTGCACTTTGCAAATAAAACATATAGCTTACAGTTTTGTCTATAACTAAATGTATAAATATGATTCCTTAGTATCAGGCTGGTTCAGTGAAGCATGCAATTTATGATGCATTAGATCAAAGTTCAGGGAATTGTAAAGAGAAATGGAAACTTTTGTGTACTTTTACCTTTAATCTATTAATTTACTTTTAATCTCCTTATGACTTACATTATTTTTAGTATAGATAATTAAGCCTCTACAGTATGATTGTTTCCACACTGTAAATACTGATAAATTTTATCAGTACTTGTTGTTCTTAATTCCATCTGGATATATTTTTAGCCAGATGGTGATGAAATAAAAATAAATATAAAGCCTGTCTTGAAGGTTTCAGGGATTGCAGTCATCATTAAGCAATCAAAAATCCTTTTCATAATATTTGCATGCATATAGTAACTGGTGTGCTTATCAATGTTCCATGTTAAATGGCAAAGATGTACAATTTGGTCTGTATAATCAAGAATTAGCATCTAAATTTAAAGAATGCTTTCTTTTGTATGTGTATATTTTCAGCAAACCACCTTAGCCACAACTATTTCATTTACATTTTGTTATTGTTATAATCTCATGTTGGCATACTGATTTTATTTTATTCATTTGCTTTTACATGTAATTGTTTTAACTCCAATGCTGGCAGGTTAATTATTTACTTTGTTTTGAGTTAGTTACTGATAATTTCTTTTTCATTTGAATTCGATCTGATTCCATTGTGAGAAAAGACTAATAGTTAGATCAACCTATATCTATCTATAATTATATATATAAAATATTTATTTTCTGTTAATAGTCAAGAACAGTTCATGTGTTCTGTACTGCCTTCCTGATTTAATAAAAAAAGCACTTTTGAAAAATGAACTAAAATAATCCCCATTTTAGAGGATCAGTTAATTCTTGTTTGTGCATTAAAAAAAAATACTGAATAATTCAAAATTACTGTTTATTGTAATGATTTGTTATAAAAATGTATATTGAAATAAAATTGTTATAGTCTATGGTTACAATAACTAAAATAAATCCTCACCAAAGAAAAACCAGCTTACTCAACTGAATTAGAAATGAATGCAATACTTGCCTCTGTCCCCTTTCCATTTGTGGATATATATATTTTACTAGAAAGTAAATAATATAAAGTGTTTAATTTAAAAAAAAAAATCATTGTTGATAATTAGCACATTTATTTAGGACTGACCAGTGTTTAGGATAGGCCCAACGAATTGTCTTGCCAACTATCAATTACACAGGGAAACTATCAGTTTCAAAGGAAAAACTACTTAAATTATTGACTGGCTAAATCAATTATTACCGTCCCTTGCTAATTTAAGATTTTGAGTAGCCTCCAATTACTAGCCCCAGTGACAATTCTATATGTATATAAAAAGATAAACAAGACACTTTTTCCCTGCCATGTTTTTTTTTGTTTTTGTATATATTTTAAAAAAATGTAATTGAAAAGATAGTACTTAGCAAATATTTATAAATTGAACATATTTTGACGTATTTTGGTTGTCGGTTATATTTTACTCATTAAAATGTGTCTTTTGTTCAGGTGGTACTGTATGGTTTCCATGTTAATATTTCTTTATAGTTCTCTATGTAAATTTCATTCCCTTCTTTCCTTCCCTCTCAAGTCGGGCGTGATGTGCATTGTATGATCCATGTGCGTTGTTTTTGTTGGTACATGTATGCGATACGCAGACTGTTTTTTCTGGATTATGCAGTTATATCTCTGATAACACTTTACATCTTCACTGATGAGTCTATTATGCCTTTTAATACTATTGTTTGAAAATTGTCTGTGAATAAAGATCTCAAAGAAAATGCTGCCATCAGTGAGTTTGTTGTGACTGAGTGGTGAGCCTGAAATGCACGTAACAACAGCGTCATGACGACAAACACAAATCTCAGCCGTCAATTTACTACTGATAGCACACTATATACACCACTGCCACCACCACCACCACAATCACGTTAAATACACTTGGAGTAGATGACAGAGACTAAATACAGTTTTGTTGTTTTACTTTTTAAAATCCCTTTGACACACCTTATATCATTTCTCTTTTATCATCTAAGGTAAAGTAATTCATCATTTTACATGGAGCTATTTTCAGTTACGGCAAATTTCTTACAAACTCTACATTTATAAATGTCCTACGTCACTAAAGATGCTAAGACGCAGTGATTCAGAAGACTACAACACTGGTTCACAGTGATTTAAAAAAACAAACCATTTTACTAGCACCATTGATGGCTATACAGTCCTTTTCTCGTGTGGGACTGTCGAGTAACCTAGCAATGCCTAGATTTTTGTAAGTAGACCTACTCATACGCCTGGTCCACCTGTGGACTTTCGTCTAGCGTCACAAGTCAGTCGGTATCAAGTGAAGGTCCCTATTTGGGGATACATCAGATGATGACCTTTTGGGATCAACCTCATGGGTGATTTGACCTTGTGCCCACTTTCTTCGTGTTGGTGACAGATCACACCGTTAGCAAATTTCAACTTTTCATGGTTTACTCTGGATCCTCTTTCACAAGAACACAGAAAGAGACGACTCAGATGACGAGAAAGTTATGCAAGCTCTTGCAAGCACTATAACACTGTACAAGGCTCTTCAGAATCACCTCCCTTCATCGTGCAAACCTACACTGAGGTCCAGCGAAACGGTACACAAATCCTGTGAAAAAATTCCTTCAACAACGAAAACAAACTATGCAAACGTCAAAACAGGAAAACAGGCAGGATTACCCACAGACCTCGACAACTACAACAGAGGACGGAAATATCCATACTCCAATTGTTAGAACCAGCGAGAAAAAAATACAAGCAACGATCACAACAAAGGCAGAATAATAATAAGCGATACTATAAATTGATTTTAATTAATAAATTAGATCTGGAAAAAATATCTTCACATGTGAATCTCAACGTTTCTTAATTTTTTATTTAAAATCCGTGAATGTCTTCATTCCCGTCCTGTGTTCAAAGTCTCATGCTTCAGCTTCTTAGTACGTATTATCAGACGTATCTGACAATATACACAATACCCTATGTAAACTTTACCATATCGGGCTATATAACACTTTACATGCATCTTAAAGTAGCTTTGCCATATAGCCTTGAACAATACATTATAAGTAATTTAAAATAACTCCGTTATCAACACATCCTAGTCTGCCATAGACAGTATATATATCGTATAACAGGCTTACCTCCAATACTAAACAATATCTTGAAATAGATTAACCACAAACACTACACAATATATTAAAATAGGTATACCTCAAACATTACACAATATATTAAAATAGGTTTACCTCAAACATTACACAATATATTAAAATAGGTTTACCTCAAACACTACACAGTATTTTGAAATAAATATCTTTGCCATAATTCAGCACAGTGTCTTAAAGTGTCACTCTTAATACCTCTTTTTGCACGATACTGTGTCTTTTCACAGTAGTACTTTGAGATCGGGGTGGTGGTTGGCTCGCAAGCGCGGATCACTGAAGACAGACACCATGACGCCAGTTGATCACAAATCAGTAGTGGCGAATTTTGGTGACCGACGAACAGCAAATGTCTATACGAGTCTTTTATTATTGTGGTGTTGGGTTAAATTTCACAGCTTGCTAGAAAGGGATATTGAACGGGTACTGGGAGTGAGCACCAGCCCTAAAGAAATAAGGAAAACACATTTAATTTGAAAATAATACGTTTGCACAATTATGTATTCTTTCATGACATATAATTCAAAATACGCTCAGAGACAATGATCATGCATATACTTTAAAAGTACAATTTAAAAAAAATCGGTGAACAGAGAAACAAAATAAAAAATTGAACATAACACTTAAAACCTTGTGTGTCTGCCAATATCAATTTGATTATGATTATTTCGAGTTAATTTCAAGGACAAATTATTTATAACTGACTTAGTCATCTCCATCTCATCTCCTTCCTACAACAGCACAATCTTTAATGTACTCAAATTTTACTTAACTCTGCCACACTTGGTATTAAACAAATATGAAATACATGACTCATCATTGGACAGTCATGATTTAACATTGGACAGTATGACTCATTCATTGGACAGTCATGCCTTAGCATTAGACAATGTAGCACCAGATGGAACTATTAAATAACTCAGCATCAGATTTATATCTGAATTTTATGACTTAGCATTGGGTGGAGTAGCATTAGATGACACTTTAAAATAACTCAGCATTTGATGACTTGCTATTAATCATAATATGTAATTCATGACTTAGCATTAGACAATGCAACATTAGATAACTTGGTATTAATCATATTTGTCCTACATGACTTAGCACAATGCAGCATTAGATGACTTGGCATTAAATATATTTGCAGTACATAACTTAGTATTAGACAATGCAGCATTATATGACTTGGCATTAATCATATTTGTGCTACATGACTTAATATTAGACCATGCAGCACTAGATGATTTGGTATTTCAATAGATAATTTATTATTTGATGATTTGGCAAAAGAATACTTAGTATTGTCAAACTCAGCATTAAATGATTTTTTGCACTGAATAAATGCATTAGATGACTTGGTATTAAACATACTTGTATCACTTGACTTAGCCCCGTATTTGATGACGTGATAGATTATTTATTTGATGACATACTAACAGAATACTTAACATTCAATAACTCACCATTAAACGACTTGGTATTAAGTGCTATATGAGATTTCATTAACAACGATCGTGGATGCAACTACTGGCTTAGTACAAAACCAATATGTTTGAAACTAAACAGACTTACATATACTTAAGGCAAAGTGGTTCTTGAACTTCATGTACACTTTCAAAGAATTCCTATGTGGGCGTACAGGTCACTTAGCAAGTAAGTTTTGGACATTTGCTTCAACATATTCTTACAAATCCACAACTCTGCCTGCCTACAGGTTCTTAACTTCTCACACGCACACAATAGTCGAGTGCATGCAGACACGCACTCATACATCCATATAAAATTCTAACTAGTTCTTTGTCAACCTGTCTCTCTGTCCATCCATCAAATTTTTAAACATACATTTGGTGGAAGTTGAAAAAGCGATGACCCGTATTTAGTGCTTTGATTTGATCCATTTCCTCTTGTGTCAACGTGAAGTCAAAAACCTGAAATACAAATAACATGGCAGAATGACTATGACATTTTTGTGATATGTGATTGACAAATAACTCTGAATAACTAAATTAATTAATATCTCCACATAATTTATGGTGAATGGGTCTACATAGCTAAACTAATGAATACTTCTATATAACTAAATGGTTGAATGGGCCTATATCGATGAACAGTCCTAAATAGCTAAATGGTTGAATGGGTCTACAATCTACATAAAGTGAATTTCGCTCTACATAACTAAACTGATGAATAGGTATAAATGTTTGTATGGGTTTACATAGCTAAATTGATGATTAGCTCTGTATAGCTATAAATGGTTAAAAGTGTGTATAGCATAATTGATGAAAAGCTCAAACATAGTTAAACTGATGAACAGCTCACAGGAATCTCTCCAATGCTGAATTGATGAATAGCTCTACATAGCTGTAAATGGTTAAAAGGTGTACAGCTAAACTGATGAACAGCTCAAAGGAATAGTTCTCCATAGCTCAACTGATGAATAGCTATTATACCTCTAATATAAAGCACAAACCGATGATTGATGAATAGCTAAACTGATTAATAGTTCTACATAGTTAAATTTAAAGATAGCTCTACATAAACTAATGAATAGGTCTACAATGCTAAACTTATCAGTCGCTCTACATAGCTAAACCGATGAATAGTTCTACAATGTTAAACGGATGAACAGATCTACATAGCTAAAGTGATGAACTTTACATAACTAAACCTTATGAATATCTCTACAAAGTTAAACTGATGAATAGTTCTACATAGCTAACCCGATGAATAGTTCTACATAGCTAAACTGATGAATCATCAGGCACAGGAAATAAAGCTTAAATTATAAATTATAATTAAGTGTATTAGATCTCTAATAGCATTGATCTGCAGCGCATTCTTTTATATTCAGTGATAGTGTTTTTCTTAATTTTTAAAAAAAAAATCAAAAGATAAAACTAAGCTTCGAGTTGTTGCATAATTTAAACACTTGTAAGTTCAAAGATCGAAGCTAAACTCTTGCAAGCAAATTGTGCCCATGGTTTCAACAAGCAAGACAGTCAACTAGCAGAAAACAATATGGTGAAAAGTAAGTAGCTTTACCTGTACATTTTCCAAGTACTCTCTTTAAAAGGTGCTTAATCAGTTTAAAGATGCTATCGTCACGAATGTACGAAAAGATTATACATCATATAAAAATTATTGCACATAATATATATCCATACGCCAAAGAGAAGCTTTAAAAAAATTTCAAAAAATTTGTACACAGACAAGAGCGTATCCGTTTAGAGACGAGCGCAAGAATACAAAACCGCACCTATTCTCATATACGAGCATACCTATACATAAACGATGGTTTACCTGTAAACAGACAATAAATGGCGTGTCCGACACTGAAATAGACGTACCTGCACATTTTCTTGTATTCTGCTTGCAGTGATGCTTTTGTTCACCACAATGATTCCTCTCTGCAGAAGATTTCGCAACAGAACCTGGAGCAACAAGTACGAAGTCGTTCATCATATTAAAAAATAATACATCACGTCACGTTCAGACGTATGCGTGTACAGACAATGATGTATTATGATGTCATTTTCAAACACACACTTGTGTAGAAATGAAAATCATTAAAAAGTTACTGAAACATGTATCAGCTTACGAATGATGAAATCATTATATATATATAGGAAGACTGATGAAAGCTAAAGCATATAAGATGATCCCAGTGAGGAACTACATACATAAAGTGACGTAAATGACGAAATCAGTTCAGACAAACATTCATTCAGTGACTAAATCAATTCAGATATACATAAGACGACGTCACTGAGAATATCAATTTAGACCGTGTAAAAAGAAACCAACAACAATACCGTCAACGAAGACTTAGCTTACATAGGAATAAGATTGCGTCATCAACGAATTTCCAGAGTTCAAAAGGAATACAAAAAAGGGAGCCAGGAAGTACATTCAAGCTCGTACATATGACGTCAGTATATTCATGCATAGGATGACGACATTCAACAACCAGTATATATGACATCAGTCAAACTATCAGTATGTATAAGATGACGAAATTCAAGCACATATGACATCAATCACATCAGTATATTCAAATATAAGATGTCATTCAAACACGTACATTTGACGTTAATCAAAATATCAGTATATATTCATGCCTAAGATGATGACGTTCAAGAACCAGTACATATGACGTCACACTATCAGCATATTCATGCCTAAGATGACAGCATTCCAGCACGTACATACAATATCAATATATCCATGCCTAAGATGACAGCATTCCAGCACGTACATACAATATCAATATATCCATGCCTAAGATGACAGCATTCCAGCACGTACACACAATATCAATATATTCATGCTTAAGATGATGACATTCAAGAACCAGTACATATGACGTCACACTATCAGTATATTCATGCTTAAGATGACGACATTCAAGAACCAGTACATATGACGTCACACTATCAGTATATTCATGCATAAGATGACGACATTCAAGAATCAGTACATATGACGTCACACCATCAGTATATTTATGCATAAAATGGCGACATTCAAGAACCAGTACAATTCATATTTGCTAAGCAATGCAATAAAACACGGTGGGTCAGCTCATTCGTCCTGAGAATTGGACTCAATGACGAGGTTCAAACTAGACGTTAAAGCAAAATCACATCAAAATCCAAGCTGTGGACGTGCAACTGAAGAGAATTAATAAATGCAACGAGATCGACTGTTAGGAAGGGATGAGCTGATACATTTCGGGTGGACAAACCTGAACAGAGTTAATAAATGCAATGAGATCGACTGTTAGGAAGCAGACGAGTGGACACATTTAGGGTGGACAGAGCTGAACAGGGTTGTCACGCTGGGAAGGATCCATAAATCCTGAAAACTTGTAGATGCCATGGCGGTTGGCGGTGACATTAAAAGTGCTTTCGCTGTTCCGGAAAGTTCATTCCGCCCCGCTGCATATTTGATCAGAATGTTTAAATAAAATAAAATTTGTTTTTTCAAACAATTTATATAAACTGTAGTTTTACATTATTACAAAAATAATAATTTACCTGGGCTGGGGTCTTTCCATATTTGGTACCAATGTCTTGAAGTATGCTTTCCTGCAATAGAATAGGTTCTCCTTCTGATACCCTGGGAAAAGAAGAAATCAATAAAATTGCATGTTTCCATTAAACATCAAATGATAATTAATCAAATTATGTTGCACATTTTGTGTGTGTGTGTGTGTGTGTGTGTGGGTGTGTGTGTGTGTGTGTGTGTGTGTGTGTGTGTGTGTGTGTGTGTGTGTGTGTGTGTGTGTGTGTGTGTGTGTATAAAACTAACCTTTCGGCAGGTGACTTCAGGGACATGCGGGAAAGAATGGATAGGCTTGTTTGTCGGACCCTTAATATTCGGATGCGATGAATCTTTGTCAACACCGCGCGAATGTTATCATCTCTCTCTTTCTCGCTCTTTCTCTGTTATCATCCTTCATTCTAGATCTTTCTCTATTTATGTTATCACCCCTCTTTCTAGCTTTCTCTATTTATGTTATCACCCCTCTTTCTCAAACTTTCTTTATTTATGTTATCACCCCTCTTTCTCTACCGAGGTTATCAGCCCTCTTTCTCTACTGATGTTATCAGCCCTCTTTCTCTATTAATGTTATCAGCCCTCTTTCTAGATATTTCTCTATTCATGTTATTACCCCCTTTTCTCGCTCTTTCTCTATTCATGTTATCACCCACTCTTTCTCTATTCATGTTATCACCCTCTCTCTCGCTCCTTCTCTATTCATGTTATCACCCTCTCTCTTTCTCTATTCATGTTATCACCCTCTCTCTTTCTCTTTCTCTATTCATGTTATCACCCTCTCTCTCGCTCTTTCTCTATTCATGTTATCACCCCTCTTTCTCTATTCATGTCACCCTATCTCTTTCTCTACTCATGTTTATCACCCCCTTTCTCCATTCATTTATCATCCCTCTTTCTCTATTCATGTTATCACCCCTCTCTCTCTAGTTCTTTCTCTATTCATCATCCCTCTTTCTCGCTCATTCTCTATTTATGTTATCACCCCTCTTTCTATTCATGTATATCACGCCTCTTTCTCACTTTTTCTCTATTCATGTTATCATCCCTCTCTCTCGCTCTTTCCCTATTCTTGTTATCACCCCTCTTTCTCTATTCATGTATATCACGCCTCTTTCACTATTTATGTTATCATCCCTCTTTCTCGATCTTTCTCTATTCATGTTATCAACCCTCTCTCCCTATTCATGTTTTCACCGCTCTTTCTAATTGATCGTAACAAGACTTTAATTCTCGTGGCCAGAATAGGTTTAGTAAACTTTGCAATTTGTAGAACTTAAGCTTTAAAAACAATTTTTATCAATTAAATTCGACGCAAAATTCTTTTTGTAGAGTTTGTCAAACTTTGAATTACACATATCTAAATGGACAGTTAGCCGGTGGCAGGGTTTGTTAACGAATATGGATATTAAACAGTTATCACTACTTCGTAAGAAAAGAATCTGCCATTACTATCTTTCTTATACGTTGTGTCGTGTTGATAGGAAACAATACTATGCAAAATAGTTATTTCTCTTCTTTCTTTTCCCCTCCTCCCTTCTGGAGTCGATCTTCCCCTAAGGCTACTTACATTTTTTCTGGCCGACCGGGCGAACCTAGAGGGGCGTAGGCTGCAAGATGGACGCCGCGTTTCTGGCAGAAGTCTTGGAGCTCATATTGAGGCAGGTAGGCATGACATTCCACCTACATACCAAACAAACGTGACCGGACGCAGAAATGTAAACCAATACGTGTAAGTATTCAACTAGGCAAGCAAGCAAGCAAGAGAACATAGAGTGAGGTTGCAAGTACTTTTGCTTGGTAAAATTTTCATTGTTTTCAGATTGGTCTTAAAAATGCCATATTAATATGATCTTTGAAATTTTGTTTAATATTATTAAATATTAAATATTATTTTTTTAATGAAGACTATTCGCTTTCATTCTGACTGTAGCGAAATCTCGTGTCTGACTGATTGATTGAATGGCTACCCGCCTGACTGACAGACAATCTGCCTGGGTGACTGAATCAAAACTCTTTTTTAATAGATTGAATGAATGATTGATAGATCGACTGAAAATTGATTCAATCGCGTTGTATGCCAGTGTAAGTTAACAATCCCCCAAATCCAAAATTTATTGAAACGGTTTTAACGCAATTCTCATTACAGTTAACAAGAATGATTACACGTTCTTACGTATATTTCCAACTGTCCACTGAGTGGTGGGTTGTTAATGAATGCAGCATTTAGATATTAGTGTACTGATTTGCTGCACGAGTGACAAATACGGAGAACAGTGTATCATTACAATGGAATCTAGCGTAGAAAATGTTTTACCTGATTCAAGACTGGCATGTGACGAGCCATGCTGCAGATGAGATCCACTTGCACAGAATTGAAGTTGCTAACTCCGAGACTTCGCACCTTTCCTTCGTCCACAAGTACCTCGAGAGCCTTGACAAAAAAGGGAAGTAAGCCAGTTTGCATCAGCAATTAGTCTACTAAGGGAAATATATGGTCCAAGTGAAAAATGAATGGATTATCACATAATAATTATATTTAAATATCATACTAAGATCAAACGTATGCGTTATAAGATTTGGATTTTAAAAATCCACAAAGTAGGTTGAGGAATGCATGATGCATAATTTTGTTTGTGCTGTATTAGTATAACAATGGAACTAAAGCCGAGAGTGTATCTGCTATATTTATGGGAAGATGCATTCCTTCATTATAAATGTTTCTCGAAACGGCTACTTTCCTTTATCATAAATATTTTTGCCATGTCTCTAAGAGATCAATTTGTTCCATCAGCAATGAACATGTCATATCTCACGAGCGCACAATTATATCGGCCATTTTCATGAGGTCATATTCCTGCACCACAAAACATACCTGCCACGTCTCTAGACTTTAGGTCTCAGTCCTTTATCAGAAAAATACCTGCCATGTCTCTAGAACAGGGGTGCACAAACTTTTTAGGCCAGAGGGCCAAATTTCCAATTGATAGAGTGTGGAGGGCTGCCAGATGGATGGCTCAGTAGAAAAAAACAACACAAATAATGTGCTTTACATTCGTAATAATGGTAACATCCAGAAGTCCTCCGGGGGCCATGTAGAGCCCTTTCTCGGGCCGCATGCGGCCCACAGGCTGCAGTTTGTGCGCCCCTGCTCTAGAAGGTCACAGTCCTTTATCAGAAACATACCTGCCATGTCTCTAGAAGATCATATTCCTCAATCTCAAAGTTTCCATGTTCGTCCTGCGGGAACAAAGTTCCGTCAGCGCGGTTCTACAAGAGCCAAAACCAATCAACACAACATTAGCAATATTGTAGATTCATTATTATACCCCGTCAAAGAAAATCAAACAACTCTGTAGGCATAAGTAATAGCAGCATCAACAACATTAAAAAAAAATCAAACATGTATGTGACTGACGTTATTTGAAGTACGGTTTCCAAAACTATCACGGCGAAACAATGACTGTATCTGCCCAGTCAGCCAGTAGAAAGGAGCAAACTAAATGAACTTTAGAAATAATCAAGCACAACAGCATTACGAGATAACAACTACACGGTCATACAGAAAGCACATCACAACATTCAACACTTCTCCCCACCACCACCTTAAAAAAAAATAGAAAGAAAAAGAAAATAAAGAAGTTAGAGCTAAAATGATATTATGTTCTCATTCTACATTAAACATGGATTTAGGACTAGATTTGTAAGTAATGAGTGGGGCCAGAGGAGAAGTGTACGAGCTTCGGTAGATAGTGTTTACCGTGCAAAGTTTTACCTTGAAGCCCCAGGGTGCGTGGATCATAACAAGATCGACGTAATCAAGGCTGAGTCTCCGCAGACTTTCTTCAACTCCACTTCGGACAAAATCTTTGTCTAGTAGTGTCACCCACAGCTACAAAGTAGAACAGTTGTACTGTCATGTTTTCCAAAGCTCAAGATTTCGTGTAAGATTTCTTGTTAATAATGTTCGTAAATACTTCGCAAGAAAGTCATATATATAAAGCATATATACATAATTTCTAGTTCAGGAACCTTAGAATGTTGAGTAAATCCAGTGAAATAGACGCTTAACTACTTGTTAAATTCAAGTTATTCAATTAGTGATTTAATTCTAATTCCGTCTCCGACAGTGATCCTCCTGTTTTTGAATATCCTGTCAGTGATACCCTGTTTAGAATACCCTGTCAGTGATACATCTTTAGAATACCCTATCACACTCTCCATTTTTCTGTTTTAAACATATTTACTCTCTAAATGATCATCCTGATTTTGGAGACAATTGTCAGAGATCACTCTATTTTTTAAGTAAGCTGGCAGTGGTATTTAAAAACCTTGTGAATACTATTGACTTTGAACATGATAGTGACCACTGTGTTTGCATATGTCTTGATGGTGACTAACATGACTGTGTGTTATCTCGTTCTGAACATCCTCAATCTTGAACATCTTGATCGTGAATACTGTGTTTACATATGTCTTAATAATGACTAGCATTACTGTGCGTTATCTGGTTGTGAATACCCTGGTTGTCACAACAATTACTGTCCTTATACTCTCTGTAACTGACTTTGTTAGAGAGCTAATAAAACGTATTGAATTGCTAGGATATAGCTGCTGCCAACAGAATCTCGTAATAGATACAATAGTCGCAGGGGCTATTCAAGATTTTGCAATATTTATACTGTACATTTGCTTCAGAATCTACTGAAGACTTGCAATAATAACGCCATACTTTTGCTTCTAGTCTTATTTAAGGACTAAAATACTTCACCTTGCTTTTTGTGGTGGAGTTAATTTGCCTTGCTATATTTTGAAATTTAATTGTTATATAAATTGTTAAATTAATTATCAAAGTGACCTGACCTTGGGCACTCCTTATGATGGTATTTTTGTAAGCGTCAGAGTTGGAGTAAACACTCGAGTTGAGAATATGGTAGAAATTGCTGATGTAATGCAAACTAATTCCAGCTGGGTGAGTAGTTTTTATTATCCAATGGTTATGATTTATGAGAAAGAGACCAGCCAAGAGTAGAGAATTCTTTTGTCTGGTCACTTGAATTTCTTGTGGCAAGAAGTCTGGTCATGAAAGGGGGCCGTTAGCTTAATGGTGACTGGTTGAAAGAGAATGCAGTTAAAGACGTATAAATTGGAAATTTAGCATTTGTTCCCTGCTTATATTTTACAACGAATAAGCAGCATTTCTTTCTGTGCATGATTTAAACCTCCTGGTTTACCGATTATAAACCGCTATGACTGACTATGGTAGAGGCAGAGAGCAGTGTGTAAGTGTAAGAATACACTACACTCCAATGATATATGGTGGCAAGATATGTGACTACATGAGCAATTTCTGGGACAGGGGAGTTACTAGAAATCGCTACAATTGTTATTCTGCTTGAAGGATCTGGTACGGTGAATGAAGTATAGATAGCCTTTATGTTGGAGAAGAAAGTGGGTGGATGGGGCATCGCTAAATATAGATTAAATATGGATTTGTCTTCTCTTTTAGTAAGAAGTTTTCCACCTACGGAAATACTGTGTGACAGTAAATTTTGTCGTTAATGTGGTGGAAGAGAGAAAACGTTTACAGCGCCTGCATATCCGCCAAGTGAGAGAGACGAGTGGTGTCTGCTGGAGAATTATTAATAAAATAAACTAAGATTCTCATCACTTGTAATTAGTTATGAAAGATTAATAAATAATAATAATCATAATCATTAACTACGTGGCGTTGGCGTCACATTTTTCTTTCAGATTCTACTCCTGGACTGTCAATATTAACAGCATACTTTATTCTTGATTTTATTTTATGACTGGTAATATTAACACTAAATCATTAAATCCGATTGTTACTGAAAGATACTTTAATCTCATTCTGCTCTTGCTCTGGCAATATTAGCATAAATCCCTAATTCCAATTTATCCGCTAGAGCTTGCAATACCATGCTGTAATCGCAGTTTCTGCTCAAGGGCTTGCAGTATGAACACCATACCTTTGTGGCCACATAGACGTCTTCTCGTTTGAGCTTTTCACTAGCAAAGTAGTCCTGCAGAACATCTCCAATGGCAGACTCATTTCCGTAGGAGTACGCCGTGTCAATATGGCGGTATCCGGCGTCCAGAGCGAGAGGAAGAACTTCTTTGATTTTCTCATTGGTTATCTGAAAAATTAAAAGAACCTATTTTTTCCTATTTTAACTAAACCCAACACAACATCTAGTGATCTACATGCAGGCTGGCTGGCTGTCGAGGTGACCCGTCAAAACCGCGAACGACAAATGCGCGCCGACAAAACCGCGATGGACAAAAGCGCGCCGACAAAATCGCGCTCTTTGAAATCGACAAAATCGCGCCGACAAATGCGCGCCGACAAAATCGCGATAAACATCACCAAGTAAAGAATGGCAGGAAGTATTATGTATGTTCGCTCTATTACGTAACTTTTTTTCTTTAAACAAAATTATTAAGATTAGATATATGCTTCATTCTTTTCATTACTTTTGTGTAAGAATTATTTGCACATAGTATCTCTTAATATTGATCTTTGATGTATGCTTCATTCTTTTCATTGCATTTGTGTAAGGATTATTTACACGTAGTATCTCTTAATATTGATCTTTATGGTAAAATTATAAGATTTGATGTATGCTTCATTCTTTTCATTGCCTTTGTGTAAGGATTATTTGCACTCAATATCTCTTAATATTGCTCTTTAAACAAAATTATTAAGATTAGATATATGCTTCATTTTTTTCATTACCTTTGTGTAAGAATTATTTGCACGTAGTATCTCTTAATATTGATCTTTATGGTAAAATTATTAAGATTTGATGTATGCTTCATTCTTTTCATTGCATTTGTGTAAGGATTATTTACACGTAGGCCTAGTATCTCATAATAGTGATCTTTAAATAAAATTATTAAGATTTGATGTATGCTTCATTCTTTTCATTGCCTTATTTTGAGGATTATTTGCACTCAGTATCTCTTAACCATTGCTTTGTGTATCGTAATATTGATATCTACGTATGTTATTATTACATTCTTGTACGATTTAACATGTATCATCGCGATTTTGTCGATCGCGATTTTGTCGGCGCGATTTTGTCGGCGCGATTTTGTCGTCGCGATTTTGTCCATCGCGGTTTTGTCGGCGCGCATTTGTCGTTCGCGGTTTTGTCGGTGAACCGGCTGTCGATACTGATGACCATGTAAAATTAATCCAGTATCGTTACTTATATGATTCATGCTAAACTGTGGATTTGTTTTAACGATTATATAGTGATACTGCTAGGTCATTAGTCTTTTATAAGAGTCACTTTTCTGATTCCTTACCTTATTGAATCCTTACCCTTACTTTACTGAACAGTTCAAGTGCCACTTTTTCTAAACCCTTACTTTACTAACAGTTTCAGTGCCACTTTTTCTAAACCCTTACTTTACTAACAGTTCCAGTGCCACTTTTTGGAACACTTACCTTACTGAACCCTTGCCTTACTGAATTCTAACCTTACAGAACTGTTACCTTACTGAACAGTTTACGTGCTTTTCTTAACTCTTACCTTACTAAACAGTTAAAGTGCCACTTTTCTTAACCTTTACCTTACTGAACTCCTGCCTTGCTGAACAGCAATGTCTTTATGTCATTTTAATACAGAAGAGAAAAAGTTGGACAATCTATCAGTTATTATTGTCACTGTAGTTTGCTGGTGTTATTATCGTTGCTGACATTATTTTTAATTATATCTGTTGTGATAATGAGGAAAGAAGCACTACTGGTCGGCGATTAATCAGTCACTCGCTGTATCACCAGCTTGATATGGAGTCGTCAGCACAGAATGCCAAACCTGTTGCCGATAAATACAAACGAGTGACAGTTTAGATAGCTCTCTGGGGACAACGAGGGGAAACGTGTTATTACAAAAGCTCAGTAGTGAGCTTTTCTTCCTTTTTTTTCTCTCCCTCCAGAATACGTTTAGCCACAGAAGTTCCTTCTAGAATGTTTACAGTGCATGAAAGGTTTAAAAAGTCTGGAGCAACAGAAATGACTATTTATTTTTCTGACTGTTTATCTTCATTGTGCACATTTTCCAGTAAGTTAATTATTATTGGCGATCTACACTACAACGATGAGATGAACTTAATGCAGCAAATGTTAAATGCATCAATAAGTGCTTTAAACCTCCCGAAAAACTATTAATTTTAAGAATTTAAAATTACATTCTTTACCCACGAAATGATTGACTTGTAGTAAAAGAAGGAATGTTTCGCTTGTCTGATGAATTCTATTTATCTCATGGTAAAATGACAGAAAGTTCACTGACCCCATTTACCTTCTGCGGTAAGGTCACGGGTCGGCTGAAATATCTTAAATCAATAAAAGCGCTCGTTAGGAGTGTGTGTGTGTGTGTGTGTGTGTGTGTGTGTGTGTGTGTGTGTGTTGTGATGTGAAATGTGTTGCCACTTCATACTGTTCTTGACATTGCAGCTGACGACGATCACCACAAACAATTTGGCATATTGTGTACATTTTTCTTTTTTTTCCACTGAGTACAATGTCTGCTGTCATATAAAAGCTGTCATTTCAAGAATAAAACTCCACATGAATTAATTGGCTTGATTTACTTTGTCTGTTAGGCGAATAAACTATATGTATGAAATTAATATCCGTGTATTGTGTTTGCCTACACAAATCACGTTGGCTAGTTTGCAAAGGTTACCAAAAAAAAAAAAAAAAAGCGACTTAGTAAGTCAACAATAAAGAGCTAACTTACGCAAGAAATTCAATGTATTATGTCTGCCCGTGCCGAAAATCTTCAGAAATTTGATTTGCGATTGCTAGATGCCTATGTCAACAGATACCAATAATAAATAAAATGTACATACAAACATACATACAATCATCATACTTCATAGGCCCTATTTATTACTGATAGTTCTAATGCTGTAAACCTTAAAACAATGTTTTAATAGGATTATTATTAATCGAAAACATTTTTTTTTAAGAAACAAAAATAAATGTACATACACGTTGTTTATAGGATCACATAACAAAAACACATTTACAATATTTAGAGCCTTAACTGACCTGCCATGTTCCGAAAGCCAGAGCGGGGATTTTTCGCCCATCAGACAATATGATCTGTTCTACCATGTCTGTAGCGGTTGTTCTGGAAAGCTTAAAACCGGTAGAAATGAATTACGTTTGCTCAAATTAACGACAGATAAAAACACAAGAAACACGTCAGTAGCATAAATGTCCTTGCCAGTGTCGTCTGCCTGATGATGAGTTGCGAAAGCGGAATAACTCTGACCTAATTTCAATACAAGCCAGCTTTCCAATCACTACTCACGACACAGTGCGTCACAGTTTCTACACTATCGGCGCGTCGATTGCATGTAGTGTCAGGCTTTACTGCTATTCTCTGCCTTTCATGTGATATTAAAAATACAGTCGGTAGAAAAACAAGCAGCAGTACTAACTACAATTTAATAAAGGTCTAAAGTAATTCTTTACTGACTTTATAACTCAGAAACCTTTTTTCTTTCTTGTTGTAATCAGCGGTACAGATAAAATTAGCACAAAAAGGATAGAGTGATTGTTTTAGTGTATTTATCAAGGTTAAGATATGATATCGACAGCCGTGAATTCGCATTAAAAAGGAAATCTGCATGTAGATTGATATGCGAAATAGTTCGCACACAGGGAATTTACTACATCAGTTGGCTCGGTTAAAAAAAAAAATCGTGAATGATCTTTTCGTCGTCATGCAGACTGGTAGTATTCGGTTACAGGAAACAAATACATTACTCTGGAGTTTGATGTTTGCAGGCTGGACGTTAAATGAGAGCGTCACATCTTGATTTTATTTTCATAAACAGTGTCTCCTCTTTATGTATATGAGTGCGTGTGTTGGTATAATTTGTATAATCAATATTCGTATGTGTTTGTGTTTTTGTGTAATTATATATAAGAATGTGCATATGTATTTATTATGTATGTTTGTGCGTATGTGTTTGAATATGTATGATCGTGCTTGTGTATATGTGAATCTATTCTAGATCTACGTGTGTGCTTATGAACTTTTGTGCGTGCGTGAGTGAGTTTGTGTGTGTGTGTGTGTGTGTGTAGCAGGGTCAGCAAAAATAGTTTTCATCTGCCAGTCCTTTGGACCGGTGACCCAGATATTTTCGCCTGTCCGAAAAACCTCTTTCCATCTCTTATAAATATATAATATAGATCACACACACACACACACACACTCTCTCTCTCTCTCTCTCTATATATATATATATATCCGTGCGTGAGATTTAGCGGTGGCGTAGGAAGACGTTTTCTTTCCCCTTTGACCCCTCTTTCAATTGCGAGATTAACCGTTCAATATCTAGGACAGTAAACTGTAGTGCTAGTCATGACCTTATTGTAATTAATAGGATACCTAGAAGTGGGCCTTGGTTTTGAATAAACTGAAATATATATATATATAGACTTAGTTGGCCATCGCCATTTTATAGAGGAAGAAGGTAGGGGGTAAATGCATCATGGTATTATACGCTGAGCAGAAAATTTACCGCATCTCAAAGCAAGAGGGAATACTTTATTTTTCTTTTCTTGTAACTTTAAACTATTTTCTAAGTGCAAGACAAATCATTTATTTTTAAAAAAAACTTGTGTAAAATTGGATTCATTTTTTGTGATGTATGTTCTTTAGTTGAGGTACGATCTTATTTAATGCACAGCTGCTGCATTTTTGTTTAGATATTAATGGGAGACTATTTTCTAACGTTTTCTTTGTGTGGATTTGTCTTCTCTTAGCAGATAAATTCTCTTATTAGGCTATTTGTGTATGCAGAACGGCTAATTTATTATAGGACTATAATTATTGTTTGTGGAAATTATAATTGACGTTAGTGATTAGTATACATGCACTAATTACTCTCAATATTAGTGTACAAAAAACATTTTGTACTTTTGTCGTAGCTAATATTATGACGTCTGTACTTTTGTCATAGCTAATATTATGACGTCTCTACTTTTGTCATAGCTAATATATCGAGGTCTGTACTTTTGTCATAGCTAATATTACGAGGTCTGTACTTTTGTCATAGCTAATATTATGACGTCTGTGCTTTTGAGCTTTTAAAGATATTGCAATCAGTAAAAGCTACATTATATTGAAACTGCTTGGTTATATAATAAATCACATTTATTTGTACAAAATACGATATCTGCAATCTCACTTCATCTGTTTGTCATGAAAGCTTGAAATAGCAGATTTACTCCCTTAAACAGATGTTATATTTTAATGCTCTGCTTGTCATGAAAGAGTTACTTCAAATAGCAGCAGATTTATTCCCTTAAACAGATGTCAAAAACATAATGCAAAGAAAGTGGCCCGCTTGTATATCACAATAAAATGAAAAGGGTAAGCTTAACGATTTTTTAGAATCTTTTCATCAAACTATTTGCTCATTTGCGTCATTTGAGATAATGAGTAGTTGCGAGGTCTAGTCTATGGCCTTGAAAGTGGGTGATGGAGGTTCGAACTATGTTCTACCGATTATGGAATTGGAGGTAATTATTGATTTTTAACCCAACATTCCAACCCAAAGCTAGAGATAGCTACACAGTGACTGCAATTTATATCAATATGAAACACTTATAAAAATATTAAGTATTTTCAGTTCGGCCAATATAATTATATTAGCAGTTAGCTTGACCAGTTTACAGTTGTTTTACACTAAAGGTTTTAATCTTTATCGTTCTTTTCGATTGTCTTTTGTTTTATGTCTCTCTGTTAGCTACTTTGACGATTTTAACAACTTTGCACGAACCATTCACTTTTTCATCTCACCGACCCAAAAGTCAAACAAATCTGTCTCATTTCTTGTAATATCATGAATCCTTTTAAAAAAAAAAAATGAATGCGCACATTAATGTGTATACACTGTTTTCGTGAACCTACCATGATGTGTAAAGTCATGTGTGAAT
Source organism: Sinotaia quadrata (assembly GCA_028829895.1). NCBI lineage: Eukaryota > Metazoa > Mollusca > Gastropoda > Architaenioglossa > Viviparidae > Sinotaia > Sinotaia quadrata. The sequence goes on from CM054180.1 coordinate 21,109,043, forward strand.
AAGACTTATCCGGTTGACACCGTCTGTTTGTAAACAATCCGCCTCGATATTTCTGATTCGCTTTAAGTTTACATCTAAACTGTGCAGCCCCGAAGTCCAACAACTTGCGAAAATAACTTGCGAAAAAGCTTGACGTCATATACTACAAGGACGCTTCACAGCAGGAACACGCCTTACACTTGCATAATATGTACTTCATGCGCTATAATTTCAACTTTGCCGCATCAAACAAACAAATCGACTTACGTTGTAAGGAATCAGGTGGGCATATCATTTTTGTATCACAGATCTGTGTACCAACATTTAGTTTGTGCTGTAAATGCAATTTGCCAAGAATATCTTATAGGTATGTCTGACATATACCCGTTTGTTACTGGTTATTATTATTATAATTAATAATCATAACTAATTACAAGTGATGTAGGAGAAACTTAATTTATGTTTATTAATAATTCTCCCATGAGACATGTACCAAGATCATCTAACCAAGTTTGTGGTTCTCAGGGCCCTGAGATCAAAGAGAGCGGAAGAAGTAGTTTACAAGCTGATTAACATATTTACGTTGCTTGGAGCACCATCCATTTTACAGTCCGACAACGGTAGGGAATTTGCCAACAAAGTGGGGAACGACCTGAAGGAGTACTGGCCAACTTTGAAGATTGTCCACGGGAAGCCGCGCCACTCACAAAGCCAAGGGAATGTCGAACGAGCTAACCAAGATATCGAAAATATGCTGTGTGCTTGGATGCAATATAAAAATACGGTTCGTTCAACTTATGAAAAAAGGGGATTCAGAGAACACCGTACGAAACTCTATTTGGCTGCGTACCCCAAGATGTCTTACAAGATGTACAGACAGAAGAAGAACTGGAGGAAATAAAAGAAAGTGTACAAACCACACAGCTGGAAGAAACAGACCATCTGATGGAAGAGGCGGAGGCTATGCACAAAATACGAATGAGAATGCAATCCACGATGAAGCAAACCAAAGTGGTGGTGAAGACATGGACAGAGAACAGCCTTCCATCTCTGCCACGTGTTGCGTTTGCTTAAAGGAAAGCAGTGGTGCCCATAAATGCAAAAATTGTGGCCGAAACATTCATGCTATGTGGGCATGCTAGTAAATATAATGGAGGTGAGGAAATAGAAGGTTATGGGGCCAACATTTTGTGCATTGCTTGCTTCAATATTCAGAATGCTGTCGAAGGTAAGAGACAATAAAAATCAAATCTGGAAGTACAGGCCAAAAAAAAAAAAAAGAAAATGGACTCTGACAAGATATTCCCTCCTGCATCTTTGGGGGACATTGTTCGAGTTCCTATCCCTGATGTGAACAAGGGGCGCGGTGACTCGCGCAACATGTTGGCAGTTGTTATGAACGTGACGGAAGATGGCTTTTACCGACTTGGAACTTTTACCGACTTGGAACGGCACAAGGAATTTTGAAGTAACTCTATGCAAGATCACGATTCACTGTTTGTCCAAAGGGCTTACTCACAGTTGAAGACGTTCCTGACACCGAAATACATCTTCGATCTGCTGCTACCGCTCAATCCACAGGAAGTGGCTCAAGGATTTGTGAGGTGTATGTGCAAGACTAAGTGCCGAAATTTGCAATGCCATTGTGTAAAAAGAAAAATTAAGTGCAAATCAAACTGCCATTCTAGCCTTCCTTGTTGCAACAAGTAATTCTCCCACCAAGAACATTTTCTTATTAAAGGCCTTTCCAATGTGCACACTCCACACTTTGCCTAAATAGCACGCACCATTCTTTATAACGACTAGGCATTTTATACAATACCTAGGCAAACTATGTAACAACATGCATATTTCACACATTGCCTGAAAACGACCGTCATTGTATACATTGAGCCTGGTGTTCACACATTGCCGGTAACATATCTACTATTCGGGAAATTCTTGAAGGTATATTTATAATGGTTAGGCCCCTTTGCAGGACTTGCCGATTCAGGGAGCGGAGTTTTTCCCTTTCCGGTGGTGCGTGCCAGAACGCATTGGGTGTCGTGATTATGTAATAATCTACTGTCCGGCACTACTCACAGCCCATACAGTGAAATTAAGTACATAAAGGTCATGGCCAAGCCCACTCAACAGCCTTACATTGAAATTAAGTATATAACGGTCAAGGCCAAGCCCACTGCACAACCTTACACTGAAATTAAGTATATAAAGGTCATGGCCAAGCCCATTGCACAACCAATTGATATTAAGTGCAGAAAGATCATGCCTCCTGAAGCTGGTCCAACACATTTGTTGGCCGCTAAAAGAAAGGAGGTGTGTGTGTGTGTGTGTGTGTGTGTGTGTGTGTGTGTGTGTGTGTAAAGCATGTAACTTCTTTACTAATTAAATCTCTTTCTTAGAAATAAAAGAAAATTTCTCATTTTAAAAAACTGGTGTTAAGTGTTGGTTAAATCATAGTAGGGCACACAAAGGCATATGTAGTCTCGTTTACCCATCTTTGCTTTACAATGGCCTTAAGGTAGTTTTGCATAGAACTCTTTCCAAACAATGTCTTGTCATTTATCACTCTTGAATGATGGTAAAGAAATCCATAATGACAGTTTTAGCTTATTATGTTAAGCTAATTTGGTTTTAAGTTTTATCTGCTATTTAGTGGGTGAAAACCAACGCCACAGAGTTAATGGTAATTATTATTATTATTATTAATTAATCAATCGTCCATAACTAATTACAAGTGATGAGAATCTTAATTTATGTTATCAATAATTCTCCAGCAGACACCACTCATCTCTCTCACTTGGTGGATATGCGGGCGATGTAAACGTTTTCTATCTTCTACAACATTAAGTCAACATTTACCATCGCACAATATTTCTGTAGGAGGAAATCTTCTTACTATAGGAGAAGACAAATCCATCTTTAATCTATATTTAGCAAGCCACCCTTCCACCCACTTTCTTCTCCAACATAAGGTTATGAATATGTATAAGAAGGTCAATAAATTTAACAATACATTTATTAAATCAACAATAAAATATACATAAAACAAATACAATGAAATAGATTACTTCACTTGTTTCCATGAAACCACATAATTTCTATATTTCACAGACTTATATCTTAAAATACAATTCAACAATAGTGTCAATACAAATCATAGCATAGTTCTTATCAGAGAACAGAAATGGAATTATTAGAGATAAGTGATAATAGTTTGTATATAACCTGAATTAAGGCTGTCTCAATAGTCTTTCATGTGCTTTGCAACAGTGTCACAATATTATTGTCTGCCATCAACTCCAAGTGTCTCTCTGCACATGTTGAAAACACTTATTCACTACTTATTCTCTCAAGTCAGCATATCTTGCCACCATACATCAATGGAATGTTGTTATCTTCACACTTACACACTGCTCCCCGCCTCTAACATGGTCCATCATAGCAGTTTATAATCAGTAAACCAGGAGATTCAAATAACATAAAGAAAGTAGAAAGGCTGCTTGTCCTTGTAAAAGTATAATTAGGAAACAAATGCAAGGTTTCCAGTTTATCGCTTTATAACTCAATTCTTTCTTACATTCCAATCTCAACTTACAGTTTCCTGCAATAATATTTATTAGCCCAATACATACACACAGCATAATAAATACCCAGCATATCAGAAGAATGTCAAATGTTTAGCATACTATAAAAGAGCATTTTATTTCAAACATTTGTAGAAATAATAATCTACTCACATAATACATCTCTATCGAAAACAAAGTATAACACATCAAAAACAAAAATGCATAAAATATTTCTAAGTCCATTCTCTCTCAAACGGTCAGTCAATTCACTATTAAGCTAAAGGCTGCCTTTCAAGACCGGACTTCTTGCCACTTCAAATTCAAAGTGATCAGACAAAAGCTTTCTCTACAGCATGTAAACTTTTTAATCTCAGCCAATTGGCTGGTCTTGTTCTCGTAAATTATAATCATTGGATAATAAAAACTACTCATCCAGTTGGAAATGGTTTGCATTACATCACCAATCTCTAGCATATTCTCAACTCGAGTGTTTACTGTAATCGACACTTACAAAAATACCATAATAATGAGTGCCGAAGGTCGACTTATTCTGACAATTTAACAATTTATATAACAATTAAGTTTAAAAATAGGGATAGGCAAATTTACTCCACCACAGTGGGTGAACTTTTAATTTCAGCCCATTGACTGATCTCGTTCTCGTAAATCATAATCATTGGAAAATAAAAACTACTCACCCAGCTGTACTAGTTTGCTTTACATCAGCAGTTTCTAGCATATTCTCAATTCGGGTTCTTTACTTCTAACTCTGAAACTTACAAAAATACCATCATAAGTAGTGCCCAAGATCAGTTTACTCTGACAATTTAACAATTTATATAACAATTAAATTTAAAAAATAGGAATAGGCAGATCAGCTTCACCACACTCTCTCTCTCTCTCTTTCTTTCTCTCTCTCTTGTTTCCTCACGAAAATAACGAAAACGAAAGTAGACTTCTTGGTAAACCCTCATTTTGTTATGACGCAAAGCCGCCAACATTTACAGCATAGCCATTGATTATCACTGGCTGTGAAATACAGTGAAACCTCGCTATAACTCGATAACTGGGGGTCTATAAAATCGGATTACGTTAATAGCGGGGTCGCGTTAATGCGTGGTTTTACAATATTTTACTTTTTTCCGAGGACATATACGTGTAGTCATGTCTAGTGTAAAAAATCGGGTTATTATCGAATGAATATTAAATGGAATGCATTATTAAGATATATTCAAAATAATGGACGGATAATACATTTATATGTTATTACTTTGCCTTAAATAGTTTTAGTAAATTTTATTTATTTGTACGATAAATAATACACATTGATCGATAATACCCCGGCTGACGTCATATCATGAATAGTGTATCAACACCATAGAGTGACATCGTGCCATGCAGTTCATCAATGTAATTCCATCGAAAAATCGCACACAGATTGAAAACATTCAATATTTTTTTCACAGATTGTTGTTTCTGAATTCAACGTCTAATATGTACATGTACTTACAAAAATATTTTTTCCACGTACGAGAAAAATACACGTACATGAATTTCAAATTTCAGGAGCCATGCCACGTGTATATTCAAATTCACACGCGATCTCATCCCCCAAATGAAGTTACATTTTTTTATACTCTTTTTTCACGTATTTTGAAAAAATGTCATGTACGAATGAATTTACAAATTTCAGGAGCCATGCTACGATCACATTATATCAGACTTTGCATTATCGCGGGGTTGCACTGTATCATTTTTCATCAGAAAGCAAGTGTGGTCTTGTTTTAATTTTTTTTCCATATAAAATCAAGCAAGCAAAAGATCAAGAGTTATTTAACCTTGTGTTGGTTCGGTGGACGGAAACTGTACAATAAAGAGAAAAGTCCGAACAAGCATTTGTGCTCTAAAACATGGACACGATTAAGTTGACGGTCGTCTTGATTGGTGAGTAAAATGAAATATTCACTCAATGCCTGGTATAAATATTCCTACATATGTACTTAATATGTGAATTTAAGTGTGTGTCTTGACACAAGCAATTACTCCAGTTTTTTCCACCAATTGAGCTAGCTCCTTATTAGCTGTAAACTGAAAGCAATTACTCTGCTCTACATTCTACTCTTGATTGAAGAATATCATATTTGCTCCGCTATCGTTTGTTTTTGTCTCTCCTTCATTGTATCCCTTCCAGCCTTCTGACGGCAGTTTTCAGTGTTAAAGTAATGCAATTATTAATTCTCAACTATACTCCGTAGTTTAAAGTGCATAAGGTACATAATTCATGTGGTATTAGTATCTTTTACCTAGCAACATTTAGTACATAATTCCTGTGGTATTAGTATCTTTTACCTAGCAACATTTAGTGCATAATTCCTGTGGTATTAGTATCTTTTACCTAGCAACATTTAGTGCATAATTCCTGTTGTATTAGTATCTTTTACCTAGCAACATTTAGTGCATAATTCCTGTGGTAATAGTATCTTTTACCTAGCAACATTTAGTCCAGTGTACTTTCGCAACAATGGAATCGGCAAAACGCGAAATTGCAGGTGAACGGACGATCGATTTCCATTTGAAGAAAATTTTGCCCTTTTAATAGGTAGCTAAAAGCGTGCTCCATTTGTTCATCAGAGTGTATCCGTTCGCACTCGAAAATGATTGTTGGTATTTGTTGTGTTTTTAACGTGCTATTACTTTGTGGTGTTGTGTACTATGTATAGATTGCGATGTGTTGTGACGTAAATGTGGGCTGTGTCGGAACTGCAGATGGTGGTATTCAAATACATGTATATGCTGGTTGTAATTGCTGAATGACATGCGCTATTTTGTAAATAGAAGCTTGCTGTTGCTAGTTGAAATTATTGTAAATACGCGGTGTTTTGTAATTACATACTTACTATTTATGATATATCTCTATTTCTTATAATGTGGCAATCTAGATATATCTCTATTATTTATAATGTGGCAATCTAGATATATCTCTATTCCTTATAATGTGGCAATCTAGATATTATTTCTTTAGTTTTTAATTGTTTTATTAATGGTTAGCTATGTTTGATATAAAAGCTGTTGCTTCTTTTCGAAATGTAATTTTAAAGCCGACTCTATGTTCATCATTTCTCTACACTTGAGACATCTATCTATCTATCTATCTATCTATCTATCTATCTATCTATCTATCTATCTATCTATCTATCTATCTATCTATCTATCTATCTATCTATCTCTTAGTCTTGTCGACCGTTGGGGAACACTGAAGACCTGACAACCAGTTTCCTCCATTCCATTCTGTTCTTTGCTAATCTTATCGTATTGTTCAGTTTCAGTCCTGTCCAGTCTGAGATATTATCCTCCCTTCTTTTCCTCTGTCTTCCTCTCCTTCGCCCTCCTTGCACAATACCTTGCATAATTGTCTTGGCAAGCCCTGTTAATCGTTTGACATGCCCATACCATTTCACTTTGACAATGGCCAATAGCTCTTCATAGGGCCCAATTGCTTGCCTAATTCTTTTTCCCATTTCTTCATTCTTGACATGATCTCTATACGAAATGCCAAGCAATCTTCGAAAGCATCTCATTTCAGTAGCTTGTATCCTCCTTTCGAGATCCGCTGTGAGGGTTCATGACTCACAGGCATATAAAAACACAGATACAACCAAAGAGCGCATCACCCCCTCCCTCTTCCCCCCCCCTCCAAACGCGAAAGCGGCGGAAGCCGGAAGCGTTCCCCACATTCAAGACAACAAGAGCGCATCAGTCTGATCTTTGAGCGGACTGAGATGTTTCTGTCTTTCCAAACTGTCTTCAGCCTTGCCATTGCTGTTATTGTCATCGCAATCCTGGACAATATTTCAGGTCTAGATCCCTCGTCTGTCACGATGGCTCCTAAGTACTTGAATTTTTCCAATTTCTGATCACTAATCATGATGCAATTGCCAATGCCACTGGTGTTGCTTGTCATCAAATTGGTCATCTCTGCACTGATTTCCATACCAAAAGCAGTAGCTGTCTTGTGCCATCGCACTACCAACACTAAAACATCACAACATTTTTTTCAAGGTTAAAGACGGAAAGAAGGAGGAGAGGCGATACAACACATTATCTTTAGGCTGAAAATGAATGCTATTTTGCATTTTAAAAAGTATGTAATATTTTGTAAAATTATGCCTGTTATTGCTATGTTTTGTGTTGTAAATATATGCTGTTATCATTGCTGTAAAGTGTTACTTTGGAAATATATGATACTTTAGAAATGTTATTACAACGTGTTTTGTTGTAAAGACAAGTTGCGTTGTAATACATGTCATATGTTGTTTGATATTATGTATTCTGTTGTAGTCTTGACTTGTAATTGCATGGTGTGTTATAATTTTTATTATCTGTCTTATAACTGCATGTTGAAACTAATACTATTAGTCGTCTTGTAAATACATGTTGTGTTGTACTGTGTTGTGTAGCTACGTATTATTGCTAAGTGTTGTACTTTACCTCCTTGCTGTTGTAACATTAAGTTGTGTTGAAAATGCGTTTTGCGTTATAACCTCACTGACATCCCGCTATAACGCGATATTTGGGGTACATAAAATGGGATCGCTTTAATAGCGGGGTCGCAATACATGTACACATATAAAGGCCGATAACTAAGTACAGTAGTGGGCCTGCAATGGTCACGACTCACTTTTACAAAAAAAAATAAGCTGAACGCATGCATAATTTCATATCATTTCAAATTACAGCTAATAAAAAAAGGACATTAATTACTTTCAACTGATTGCGTCAAACCACCCACCGACAGAGGACGGTTGTGTTGCTTCTAAACATTTCATAGTGAAATTTTAAAACAAAAATTATTATTTCGATAAAACCTAGTCGTTTTGTTATAAAAGAATGCTAAATGCACTTTGTGAATGAACATATATTTTTCCTTTACGGACTTTGCCAAGGGACTTAATAAAGGTATCGGGTGTCTTTGGAAATGCACAAGCTTGTGACGTCAAACGAGTGAAAACAAAGACGTGACGGGGTGCACCGCTATCACTCAAGGCGAAAGTGTAAGCGATAATGAAGGAGATATCAAGAATCTATTGTTAAAAAAGATAAGGATTAGCTTCTTATTAACTGGAGTTTGATGAAACAGAAAGTGAAAGCGATAATAAATAAATAACTGGAGATACCTTGAATATACTATTAAGACTTGATCATTATCATTATTCGAGTCTTAGTGTCGTTATGAAACAGAAAGTGAAAACGATTCAGAAATATACACCAAGACGCATGTTATAAGTCAATTTCAGTGGAAGCAGACGACATATTTATTTAGTCCAGCAACACCGCGATTAACCTCTCTGATTAAACTATAATATTTGAATGCATTGCAAATAGATTTACTACTTAGAATGTAGACCCAGGTAATTAAGATTGGCAAATAACTGCTAACGTTTGCTATATAAACATATTTTTTTAAAAAAGCATTGCTGAATTATTAGTTCGGTCATATTCCTATATGCGTTTTTTATCAATTTGATATTATGTATACATTGAAATTTTGTGATGAGGTAGAAATAAATATTATTAATAATAAAATTACAACTTAATAAAATATATAAATAAAGCAACAAATATGCATAAATTATATATATGTTTTAAAAATAATTATTAAAATATTACAGAACCTTATTAAATAAATTAAATATGCACATCTTTAAATGACAAAATGTGATGCAATTTAATTGCATAGTATATAAATTAAGGATTATACACAAAATCGTCTTTTCATTTATTTAGGAAAACAATCATTGGTTTCTGTCCTAATATGCTATCAGCAAATGTAAGTTATGCTTTACGTTTCTTGTTATAATCTCTCAAAATAATAAAAAATAATTTGTCTTTTGTCTGGATTTAAAATTCAACAAAAATAATAAAATTAATATGCAAAACCAATATCTCTAGTGTTTGTATTTTAGTAAAATCAATGTGTTTAAAAGTGCAAATCAGATATATAGAAATAAATTGTCCTAACAGACAGTATTACGTACTACTGAAAACTTCTACTATTATAAAAAGTCTTCCTCAAACTTTTCGTTTTGTATAGTAGATAATTTTAATTTAACTAATACATGATAAAGGTAAGGATTATATGACTGTAATCAATTAAATTATTTAACTATGTTTAAGTATGATATATAAAAGGACATGCTATCCGTGTTTATGTGTATTAGATTTTAAGTGTATTTAATGACATTTTTGCTGGATAAGCTCTGAGGTAAACATAAGTGATCATTTTGATGAAGCATTAAATTATCCTAGCATATAGATCTAAAAATTACTGGACACAAAACTATATGCATATATCTAGATATAGCTTCTTGATCACCTTACAGCACTCATTGTACATTTTGTAGACTTTGGTCACTAGGCAGTAGGCTTGACTTCAACAAAGCTAAACTGTATTTATTTATTGATTGATTGACTGTTTTCCTTCAATCGTGGATTTGAAATCTCATTTCTTCAGCTTAATAATAATATATTGTAAGTTGACAACCAATCTAAAGAAGTGACACATGGCATAATGAAACAAATATTCACTCATCAATATCATTCTCTCATTTGACGTCATACGCGCGAGCTCAGAGTTCTAGAATTTCTTCAATATCACGTGATTCTCGCATTTTCGAGCTGTGGAACACAACCGGCCAGAATTATTAGCTTCTTTCAACTTTTTATTAGTTACAAATATTTTAAAGTGGAGTTTATTGGATTGTTTGTTTTTAGTTGATTATATTAATTTTACACCTTATAGGGTTTAATATACTATGGATTGATAAAGGTTTCAAGAAAACAATACTTACACTTTAAGGGAGCTAATTTCTAGCTGGTTGTCTTCTCTATCGCCCTTTGGGGCACTAACTTTATTTCATCTGGCAAGTCTTTCCTATGGCTCAGGTGTGTAGAGAGGGAGTGGGGGTGTGTGTAAATATTTTTTTGTAAATTATATGTTGCTCTCAGGTAAATTCTCTTTCTCACTCTCTCTGTTTCTTGCTTTGCTCTCTCTCACAACACACACTCACACAGGGCCATTCTCTCTCTCTTCTCTTTCGTACACCCAGTTGCAATTGTCAGTTTGCTGCAGGAAAAGAGTGTTTCACTTTCTAAGAAGTTTACGTGAGTTATCATAATTTTATTTTGAAAATTATTCCGATTGTTCTCAGTTGTGTGAACTACAAGTCAGTATATTAAAGCACGACGCCATCTTTACTGTGAAGTAAAAATGTGAAAACTTGATCACTTTGTGTGTCTAATCACATCTTGTAAAGTAAAACTGAAAAACATGCTACACAATTTGTGTGTCTAATCAGTAGTGTAAAGTTAAAGTTAAAAACATGCTGCACCAATTTGTGTTCTTAATCAGTTCTTGTAAAATAAAACTGCAAAGAAATTATACAACAATGTGTGTGTCTAAGCAGCTCTTGTTTAGTATATTTGTGACAGAGTGTCTAATCAGTTCTTGTAAAGTGAACGCTTACGCAAAACTAAACAGGTATAAGACACACGTAATCGTGATGCTAACTTAAAACAGAACTACAATTAGAATAGTATTGCAGTGGCGTGAAAGTCACTTAAATACGAAACTATCTTTCATCTGGCATAAATTCGAAACCATCTTTCATCTAGCTTAAATAGGAAACCATCTTTCATCTAGCTTAAATAGGAAACCATCTTTCATCTACCATAAATTCGCAACCATCTTTCATCTAGCTTAAATACGAAACCTTTCATCTAGCTCTCCTTGGCACGCCTTGCACTCCGGCAGTGGACACCGTGTGGATGAATAAAGTGCTGACTGACCATTTCTCAAAGGCCAGACACCACGTGACCAATCCGGACTACAAAAATGCCACTATGCGTTTCATCATTGATCAATTCCGGGAAATGGGACTTGACACTCACATCCATGTATTTCCAACGGAAACTCCAGAAGTCAGTACGAATTGTATGGGTGACTAAAATACGTGTTTACATACCGTGCTTGAATGCAGTCAGTCAATGTTCTTTAAACGTAAATTTGCAGTTAATAAGTAATTAATATTATTAAAAGAATATTTCAGGGAACTAATTTATACACTGACCTATGATTAAAAAAAACCAAGAAGTAAAAAAGAAGAGACTTGAGCGAGAACAGGAAAGTCCAGTAAGTACATGAATCAAACAGGTGCTCTGCAAGAAAACAAACGAAATTGATTAAGGAAACAGTTGTGGATATGTTGGAAAATAATACATGTCAGTATATTTTCTTTAACCTTAATTATTAGTTATGAAACTGAAGAAGTCTGGAATGAACCCATCCCCCCATAACATTTAAGAAGACGTACTCATTGGTCATCTCAAAGGAGATTTAGTCATCAGTGGAGTCAAGGCTGGAATGATCTAAGGGTCTGGGACTCGCTCACCTCTATATAATTATCCAGTGAATATTGTTCAGTTAGTCACAGTGTCTAACCACCACTATTAAATGGTGGATACATATTTGAACATAACATGTGAAATTGATAAGACGTTCAGTATGGCTGTACAGTTAGAGTCAAAGGCGAGCACATAAGCCCTACGTTTCTGCAAATAATTTTTCTGTGTGAACAAACGTTCGAAGAAAATGTCACATCAAAGGGTTAATAACTCCTCTTCACAGAAAGAAAGAAAGGAAGGAAGGAAGGAAGGAAGGAAGGAAGGAAGGAAGGAAGGAAGGAAGGAAGGAAGGAAGGAAGAAAGAAATTAAAATACAAATAAAAATAAGCTTAATATAAAAGTACAGGATTAGAAAAATAATTCATTCAAGATGAAGGAATCAAAATATGTTCTTTGAAATAGGTATTTCCTTTGAAAAAGTGAATTGGTATTTTGGAGGAGCGTATCTACGATGAAAAAATAACAGTGTAATCAAACCAATCAAAGCACAACATACAGTCAAACCAATCAAAGCACAACATGCAGTCAAACCAATCAAAGCACAACAAACAGTGTAATCAAACCAATCAAAGCATAACAAACAGTGTAATCAAACCAATCAAAACACAACAAACTGATTAATCAAACCAATCAAAGCATAACAGTGTAATCAAACCAATCAAAACACAACAAACAGTGTAATCAAAGCATAACAAACAGTGTAATCAAACCAATCAAAGCACAACAAAAAGAGACAAACCATGAATAAAAGAAGGATGTGACTAGCAATGATACAGGTAAATTAAGAATGAAATTTTATTATTAGGATATGATAAACTATCAGAAAGAGCCATGGATTTCCAATAATTATTTTCCTAAAAGTTCTGATTTAGTAAAGAATAAAACGAGAGAGTAAGCATGAAATAATAGGTAATCTCACCACAAACTTGATTATCGTAACATAGCAATATTATATACACACTCAGTTCTACTACAGACATTGCAAACGGAAACAAAACGTTTAGCTACAATTTCCAATCATCATCTTCGTCGTCTTCATAGTCATAGACATCATCATCATTTTACACCTCTATTACTTATAATAGTATGGTAATCTCTTTATACTGTAGAAAGACTAGTTCAGTTCGGTGACGTCATCACCAATTTGCACACCCAATAATTATATTTATAATAGTGCTATACGAAAGGAATTGTATATTATTTTAATCCAGCAGACTCCAGGTCGATGATTAGTTGGGAGGAAGGGATGGGTCGAACTCAAATTTCTTTTAGCATAACACGAGTGCCTTAGCAACCACGAGTACCTTAGCACTAAGATCACACGAAATAAGCTGCTTGTGCAAACCGACGTATTGGACTAGTACCACTAATACTGATTGCAGGCAATGTTCCCAAGGTGTGTAGCCACGCAGCTCATTAGAAAATGCCGCGCAGCAGTTTCAAAAACTCCGAGCACAAGTTTTACAAGCAAGCTCAAACTACCGCCAGTCCGCGCACACAGGAAAAATATTAGAGGGAACGTTGACTGCAGGGTTACATGTAAATCTAACGCAAAGGGAAAGACCCAGTAAGAATGGCTGATATGTTACTTACACAATGTTTCGTTTTGAGAAAAAGACCCAGCAACTAAAGCTGAAGGTGATTTCGGAAACTTTTTCAAAGCTAACAAATTATAGGCAAGAACCTTAGCTCGAATTATTTTTAAAATTAAAAATTCATTCTTTTCTTCGAAGTATAATCGCTTTAATTGCTAAAATGATTTTTTTGTTGGTTGGAGTGGAATACAACGGTGAATCGTTTACTTTACAACTACCGATCACTTAAGACAACGACCGATCAGTTAAGACAACGGATAAATATGTTTTAATATAGCATACGTCTCGGACAAGTCAGAAAGTTTCCCGGTTAGCTAATTTACCACGTGTACTCCACTCCCCCCCCCCCTGTTTTCCCTTTCAGTCTCATTCTTCAAAGACTTGGTAGTTTAATTTGATCAATCTCGCTCAGATATTAGTATTCATTCTTATAACTCGCCGGCTTCTTCACAGTGACAGGCTTCTCTTCAAATTCCGTTTTTAATAATGACGTGATTTATTGTACAATATTGATGTCAGAGATTGTCATTAAATAATTAAAATTAAATTCGTAAGGAGTATTTGAAGATATTTTGCTTTTTTAGAAATAACATTCTTAGACAATTCTCTTTTTCAGTTTATAAATATGGTGTAATCCTTAGTTTTATTATCAATTCGTAGGTGATTGGTGTCAATGTGATTGGAATGATCAAGGGACGCTATTTTAACACTGCCGACGACAATATTGTTGGGATTGCTGCCCATTATGATACTATGCGTCACACACCTGGTTTGTTGATCTCTTTTAAAGCTTCATGTACTGCATTTTAACGTGCTCAAATCTATCTATCTATCTATCTATCTGTCTGTTTGTCTGTCTGTCTGTTTGTCTGTTTGTCTGTCTGTCTGTCTATCTATCTGTCTTTACTTTCTCAGCTTTAAAAAAGTAACAGTTTAAGAGATGACAGCTCTGTTTTTATAACATTAGCAAACCTACTAAAAATAAGGACGAAATGAGAGAAAGAAAAAAAAAAAAAAATCAATAGAAAATGTGCTCGAACTAGTTACCTTTTAATTCTAAGTTTGTTTTACTAAATAGATTATAAATAATAAATAAATTATAAATTATACTAAATAGATTATGATTTTAGTTTCCCCGAGTCATAAGAAGTAAAGTTTCCCCGTTTAAGAAGTATTCTTCACTACAGGTTTAATAAAAGTTATTATATTAATACACTTATTGAGGAGTAAATGTTACAGTTTGCTAAGGTTCCAATGATTGCTATTGTTACTGGTGCACCGTTTAGTGAACTAAAGATTGATACAGTGATAACTTTATATTGATTGTTATTAATACTGATGCACTTGCGGTTGAGAGGAAGGTTGCATTTTACTAAAGTGTCAATAATTGCTAATAATGCTGGTGCATCAGAGATGTGCAGTAAGAGTCATAGAAATGACTAAAGCCTTGTGCAGTAAGGGTCATAGAAATGACTAAAGCCTTGTGCAGTAAGGGTCATAGAAATGACTAAAGCCTTGTGCAGTAAGGGACTTAAGCCTTGTGCGGTAAGGGTCATAGAAATGACTAAAGCCTTGTGCGGTAAGGGTCATAGAAATGACTAAAGCCTTGTGCAGTAAGGGTCATAGAAATGACTAAAGCCTTGTGCAGTAAAAGTCATAGAAATGACTAAAGCCTTGTACAGCACTCAACAATGACGAAGGAATAATGAAACAGCTATGGTAATTAGTGAAATAGAAAATTAATTTCTTTTAATTATTCAAGTTATAGCGACAGTATTACAGATATTATTCTGTAGTATTTTTGGAAACTAAAGTTTTAATGGCAATTGTGCATGCATGATTCATAGTAATTTTATCTTAAATCTCAAGTTTTATTAACAATGTTACAGCCATTGCTCGCAGTATATTTTATTTAGAAATTAAAAAAAAATTAATGGCAGTGGTGTATGCATGGTTCGTAATAATTTTGTCTTGATGGGTCCAAATTTAATGATTATAGTAAAGTATTTTAAAAAATAAAATCTCACTTTTAATATGGCGTATAATAAAACTTATTATAAATCTCACGGGTTAATACAATGGTTTGTGTGAAGTTAAATTTATTTCCCTTCGAGGCGCGAATGACAATGGGGCGATCTTGGTATATGTAATGTTACATCATTTCTCTCTCAGGTGTGAATGACAATGGGGCTGCCTTGGTAAATGTAATGTTACATCATTTCTCTCTCAGGTGTGAATGACAATGGGGCGGCCTTGGTATATGTAATGTTATATCATTTCTCTCTCAGGTGTGAATGACAATGGGGCGGCCTTGGTATATGTAATGTTACATCATTTCTCTCTCAGGTGTGAATGACAATGGTGCGGCCATGGTCACCCTTCTGCAGACAGCTCGCGAAGTCGCTGGTCAGCTACAGCGTAACCACACTGTTGTGTTCTTTGCATTTGACTTTGAAGAATGGGAAAATCCAGGTAGGTATAACACCTATCTTGGTAGTACGTGTAACATATACATGTTATCACTGATAATAATCAAAACACTGAAACTGTTCTTTAATGCATCAACAACAAAACAAAGCCAACATAGTCATTCAATCGTTGTCAGTTTACACACGTGCTAATTAATTTCAGCAGTTCTTTATAAGTGTGCTTCTGAACTGTCTAGGTAGTACGTCTCAGATCGCTTGTACCAGTATCTGCTGTGGCAGCCGAAAGCTGTTGGACCAATGGGTACCCAACTTTTGGACTACACAAAGTCGATGGCAGGGTGTTTATGTCATGGACACAATCCTAAACTTCAATGGAAGCATCCAATCGCAAAATTTCCCTCGAGGGATTGAGCAGGTTAGAGTAATGTTTCTGTTATGTTCACTTCTGACGAGTTTCAAATTATAGATCTGTGTTCACAAGGAAGAGTTTCATATACCATAAATAGAACATTTTTTCTAATGAAGGCAAATGGTTAGAGTTAATGATATAAACAAGACAGGCCCTTAGAAAAATCCAAGCAACAATAAAAAAAATCCCACCACCAACTCTCCAAAATAAAAATACAAAACAAAACTATAAAAACACGCCAAGCATAAACTCGTCGAAAATACCAAACAAGAAAGTCCCTACTCAATGAAGTCCACAGAGGAAAACAAAACAAATGAAACACGCCAAGCATAAACTCCACATAATTACCAAACAAGAAATACCCTACTCACTGAAGTCCACCAAACAAAACTTACTCTGATGCAAAAACAACGAAACTATTTACGAAAAAATGTGATAAAGGAAAAAATTACTTGGTGGGTAATGTTTTGATTTATTATAGTTTATAATGTTTGTTCTATGCCATTCCTGTTTAAGGATTAGTACCATAGAAGAGGTAGCTATCTACAGCTATCTACATTTTTCTTAACAGTCTACTCACTAGTGCCACAAAACTTTCATATACACAAATAATTATAATCAAGAAATGGCAAAATCTCAACATTCAAACTAATAAAACATATAAAGCCAATAGACCTGCTCTCTGTAGTGCAGTTGAGGTCTTTCAGTGCCAACTTAAGCTTTAACTTGACTTATATATTTTAATCACATCCAGGTTCTCCTAAAACTAATAACTCTCCCCCTCACGCCTACGAACGCGCTCGTGATGTCTATGGTACTAATTTTGGTCATACGGGCAACAAATTAAATTAAAATCACGATCTCTGCCCATACTTGTCAATCAAATATATATATTTTTGGCTCTCTCTACAGGAAGTGTGAATAAAATGGTAATTCTAAGTAGTAAAAAAATAGAATGTTTTAATAGTAATGTATGTACACTCCTACAATTACAAATATTACCTCTATGAAAAATAAATAAATAAAATAAAATTTTCCTGAGTATAGCAGTAATTTGCCGTCAATGTGATCTCGTAGATTAATCGCGTTAAATGTTTATAATATATATTTTGACTATCCAATTTGATCATATAGGTTGGTCACATGTTAAATGTTTATATATTGTTCTGACTAATCATTGTGATCTTGCACATTGACCACATGATAATTATTTGTTGTTTATGTATAGTTTTGACCAGTTACTGTAATCACGTAGACTGACTTCATGTTAATTGTTTATGTATAGTTTTGACCAGTTACTGTAATCATGTAGACTGACTTCATGTTAATTGTTTATGTATAGTTCTGATTAGCTAATGTGATCTCATTGACTGACTGCATGTTAATTGTTTATGTATAGTTTTGACCAGTTAATGTAATCTCGTAGATGTTAAATGTTTATTTATAGTTCTGGTACTTGCTGCTGCGATCGTGAAGACTATAGGTATAATTTTTCAATTTTTAAAGTACACCTAGTCTGATTTAGACTTTAAAAAATGTTTCAATCTACTCCGATTACAGATATTTCCAGGCCCAGCCCAGAGCATTAGCTCTGATGGAGGGCGTGGAGACTTTCTGATGGTGGCCGGTCGAGAGGTAGAGACAGACCTCGTTAATGCTTTCTCTAACGCTTGGAAAAGTCAAGGAGACGTGAAGTTTGAGGTATAACCCAATTGAGTTTGTCTGCTTTTGGTTATTATTATTATTAGTATTATTATCTTTGCTTTTCACGACTTCTGTTGACTTGTCACACATAGATTTCTATGTATGAATTTTGCTACTTCGTTATGTCTTTTGGTGTATTATTATTATTATTATTATTGTTATTTGTTGTTGTTCTTTTGTTTCTTCTTCTTCTGTAATATCCAGTTGAGTTAGACTACTTTATTAAATTAATTCATTGCATAGTGACGTCCTCTGATTTGATTGGGTTTATTAAATTAGTCATCAGACAGTGATGTCCCCTTGATCCATTCTAGTGTATATAATTTATTCATTAAACAGAGAGACCCCTTTGATTTAGACTATATTATTAATTTTTTCCTTAGTTGATGCTATTCGCCTGAGTTAATCTAGTTTAGTACATGAATTCATTAGACATGGTGTGATGCCAATGCCAAGTAGTTAATGGTTATTATTATTATTACATCCACTCTATATCATAGTTACACACAGTACACACATGTATATACATGCACACTCACACACACACACACACACACACACACACACACACACACACACACACACACACACACACACACACACACACATTTTAACATTACATTTATTGCAAACAGTATAAATAGAGTTTACCAAGAGTAATACTTAAGATGTCAGATTCTCATACATGTAAATTTTTTTGTTTGCGATTCCCCACCCTTAACTATCATGTAAGAGAGAGAACTCTGCAAAAATCGAAGGCCAATTCACGTAAACTGAAATTTGCTCGCTATTATCACAAAGACAAAAGCATTCTGTAAACTAGCTACGCACTATACTTACACGATATGGTTATTTTTGTAGTTCTTAACACTTTATTTTACATACGATAAGACTTGAAAGAATGACACATAGGCATGTTTCGACACCAATCAACCCAAACTTAACTTCTGATGGTTTACTGGAAACAATCAACCCATATTTAACTTCTGATGGTCTACTAGAAACAATCAACCCATACCTAACTTCTGATGGTCTACTGGAAACAAACGTGTCCTTTCTTGCCAAGATGCTATGAGAAGCTATTATAGTAAATTATGATCATTATTGTACCATAGTAACAATTTTCAAATACTTTAAGAAAATTTGACTGTCCCCTGGCACAATATAGGTCATGACATTGAATCTTTAGACGATGATGTCCTCTTGATCTTGTCTAGATTATTGTTACCTGGACGATAAAATACGAAATTAAATAACTCAAAACGGGTTGCGAAGGAAACCCGTATTCTGTATAGTAAGGATTAATTGTTAACAATAATTACTCCTGTTTTTTCTTTTTGAAAATACTGATTTAGGTTGAAAGTTTCATCGTTCCCCAGCTCCCTAACCCTCTGCCCCAACAGATGACTGAAAACAACGAAATTGTAGGACAAATTATGCGTAGCGACCACGGCCCCTTTTGGATACGTGGACTGAAGGCTGTCTTCATCACCGATACAGGTAAATTATCATATCCTTCGGTAACCATGTTGTGCTGGGTACGAAAAGGAATGCGACCAAACTAATCTCGTTTTGAAGTCTTGTTTTAAGCACAGGTATCTGCATATAGTTATGACAATAGGAGTTAAAAACAGAAGTATGGTGACATTTCATGGCGAGAATGATGTTGAGTTTTGCTGACGTTTTGGCTGGCATTTCTTTTCTTGTTTATGGTGCTTCTGCAGCCGCTGTTGATGATGGTGACTGTAACGTTCTCATTGATGAGGATAGTAATGTTCTTGATGATAATGACAATAACGTTCTTAATGATGCAGACAGTAACGTTCTTAATGGTGATGACAGTAACGTTCTTGATGAGGAGGACTATAACTTTGTTGATGATGAGGATAGTAATATTCTTGATGAGGAGGGCAGTAACGTTCTTAATGATGAGGACAATAATGTTCTTAACGATGAGGACAGTAACGTTCTTAATGATGAGGACAGTAACGTTCTTGATGATGAGGACAGTAACGTTCTTGATGATGAGGACAGTAACGTTCTTGATGATGAGGACAGTAACGTTCTTGATGATGAGGACAGTAACGTTCTTGATGATGAGGACAGTAACGTTCTTGATGATGTTGATAGAAAAGGCGGTCTTGATGCTACCGTTGATGAAATAATTGTTTTTAACTGATGATTATAATCATAATTATGTTATGGATGATATTTACCGTTTATACGGCCTGCGTAAGACATTAATATTGTTTTCACATCCACAGCTGACTTTCGTGGATACATGCATGGGTGCTACCACAACATGTGCGATGAGTTGACAAAGGTGTCGTCAGACATGCTCAAATTTATCGCAAAGACCTCTAGCACTCTCATCTCGTTGGTGAACTCCATGTCCCCGGTGGTCCAGGGCAATACGTCAGCAGGTAACGTGGCAAGTTTGCCAAGTGAGATATATTCTGTCAAGTCTTTCATTTGTAGTTTTATATATGCAGTTTTGTCTTTCATATATAGCCTTGTACAATGTTATCTCTCATATAGGGCCTTGTATGTACAATGTTATCTTTCACGTAATCTTGAATACACAATCTTATCATTCATATATAGTCTTGTATATACAATCTTACTTTTCTGTGGAGGAGTAAATTTGCATATCTCTATTTCTAAACTTAAATTGTTATATAAATTGTTAAATTGTCAAAGTGACCCGACCTTGGGCACTTCTTATGATGGCATTTTATTGTAAGTGTCAAAGTTGGAAGCTGGATTCACACGCCAACGTAATCTAGTAGAGCACAGTAGTCACCGTAGCATGATGTGACAAAGTAAATAAAAAGGCCTACTTCTCTTCAAAAGTCAAAGTAAGAAAATTACTAAATTTCAGGCATATTAAATCTATAAACGTCTTTCAAACTACATGTACTATATTAAAGGCATATTTCATCTATAAACGTCTTTCTCTCTTATAAAAATAAACAACTTACAAATCCTGGAACAATTTCGTTAGCCCGATACACACACAACCTAAGAAATTTAGCATCGATCAAAATTCACAAGTATAATGTACATCGTAAAAAAATCCGTGAACATAGAAATAATGGTTCAATTACTTGTACATTCTCTAATTCAAATCATAGATCAATAGTAACTAAGTACGAAATATTCAAAGTCCATTCTTCCGTTATCAGTCAGTTAATTTACCATTAGCTAACATTTGCCTTTATGACCAGACTTGAGTTATGTTCAAATTCAAAGTAATTAGAATAGAGTATTTCTTCAACAAAGCGACTTTCAGTACATCTCCATTGGATGAATTTGTTATGAACAAGTGTGAGACTACTAGTCAGAAAAACTACACATCCTGTTGGAACTGGTTTAGTTTGCATCAGCAATTTCTAGCCTATCTCCAACTGAGTTGTTTGCTTCGAACTCTGACACTTAAAAACATCAGCAAAAGCAGTGTCCAAGGTCGGGTCACTTTGACACTGAATAATGTATATAACAGTTAAGTTTAGAAATAGTGATAGGCAAATTTACTCCACCACACTGAGGTTATTATTGTATTTGTATAATAATAAAATATATTTTAAGAATTAAAATACTGTAAATATTTTTTGCAGCATCGCAAAACCAAGCCAGTGCATTCTTGTTAGTGGTGCTAGTCCTGAAGTTGTGTGCAGTGCGTGGATGACGGCTTTGCAGTTCGGTTTTGGCCCTTTATGGAGTGCCGTGTGCAGACAAGCCTGCCTAGAAGACAAAGCGTACTAAAGAAACAAACAATGATAAATACAGATGCTAAGAAGTGTTAATAATTTCAAGTACTGCGTGTATCCGCTTATGACTTACATCAACTCCCACCCCCCACCCCCATTGTCATCATCGGCCAAACCCATTCACTCGCCTACTCATGCCCATTCATTCCACTCACCCATCCATCTAAATCTTTCCATACACCTAAAACTCCAACCCTCCAAACATCCATCCACTCACACACCCTCGTTCATCCAAACTCATCCATCCGATCATCTACTCACCGACTCACAACTACCAAAGTAAACCCATCCAATCCACCCATACACATCCATCCCTCCTTTCTCCCACCTAAACCCGTCCACCCATTCATTAACTCACACACCTAAATCCATCCATTTATCTACTCACGCAAACTCATCCATCCACATTCCCGAAATCAGTGAGCTGACCAAACTAATCTACTCACACATTTAAGTGATCAACCTCACGAAACCATTCATCAATGCCTCCACTAAACCATCTATCTATCTATCTATCTATCTATCTATCTATCTATCTATCTATCTATCTATCTATCTATCTATCTATCTATCTATCTATCTATCTATCTATCTATCTATCCATCTATCCATCCATCATAAAAGGGTCCCAACAATTGCGACGAATGAATATTTTGACTGATATAATTGGTATTCTATTTTAAATATTAATTTTCTATAAGTTAATAAGCATAATAAATAATTAGAACTTTATAGTTATAAAGTTACCGTGGTTTGATGTATTTATTTGATCCAACACTCTGTGAGCACATTATTGTGTCTTTCTGAAAGTTTATCATGAACCTTTTGCTTGTTATTTGTTTTTTGTCAATGAATAAAGTGGTGAAAATAAAAATGTTCTTTATCCACAACTTTCCCGATCTTACTTAAAATATATGTCAAGGCCGGTGACGTTTGTAAATCCTCGAGGCTTTTTAGGTCAACTGCCAGTTTTGTGGAATTGTTACTGAGAAAGTATTTTGCTTTGAGCCGCTCTTTAGAAGTTAGTAACTTTTAGAACCTCACATAAACACAGATACTTTCAAAGTAAAGATTGTATTTACAAAAAGATATATTAAGGGAGACAATCAGATAGGTTAGAATTGCCGCATTAACTTTCTTTTCCCAACTTCAACTGGTATGCTTAGATATACGTATTTGTAGCAGACGTCATTGTCCGCTGGATACCAATCAAGCACCAAACCAAACCTCCAACTGCAACCACAACCTGCACTCCCTGAATACTCGTGACGGGAGTCCCTCTGGAGCACTACAGATCAGAAAACGTCTGAAGATGAAATGATCCACAAAAGCTCCAGTGGTGACGTAACAAATCATAAGCGTAACCACCACCCATGAACAAATCACTTATCTTGAATGCTTGTCCAGAATTTCTGGCTTTGATTCGGTCAGTGCACAGGTTGAGGTTATGTTTGGTAAAGTTACTTAGAAACTCTAGGAATTTCAATCCGGATTTGGAAAACCATTTTATTTTCTTTCTTCTTACTATTATTGCCTTGTGGCTACTTTAATTTTGTTTGTTTGCACTTGTTAATCTTACTCGTTGCATTGAATAAATTTGTTGTTAATTGTTAACACTTCCACTTCCGTGTTAATAATTGCTTAAGTATGTATGTGAAATGTTTTGTACTCAGAATAGTCTTGTGCTAAGTGCGTTCATCAGTATTTTGTAAGTATATATGTCATAGTTTAAGTGTCGTATGGTATATAACGTGTTGTACTAAGTACGTAAATATGTGTAAAAATCAAAATCCTTGTTATTAAATTAATATTTTACCAGAGTATTATTCCTTACTAACAATTATATTTGTAGTTTGTTAATTTGTTTGTAGTTTACTATAGACAATTACTGTTTTCTTGTGTAGGAAGCTATTTTAAACTTCTGATTTTAGCGAAATAATCTCTTTTTGAATCTTTTATCTAAACCTGTGCGTGTGATGAGAGCACTAAATAGAAAGATCTTAATCACCACTCAGACTTATGGCTGTTAGATCTATAGGCCACTAAAGGAGAGCTGTGCCGGACACCAAACTTGCACAAGCAATCTTTGGTTATAACTGAAAATGATTTCCCTGAGGTAAGTGGTGAAGAAATCAACCAGCAAGTAGGTGACCAGAATCACCTCTGCCAGGCGCCGGGAAAAGATGGCAACTAGGCGAAGACCACGTCAAGTGCACTGAACCATGTTGCAGTCGGGGGTTGGAGGGGAGAGGACTGGAGGTATCGGTTCAGTCACAGTATCAATTTGTGATGGGGTGTACTCTGGTTGTAGAGTGTTTGGTATGGGTCACGAGATGAAAACAACGATGATGATGGAGGACAATACATCTCACCTTCCACGACAGCCACAGCAAGAGATGACAACTTGCAACACTGTGTTTACAGCTTACTCGAGGCTTTTATTTATGATGGTACACTGCCAAACTCTGTCTCTCTTTCACACAGCTTTCTGTATGCATACAGGTCACGCTTACGATTTGTTACGTCACTACTGGAGCTTTCGTGGATCATTTCGTTTTCAGATCTGTAGTGCTCCAGTGGGGCATGCTCCCGTCACGAGTATTCGGGGAGCACAGGTAGTGGTTGTTAATGGCTGACATGATTTCTGTGGTGAAAAGTGGGGTGGTGGGTGGGTAGGGGAAGGCCCTGGGATATTCCTTTTTTTTCCCCCTTTGTCTGCAGTTGTTGTTGTTGTTGTTACGTTTTCTTCACTATTGGGTGAGCGTGGTTGAAGGCTTTCATCTATGATGTTCAAGCCTTTGGAGGCGCTCGGCCAGGGCTTCGCATCCTTCTCTTCGTCAAGGGTGCGGGTGGGGCCGTCTTTCGTCTCGTCGGGTTTTTAAAATTTTTTAAAATTATTTTAATTTTTAAAATTCCCCCCCCCCTCTTTTTTCCTTTAATGGAGCCACTCTCCCTATGGTATGGCTGCTGTGGAGTGAGTACTGTAGTGTATTTCGTCTTATTGGGTCCGGCGTTGTATTAGATTGTGTGCAGGTTTAAAAAAAAAAAATATTACATATAACTTATGGTGTTTGTGTCTGTTAGGTATTTTTCCAGTGCTTTGTGTATTGTTTTTTTGGTGTTTTGGTGGTGGATATAGAATCGTGTGTTCTGTATAGGGCAGCCCGAGATTTGTTATTACCTGACTCAGATTTTTCCTTTCATCTGCGTACTGTATGCAGCTTGTGAGGAAATGTGCGACCGTGTTATCTGTGTGACATTTATAGCATCGTTTAGTTTGGGAGTTGGGGTGGTGTAGAAGTCGTGTTGACTTTAGTCTGAGTCTGCTGATGGCTTGGTATGCCAGCTTATTTTTTGTTGCCGGGGGAGGGGGGGGGTAAAAATCTTGTTTATCACAGCTTGTATTTATGATGTATACATTGGCGTTGGGATGGGTTTTCCCTTTGTAGGGCCGCTCTTTGCCCCTTTGTCGGCTGTCATTTCCTATTATTCCTATGTGGCTGGGGATCCATAGGCAGCTTGTTGTTGTTGTTTGTTTTGTAGTTTTAGAATGAGCTGTCTGATGTTGTTCATGTTATATGCTCTCTGTGTGTTATATGGGTTGTTAAGGGCCTTTAGTACAGAGAGTGAGTCGGTGATTATTAGTTTTTGGGGTGTGTGGGGGTTGTGTAGACCTTCTTGTAGCGCCATTTGTATCACTACCTTTTCGGCGGTCATTATGGAGTGTGCGTTGTGTCGTTTGTACGTGTAGAGGTAGTGAGGTGTGAGTACCGCTGCTCTTGTACCTTTGTTTTGGAGCCATCAGTATAAATTTTCTGATGGTCTTGATATTGTTCGTACAGGTGATTTAGTACATTTGTCTGCAGTTGTTGTTAATGTAGGGGGCGCTTTCGGCTTCCGCTTTTGTCTGCAGTCTCGTTGCCTGTGATTCATATGTGACTTGGTATACATGAAAAGGATGTGTTTATGTTTGAGTTAGTTTATGAAGATTCTTATTTCATTTATTTCTTGTTTTCCATTTGGAATGTGTGGGTTGGCAATTGCTTGTAGAGATGAGCATTAGTATGTTGGGTGGAGTATGATGGAAAGGGCCATTGTAATGGCTGTTAGTTCTGCTGTCATGATTGAGTGGAGTGGGTGGAGTAGTTTGTAGTTGTAGAGGCAGTTTTGTAGCTGCCCCTGTGCTTGTAACTTTTTTGGAGTCATCGGTGTATATGTTTGGTGTCGTCTGGGTAGTATTTGTTGATGTGTTGTAATGCTATTTGTTTATTTTGAAGAGGTTGTATATGTTTACTGACGTTTCGTAGTGATATATCGATTGGGGGGATGTTTACTTCCCAAGGGGGGATGATTGTAGCTTAAGGTCGTTAAGAAGGTTTTTGAGTTGATAAGGTGGATGATAGTGGTCTCTGTCCACTTAGTCTTTTTTCCTTTTGGATGTTTTAAACCCGTATCCACTTTTGTCCCAAGTAGTAGTGCATTGTTAGGAACGCTGTCTCCAAGTTGAATTCTGTTGGCCCATATTCGTAGAGTTTGTTTGTCCCTTCTTTCAACAGTTGTGAGTTCGCCTGTTTGTTTGTCCCTTCTTTCAACAGTAGTGAGTTCGCTTGTTTGTTTGAAGAGTTCTTTCAACAGTAGTGAGTTCGCCTGTTTGTTTCAAAAGTTCTGTATTTTCCGTGCTTGGTAGGGCGTAGATGCTGGTTCTCATGGCTTGGTTTTGGATGATTTGTAGTTTTTTTTTTTTTAGTTCTGGGTTGTTTGTGGAAGAATATGTTGTGATGGCCTAGTCTGTTATGGAGTATATGAGGGCTTTGGAGGTTAGTTGGAGAGAGTGTGTGTCTGCTCCCCAGTCCTTTCCTCTTGTCATCTTGCGTATGTTCAGTGTTTTGGTGGCCTTTTGTGCTGTGATTGTTATCTGTTCGTTGAAGGTGATGTTGCTGTCAAACACCTACAACCAACCAAGCATGAAATATATTCTGAAAGCCCTGGTCGCAAAGAGAACCGCAGTAGACAATTCAGACACAGACGAGTGAAACCGGTATTAATTGATTCTGCTGTGCTATCTTACTTTGGTTTACATATAATTTACTCTTAAACTATTAAGAATTATGTAATGCTTTTACCATCTAAGGAAACTACTCTAAATACTCTTTAAATACAACACTTTCCTAATGAATAATTTAAAAGATAAAATGTAAAATAAATTAAATAACTATTTTCATGTGACATGTAAAAACCATTCTCGCATGAATAAATATTAAAATGCATTAAGAAAATAATATAAACTAGCATACAAAATTTTATAAATACAAACTATTCCCTATCTAAATACATAAATATCAACTTTAGTTAATAAGTACCTAAAGTATTGTACAACGATTAAAATATGCAAATTAACATAGCACTACACATTAGCAGTGACAAGTTTACTCAGTTAATAAGTGCTTAAGGCATTGTACAACGATTAAAATTAACACAGCACTACACATTAGCAGTGACAACAAGTTTACTCAGTACATTGCCGCGCGATTTAAACAAAGCGAGCTAATTGTCCTACAGTGCAAGTGAAAGGAAATGGGGTTATACACACATTCCCACAATATCATTTCCCAGTGTGTTCTTTGCCAGTCCACGAAAAAGCAGGTGAAGGCGTGTGACGTCATCGACAGGGCAAGAAAAAAACAGAGATGAAACTTTGATTCAGGTCATGTTGACATTTGAAACCTTAAACTGTCCTTACTCTGTGATGTGCATTATTCGTGTTGTCTGAACATCATTTGATTGAAGTGACATTGTTAATGAATATTATTCACTCAAGGTCGAGTCTAGGAGTCTCTGGGGAGAGGTAGAGATAATTTTGAGGAATTCTCTTATAATCAGTTACTGAGAGAGCCTCTTTGGGCCTGATGCTACATTGAACAATCAATGTATATATATATTGTTTGTGCATTTCTTCATTGTATATTTCATTATTTGTACTTGACCAATTTTGAATTGCTGTGTAGTGTGTAGTTAATTATAACTGAGAGGTGTTATTTATCACAGACGTGTAGAGATGATAATATTTTCAGAATTAAAGAGACCCTCTCGTCGTTTAAAAAAATCTGTCGAACTTCTTTTCTTGGGGCCCCTAAGTTTCACAGAGCTCTGCGTTACGGAAAAAGCATGCATATGTCGGGTGGGAGATAGGGGGAGATTTATTAACTGATTTTGCATGCATGTAGGTGCATATAAGTTAGAGCACCGGCTTCCTGGTATTAGGTTTCAAAGTAAAAAGAAAAAGACATCTCTTACTACAAATTGAAGGATATGACTGATTGAACTGATCGGTAGATGTGTTGAATGTCTATCTATCTATCTATCTATCTATCTATCTATCTATCTATCTATCTATCTATCTATCTATCTATCTATCTATCTATCTATCTATCTATCTATCTATCTATCTATCTATCTATCTATCTATCTATCTATCTAATTATCTATCCGTCCGTCTGTCCATTAATCCACGTATGAAAGGAATGTTGGTGGGCGAAACAGAAATCCCTTGTACTTGTCAAAACACGCTAACCACTTTAAGTCAAGAAGATCACTCACATATATTGTAAAATTAAGAAATGCTCATGCGCTTTGCCGGAATGCATTCCACTTCAATGGTTGGCCTCTCCGCAACAAGCATAACCTCACAGCAATGATGTAAAAGTAGTCAGTAAATGAAGATCTGTTACAAGGGGAGACAATTGAGTCAAACTAGTTTAGTTGAAGTTAGTTCAGTTCTATCGTTGTCATTTTGTCAAGTACACTGATTTCGAATAGATACTACTGTCCGTAAGTGCAGAATTCTTCTCTATGTGGAATTAATATAAACTGAGGCAGACAAGGATCATAGGTTAAAAGGAGAAGATATAACCAACTAAAGGGAAGTGTGTGTGATTGACCAATCTGGTGTAGTATTATAGCGGAGGTCAGAACTTGGCACCCTGTAATTTGTATGCACACACACACACACACACACACACACACACACACTACACCGCACCCACTCGAAACAATACTGACGCATTGCTTTAGTAAATTTACAATTAACACCACGTCTTAACACGAATCATGGCCGCTATGTTTATATTAGATCTCTAGGCTTGTGACGTATCATGTACCAACTGAATTATAATCCACTGAGCGATCGTGAATGACGTAAAATTATTTTCACGTCACTATGAAATTACGTCATTGAAAAATATAACAGTTTGCAAGGCTGGCTAACTTCAACTAATTAACAAAGAAACAGAAGAGGTTCTGGCAGGAAACTGACCTTCACGATCTGCAAAGAGTGGTCATCTATTTGTGTGTCCAGTTAGAGAGAACTTTAGAGATGTAAATCATTGTTGCAGTTGGATGTGCTTATTTATTATTTGGATTTGGATTTGTGCATGAAGTGAAATAAAATGCGAATTCCTACAGCAATGGCTCCTTGAGTGTTTTTTGTCTCCCTCGCTCTCTGAGCGTTGGGCGTTGGTATGACTGATGTTATCATCCCCATTCCGATGACCCTTCACCACTCTGGTTCAAATCACTTCGTATATACTCGTGACTTGTTCCGAGTAAGGGCGCCAACCCTCCAACGAAAAAGACACTAAAACCAGACACTTAGAACACTTCAGTTATGCATGGAGTGGAAGAAGAGGTAGGGGGGTAAGTGCAAGGTGTGCTCCTCCACTTCGGAAAACATTGGCAGTAAGCTACGATGTACTCACGTGTATGAAAGATTAATCTTTAGCTTACAGAAGTTTTACTTAGGGTGATGGAAGCTTCCGACCTAGGTCGATTTCGCTGCCTGGCACGAGGTGTGCTGCTGTTGGGAGAGATGTATGATGATAGTCAGAGTAGAAGTTGGTCGACTGAGGAGTGGTGAAGATGAATGGTATGATCCAAGGGTTACGGAAGTCTTCATAAAACTGATTTAATACATTTTTCTTCTAAGACGTTCATGACTGGTCTAGTACAGTGGCAATTTAGGTCATCATTGAAAGGTCTCTTCAGTTTAGGTCGTAATTTTGAAGATCTCCTTTATAGTTTAGGTTGCCACTGAAGTGCTCTTATTACCTTTAGTAAAGATGTTCGTAGTTTTGTATTTTAAGTGAAGGATCTCAACTGAGTGGTCACAGACTAATACAGTTACTACCAATATGATTTAAACTTGTTTACCTGAAGTCAGTTATGCGTAATCAGTTACTACCAATATGATTTAAACTTGTTTACCTGAAGTCAGTTATGCGTAATCAGTTACTACCAATATGATTTAAACTTGTTTACCTGAAGTCAGTTATGCGTAATCGCTATCGCATTACCACGATACACCACTGTACGCCAAGACGAGCATCCTGTTGAGTGATGTCAACAACTCGCCAAGACGAGCATCCTGTTGAGTGATGTCAACAACTCGCCAAGACGAGCATCCTGTTGAGTGATGTCAACAACTCGCCAAGACGAGCATCCTGTTGAGTGATGTCAACAATTCGCCAAGACGAGCACCCTGTTGAGTGATGTCAACAACTCGCCAAGACGAGCACCCTGTTGAGTGATGTCAACAACTCGCCAAGACGAGCATCCTGTTGAGTGATGTCAACAACTCGCCAAGATGAGCATCCTGTTGAGTGATGTCAACAAATGGACGTAAAGCCTGGAATAAACCATACACCCTTTCCATCCACCCCTCACCCTATCTCATACTGTCGAGCCTCCGTCCATCCACTTTCCCCAGCTATATTCCATACTTTTCCTACCGCCCGTTCACGACCAATTAATTGTATTGCGAGTTACTTAATCAACGAAAACAAGGATAGTCGTATTTTTTATTCACGTGCTTGTCTCTCCCTCTCCTCCCCACCTCTGTCTTTCACACGCTTACACGCTTAATGTAAGGGGGCGCTTCCGGCTTTCGCGTTGGGGGAGGGGGGAAGGGAGGTACCTTCTTGCTGCGTGCGTCCGTTGCAAACATGTCTGGCCGGCGAAGGCGGACTCCAAACCGGTAATCCGTGTACTGGGGTTGTTGTTGTTGTTGTTTCTGGCGGTGAAGTTGTTGTTGTAGCCATTCCTGATGTTAAAGTGGGGAAGAGGGTACAGAGCCCAGGCTAGTAACACACCAGATCTGTACCTAGTGTACACATGCGCCCGGGTTGTTCAACCTCCCATCCTCCTCAATGGTGGCGTTTTCGTGGCTGTCCCAGGTGTCCGTTGGGAAGTCCAAAGGTGGGTGTTGGTGGTCAGTGTAAGTGGTCGAGCATCAGCTGGATCAGAACGGCCATCGGGTGGTTGAAGTAACCCATGGCGGGTACAGTTGTACATAGTACTGCCAATGTTGATGTTGTCGATGCTGTTGTTGATGGTATCTGCGTCGCTGTTGTGGCTGTCGTTGTGGCTGTTGGTGGCGCTGTTGCGGTTGTCGGATATGTTGAGGTGGGCGCCGTCTTTTTCTTCTTTGGCTCTGTTCTGTTGTTGTTGTTGTAGGCTGGCCTTCTGTTGTTGTTGTCGCCGTAGTTGATGGTCTGGATGGCGTCAGTGGTAAAGGTGAGAGGGGGGTGCCTCAAGTTACCTCTTCCAACGCCGTGTCAACTTCAGTATGTGGACATTTTCTGCTTTGATTTCTCTTCCCCCCCCCCCCCTCGTTTCGACGTTTTTGGTCTGAGTATTATCTATTATGCGTGCTGTTTATTTTTCCTTCTTTCTTCTCTGTTGTCGTCTGTGTTTTTCCCCTCCTCCTCCGTTGTAGTAGTTGGGGACTGTGTTTTCTTTTCCTCACTCACAGTATGTGGTGTCTGAGAAAACGCTTACCTGGTTTTGTTCTTGAAAGTCTGTGTCGAGTTGACTTTTTTCGTTGGTGGTATTTTCCACACAATGTGCGTATTGTTTTCTTTGTCACTCGTGTTGGTAGATGTTTGAGTCTCGTTGTCGGTACTTGTTGGATTTTCCTTCTCCGTTTTTAATTAGGTGCCAGTCTGGTGAATTATTACTGCTTGCCGTATGCCAGTCTGGTGAATTATTACCGCTTGCCGTATGCCAGTCTGGTGAATTATTACTGCTTGCCGTATGCCTTCATGGTTCCCTGTGACAAATAGTGACGTATTAGTTTTTTGTACGCCATCTTGGTTTTTTCCTCTTCGATATCGAGTGTGAGGCATAAGTTGTAGTTACCATGTTCTTTGTCTTGAAATTCTATATTCATGGCCCAGTGGTGGCCTTTTATTCCCACTTGTTCAATCCGCCCTGAAAAGGGTCGGCGTGGTTAGTGCTGGTGGTTTTGCTCGAGTATGGCGTGTTTCCATTCTCGTCCGTGTGTCTTCGTCGGCGATCCGTTGCGAAATGTCTAAGGAGAAAAATGAAAAATGAAAAAGCGCTTACACGCTCTCCAAGAGTGTACTATGTACTTGTATCAATACAAAACAATGCCAGAAGTCACGTGACATAAGCAGACGAAAACATAAATGAACAGCCAATGAAATACAATCTTAAATAAGGCCTCTCGCGCAGTAAACATTAGTAACGGAGGTGAAGTTTCACTTTGATTCTGGTCAGGGGCGCATACACATTATTTTCGGTTCTTTCAAGTAATAGCAAATATAAAAATATCATAATATTAGTGATTTTAAACATGTACCTGTTTGGTTTTAAAACCATCCTGATCATCGGTAAGTACGATAAAAATCTTTTCTTCCCTATACGTCTTTTCTTAGTTTGACCTCGCCTTTTCCGAAACACTGTAGTGATAATTTATATATAATCGAGTACTTGTTGAACTAAATTAGCTAGTAAACGAATACATTTTTGATACTTTGATAAACTTTGAAAACTGTCGCTTCAACTCAAGTTTTTTAGCTCTTATTTTTGGCAATCTTTATCTATACCGATTTGTATTGGATTCAGCTCAACACTTCCTGCTTCAAATTATTTTTAAAATACCCCAAACTGTGCTTGCTATGTTCAACGATTTATTTCAACGCTCAGACGTGGCTGTTCGGCACACGACAGAGGCAGAACTAAGCGTCACGGATGAGGTCACTGACACTGTAAAGAAACTTAAGTTCGTCACAATTCATGTAAGCTGTACAAAAGTCATGAATAGATAAACAGCTCATAAATTTTGTTAAGTTTAAATATATGTTTTCACCAATAAAAAGAACATACTATAAGTATTAATAGATACTACTGCTATATATAATTTTACTTTAGACTTTTAGTTTAGATCGATCTCCAATTAAAATAGGCTGACAAATAAATAAGAAGATATTTGTGTAAAACTAACTGGAAATAAATGTTGTAAATAGTTTTGCGTTACCATTGTATCCTTAGAGGTTAATACATATCATTCTAGCATGAGCATAATTAAGTATAAAATTACAAAGACAAGTCTGCTTACAAGTAGTGTTTCACATACGTCATAATTAGGCCTTGCTAAGGACAAACTTTACAACATTCACCGTCATTTCGCATACTCGTTTTATACTAAGAAATTAAGATTAAACCTACTTTAGCTTCCAGTAGAGAATGCATAACTTTGCCACAAGTTCATTAAATTATGTTTGATGCCTTTGGTAGGGGTCCTTTATGGCGTTTATGCGATGGGGTAGGTTCAAGTCGTTCACGCTAACGGGCAGCAAGTTTCTCATCTCTTTTATTCAGCTCATGTACTGCAATGTTCACACACACACACACACACACACACACGCGCGCGCTAATTATTCTATGATGTCGACCTTCCCTGAAGATCCTGTAGGCCAAACACAAAACTCTAGCATGAAAGGCTTCTAAAGTTTTCTTGATTTCAAAAACTAAGAGTTATAACTAAAAATCAAATATAAAATAAAACTACTATAATTGTACTTTAATACACAAAACTTTCGTAATACATAATCTAAAGATTTAGACCCACAATAAAATAAAACGTGTTGATGGGCTGGAGGAAAATCATTCATACACACGTGATTTACAAAATACACAAATACAAGATCATTATTCTTCATATAAAAATACGTCAATTATAAATATAAACTATTTCCTATCTGGATACATAGCTGTCTATGGTACAAATGCATAGCATAATAAAGAATGATTCAAAATATGCACACTAACACATCATTATAAATTAGTACTTGTAATGTTTACTCATACATTACACGCGATTTGAAACAAAGCAGCACCTCTTTACCCATTTGTCACGGCGCTCCGTGCAGATGATGTCTGCCCGCTAACATAACACTCACAGAGGCAAGTGAAAAAGGCTATACCGAGATGGGCGGCAAACACCACGCGTACGTGCTCGCCCCTTCCTCTGATACGGTCGGTTAGTAGCTGATAAAGCGTTAGTGTCCGACCTAACACATTTAATTTACCATTCACTTCTACACTTAAAAGTACAAATCCTCTGCAGTCTTGACAATCAGTAGTACCGCCGTAAAATCCAGACTTTCTGCTGAGGTATTTTCGATTAGATTAATCAGTTCTGAAATGCACTTGTTCTGACGCAACTTGGTCATGTTATGGGATCCACCCTCAATCATCTGGGTATGTTGTTACTGGGTCAGCTTGATCAAGTTATGGGACTCACTCTCAGTCATTTGGGTATGTTGTCACTGGCCCAAGTTGACCATATTATAGGACTCAACCTTAGTCGTCTGGGTCTGTTATCACTGGGTCAACTTGATCAAGTTAAGGGACTGTTACGTTTCCAGTATTTATTTATAGACCCTGCCTAGGATTTTAAGGACTTTAAAATATGATAGATTAACTTAATTCCTTCTCTCTATCCTAAACAGACTGGCTGCCCAAATTATCATTTGACTAACTTTAAAATGTGTCTTGTAGTGTAGACAACAGATTTACAAACTGACAATTTGCGTACAAAGCTGGCTTTGGAGTCGTTAAATTCCTCTAAATTAATATGCATACGTTACGTCATTCAGCTCATTCGCCCCCATCCAAAACCAAGAAATCTATAGGTCTATTATGCATAAAAATGTACTACAAAGAGGATTAACAATTAAAAATAAGATTTAATAAAGTTTAACAATTTAACAATAATCAAATACGAGCGCGAAGTCTATTTCTTAATTCGGCACGTAGGTGCTTTATCGTTCTCGAGAAAAGAATGCCCAATTGTTTCTTATGACTTTTAGTCATCCGAGTGGTACTCAGCTTTGTGTCTTTGTGTCGCCTGGTCTTTTAATCCAGTCCGAACCGGGTCTATCTCACTTGTAGTTGCGTCAGCGGAATGCACGTGGCATACAATGGAAAACTGTCTCTCAGTTTAGCCCGCTTGTTGAACTTCGTGAATATAGACAAGCATGCGCCTACACGTCGGCGTTGCTCTGCAATGGTGGTGGACTATGGAAGAGTTGAACTCACTCAACAGAGTTCAAAAACCGGCTGGTACAGGAACCACGAGTAAACGTGAAAGACGAAGAAGAAGACCGACCTGGAAGCAAAATGTGTTCCATAATCATTCTGCTGGCACATTCGCTACCTAAGCATGATTAGTTTCAAATGCTCGAATTAGAAATTCGACTAACG
Source organism: Sinotaia quadrata (assembly GCA_028829895.1). NCBI lineage: Eukaryota > Metazoa > Mollusca > Gastropoda > Architaenioglossa > Viviparidae > Sinotaia > Sinotaia quadrata. The sequence goes on from CM054180.1 coordinate 21,144,521, forward strand.
CGTCGTTTACAATTTAGATTAGAAAAATAATCTTCTCACGCATGTTACATTTAACAGTGCATGACGTATGAATTATCAAATATTTACAACGTTAAAATTAGAATTCATACAAAGGGACAATTCAAATCAAGCAAAGCGCTTCACAATTTACAATTAAAATTACACGCAATAATTTGAATTACATGTGAAATTCATGTTGAGCGCAGACACTCCTGGCTCTAGTGAATTTAAAGTCAATATAAATTAAAGTTACAATGGAAAAGAGTTACAATGATTTATATTCCATAACTTATAGGTTTTCAGTCATTTCAACGAACTGTGCTCAAGTTATATAGCAATACATAGCAATACATAGCACAATTACATACATAGTTCAAATATGCAAAATATACAATCAAATAAAAGTGATACCTTAGTGAGAAGTTGAAGCGTTATCTCATCAATCGCGTCGGTCCGTTCCTATATGACTCGCGAGTAAGCGACGGTACTAGCTGACGTACGGTGTCGTTGCTTCTGGATCTCGGAGTGCTATACGGGTGCGTTTTAACCATATTTATAAGAAAGCATAGAGCATATCACGTGACGGATCGCGTGGCATGTAGTTGGTTCTAGAACCTAGACAATGGGCCTAAAGTTACATAACGTCCTGACCTCTTTGTTGGAAGGTTCTCGATCACGAGAGAACTTAAACAAAGGGTTTTCAAATCTCAATATTTGAAAAACAAACAAGTGGGTCAGAAAGTCAAGACATTTTAATCAGACTGTGACAGGGACCCACCTTCAGTCATCTGAGTCTGTTTTCACTGGCCCAGGTTCATAATGTTATGGGACTCACCCTGTCATCTGGGTATGTTGTCACTGGCCCAAATTGATCATATGTGACTCACCCTCAGTCTTCTGGGTCTGTTATCACTGGGTCAACTTGATCAAGTTAAGGGACCTACCTTCAGTCATCTGAGTCTGTTTTCACTGGCCCAGGTTCATAATGTTATGGGACTCACCCTGTCATCTGGGTATGTTGTCACTGGCCCAAATTGATCATATGTGACTCACCCTCAGTCTTCTGGGTCTGCTGTCACTGGGTCAACTTGATCATGTTATGAGACCATGGGAAGTTTCTTTCTTGAAGAAATATTCTATTCTAATCACTTTGAATCCAGTCTGTTCATGAAGGTGAATGATAGCTTATGATAATATAACTGACTGATAAAAATAGAATGGACTTTGAATATTTCATACGTTTGCTATTGATCTATGATTTGAATTGGAGAATGTTTTATATAATCGAACCATTATTTCTATGTTCACTAATTTGATTATGTTGCACATTACACTTGTAAATTTTGATTGCTGCTAATGGGCTAACGAAATTGTTGCAGGATTTAAAATGAGTTTAGAGATGAAACATTTAATTTAATGCTGCCTTGAATTTACTTTTCAGAAGAGAAGGCCTTTTTGTTTTACGTTGTTATGCCATGCTATGGTGGCTATTGTGCTCTACTAGATTGCATTGGTGTGTGTCATCAACGCATCAGCAAAACGTGTTGCTGTAAGTTGACTCCGTGAATTCTGTTCAAGTGTCAATACAGCAGAAATTTATGGCTTGAGTTTTATCTCGAGAATTCACACACAATTATTTTGATGTTCCTCTTGGTGTGTTGAATAATTCACATGGAAATTCAAGGACATTCCTCCTGATGTGCTTGATAGCGCTTGTGAAATTAGGAAGATTCTCTACTTGGAGAGCGCATCAAAGATTCTGTAACATTCCTCTAGAAAGGACATATGGGACAATGCCTCTTTATGAAAGGCAGTGACTTGTTGCAAGCCACGTGATTGTGAAACACGTGCCAGCGACAGCCGCCATCTTTAAACTGTTTATGTGCATTGACTTTAATTATTTCTCTGAACCTCTACTCTCATTTCCGTGATATATCCACGAACTCGATTATATATTATGTTAACTGACTCCTAACATCTATGCTAGGATAAACTGAATTCAGTATTAATTGAACATTATTTTGAAGTGCAGAATGCTCTTTTGATTATATTCATAGGTTGTATATTGATTGTTGATTTAATGTATATTGTGGTGTAGGCATCACAGTAAGAAAGAAAGAAAGAAAGAAAGAGAGAAAGAAAGAAAGGGAGACAGAGAAAGAAAGAGAGAGAGAGAAAAAGAAAGAAAGGTTGAAAGAAAGAAAGGTTAAAAGAAAGAAAAAAAGAGTTTCTGGTAAAAGAAAGTTACTAGAAATTGCTTCATTGTTGCTCTGCTTGAGGGAAGTAAAATGGCGAAGGAGCCCCCGTATTAGTCTGGAGAGAATAGCAGCTCATGGAACACATGGAGAATTGACAATTCTATTGTGAACAATAAACTTGTGAAACTGTTATAAAAATGCACAAAAATCTATTGCAGCATCGTCTAGATGAGTGTATGTACAAACTATTATCGCTTATCTCACTATATCTCTATTCCTGTTTTCTGATAAGAATGATCCTGTGATTTATATTGACACTAATCTACTGAATTATTTGTTAGGATATAAGACTGTATATGCTTTGAAATGATTCGAAAGTGGTTTTGTGGAAATACTGATGTCAAAATAATCTTTTCATTGTATTTGTTATATGTATATTTGATTATTGATTTAATAAATTTATTGTTAAATTTATTGATCATCTTACACATATTGATAACCATATATTGGAGAGATATTGGGTGGGTGGAGGCTCGCTAAATATAGATTGAAGACGGATTTATTTTCTCCTTTAGAGTGAGTAATGTGAAGCCAGCTATCTAGTTTAAAAGACTGCCTGTCACAAGCTCCTGTCCTCCATTTGCCTGATTTCAATGAGGAATTCATACTCAGAACATATGCTAGTAATGCAGAAACATGTATCCAGTTGCTTATTCCAGCTGTACATTAAATGCGGCTGCAGAAAATTATTCAACTCTCAGAAAATCTCAGAATTGTCTGGGCTATCCAGAAATTCCAAGCCTATGTATATGGCAAGCATTTTGTCATTCAGATTTATATATCATCCTCTTGCCTACTGATCAGACTATACACTGACCCCACCCATTGACCAGCCTGTATAATGATTCTGCTCAATCACTGACCAGATCATTTTCTGACTTCATTGATCACACCATTTTCTGACCCCAGTCTCTGATCAGACTATTCTCTGATGCCACTCACTGATCAGACTGTACGATGACTCCACCCACTGATCAGTCTGTATAGGTCCCACTCACTCATTGACCAGATTATTTTCTTACCTCACTCACTAATCAGAGTGTATTCTGACCCGACTCATTTACCAGACTACTCTCTGACACCACTCACTGAATAGACTGTATATGCACCCTGCTCCCTAACCAGACTGTACAATGACCAGACTGTTGACTGAGAGGCCAGAGAGGATTAATAGGTGGAGCCCAAAATGCAGGAAGGACAGCTGATATCTGTAGAAGTATGTGGAGACTAAATCAACAGACAAACAATAAAGAAAAGAGGTTTTATCGTAACTTGCCTCCCAACCTGCCCCCTTCCTGCAGATAGCATTTATGTTTGTGTGAATGTGTGATAAAGTGTATATGTGAAGAACTTAACTTCAACATAATGTAAGCTCGTCATCCAGCATCTTCTGGTGTGTCTTGATACTTCACTTATTGGTATTTTATATACACTTGGAAATGTGGAAGAAGTTTCAGCTGCGGTAATTACTGTAGGTAGTCCTGGAAAGGTCAAAACAAAATGTATTAAAATTTAATAATTAAGCAAATGAATACAGTATCACATTATCAAGACCAGTGTAAGTGAAATTATCATTTGTTTGAAATATTTATAAACATATTTGAATGTTAGCAGATGAAAATGACCATGAGAGATATCCAGTCCTAACTAGTACCACTGCTAGATCTACACCACATTTTATTTCTTATGTATGATTTCTTTCTCTTGGTTACATAGTGCTACATGCAGTAGCGTGCAGCTGTGACGTGGACACTGCATGGATGAAGCAAATTCTAACCGACCACTTCTCGCAGGCAAGACACCACGAAACTAACCCTGCCTACAAGGCCGCTACCATGCGTTTTATTCGCGACCAGTTCCAGGAAATGGGGCTTGAAACACACATCCACAATTTTTCAACCGAAGTGAGCACTGTAAGTTGAGCAAAGTAAAAAACAAAACCCTTAATCATCATCATCATCGTCACAACCACCATCATCACCATCATCATCATCACCATCATCATCGCCAGTAACATCAGCACCAGCATCAATATCAGCCACATTCTAAACAGCTCTATCTGGTCAGCTAGCTGTTCCTGATGGTTGATTGGATCTCACGTATTCAAACGTTATAGTGTTTTTCCTCATGGATGATGAGGTCACGTGTACTATTTTACACTTACTCAAGGATGATTATAGAATACTGGTGTATTCTAATGGCAGAGAACTTTGGATTCATTATACAGCTATAATTAATCAAAGTAAACTTTATAGCCCGACCCATATTGTATTATTTCCACCATTTCTCCTCGTATCAGCTGACGAATCCAAGGTGTACATAATGGAAGATTAACTCTAAATTGGAATGGTAGTCAGAAAGATATTTTCTTTTTCAAAGTTTGTGTAGATTAAAAACAGATAGGTATACATGAATCCTCGGATGATCCACAGCAGTAGACAGCTTGAAAACATATGGTGCAAAATATTTGGGGGCATTGTCTTAAAATGTACTTAAAGAGTATTTGCTTGTGAATTTTGTCGGCTACTTTATTGTGAAGGGGGCGGGGCGGTGTTAGATCTACTTTTACCTTCTGAGATGTATTGATGGATGTAGTTTTGTAGGTTGTCCCATAGTGGTTTACAGTAAAATCGAATTAATAAAACATTATATTTTTTCAACCAATTCTAGAATAATTTGTATCTGAATAAAATTTCATTAGGTTCATGATTCTTGATTAACATATCCGTTTGGAGATGGAAAGATAATCCGAGAAATAGGATTCAAAGGTTTAACCATGGAACGTGCATGTTCATACTAACACAAGGGCACTTTTCAGTTAAACCTAGGCTGTTTGGCAAGTAATTCATTTGAATATATTGTGAGGTTTTTATGCTAAAGTTGTTTCAAATCCAAGGCCTGCAAAACTTTCGTCATTTTGAAGCTATCAGTTATGTATTGGTTTTGGACGGACTCCACTCGCCTCACTGGATCTGAGGAAATCGATCACTCAATATTGAAACTCGTCAGTTGGCGCTGGTGTGGGGCGGACGGCGACATATGAGATACTTTCAGCTTTTTATCTTAATTATTTGCCCTATATCTGCGTCTTTCATACGGTTGCAACTTTGTTCAATTCTCATTTCAATATTCCTAATAGTTTTGACAAAGAAGTGTAAATCATAAAGTGACAGGCAAATAAATGTGTCTAACCCAGTGCTTAAAATGCTTGTATAAGTTATGGCAAATGGATATAAATTATAAGGTGACACTGGAGTGTATCTTCTCATTCAAAATAGATTTTTTTGAAGTATGTGTACGATAGCTGAGCACTTCATACTTAGTTTTATGTGTACGACGAAATGCTTTCATCGCGCACTATTCTTTTAGAAAGAGTGCTAAAAATGCGACCTTAGCACGAAGGTCAAAGATACAAAGTTCACATTAAATACACCAGGGTCGCACTATGACTTACAATCGGGCCAAATTGTTTCCTAGTTATACCGATTCTGCTTGCTCGGACACAATCATGGTGCACAATGCCTACTCAAATACCAGTTAAGTTGAAGGAATATGGCCTTCACAGAATTCCGAAAGATCCCAAAAGACTGTGGTAGGGGACACAGTTCTCTAAAAAGGACAGATCGAATTTCTCCGAGCTGGTAAAATAGAGACAGTACTGTGTTCAGCTCATTTTCTGTCTGTTTACTGACCAATACACCAAGCCGATGTTTTAGGAAGATTTAGTGTCACGCTCCAACGGTTAAAAGAGGAAGCAGTACATTCTATTCAATCAGAAATATGCAAATTAGCCAAATTAGCCAATTAGCCAAATCCCGCCGAAAGCGAAAGTACGATGATACTTTCTTTGACAGTACTGTTGCAGCAAAACAACAAAACAACAAAACAACAGAACTAATAAAGCGATCGTGAATGTAAGTTGCAAACATCATTTTCGTGATGATTTTCTTCATTCAGTTGTGCATACAGCAGGCCTACATATATTCATTGTCAAATAAACTAAATAAAGAAGTAGCATACAACAGGCCTACATATATTCATTGTCAAATAAACTAAATATAGAAGTAGCATACAGTAGGTCTACATATATTAATTGTCCAATAAACTAAATAAAGAAGGAGCATACAGCAGGCCTACATATATTAATTGTCAAATAAACTAAATATAGAAGTAGCATACAGTAGGTCTACATATATTAATTGTCAAATAAACTAAATAAAGAAGTAGCATACAGTAGGTCTACATATATTAATTGTCAAATAAACTAAATATAGAAGTAGCATACAGTAGGTCTACATATATTAATTGTCAAATAAACTAAATATAGAAGTAGCATACAGTAGGTCTACATATATTAATTGTCAAATAAACTAAATATAGAAGTAGCATACAGTAGATCTACATATATTAATTGTCAAATAAACTAAATATAGAAGTAGCATACAGTAGGTCTACATATATTAATTGTCAAATAAACTAAATATAGAAGTAGCATACAAGTAGGTCTACATATATTAATTGTCAAATAAACTAAATATAGAAGTAGCATACAGCAGGTCTACATATATTCATTGTCAAATAAACTAAATATAGAAGTAGCATACAGTAGATCTACATATATTAATTGTCAAATAAACTAAATATAGAAGTAGCAAGCTTTTAATTAATGTTATACAAGTTAGTATAAGCTCATGTAAGTTCGTGTATTAGCCAGTTTGAAAATAACTAATGTATGCATTTCTCTTAAATAAACATATCACACAATAAGGAATTAATTTTTTTTAAAGTAGCCATGAATCAATACTTGGAGTCACAATGTAATTCATGCGACAAATTGAGTCAAAATGAAAGGCTGAAATACCTGCACACTACTGGCTGACCTGGATATAACTGCTTCTCGTCTGAGAACTGCTGAAGAAAGATTTTGCCTGGTTGATTGGGGTTATTTTTAGGTTCAAATATGAATAGTTTTAGTAAATATTTTCTTCTTCTGAAGCAGAAATTTCCTCTTCACTTGAACTTGAAGTCATTGCTGGTAGAATTTCTTTGAAGATGAACAATAGCAAATAAATGACGATTGAGAGTCTATATGGCTATATGCTGTAAACAAACGAATTGGCCTAACAGTATGTCACTTCCGTTTTAGAAAGATTCAGCCATTGCTATTGGTCGCAGTATAAAATACGAGCATATCTGCACTTAGCGATTAATATCATCAGTTCGAATTCACTTGTTGAAATATACAATCTTTATATCAGATAAATTACGTCACAAACCCCGAATATATGCTTTAATGCAGCTGCAACAAAGTCCATATGATTTTAATAGTCACAGCAAAGGGATGTAAGTTATTGTAAACATATCAGCGTCACCTCCTCACTCCCCACCACTAACCTATTAGAAGAAGCCTCTGCAAATTCCCCGAATTGCTGCATGCCAAGAATAGTTGTCCAACACACCAGTCGCTCGCCAGCAAAAAATGTCTACAATAACAGACTGCGAGAAAAAAAAAAGAAAAAAGAATTCCTGTACAGCTGGACATTATGTATACATTATATTCATTTCACTTTCGTTAAACTGAGCATACAAGGATGACGAGATATAAATATTAATTTGTGTTACAACTTTTTTCACTGGTTGTATCTCGAACTAAATTTAACAAATTTATAATTAAAATACTGACACAAATCGAACTTATTTCTGTTGTTGCCGCTGTCACACAAATATTATTTTCTGTCTAGGTATTTGGGACCAACATCATTGGAATACTCAAGGGACGCTACTTCAACACTTCTCAGGATAGTATTGTAGGAGTTGCTACCCACTACGATACTATGGCTTATACTTCTGGTAAGTTTTAATGGAATTGTGTAGGACTAGTCAGTAATAAATCTGACAGAGTTTAGAGAAAACGAGAATAGATTTGTGTGTGTGTGTGTGTGTGTCTGGAGGGGGGGGGGCGAATGAGGGGTAAGGAGAAAGGGCTGATTAAGGGTGCCATATTTGTTTATACTTTTAGTGAAAAAAGTACACAAATTTACATTGCAAGTCAAAAAGTGAGTAACGAAAAAGTTTAATAATAGTAATAATTATAATAGCAACGTTTTCTTTTCCTATCCCCCCCCCGCCTCCACAGTTAGTTTATAACTTTCTGTCTCATATTTTTCTCCCTCTTTGCGCAATAACAGAAGTGCAACTCTATCTCCACAAACAACTACACTGTGCTAAATTAACTGTCAATAAAACGTGCAATATTGCAATAAGGATTTGTTTACAAGAGAGAACTTAGGAGACTTCAGATAAAGCACAAGTCATAGTAAATTAAATATAAAATTTAATAAACAAGAAAAATTCTGCTATGAGTAAGTAGATTTCTTTTTAGATTTAAAATAGGGCCCCTTTTTACGCCATTTGACCTAATTTTACGACAGAGACTTTCGGGTGGGTAGATGTGTTGGAGAATACTTTCTCTTCTTCTTGTACTGAATTAAACATTAGGAGCTACACCACTCGAGCTATGGTATATTTACTTTGCTGTGAAATACTATACAAGCAGCACAATGGACTGTCAATCACTCAGCTTTACACACGTTTTGTGGTGTTGTCGTATAAGAAAGAAAAGAGAATTCAGGCTAAAAGAAATTAAAAAACGACAGAGTTATTTTCTCACTTTTGTTTATACCTTAACAGTCTACTGAACTAGTAGAAATTTATACAGAGAATTGCTTGCTACTCAGAGCACTTAATATTAAAGTTGGAATCATCGTTACACCATCTCTGAAAGGAACAAGGAGGGCGAAGTATTTAACTGCTCCCTTTAAAATACGAGAAGTCCCTTTAATTGGCGGAATACTTTAATTTATTTTGACCTGGCATTAAAAGAGTGGTGGGGTCACTTTAATTTTTTTCACCCATAACTTAGCTATTGAGATGGTATTTAAAGAAACAGGACTACCTTTAATTTATTTAATAATCTGTTTGCATAGAAATAACATTAAAGAAAGATTGGGCTTTAGTTAATTGAATAATTTGGGCTTTAGTTAATTGAATAATTTGATTTATGTAAACTGGCATTAAAGAAAGAGATCCCTTTAATTTATTGAAAAATATTGGTTTACTTACAAGTAGCATAGAGGCAGCATCCAGGTTAATGATTAGGTTACTGTCATTGCTGAATTCATCCGTTCATTTTATAAAACAAAAATAACATTTTAAGAAATAGAAAAAACCCTCAAATCTTTCAAAATAAAATAATAAAAGTACAACTATTTTTTAAAAAAACTTTGAACATTAATTATCATATTCCTACCGATTACGGTATACATATGAAGTCTTGACTCCTACAAAGTGTTTGTGCCAGTCAGGATAATGTAACCGGAAATGACACACACTATCTTCATTTGCGGGAGACAAATACTCAAGACTGTCTCAAGACAGATACTCAAGACTGCCTCAAGACAGATACTTTGTGGCCCAATTTAACGCGAATTATTTCTGGTCAGGTGTCAACGACAACGGCGCTGCCATGGTAACGATGCTGCAAACTGCTCGCGAAATAACAAGCAACTTAAATCGGAACCACACCGTTCTTTTCATCGCCTTTGACTTTGAAGAAAGCAGTGATCGGAGTAAGTAACATTATCTGATAAAGAAGTATGCATATGTTAAGATGTCCGAGAAGTACCCACACAAACCCATGCAAACCCACACAAACCTTTCTGAGAAATGAAAAATTGCTGATGACGTACTAGTCGGAAAAAAATGAGTACTCCCGATAGTAGCATCTAATGTGAAATGTTTAATAATGAGTGCACAGCACTGGTTCCTATTTGGCCATGACACGTTGCGTTAAAGTTGCCTAGCAAATCTGTGCAGTCTATTGTGTCTCTTCTTCGACAGACTTAAGTCAAGCGGCCTGCCGCGGTTTGTGCGGTAGCCAGAGATTGATAGTGGAGTGGATTCCCAGTTTCTGGACCGCACCAGTGCATTGGACCGGGATCTTTGTCATGGACACCGTCATGAATTTCGACAGGACCAACCAGTCGCAGACTCTCCCTGAAGGAATGGAACTGGTAGTTTTCTATCGTTTTCCTTTTCTTTCAAGTTACTGATTTGTATTTTTTAAACTTTTAATCTCGGATGAAATTAAATGCAAACAGTTTTTGATTTCCGCGCAGCATTAAGGGGAGAAAATCGTATTTTAAGCACGATGGGAAGTATTTCTATTAAAAATACTCATTTATTCATTTCCGATTTGTTAACGATTATAGGAATCAGTTATTTCAAACTGGTAGATATTCAAAGAAACACGCTCACAAACAACACAATATTTTACCGGGAGACTACTAGATTCAACATCGAATCAGAGTCAGGGTCAAATATGAAATGCATTTATAAAGCTCCACGTGATCTCCGCATTGCAAACAATTGTCACCATAAAATGAAAAATTCCGTAACAACACAGTATATACTATACATAATTTGTCTTCTGTTTGTAACGTGACTTTTTTCCATTAACAGCTATTTCCTGAGCAGGCGGCGAATATTTCGTCAGATGGAGGGCGTGGCGATTTTCTGACCGTGATTGGTCGCGGTGCAGAAGCGTCTCTCCTGAAAGTATTTTCTGATGTCTGGAACCTTCAGGGAAGCCCTCAGTTCGAGGTACGAACAGTCGTATACACTCGTAATGGCGAGGGTGCCTTCTCGTACCTCGAATGTTTCTTTGTATTTTTAAGAAATAGAAAACAATAGGTCGATAAATATTATTTCTACATCAACTTCAATTCTACATCTATTAGTCATACACTCACAAGTACTCTCTTACACATCTCTCTTTCTCATTCACACACACACACACACACACACACACACACACACACACACACACACACACACACACACACACACACACACACACACACACACACACACACACACACATACACACACACACATACACACACACACACACACACACACACACGCGTATATTAATACTCACTTATATACATACACTTAAACTCACACACATTCTCTCTCTCACATATACATCTACAACTTACAAACATTTACATTAACACAAATATACACACACTCTCCTCCACATACACATCACATATACATATGTTTATACCCACACGTAAACACACATATTTATACACACGTATACTCACACACTGGCACAGATACACACTTTCACATACACTGAAACACTCAACATATACACTATATTCACATATATACACATACAAACACGTAAATACTTATATGCTTACACACGTACTGTGACAGTATTTCGAAGTATATATTTAGATTCTAAGGATATATTTTTATGCGAATGCAATTACCAAGCAGCATTTATTAACTTCCTCTTCCTTTATGCACACACATACACACACACACACACTCACACACACACACACACACACACACACACACACACACACACACACACACACACACACACACACACACACGCACACACACATACATATACACTACATTCACATATATACACATAAAATCACAGAGGTCAACCACATACGACGCTACGCAATTGATGCAATTTTTACCCCATTCCCCTGTCACATTTCGTCATAAAATCACAGACCCCCCCTCACGTGACGTCACAAATATCTTACACTATTTCTTTTCACATTTTTTTTTAATTTGTAATACTGAAATGTAAACAGTTAACTATACAGACAAAACAGCAATCTTTATATAAAATTGTGTTTAATTAACGAGGTTTTTACAAGGCGTGCTTGGCTTGTAGAGGGTTTATATAATTATGTTTAAAACTTTAATTAATTTTAAACAAAAATAGCAAAATGAAATGTAAATTAAGCACATCAATCACTTCAATTCTTACTAACATTAAAGTTGAAACAAATCCAGAAAAATTCTAAGGGTTTAAGATGGGAAGTATATGTGATGAATTATACTCTTCGTAGTTAATTAATAATATAATTAATAACATCATAGTTATCTTTAAGGAATCTTCCTTAATGAACTTACCCGACAGCAGTTAATAGCATCACAACTATCATTAAGTAATCTTAATGATAGTTTCTTACCTCACAGCAGTTAATAACTTCACAATTATCACCATTAATTATATTATCTTTAACAAATCTTCATGCCAGTAGACTCAAATTAAGTTGAACTCTACGGAGAGAATTTCACTCAAAATTAGCCAAATGTAAACCGGTTCAGAGATCGCCTATCACTTGGTGCAGTGATCTCCATTGTCCTTCATGTGCACTTCAAGCATTTGGTGCAGTGATCTCCCTTGTCCATCTTATGCACGTCAAACATTTGGTGCAGTGATCTCACTTCTCCATCAAATAATTATAGTGTTTAGAACGTCTCTGGATTTTACAATTACGTCATTACACGCGGCACGTCAACCGTAGATAAAACTCTACGTCAGAAATGATGTAACAGCTGCAATGTATAAATCCATATTGTATTGAGAGTGCAGAATTTAACGAGCAAAATATACACTTTACCAAATGCACCACCAATAAAAATCACCCTCCAAGGTCTTTAATCACTGCTCTAGTAAGCAATCAAATTACATAATAAACATGTACATACAGATTACATATATACATATGACACACAGACTACATACATATAAGCACGTATGCATACAGACTATATTCATACTCATACGTGTACATACAGACTACATACACACACATATACATACTGACTACATACATATACATGCCGACTATATATATACATGTACATACAACTACATACATATAAATGTACACACACACAGTCATGTACATACATTTACACAATGTATATACAGACTACATACATTTGTACATACAGACTACATATATATATATATATTTACACAATGTATATACAGACTACATACATTTGTACATACATATTGCTTACATATATACACATGTACATACAGACTTCATAAATAAACATAAATTACAGACTGCATACATAGGCATGCACATACACACATACATATGTACATACTACATACACATGTACATACAGACTACATACATACTTTATTACATACAAGCTACTTACACACACAGCTACATACAGACTACTTACATACACATAGAAAGACTACATACATAAAGACTACATATACGTACACACAAGGACTACATGTACAAATACATAACAGCATTAACGCATACTCTAAGAATTATAGAAAATCAAATTAACATATAATAAAAATGCACATGTTATTATATGACATAAATACAGCAAAGATAAATAATACTTAATGGAATCTATAAATACATACATACATACACACATATGCATGTATGCCATTCCGACTGACTGTTCCAATGAAAACACATCGTATGTGCTCAGATTGAAACAATACCTCTACTTTACGTTCCAAATCCGTTGAACAAGACTGGATCTTTCTTCGACCGAATTGCTGACTTGTTTCGAAGTGACCACACCTCTTTTTGGCTTTCTGGAATACTCGCCGTTTTTCTAACTGACACTGGTAAGTGCTTGCATCATATAATTTTGCCAGGGGCAGAGATGAACATCCTTAGATGAGCAAATCGGATACACGACCTCGCCCTGATTAATTCTGGGAGGGGAAGGAGGTGCATTTCAGGAAGAACTCTTAACATACAGTTCATTTAAAGTTTTTCCTCTTGAAAACATAATGTATGCTCTTTATAATGTAATTTTAAAAAATCAAGTTATGTATTCTATATCATCACTTTTAACACCAATAAAGTTTCAAAAGGAAGAAATGAAAACCAAAACCATCGGATTGAGTTAGCTTAACAGTCAGCTGTTGGTTTACTACGGGAACAGTAAAACATCATTTGTAAATGGATTAATAGTCAGCTGTTGGTTTACTACGGGAACAGTAAAACATCATTTGTAAATGGGTTAATAGTCAGCTGTTGGTTTACTACGGGAACAGTAAAACATCATTTGTAAATGGGTTAATAGTCAGCTGTTGGTTTACTACGGGAACAGTAAACCATCATTTGAGTGGATTAACAATCAGAAGCTGGTTTATTATGGTATAGTAAGACATCATTTGAGTGTGTGACACAACGCCACCCTAGTTATTAGTTATTATTATTATTATTATTAATCATCCATAAGTAATTACAAGTGATTATAAACTTAATTTATGTTATTAATAATCCTCCAGAAGCCCCCACTCGTCTCCCTCACTTGGCGGATATGCAGGCACTGTAAACGTTTTCTCTCTTCCACAACATTAAGACAAACATTTACCGTCACACAATATTTCCGTAGGTGGAAACCATCTTACCAAAGGAGAAGATAAATTCGTCTTTAATCTATATTTATTCATCCACCCACTATCTCTTCATCATATGGTTAAAAATTTGTGTAAGAAGGTCAATAAATTTAATAATAAATTTATTACATCTACAATCAAATATACATATAACAAATATGAAATGAAAAGTTTATTTGACTACAATATTTCTATGAAACCACGGTTTGAATAATTTAAATGGTTATACAGCCTTATATCCTAACACATAATTCAGCAGATTAGTATCAATATAAAAGATCATTCTGATCATACAACAGAAATGGTATTATAGAAAGATAAAAATTTGTACATAACCTTGTCAATGACGATACAGCAATAGTCTTTCACATGCTTTCATAACCATGTCACAAGTTTATTGTTCACAATAGAATTGTCAATTCTTCACATGCTGCTCTATCAGGCTGTAGAATGTTCCATGAGCTGTTGTACTCTCAGAGACTAATCTGGGCACTCCTTCACTGTATTAGTTCCCTTAAGCAGAACAACAATGTAGCATTTACCAGTAACTTCCTTATACCAGAAATTCCATGATGTAGTCTAGCATACATTGCTGAAATATAAATACTTGTAAAATTGAAGTTTTATTTAGTAAACACAATCTCGTTTGTTTTCCTATTTAAGGATATTGAAGATGAAAATGACCACGAGTATAATAACGGGCAATTATTTAAAAAATTTATGTCGTAGATACTAATACTTTATGGTATGTTTGCCTGTGTGTATGTTTACCTGTGTGTATGTTTACCTGTGTATGTATGTGTATGTGTATGGGTCCCATGCATGCATGCATACGTGTACGTATCTCTGTGTGTCTGTGTACGTGTGTGCAATATATGTATGTCATTGAGTGTGTCCGTGAGTGTGTATTTATATGTGGGTGTATCCGTTTGTGTGTGTGTGTGTGTGTGTGAAGAGAGAGAGAGAGAGAGAGAGAGAGAGAGAGAGAGAGAGAGAGAGAGAGAGAGAGAGAATTTAAAGCTGTCATCTTAACTGCAACTTTTGTATTTCCCCAGCTAATTTTCGTGGCTATATGATGGAATGCTACCACACTTCATGCGACGACATTTCACGGGTGACACCAGACACGTTAAATTTCGTCGCTAAAATCTCAAGAAGTCTCATTTCTGTACTGAACAAACTGTCCCCGGTAACCATGGAGACCACATCGACTAGCACGCGCACTCCGCTCCAGGTGATGCCTTCACCAGGTCAGCAACTGGCAATGCCATTCCTCAAGCCAGGGTTAAGGAGGACATAACTCCTGAGGAAATCCAGAGGAACAACTTCCTCTCAGATTCTTTAGGAGTTAGATGTCCTTAACCTTGGAGGGATTATTTCTTTGAAGCTACCCGCTTCCTTAGTTAATCGAAGCACTGCATAGTTCATAATTCCAGTCTGAGTAAATAGAAGAGAAAGAGACTTTCTCTTGTAACATAATATACTACAAAGTCCAGGCTTTGAGGCAGGCGGAACGTTTGGTAAACCGATCAGCAATTTTGTTGTTGTTGTCGAAATAACCTTCCTGGGAGACGAACGAAAGATTTTGAGCTAACATGTAGTTCAAGCATGTCTGTACAGTCTTTGTTATGAGAGTACGGAGCAAGACAATCAGTGAAACATTGATCTCAAATCAGAAACACATACATACAGTAAACAACAACACCCCCTTTCACCAAATAAAAATAACCAAAAAGTACACACGCACACATACACACACATACACACACAGTGTAGTTAGACGTGCACAATTAAATTACGTTTTTAGATCATGAATAATTGAACCCGAGAGTATAATTATATATATATATATTTTCCCCCTTTCTTTTCTTCATAATCATAATACTTAAAACTTAAGACGGATTTTAAAATGAGAAATAGAATGTGATAATAGAATTAAAGTATTATAAACATGCAGATGGACAAATATTTATCCCCCCGCCCATTTTCAATAGTGATAGTTTCTGAAATAGGAAAAAAAGGGGGATAACAATACTCGTATTGCATTACGCAAATAGAAGCAAAGGGGAATAACCAATCGCAAAAATACAACATAATTATGCATGTATAACTCCTTTCTGAAAAAAAAAGAAAGAAAAGGGAAATAACCAGTTAAAAGTACGCGTACACTCATTGCTTTTGTATGAAGATGAGAAAGGGACAAAACGGTAAAAAGAAACAAACAAAAAACGAGACAAAAACAAAAATCCCCACCAGCATTTATTGCTCGTTTCTGAAGAAGACAAAGGGGAACAACCGGTTAAAATATCAACGTGCATATTGTTCATGTTTGCAGAAGGAAAGGGGAATAACCGGTTAAAAGTGCCTAACATTTATTACCTTTTCCTAGAAGCTTCGCTCCCTCCCCCCCCACGGACGGAGGGCGGTTAGGGTATGCGCCAAACTAGGTGCGACCTGTATCAGCCCCTTCCACCAGCCCTCCTGCCCTCCACCTCAGACGCACCGCGAGGCTGTGGGGCTCCCCCAGAAGGGATGAGAGAGAGCGTAACACACACACACACACACACACACACACACACACACACACTCACACACACACACACACACACACACACACACACACACACACACACACACACACATATTTTCTTGAAATCGATATTAAAAAAATGACGGTGTAGCAATACTGCTCTTTGCTACAGATGGTCAGATAGTATATATTTTTGTTTTTATTCGCAAGGACCTAATGATTTTTTTCATTGATGGATGTTTAGACTATCTATGAACCATAATATCCAGAGACAAGTTCACACCATAAAATAAAAATGTGTACAGCCTGTTTGCCTGAGTGCTTTTGTATGATATTTTAAATTTACAAAATTTTAAATGACATTGTGTCCAGAGGATTTAGTTCATTACAACATCTTTTGCGCTTATGATATTAGTATTCTATTAATATTTTATTATCTGTTAAAATAGTTTATATTAATTTGTATACTGTAAGTCTATGTGTGTGTGTGCCTGTCTGTCTGTGATGTGCATGTATGAATATACATGTATGTTGATCCGTATGCATTTTTTTTTTTACATAAAAGTGTATTTATATGTACATGTATTTATATGTGCATTATGTGTATATGTATGCAGCTATATGTCAACAAGTGTGAAAGTGTTTATATGAGTATATATGCGTATTTGTATTTGTGTACACATATATGCATTTGTGCTTGTATGTACGTGTGTTTACATTATATATATATATGTATGTAATAGGTTTGAATAACACGTATTATGTATACTAAAAGTATGTGTGCATATTTGTATTATTCAAGAGGATATTATACGTCACACACACATATATAGGCATGCATGTGTACATGATATGTGTATGTATATATGTACATATTTATATGTGTACGGGAATGAATGTGCAGAGATATAAGTATGTACATGTACAGGTGGGTAAGTATATGTATGTACAATTTTGTAAGTAAGTACATATAGAGGTATGTAAGTATTCACATGTAGAGATAATAAATTCGCATGTGTTCAGGCATGTAAATGAGTGTTTTCAGACATGTAAATAATATGAAGGTATTCAGACATGTAAATATGTATATGTACTGGTATGTAAGTATGCATGTCTACATGTATGTAAGTATGTATATGTACAAAGGGTGTTCATGTGTACAGGTGTGAAAATATGTCTATGTAAAAGTGGGCAATTATTTATACGTAAGGTATATGTGGGGTGGGTAAGTATGTATGTGTACAGATGGGTAAACTATTTATATGTACAAGTATGTATACAGTGGGTAAATATGTGTGTACAGATGGGTAAGTATTTATATGTGCAGTGGGTAAGTATGTATGTGTACAGTGGATAAATATGTATGTGTACAGTAGGTAAAAATATGCATATAAACTATTTATATATACATGTATACAGTGAGTAAGTATGCCCCGCATAGCTATTTCCGGCTAACTACAAAATATTGCAACATGCGGGAAACAAGCAATGAGTATACAATAAATGACAACAATGGTTGGGTAATTTCATTTAATTTAGAATACTTTCGTTAAATGTCTCCTGTTGACATTTGATGATTTTGTGAGTGTGTTTTCATTGAGCAGAGTTGCGAACTTTAGATGACAGAAAGAAGAAACAGTCAGGTGATGAATAAGTGATTGAAAAAAAAGAATCTTGAGTAAACATTGTTTCCCGATTGAGGAAGGTGGGGGAGGGGCTAAGAAAAATTGACAACTACACTGAAATAGCCTTCTTTATTAACCTAGCAAAAATTAATTCTATTTTGAATACTTGTTGCTAGCTTTTTACATTATATTGAAAACATTTCATAAATTCAGTTTGATTATATAAAATAAGTAATAAGTCAAGGGAAATAACAAAATCCAATAAGATAATAAATTATCTGCTTTTTTCACTACAAGCTATTTTCGTCGTTGGTGGCTGATAGACACGTAAAAATAGATAGTTGTTTCATTACGTTATCATTATTAAATTTATTATTTAAAAAATAAAATGATACTCTTTTTCAGCAAACTATACGCATTCAAGCTTTGTACTGGCAGCAATGATCGCCATTTTCAGTTGCCTTCTATTAATGAAAGACTTTGTATTTGGAGACGACGCAGTTTAAATCAGGACGCCGGAATGAAACCAGCAGACCTGCTTGTTTCGGTGGAAAGTTATTTTGTTTTAAAAGTATACTTATATTGCTTCTTTACATATTTTTTTTTGGGGGGGGGAGAAGGAGGAGACAATACAAGCCCTGATAATATTTTTAGTACTTGGCGATTTTATCTTACGGTTTCAAAAATAAAATGATTGAATCAATTAAAGAATTTGTATTTTTATGTTTACCATCCGAGATAGGAGAATGTGGGAAAATATTTTAATTACTGTGAATCAATATCGATTCAGTAATGAATTTTGCAACCAAACTTTCAATTTTTGATTGTAGCTTGTTTAAGTTTTTATTTTTTTATGATTCATTAAGTCGTTTCAGAAAACAACAGCACAGATAACAAATTAATATTCACTCACTCACTCACTCACTCACTCACTCACTCACTCACTCACTCACTCACTCACTCACTCACTCACTCACTCACTCACTCACTCACTCACTCACTCACTCACTCACTCACTCACTCACCCACTCACTCACTCACTCACTCATTCACTCACTCACTCACTCACTCACTCACTCACTCAAATAATCAGTTACTAAATCAGATAACACGTTGCAAATAATTAATTTATTTCTTCTAATGCAATTTTAAGAAATTATGATACGGACAAAATAAAGATGATAAAACGATGTTGATTAGCATGAAGAGAGGATAATGGTGATGATGAACATTATTAAAATGTGACGTAACAGAAAAAGAGATTACACAGCGTCAGCACTTAAATAGCAAGCAAGCCATTAACTAGCACTTAAAAGATTTACAAATCATGATGTGGCACAACCAAGCAAGTTACTATACCTAGCCTTCAATACACACTCACATGAGGACTAACACAAGTCAAAATGTTTTCCTAAGGTCTTCCACATACACGCTTATACAGAGGTAGTAATTATCTCCCCGGAATTAGGCAATATTGGACACTATTTCTTGTTAAATCTATGAAATTGTATGTTGGTGGAAGGGGTAGAGCTGGCAGAATTCTATTGGAATAAAAATTCGTGAAGGTTCTCTATCACACTCTCCTAATGCGAAGTTATTTTGAATATAATGATTTAAAATTTTCATCATTCAATTTACTTGTTAATGCTGGCGAAAGGACATTTCCTAGTGAAATGTGATTGATTTGCTAGCAATCTTTAAAAAAATATACACTTCATAAATAATAGTTTTGTTGAACAATATATTTAGTTTAAGAGTAAACCAGTAAATTAATTATTATTAACAATTCTACAATCAATAGACAAACAATGGCCACTCAACTATGTCAGATCCTATATAGCACCTTTGAAATCGCCCAAGAACAATGACATCAATTCATAAACAGCATCTCACAACTACTCAACAATGAAGGACGTTAATTCTTAAGCAACACCTTAACAATCACTCAACAACCAATGACGTTAATTCTTAAACAGCACCTTAGTAATTAAGTCAGTGGTATTTTCCTGTATTCATTGTAAATCGTCCGAAAGTGATCTGGCAACTGTATGTATATGTTATGTGCACGTGTGTCAATGTGTGCAAAGTGGGTTTGTGTGTCAATGTGTGCCAAGGTGGGATTGTGTGTTTATGTGTGTCAATGTGTGCAATGTGGGTCTGTGTGTAAGTGTGCGTGAACACAAACATAGTGAGGCTCTTTCTAAGTGGTTACCTCTGTGTGGAATGCCACGTTTTGGAATGCCCAAATATGGAAATATCACCATCACGCCTTATATATATATATGCTGCGTATGTGTGTGCGTGTGTGCAC
Source organism: Sinotaia quadrata (assembly GCA_028829895.1). NCBI lineage: Eukaryota > Metazoa > Mollusca > Gastropoda > Architaenioglossa > Viviparidae > Sinotaia > Sinotaia quadrata. The sequence goes on from CM054180.1 coordinate 21,165,537, forward strand.
GCGTACGAATGAACGTCACTTCTGTTACCACTTTACAGAACGGCACAAAGTTCGAGTGCCTGTCAAGACTGTTTTAGGCTTATCTGTGCGCGAATATCCTTAATAACACAATTTCAAAATCTAAGATTATTTTCAAGAACAGGTCATTTAACGGTCACAGCAAGAGGACTTTGCTCGTAGGCAGTATGACATCCTTTGAGAATGCACGTAGAGTGGTGTGTCACTTTGCTCGTAGACAGTATGACATCCTTTGAGAATGCACGTAGAGTTGTGTGTCATTTCACAGCAGCTCACCTAAGTACGATGCTTTATAAATTGCCAGTATGCTGTTATTGCGTATATAAATAAATATATATTGCTTGTTGCCTTTTGATTCTTTTTCTTGCTCAGTAATAATCAGTGGACTCCATGAGAAGATTTTCCGTTTTAGCACATTTCTTATTAAAAATCAGGTTGACAGTGCTGCAGACTCTTTGTGCGTTGTTGACGTCATGTTTACGAAAATTAGTTCTCTTCTGTGCATATTATTATTTAATATAACACTTGTGCGATCCGTGTGCATTTTGTTTCATATCTTATAAAGTGATAATTATTTTATGGGTAAAAGATTTTGAAATATCAAGTTTAATATATTATTTTCTTATCGGTATACTTTCAATTTAAAGCAATGCTATAGCGTAAGGTAAACAAACAAGGGAGAGGTCATGCTTTTAAATATCTTTATCTTCTTTTTTAAAAATGTTTCTCAGCTCACAAGTGTGGCTCTAAGGATCACACAACTTAAAAGGGTGACTCAATAGATCACAGAACGTCCACCTGCGACTCAACAGATCACACAAATTCTCGTGCGACATAACAGATCACATACCTCAAGTGTGGAACTCAACAGATCACACAACTTACAAGCGCGACTCAATTGATAACACAACTCACAACGGTGTTTTAACAAATCACACGACTCGAAAACCAAGCCAGGTACACTAAGCGCCATTCCCAATAGAGCATCTAAAGAACTAGTCATCAGTTTCGTCCATTTTCCTTGCGATTGCGTAAAGAACTAGTCAAACACTGCAAAGGGTTACCTTTTGTCATAAATGTTGATAAATGCCACGAGACATTTGAAGTAGCTGTGCTATAGGATTTTTTTTAGGTTCTAAAAAATTAAAAGATTTTCAGAAAAATATCCGTTTACGCCTCCTGCGTCTTCGACGGTAGAATCTGGAATATATGATATCCTGTTACATACACGACTGTCCGTTATAATTATAACAAATGTTACTCTTCCAAAGCTCAGGTGAGGTGGTGTTCTGAAATCGATTCAGTGTTAAGTGGCTTTTTACTTTTTTGCAATTCAGGTCTGTCATACAGGCGTTAAGAGATTTTGTCTCATTTCAGATCTGTTATTTCGGTTCGCGCTTCCTGATATTCACTGGCGTTATAATACATATTGAGTACCGGAATTAGCTGTTATATTGCGTACATGAATTAGCTGTTATATTGCGTACATGAATTAGCTGTTATATTGCGTGCAGGAATTAGCTGTTACATTGCGTATAGGAATTAGCTGTTATATTGCGTACATGAATTAGCTGTTATATTGCGTACATGAATTAGATGTTATATTGCGTACATGAATTAGATGTTATATTGCGTACAGGAATTAGATGTTATATTGCGTACAGGAATTAGATGTTATATTGCGTACATAAATTAGATGTTATATTGCGTACATGAATTAGATGTTATATTGCGTACATGAATTAGATGTTATATTGCGTACATGAATTAGATGTTATATTGCGTACATGAATTAGATGTTATATTGCGTACAGGAATTAGATGTTATATTGCGTACATGAATTAGATGTTATATTGCGTACAGGAATTAGATGTTATATTGCGTACATGAATTAGATGTTATATTGCGTACATGAATTAGATGTTATATTGCGTACAGGAATTAGCTGATTTATTGCGCGCAGGAATTAACTATTATATTGCATACAGGAATTAGCTATTATATTGCGTGCAGGAATTAACTATTATATTGCGTGCAAGAATTAGCTATTATATTGCTTGCAGGAATTAACCATTACATTGCGTTCGGGAATTAACTATTATTCTTCTATTGTTTGTTTGCTTGTTTGAGTGTTTTCTTAATTTATATGTCTTTGGTTTTATCTGTAGGTAAGTTTGTGTTTGAGAGTACGAGTATGATCATGTTAAATGGCTTTATTGCAGGAAAAAAAACAGATGTGATACTTTTTCTTTCATTTATTTAGTTGCGCGGCTGTTTGAGTGCGATTGATATTTGTATACGTGTACTCTTGTACACGCATTTGTACAGGAGTTGACAATTGTATATGTATGCATATGTGAAGATCTTTCTGAACGTGTGTGCGTGCGTGCGTGTGTTTTTGAGAGAATACTTGTATGTTAATACACGCGAATATATGTATGTGTGTTCATGTGCGGGTTGATGTGTGCGCAAATACGTGTGCGTTTGAGTATGCAGATCTCTCTCTCTCTCTCTCTCTCTCTCTCTCTCTGTATCTGTATGGTTGGGCATGTAAATTACGTCTTCAAAGACCTATGTCTGCCGATGACGTTGTTCACAACCATAGATCCATTGTATTGCGTTCCCGAATTGAGAGAAAGGGAGAGAGGGAGAGAGAGAGATAATAATTACAATACTTAGGAAAGTTATCAAAAATTAGTTGTCACAATTAAGATGTTGAAACCAAATGAGTGGTATCTATTACTTTATTCTATAGCAATGCCATTTTCCTTTCTTAATATTGCCATTGAATGTCGTTCAATAACAAGTCTCTATGTGAACCATTTTCCTTTCTTAATATTGCCATTGAATGTAGTTCAATAACAAGTCTCTATGTGAACCATCTGGTGAAATATCTTAGCTCGCTGTAAGACGAACTGAGATAAACGGGCATTGAGGATCAACGTTCCCTCTAATATTTTTCCTGTGTGCTCGGAACTTTTTCTTGTGTGCGCGGACTTAGCAGTTGTTTGAGCTTGCAGCCGCGCACCTTAGAGGGAACATGGTTGATGATTTTCCATGTCATTTTGACTTTTCAGCAGGCATCTCGTCTCTACGCGCTGAAATGATATATTATTGCAAAAATGTAATGTTAAATTAGTGGAAAAATAATTCTTTAAAGTGAACTTATCCTGGGGTATTTTGATATTAAATGCCCAAATATTTGATCAAAATGCACCTTGAGTAATCAAAACATAAGTAAGTTTATTATATATCATTGGAAAGCTAAAGGCCTGAACTACATGTAATGTATCATTAATAATTCAATGGGGTTAACTAGAGTCATGTATCAATCGAAAGCCAAGGGAGTGAACTATGTATTACATATCATTAGTAATCCAATAAGTATGTCATATAGCAATAGAAAGCAAAGGGAACTAACTATGTTATGTATCAATAGAAAGCGAAGGGAGTGAACTACATATTATGTGTCAATAGTAATCCAAGGGAGTTAACTATGTGTTAAGTGTCAATGAAGGCCAAGAGAGTGAACTATATGTTTTGTACTAATAGAAAGCCAAGGGAGTGAAGTATATGCAATCTACCAATAGAAAACCAAGGGAGTGAATTATGTCATGTATCAATAGAAAGCCAAGGGAGTGAACTATAGTTATGCACCAATAGAAAAACAAGGGAGTGAACTATGTCATGTATCAATAGAAAACTAATGGGAGCGATTTATGCGTCATGTACCAATAGAAAGCCAAGGGAAGTAAACAATTTTAAGTATGTTGCAGTTCTTTCAGGTCACACAAATATTATCACAGCTCTCTCCAGAGAGGACATGAATTCATACAAACTAATATGACAGGCTCACAGTATGTAGGTCAATGTTGATCATTAAATGTTTCCCATGTCTTGATTTACATTTGCTTGGCGAAAACGAACATTTCTGGTCAAAGACAAAATCAACGTCAGGCTACTCATGGCAATGTGACCTTTAATTGTTAGTATCAGTTATAATTATTGTGGCTATCCCCCTACTCTCCTTTTACAACTTGCACATGACTCCTTTTTACAGCTGTACTTGCCATTTCAACTCAGAACAGTCGTACCGAAAGCTTGAGATAGAAAGTCTTTATTTTATAACCACAACCTCCATGCTGTCTTTTTTTGTCCCTACTCTAATGCAAGATCCATATTCCAGAACTGAACTGCAGAATACAATCGTTCGTCTTATTTCAACCGTACTTAAAATTTGTTTACATTGCCACTTTCTCATATTTTTATTCCCTTTATAAGACTCAGCAAGAGACATCCATTTGTGGACATCCGCTCGCCTCTAGGGGAATCTTTTTCACATAACAACTATTCGGAAGCATGATATTTGCACTGGGCAGAGATTTTGATAGTAATCTTAGGAAAAATTAATAAAGTCGAGGTGTACAATCTCAAGGTATTGTGTGGAGATCGGACATGCGTCGACTCAAACCGCTAGCCAGACGCAACCAACAGACACCAGGATAAAGGATCTTTAGACGAAAGGATCATACGGTGGCGGCTCCTGGCTGAAGGATTGCTCGATTTCCATTTGGCGGTCGTTCGATGTTCTTAACAAACAAACCTTGGGTTCGAAAGGGCGTCCCAAGGCAGCGAACAAAAGCACATGATGGAGTCGAGTATGCGATGTCTGGCCGATGTGAACTGTCTGATATTCAGGAGCTGTCCAGAATAAAGCAAGGAAACATAATGTTACCTTCCAGTCCAAATTCCATCTCCATTCCTAATCTTTCCACTATCACCACCACCACCCACCCGAAAAAAGAAAGAAAGAAAGGAAGACAATGAATAAAATGACACAGACGACGCACATTAGTTAACTGAAAAACGCCAAACCAATCCAAACACCACATAATACAATCAACAAAACCAATCCAAACACCACATAATACAATCAACAAAACCAATCCAAACACCACATAATACAATCAACAAAACCAATCCAAACACCACATAATACAATCAACAAAACCAATCCAAACACCACATAATACAATTAACAAAACCAATCCAAACACCACATAATACAATCAACAAAACCAATCCAAACACCACATAATACAATCAACAAAACCAAACCAAACACCACATAATACAATCAACAAAACCAATCCAAACACCACATAATACAATCAACAAAACCAATCCAAACACCACATAATACAATCAACAAAACCAATCCAAACACCACATAATACAATCAACAAAACCAATCCAAACACCACATAATACAATTAACAAAACCAATCCAAACACCACATAATACAATCAACAAAACCAATCCAAACACCACATAATACAATCAACAAAACCAATCCAAACACCACATAATACAATCAACAAAACCAATCCAAACACCACATAATACAATCAACAAAACCAAACCAAACACCACATAATACAATCAACAAAACCAATCCAAACACCATTTAATACAATCAAAAATAAAAAAGCAACGCTGAAAGAAATATTTCGTTGAACTTTCTTCACCAAGAACAAAACAAAACGAAAACCACCATCCCAACTTTAAATAATGGTAGAATATCCTTTAGATAATGCAGACTTTGAAAAGAGAAAGGGGGAGATTATCCACTAAACCAGAGACCATTACACTATCCGAGTGGAAGCTTGCACGGCTTTGCAATGCCACAGATATCGAATTCCAATTTTGCCAAAGAACTGACTTTTAATTACACCAATTTTGTCTCCTAACTTTTAATATCATTCACACCTTACTTTCAATTATATTAAAATTATTTCTATCTTTTCATAAAGGAGGAGCTGTTTGAAAGACTGGCGCTAACTGGTCCCATGTTTATATAAAGAATGTATTGAGATCTTTTGCAATACGTCATAATAAGTGTGAGGATCCGAGGATCCGGTTTTAGTTAATTTTGTCCGGACTTATTAAGTAATTTTAAACGTAAATATGTTTATTTCTGAGCATGAGTATATTTAGTCAACGGGAAAGGTAACTTAGTATTTCAATGACGTAATACCGATTTTCCTTTAAGTGTCCGCAGAGACACATCACGAGTAGGCATCACAGCAGCTTTGTTGCAGGAGTGTCCTGGGAGTGCAATAAATCTGGTACCAATAGTGTACAGCAGTTGTAAGCTTTCTATTGCAGAAACACACCAGAAATCGAATGCTTGGCAATGGTTTTGGCTATAGGGAAATTTCAACCCTATTTGTATGGTCACGACTTGTACTGCAAACGGACCAGCAGCCGCTCATTTATTTATCCAGAGTTAAACACTCAAACGCACACATCGTGCATTCATTCCACATAGAGTACATTGCAGGAAGAAACAGCAATGATGACGTCAGTAGGCATGTTAGGAAACACAAATGCATGCTTATGATATAATGCATACATTGAAATTTTGTGGTGATGTACAAATAAATATTAATAATAATTAAATTACAACTTATTAAAATGTATATAAAAAAACAATACACACACTCCATACTTTTAAAAACGAAATAATGATGTGAAAATAATAAAGTAATCAATAGTATAAAATTAATAAATAAATTAAGTATTATGCACAACTTTAAATTTAAAAAGTATTGCAATGTAACTATATGTAAATATGTAGATATAAATTAAGGAATAAACACATTTCATTTCAGTCATTTAGGAGCGTAGTGTCTTCCTTACAGTTATACACTGCAGTAGATACTTCTCATATCTACCATGGTCAAAGCAGTATATAATTAATTATAATCAATAAACCAGTAGATTCAAATAATACATGGAAAGGCTGCTTTGTCTCTGTAAAAATATAATCAGGGCACAAATGCTAAGTTTCCTGTTTATCCCTTTTTATCTCCATTCATTCTAACATTCAAGTCTCAACTTACGGTTTCTTGCAGCAGTATTTATTAGCCTCATGCACACATCATACTAAATACAGTATATAATTTTTATGAACAGGTTTACTAGAAACAATGTCAATTGTTTTCAGCCTATTATATACGAGTAGTTCCAACATTTATTGAAATAATAGTTTACTCACATAATACATCTCTATGCAAAGCACAACATATCAATAGCAAAAGTGCATGAAATATTTCCATTCTCTCTCAATCAGTCTGTTAACTCACCATCAAGCTAACGGCAACTTTTCATGACCGGACTTCTTGCCACTTTAAATTCAAGTGATTAGACAATAGAATTCTCTACTGCATATAAACTTTTGATCTCAGCCCATTGGTTGGTCTCGTTCTCGTAAAATTTAACCATTGGATAATAAAAACTACTCATCTAGTAGGAACAGGTCTGCATTATATCAGCATTTCTAGCATATTCTCGAGTCTTTACTCCAGCTCTCACACTTACAAAAATACTCTCATAGGGAATGACCAAGGTCTATTAATGTGTTATTGTTTATTTAACAACTGTCTTTCTATTAATGTGTTATTATTGTTTATTTAACAACTGTCTTTCTATTAATGTGTTATTATTGTTTATTTAACAACTGTCTTTCTATTAATGTGTTATTATTGTTTATTTAACAATTGTCTATTAATGTGTTATGATTGTTTATTTAACAACTGTCTTTCTATTAATGTGTTATTATTGTTTATTTAACAACTGTCTTTCTATTAATGTGTTATTATTGTTTATTTAACAACTGTCTTTCTGTTTACACTACGCATTAATGAAGTTTATTTCTATTGTGTGTTTTTTTTTATAAAATTAAAAAAATAAGTAATGAATTTGTTTCTGTTGTTAAAGGACGCTATCTTTTATCTAGTATGGCGTTATTTATAGGTGCTCACATTAAAACTGTGAGGTGTGTCAGTTCCGCTGTGACCGACTTTTTTTTTTATAAAAGCAATTAGTCTCGTTTTAAATAATTTGTAAAAAAAAAAACCCAATGAAATGCGTGATAATAAAGCAAACAGCCACAATAGACCGCTTTAAATTTTATTTTAAATTATATATTTTTGAAAAAAAAATTACTTCTGACTTTTTTTAATGTTTAAAGGTGCGCATTTATTACAGCACTTTTTAATTAAAAAAAGATATGTATAGCGCATCAACATCATCATCACCACCACCACCTTCTCATTATTATCATCACCATGTCTCCCATCAACTTCTCATCATTATTATCATCACCATGTCTCCCATCAACTTCTCATCATTATTATCATCACCATGTCTCCCACCACCTTCTCATCATTATTATCATCACCATGTCTCCCACCACCTTCTCATCATTATTATCATCACCATACCTCCCACCACCTTCTCATCATTATTATCATCACCCTGTCTCCCACCACCTTCTCATCATCATTATCATCATCATGTCTCCCACCACCTTGTCATCATTATTATCATCACCATGTCTCCCACCACCTTGTCATCATTATCATCATCATCATGTCTCCCACCACCTTCTCATCATTATCATCATCATCATGTCTCCCACCACCTTGTCATCATTATTATCATCACCATGTCTCCCACCACCTTGTCATCATTATCATCATCATCATGTCTCCCACCACCTTCTCATCATTATCATCATCATGTCTCCCACCACCTTGTCATCATTATTATCATCACCATGTCTCCCACCACCTTGTCATCATTATCATCATCATCATGTCTCCCACCACCTTCTCATCATTATCATCATCATGTCTCCCACCACCTTCTCATCATCATTATCATCACCCTGTCTCCCACCCGCTCACTCTTCATCATAATACATTACCACCATCAGAAATAGAAGCGCCACATGATCGATAGTAAAAACAACTAAAAGGACTGCTGACATTTCTTGCTGTCTAAGAAACGCCTTGAGCGCCGCACCATGAGTTAACATTAAGTTCAGGCCACACCTAGTCAGACGCAAACTTTTAATCCCGCAAGGTGCGTGTGACGTCATCCTCTGTGATTGTTCCAAAAGACGGAGTTGCAGCGATTCAGGGCGTGTTGTTTATACAACCAGTTGGATCCTTGCAATTTAGCATACGGCAGGCAGAGTGCTGACCTTTTGCTCGTGTTCATAGTGAAGAAAATGAGATTTTGAACCAGAGCTCTCAAGTAGTATTGTAACGTGATTACCGTCTCAGACACCCGCCAAGGGACACGTGTCCCAAAGTGCGTGTATCTCTTGAAGGAGAAGACTAATCTGTCTTAACTGGAACTGACAGTGGTAGGATTAATAGGCTTAACTAGTGAGTTATCGGTACAGAAACAGTGCTTTGTTTTCCAATGCAAAATGCAACTGAAACAAAGGAAAGACGGAAAGCAAAGAGGAAGAAAGCAACAAATAAATATAATACCAAACTAAAAAAAGAATAATAATCAAAAATAAACAGCACATTAAAGAAGTAGAAATGAAATATAAGCAATTTAAAAAAGAAGTTAAACACATTTGTAACGGACCCTTTTGTATACTTTTGAACAAATGTTCATATAACCTTCAAGATAGTGAGGGAGCTTGGCCTATTCTACTCTGTGAACCATGTCTCCCAGTTATTTCTAAAATAAGACCTTGTTGTGAACTGAGTGTCACGAAGTACTTTGGGGTGACTTTATAATAAAATGCTATTTCAAATCTTTTGGTTAAGCTTATTACATAACTCTGAAGTGCTGATCGAATGTATGGAGTGCGCAATTATTAATTATGAATAAATGTTTTGCTGATAATTTTGGTAAAATTCTGGTAAAGTGGTTGGCGGGTAATACGTAACTTGATCGTCGGTCCAGGCAAACGTAATCTACCCAAAATAGATTTAGATGACCTTACACCAAAGCCCTTGTTGCCTGTTGATCTGGAACTAAGGGTATAGACAAACACTAGCAATACTGACATCGTTACTACTCAACTCACTCATTATAACTCAACTCACTCATTATACAGATGGACGCTTTCATTCTTGTCACTTACTGTAGTCAGACCAAAAGCTATTTTCTGATTCTTCTGTCTATCTTTCAGCTAACTCACAAAACAATTGCTTTAACAGAAGTTTGTGAATAATTATTAAACATGTACATTAAACTTTTTATAATAAAATATGGAGAATATTCCAAGCATACAAACAACCCCATGCATAAGACTATACTTGCTTGACAAATTAGTTACATTTTATACATTTTCCATTAACAGCACTACTTCCAATTCACACACTACGAATCATGACAGTATTCAGTCAGAATGTTTTGCTCCACTCCTGCTCAGGTAATCTGCAACAACATTTTTAGTACCTGGAATAAACCACCATCTCATGCTTCTGTAGGCTAAAGCGACGAACGCAAAAGGCGGACATGAAGATTGGTGTGTGCATCCAGTGTTGTCATGAAACGTATCAGTAAAACATGTTGCTGTCAGTTGATTCCGGTAAATTCTTTTCAAGAGCTAATGTGGAAGGTATTTGTGGCTTTCATTTGGTCTGGAAAATTCTGAAGATCATTTGAAACATTCCTCATGGCATATCATCGAACGTTCATGAAGATTCTAAAACACCCAATGTGATGTACTTTGACAGTGCACGTGAAAGTACGAGACTATTCTCCCCTGTGTGCTTGTGAGCACATAAAAGATTCTGAAACAGTTGTGTAACGTATCTAGAAGGGGGCATGGGCCCTTGCCTGAGTAAGAAAGACAGTGATTTGTTGCAAACTTCATGATTGTGAACACGTGCCAGTAATAGCCGCCATCTTTGAAAAGGTTATGTGCATTGATTTTAATTATTTCTCTGAAACTCTACTCTCATTTTTATGATGATATCCGTGAATTTGATTATGTATTTATGTTAATTTGACTGCTGATGTCTATGCTAGGATAAACTGAATGATTGTCCAGTGTTAATCAAACATTGTTGTAAAGTGATGTAAATGTCAAAGGTCATTTGATTGTTGATTTAATAAATTTATTGACCTTCTTACACATACTGATAACCAGATGTTATGAGAGACAGTGGGTAGGTAGTTGGCTCGTTAAATATAGATTAAAAGATGGATTTGTCTTCTCCTTTAGTGACGAAGATTTCCTCCTACAGAAATATTGTGTGAAAGTAAATGTTTGTCTTTAATGTTTGGAAGAGAGAAAACGTTCACAGCGCCCGCATATCCGCCATGTGAGAGAGACGAGTTGTATCTTATGGACAATTATTAATAACATAAATTAAGATTCTCATCACATATAATTATTTATGGATGATTAAATAATAATAATAATCAAAACCAATAATTAGTTTGGCGTAGGCGTCACACAATTATATCAATGCTGCCTAGAGCAACTTCTTCTGCATAATATGTTGCAAAGTCTACATTAGTCAAATTGTACACGTTACCAGCCATAGACGTGGGTTTACCTGACCAATTACATCTTTTGCCATTCTTTAAACAGACGTCAATGATTGGCTTTAACCTACTGGAATCCACTTGCATGTTTGTGTCATCTTTTGACATCCGTCAATTGATTTACAATATCACCTTCTTTCTGCAAGCATTCCAGGTTCAATAAATGTCTTGTTATCCTCTCAGAAGTGTTAGAAATACTCCGATACCCCCCATGTTTAGTTCTCATGTGCTATTCTTATGATCTCGATACGTTTCATTTCTGTAAAAAAAAAAAATCAACAACAAAAAAACAAACAGCTGCTTACGGCATCCTTTTCCTTTCCCTGTTTGAGAGATTAGGTGCCTGTCTCTAACAGTACATATGAGACATAAGCTATCTCTTTCTTTACTACCTCAGTTTCATCTGCAATGTTTTGTATTTTTTCTAAAGTTATGTCCTCTTGTGGAAACTTAGATAATTCACTAGACAGCATGCTCTCTATCGCCACTGCTGCATTATTACACAGCTTTACTTTCTTTTTTTTTTGTTTTAGTATTTTTCTCGACAGGTTTATCTGTGTGTTTGTGTGTGAACTACTAGATTCAGGTGGAGAACAACAGTGTAACAAAACTGCAGCTGGAATCTGACCAGAAACATAATTTGATTCTATGTCTACTAATGCGATCAGCAGTATTTGTTTTTCTCAGTTTGCAAATGTCAAGTCAACAGTCTCGCTTTTCAGATCCATTTCGTTAATCAGCTTACTTTCAGACAGTTACAGATATGAACACCCAGTGTCCAAAAATCACCACTATATCATGTCCACACTATTTTGCTTTTATTCTGACTGTCAGTGTGTTTGTCTGTTTTCGTTCACCTTGTGCTTATTTGCGATAAAGATTTGCCTCGGTCTATATGGATAATTTCACGATATGTACCCAGGTTTGTGACATGTGTTACATCTTTTTGCTATGCCTGCAATCTCATTCTTTCTTTCATTCAGTCCATTTCTATTAATACTCTCACTTGACTCAACATTCTTACTCTGGCTGCTTTCTCTGCCCGTCCCTCTGTCAAACGTTGGCTCGTGCGATAATGAATATGCATCCTTGTACGCTTCAGCAGCTCCAGCAGTCAGGAAAGTTCGGTTATCCTTCTTTCTACAAGAAATGCCTATACATTTAGTCGGTCACACTCTGACACACGCTCAAAGTAATAATTCTTCATGCACACTTGCATAATAATCATAGAAAACTTCCCACACACTCCAACTGTCAAATAAAGTATGCAGTTTTAGAATGAAATTCAATATGCGTTTAATTGTGCTGGTCTGTCACTTACTGCCACTTTATATTTACAAAGACAACTATTTTAGTGCATTAGAGTTATCTGACTTATGTTCTGGTAACACATGATAATGATTCGCCACGCAAGGTACTTCACAAATTCAGACCCCACAAAGTTTCAAAGTAACTTAGGTGCTTCGGTAGGTTTCTTGAATTGTCTCAGAAATGTTTGAGATATTCCGGTGTGCTTTGTGAACCGTTGTAAAGAAATTTGAACAATGTCATTTGTCACGATCGTCAGGAACAAATTTCCCGGCACTAGATTTTCGATTTCTTCAGTATTGTTGGACTTAATTTTTAGTACTGGATTCAGTTTTTATTTTTTCTAATTGAAAAGTTCTCTTTTCTCTCTCTCTGCCTCACACTCAGTCTCGCGTTCAAGCTTATCTAGACAATTTCTTTCTTGTTCTTGAGCATGCCTGTAGATATCTTTAACTTAAGCTTGAAAAATTCACTAACTTTTTCTTAACTCATCAAGTTTGATTTGTTCCATTTATTTGAGAGCCAGAGTACACGAAGACCCTTACAGCTTATAGCTTAAAGCAATAACGTCTTTGTTTATAAATTATATTGCATCAGGCAATCAATCTCACTTAATTATTACACAACCAAAGTACTGTTAATCTATTTATAACATAATATTGACAAGTATAAGATACATCGCAAACATCGTAACACATTATCCATTCATGCATTCAAAGTATTTTATCTAGCTTATGAATACAGATCAACCTACATGCTCTGTGCATAAACATCTTGTTAAACAGTTTCACACACACACACACACACACACACACACACACACACACACACACACACACACACACACACACACACACACACACATCATTTCTAAACCATCTCTGAATGTATGCAAACATATCATAGCAATCAGATATTCAAACATACATTTAAATAAAATAATAAGGAAGAAAAACAATGGAATGTAACTTCAATGCGCCAAACGTGCTTAAATTCAAAGCTTAAACAAATATTTCATGCTTACATTTTCAACAGGTTTCTTTTGTCTTGAGTTATTTCCCAGAAATGTTGTCAAAGAATCACGGACGACGCACACTTTAATATGCCACAAGATATTCCCTAGAAAGGTTGTCAAATAATCACTGATGACGCACATTTTGATATGTCTTGAGATATTCCCTAGAAAGGTTGTCAAATAATCACTGGTGACGCACATTTTAATATGTCGTGAGGTACCTCGGGGTAACCTTATAATATGTTGTTTCTGATTCTTTTGCTTAAATGTATAACAAATCAACAAAGTGTCGATGGAATGTGTGGACTGCTGGATTATTATCAAAGAATAACTGTGAAATTGATATTTTTGGTAACTCTGCCAATCATTTAGAATCACGACCCCCACTCAACAATAGAATGAAACAAATAGACACAAACAGTCATGAAAAATGAGTAAGACGATATAATTACATTATTATATTTCCTGGCAAGAAGAAAAGATATGCTACATCAACATTAGGGAAATGGAAAATCATTGAATACAAATTTAATACAGAAAAAGTTAACCTGTCAAAAATGTAAATAAGAAAATACCCTTCTATTGCATGTCACTAAAATAATCTGTTTTTTCTTAGATCCAGGAAAAAGTCTTTCACTGTTCTTTAGTTTACAAGTTCCATTAATTTATGAGCAATCAATACAGTTAATTTTGTGCAACGACGTCACGCATTTCCGTCCACATACATTGAACACTTGGTGACGTCACGCATATCCGTCCACTTACATTGAACACTTGATGAATTAATAGCGATAAAATATAGAGCTATTCCGCACTGGCATCAGAGCAATTTTTTTTACCTTGAATAATTTTCAAGTACAACCGGAAAAGTAAGAAAATATCCCCGCCAGAGACATAGTCTAGAACCCAAGTGTGTGGCAACTTATCATACAAAAGTTTTACTATTTTAAACTGAATCTTTGCACAAAAAATAGTATTCAACATATTTCTAATATTTAACACAACAGTAACATTTATAACATTATTTCCAATTTGCACACACTTAAATAACAAAGTGTTTCTATTTTAACTTTCTCCAGTTGTCTCTCCTTTCATTTAGGAAGAATAGCACACAATTAAATAACGAAGTGTTTCTATTTTAACTTTCTCAAGTTGTCTCTCCTTTCATTTAGGAAGAATAACTCTACTGCTACCTCATTAGGAATGATCTTTATTCAGAAATAACTCACCAAAGAGTGTATCTCGAAAAAGTAAAGTGTTTAGGATCACACACTTGCGAAGAAAAAAACCAAGTAGCCTTGAGTTGATCTTACT
This sequence comes from Sinotaia quadrata, assembly GCA_028829895.1. Taxonomy (NCBI): domain Eukaryota; kingdom Metazoa; phylum Mollusca; class Gastropoda; order Architaenioglossa; family Viviparidae; genus Sinotaia; species Sinotaia quadrata. Next base: position 21,180,564 of record CM054180.1, read on the forward strand.
TTTAATGTTTAATTTGTAATCAGAAATAATTCTGAATCACTGATAATGTCAAAACCTGCTGGAACAAAAAAAAAAGAAACATGTCATAATCTGTACGAATAATTACTATACTACAAAAGTCTTTGTGCAAAATAGAGAGGTGAAAGAATTCTAGTGATTGTTTGTCTATTGATAAACTTTAGTCCTGATACATTTAAAGATATTATTAATTTGTTCAACAATATTCACTTTATTGAGATTAATGAGTTGCTTCAATTAGTTTTACTGAGCGAAGCCCAGTTTTTATCAAATCCATGTGTCCAGCAGACGACAAAAAATCTCTCGCATGATATAGTAGTCTCGGGCCATGCCAGATATTCCCATGCAAACTGTGCAGCAAGTAATGCGACGTCCATCAATGGATTGGTCAAGCATTCAGCTCATGTCACGCTTAGAATATTCAGTTCACATCACGTTGAGACTTAGAACAGTCACCTCACGTCACACTCAGGTTTAGATCATTTAATCTCACGTCACACTCAGGTAGAACTTTCCAGCTCACGTCACACTCAGTGCTTAGAACATTTAGTCTTACGTCACACTCAGGTAGAACTTTCAGCTCACGTCACACTCAGGTAGAACTTTCCAGCTCACATCACACTCAGGCTTAGAACTTTCCAGCTCACGTCACACTTAGGCTTAGAACTTTCAGCTCACGTAACGTTCAGACTTAAAACATTCAAGCTTACGTCACGTTCAGACTTAGAACACTCAGCTGTACTGTGCATATTAGATTCCGAAGTTGCAGACTCAACAAATCATCTGCATTGGGTGGGAATTCAAATAGGTGTTTGGATTTCTTTACTGGAGTCTCGCCAAAACTGAAGCAGTTGTAAGGTGTTGAAGTGTGCTTTCAGTAACTGACAACATACTGTCGTTGTCTTCCTTCTGCAAGTACATAGGCTAAGAAAGCAGTTTTTAATCTTACAGCATAAGCAGAATCGTCGTCCGAGATTTTCATTGTTTTTTTTTGTTTTTTTTACAAAATTCACAAAGCAAGGCAGATCAACTGACTACGATACATACTTGTCTTTGGCTAGGATCTCTGCCACCATGCTGGTTCCAGCAATGATTTTAAAACATAGAGCTTACCATACGTACCTTCATTAGGTACCGACAAGTATTCTTTGAACAACCCATTTTATTTATTGTACATGCAACCGTCAGGGCACAGTCTTGCTTCAAGAAGCATTTCATGACACACGTAAGTTGAGTTCCATCCAGTAACAATACCCTGGACAGACGTTTCTTGAGGCAGGTGACTGTCACAGTCTGATAAAAATGTCCGACTTGGTGACCCACTTGTCTTGTTTACTTCAAATTTGAATTTTGAAACCCTTGGCTCCTTTGTTCAAAGCTCCCTTTTTCGAGACGCTTCTAGAACAGGTCAAGATGTTATGTAACTTTAGGTCCATTGTCCAGTTCTTGAACCAACTACATGCTTCGCGAACAGTCACGTGATACGCAATATGCTTTTCTATAAATATGATTACACGCTTCCGCTCCCTCACTTCGAGAACACATTAGCCATTTCCATCAGCTAACTCGGGTCGTGAAGGCAGCCGACAGCCGTTGAGAATCAAGGTACCCTTCGACTTCTCATAAAAGGTATCATTTTATCTAATAGTATTTTGCATGTATTGTTTAAGTATGTATTTGTGCTATGTATTATATTATTTCCATATATGCTTGAGCATGGTTCAGAGAAATAGCTGAAAAACCTATAAGTTACGGAATATAAATTTATTGTAACTCTTTTTCCATTTTGTACTTTAATTTATATTGTTTTAATTCACTAAGAGCCAGAATGCTGTGCTCGATATGAATTTCTCATGTAATTCAATTATTGCGTATAATTTTAATTGTAAATTGTGAAGCGCTTTGTTGGTTTGAATTACCCCTTTGTATGAACATTAATTTAACGTTGTAACTAATTTTATTGCTTCATAGTCATGCTGTTAAATGGAACACGCGTGAAATGATTATATTTTTCTAAATCTAATTGTAAAACGACGCGAGGTCGAAACTCTTATTCAGCGCATTTTAACTGAGCCATGCTTGGGTAGGAACGTGTTAAATTGAATCTACATTTAGAGCACGTTGCTTCAACAGGTCGGCCTATGCCTCACCTATGCCTTGCCTATACCTTACCCATGCCTTACCTTGCTTTGGCTTTACTGGTACAAGCTGGTTGAGTTCTACGAGTGAACTTTACTCTGAGGGTCCATGCCACTAAAATTCAAGTTCCTTAGCTACATAAAAAAGGGGCACCTTTTCCTATGCACCACGTGCGTCGCTAGAGTGGAACTGTGAAAATAGACTGGCTGGCTGAGTAATGAGACCAGGCTGATACAGGCAATCCAGCTGAGTATACTTCAGTATGCAAATATCGAAAGGACAGATTGGTGGCAATTCGTTGGTTAACCTATAAAGCATGTACGCGCAAAGAACTGAGAAGTAGACTATTCGCGCTCGTATTTGATTATTGTTAACTTGTTAAAACTTTATTAAATCTTATTTTTCTTGTTAAAACCTCTTAGTAGTGAATTTTTATGCATAATAGACCAATAGAATTTCTTAGATTGAATGGGGGCGGATGAGCGAATGAAAACAACGAATGTATATTAATTTAGAGGGATTTAACTGTTTCAATCTAGCTAAAAGTTCGCAATTTATTAGTTTTGTAAATTTGTCGTCTGACTACAAGACACACTTTTAATTAGTCAAATAGTAAATTGAGCAACCAGTCTGCATAGGATATGAGAGAAAGAATTAATTATATTTAAAGTCTTTAATTATTCTAAGCAGGGTCTTTAAATAAATACTGGAAACGTAACAGTGACATTTCACCAATTCATGTTAGAACTCGTTAAGTTTGGCAGGGCTGTGTTTGAAATCACCCACAAAGTGGGCACAAACAAAATAATTTTCCAAACTAGCTTCAGCCCCCAGCCCTTGATTTACTGTATATTTGTCGAGCATGCACATCGTATGATAGCGACCCCGAGGACACTTGTGTAACGTTGCTAACCATAAGAAAAGCGTTATCTATTCCGTTTGTTCTTAATTTGTTGCTAGTTGCTAGTTGCTAGTCATTTAATACGTCGTTTATTTGTGGACTACGGTTTCTTCGAATTTCTCAAGACCTAGACTCCCTACTAATTTATTTTTGACGCCCCCCTACTGACTGTTAATAAAACGTGCTGTTTTACCAAGGTAATTGTCGTTTGCAGTACTTGTCCAACAATCGGCTGCCAGCGTCCCACAGATGGCTTATTTTTCACCTTGCTGTCAGATGATTTATCGGATTCGTACAGCGTATTGATCCCTGCTATAACTGTCGAACGTGATGAGCACCCCTCCCCCAAACACACCTGTACGTACACGTGATTACCTGCAGCAATACGAACAATTTGTAGCAAAATATCACTGTCTATAGTTTCAGCTGCGCGCTAGTCTCGTATAAAGCGTTTGGCAATAGGTTTGGTTTTCCTATCACGCTGAGCTTGATCCATCAATTTCCATCTTTGCAATATAATCACTGAAGGTCATCTGTTGCCCTTCATTACAACCAGCCAATAGAAGCTAAGTGGCATTAATTATCTAGATAGAGTACGGAGAGAACGCGAAGTTGAAGAAAGAGATAGAAAGAAAGAATTAACATTCAACATAGAGATGATAGAGAAAGACATAGAACACAAGAAACGAATGATAGTTTTGGCAAACTCGGACCTGAAACTCACGAATAAACGAGTAAAGCAATTCGAAGGAGATCGTGAGGAAATGAGAGAAAGAGAGGTTCAATTAGCTGTAGATCGTGTATAATTACGAGAACTAACTTTCGAAATTAGAAGGTTAAAGGAAAGAAACCTAGTGCTGCAAGAAAGGAGAGAAAATCTAGACCTAGAATGGTTGTGGGTTGAAATCAAACAAAGTCTGACATGGAGACAGGAGACGGTAAATCTAAATTACCGACAGCTGACGTCAGGATGAAGTTCGAGTCACGACGCAATTTTAGAACACAAAATTATTGCACCGTGCTGGTTTCTATTACTACTGAAATGATAGCTAAGGAAACAGAAGTAATTGGCACAGATAACAGTATAGGTAGTGATACAGACAAAGATATTTGATATATGATAACTAGAATCTAAAATAGGACAGAGTCGTTAAACCAAGACTGGACTATGCACTCAACATTTCCAGAAACATTAAACTGACAGAAACTTGATAAACCCGGTTGAAACTGATATATTGAGAGTGGTGCTCCTTGAGGTGCAATTATAAAAGAGATATGCCCAGTTGAACAATGATATTTGCACATGTCAGCTTCCGACCACGTCAGTGGCAGTGTTGACTTCTGACCTTGTGAGGCTAGCACTTTATACAGAAAGATGCTAAAATGCATCAGAAGTACAATGAAGTTTAAGCATTTCCATTAATCCTTCTGATAATGTCACTGTATATATATATATAGTGTGTGTGTTTGTGAGTGATGCCAGCGCCACCTAGTTAATGGTTATGATTTTTATTATTATTAATAATTAATCATCCATAACTTATTACAAGTGAGGGGAACTTAATTTATGTTATTAATAATTCTCCAGCTGAAACCACTCATCTTTTTCACTTGGTGGTTATGTGGGCACTGTAAACATTTTCTCTTTTCCACAACATTACAGACAAACATTTACCATCACACAATATTTCCATATGTGGAAAACGTCTTACCATAGGCGAAGATAAATCCATCTTTTATTCCATGTTTAGAAATCCACCATCCACCCATATTCTTCTCCAACGAAAGGTTATCAATATGTTTAAGAAGTTCAATATTTATTAAGTCAACAATCAAATATACATGTAGAAAATACAATGAAATAGATTACTTTATATCGGTATTTCCACAAAACCACTTCGAATAATTTTAATACCAATACAGTCTTATATCCTAAAACACAATTCAATAGATTAGTGTCAATACAGATCACAGGATAGTTCTTATCAGAGAACAGAAATGGAGTTATTAGAGATAAGTGATAATAATTTCTATGTAACCTTGTCTAAGTGAAGCCACACTAGTCTTTTGATGCACATTTTGTAACAAAGTCGTAAGTTTATTGTTCATGTTATTACTGTCAATTCCACGTGTTTCCATTCTCACATTGTAGAACACTGAATAGCCACTATTATCTTGAAACAATCTCGTGCTCTGCCGTAATAGCTCCCTCAAGCAGAACAAAAATTGTAGCAATTTCCAGTAACTTCCTTGTACCAGAAATTGCTCGATTTAGTCAGCATACCTTGCAAGAATACATCAACAGAGTGCAGTGTAGTCCTTACATGGTCGTAGCGGTTTATAATCCGTAAACCAGGAGATTCAGGTAAAACAAAGAAGGCTGCTTATTTCCTGTAAAATATAATCTGGGAACAAATGCTTAATCTTCAGTTTATTTCACATTTAACTCCATTCTCTTTTACATTAAAGTCTCAACTTACAGTTTCCTGCAACAGTATTTGTTATCCTGACACACACACACAGCATAATAAATAGAGCGTGTCAACTTTATGAGCTCATTCACTAGAAACAATGTCAAGTGTTTAGCATAGTATAAATGAGCATCTTAGTTAAAAAAAAATTGTAGAAAAAATAGTCTACTCACATAATACATTTCTACGTAAACACAAGTATAACAAATCAATAGCAAAAATGCATGAAATATTTCTAAGTCAATTCTCTCTCAATCAGTCAGTTAACTCACCGTTAAGCTAATGGCCGCCTTTCATGACCGGACTTCGTGCCACTCCAAATTCAAGTGATTAGACAATAGAATGCTCTACAACAGGTAGGCTTTTGATCTCAGCCCATTCACTGGTTTTGTTCTCGTAAATCTTAACCATTGGATAATAAAATCTACTCATCCAGTTGGAACTGGTTTGAATTGCATCAGCAATGTCTAGCACATTCTCAACTCGATTTGTTTACTCCAACACAGATACTTACACAAATAGCATCATAAAGAGTGCCCAAGGTCGTTCACTTCGACAATTTATATATAAAAATTAAGTCCAGAAATAAGGAATGGCAAATTTACTCTGCCAAATGTAGGATGTAAGTAATCTGAGTGTGTAATAATAATAATCCACCCCACCATTTTCCCTCCATGTATTTATAATAATTTCTGGATGTATCCTTGCCAAGTAATTATTAATATGATTAGGGATAACCGGAAGTCATCAAATGTATTGAATGATATTAATCAACACAATAGATATCAACTATTGGTCAACCTAAGTTCTTTACGTCAAATAAGGCTGTGGTATATGCATATACGAACAACAAGTCTATGACTCTACGCTTTACCACGAACCGTAATGTAGACCGAAAGAGTCATCCAATCAAAACGCATTAATTTGACACGGTCAAGGTGAAGGTATCTTATGCAGTTATGTCGCATTTATCACTCTGTGGTTTGGGAAGACGACTCCAAATCGAGTCTAGCACTTAGCACTATCTTATTTGATGTATGTTTAGTAATTTTGTTTACTACTGAAGGATAAGCTGTATGCTTGTTTCCGGCAACACGATTGGTTACGGTAAGGGTTAGGGTTAGGTTTAATGTGTTTATACTTATAATTCAAAGAAAAATACTTAAACTGAACATCGCCTCAGCGCCATGCTTATTTGAATGAGCTTGTAAGTGCACATTTGATTGGTTAAATAATGAGTCAACCATTAATCTTCTCTGGTATAAGTTTTTTTTTTGTTGAATGACATGGTGAAGAGAATGGTATCAGTCTTTGAATTGGCGAGAAAGGACACGCTTCTTTTCACCCTCAATGCGTACCGTACAACATAATATAAAAAAAAACACGCATAAGCACACTAACTAAATACTTAAAATATAACACAGAACACTAGTAGTGGTGAATCAGATAAGAAATAAGCAAAAAGTAAATATTTACAAATGTAACACAGAGCTCAAGTAGTGTAAATCAGATATGAAATAAACAACAGGTAAATATTTAAAAATGTAACACAGAACACGAGTAATGTGAATCAGATAAGAAATAAGCAAAAAGTAAATATTTACAAATGTAACACAGAGCTCAAGTAGTGTAAATCAGATATGAAATAAACAACAGGTAAATATTTAAAAATGTTACACAGAACACGAGTAATGTGAATCAGATAAGAAATAAGCAAAAAGTAAATATTTACAAATGTAACACAAAATACGAGTAGTACGGTAACACATTTACCACTTACTATTATCATTATTTCCTCTGCTATTTTTAAGTGATAATATTTTTATATTACTGGATATAGGAATCAGAAAAGAACAAGCAAAACAAAAACAACAAAAAGAAGGCAACAAGCAAGCCGAGAAACGAACACATTCACAAAAGTTTTAAATATTTCTTTTGGGTACACTCTAAATTCGGGAAATTAACAGCAACAGTAGGTCTGGTATTTCGAGTAATTATCTGTAATTTGACTTTTATTTATTTTTTACTTTTATGCAGTGCACATTTCTTACAGCAGCCTTCTGTGGTGGTGGTGATGTTGATGTTGATGGTGGCGATGGAAATGGGGACAGAACTGAGACGGACATTAAAAAGAAAAAGGAGTTCTTAAGATTTACTTTATTGTGCAGACAGGGAAAAAGTAATAATAACTAAATAAAAAAAAAAGAAACCAACGTGAAAATACGAGCAGTTCTTTTGAGATAAGGCTGAGTTGAGCAGTTTGGAGCTTCAACACTTTGAGTAAATGACACAGGAGCCAGCCTAACAAGAACATATTATTGCAGTCGAGTGTAAGGAGCTTGGAATGTTTTAATGGCAGTTACGTGACGTGATGAAGAGTACTACAGTGACTCATTCCTAGAAATGCTGTCTTGCAAGTATTTTTTTCCTCTCTTTTCTTTACTTTTAAAAAAATAATTATCTTGGTGGTGCAAGGAAAGGGAAAAGTAAATAAAATGCTTCTAGGAAAGTGCACGAACGACTAACTTGAATGTCTGTTAGTCGGCCTCAAGCTGACTTGTGATTTAATTTGATCACATTCTGTTAATTTACTAATTAATTGTATTTAGGTTTAGTTATTGAACCAGTAGCGGAGATTAAGATGGTGAAATTCGAAGTACGTAAATTGGAAATATAGGCCTGTCAACAACTTAAAATTTACAAGTGAAAATACAAATAAACACCAGGTTTGTGTTGGATGTTTTATTTATGTAAAATTAAATACCTTTCAATTGTTATGTCCCACATTGCACGTAATTTCAATTTGCATAATTTTAAAAATAATGTCCAGTCAACCTTAACACCCTTGTACTGATATGGGGGAGAGAGAGAGAGAGAGAGAGAGAGAGAGAGAGAGAGAGAGAGAGAGAGAGAGAGAGAGAGAGAGAGAGAGAGAGAGAGAGATTGAATGTCAAAAACAATGTGACTTACGCGCAGAGGGACATTTTCACTTGTGACGTGTACAGAGTGACATATTTTTATTAACATTTCAAACCGTGTGACGAATATTTAGATTTTAGAGGAACACTGCTAAAATGCTGTCAAACAGTGTAAGGTACATGATCGGGAGCTTGTTATTTCCTTGTTAGCATGTCAAATTGTGTGACGTACATGAGAGATAACCTGTTATTTCCTTGTTAACATTCAAACTGTGTGACGTGCACTTTAAAAAATAATATAGAAATTATCCCGTACGAGAGAGTACTTTTACTCTTTGATTGTAGTTTGTGTGTTAAATTTTCATAGAAAGATTAATTGGACCAAAAATTCGCACTGGAAGCGAAAGGCCTTTTAGGTGAGGAGAACAAAATGTATTTTTTTAGTTTCACGGACTATTGCACTTATTTTAGTTTCACTGGCTATTTTACATATTGTAATTTCACGGGCTATTGTAATTAGTTTTGTTTCGCATGCTATTGTAATTATGCATCAATGTCTATTGTATGCATTTTAGTTTTACTAGATTATGTAATTATTTTACTTTCACAGTCTGATGTACTTATTTTAGTTTCAATCGGTATTGTTGTTGGTCGCATGTAAATTAATTAAAATTTAGGACAACAGAACATGTGACGTAAACACCACCCAGTTCCTCAATGAGCCCCCAATGAATATTCTCCACACACACACACACACACACACACACACACACAAAGGTTTATAAAATTATATCTCTCACACATAATACTAGAGCAAACATCATACCTTTAGTTTCTGCTAAAACAAAGGGTAAAAATATGCTGTATTGATGATTCATGAATTCCATTACATGATCAATTGCTCTTTTTTCAAAGTCTTTTTATACTCATTTATTCACACATAATTTTACAGCCTCTAATTTAGACTGGACTCTCTTCATGCCAAAGCATAGGGTGTCTCTAAGAGAAGTTATTTAAATTTGTCTATTGATCTAAGTTATCATTTGTCACACCTACTCGTTCATGATGAAATATGTCACTGTTGATTCCTGCCAGAGGCTAAGATTTCTATTTTCACTTCTGATTTCCCATTGAGACTCACTACCAGTGGTCAGGGTCAGATTTACAAGTTAAATAATTATAATTAATTTAAATTATTTTCATTTACCCTACACTGGAATTCAACTAAAGACATTCAAGATGTCCATCCTTGTAACTTTTAAATGACTAGACTTAATGTGCATACACCTTTTCTTTTATAACATTACATCTTGAATTGTTTGATTTTTTTATATTGTAATATTTATGAAATGTGACCAAGCTAAAATTAATACCCTTGTCTCATTAGAGACTGACAATTGTAGTTTCAATAGTTAGTGTACTTATTGTAATTTCACAGGCTATTGCACATATTTTAGTTTCACAGGCTATTGTAATTATTTTAGCGTCACAGGCTATTGTACTTAGTTTCACAGGCTAATGTACTTATTGCAGTTTTACTGGCTAATGTACTTTTTGTACTTTCACAACCTATTGTATTTATTATAGTTTCACAGACTATTGTATGTATTTTAGTTACTCAAACTATTATACTTAGTTTATCTTCACATTTTATTGTCCTTATTTTAGTTTTACAGGCTATTTTATTATTTTAGCTTCACAGGCTAATATACATAATTTAGATTAACAGGCTATTGTAATTATTTTATTTTAAAGACAATTGCACTTACTTTATTTTCACAGACTATTAAACTTATTTTATTTTCACATGCTATTTTTGAAAGACATTTTGCCCTAATATCATTGAAATCCTAGGAACGCAGAACTACTTCAGAATCTATCAGTGCATATATTTCAAATGTAATACAAGGAAGAAAAACGCCACAGAAATAGATATAGAATGCTGCAGCTGCAGTTGTGTTATTAATGTGTATGCACTAGCCCATGAATAATCTTACAAAAGAGCTCAAACAAACCATCTTATTCTGTCACACCACAAAAAAGTATAATTTAATAGTTTGACACCCCCCCCCCCCAAAAAAAAAAAAATAGTAGAAAAATAATTTTAAAAACTAAATAAACAAAACTAAAACAATTAGAATAAAATGTCTAATATAATAAATCATAGAATTTGCTCTCTCTCACACATATATTCGCATTACACTAACATCTCCACAGACACAATCACATGCACACAGACACACAGGCTTATTAAATTTAAAGGAAAGCGAGCTAACTCAATACACGCACACAGACAAGAGGAAACGAAATACCAAGGATTTGAAGCATAAAGTAGAAAAATGTATATTATTCCACTCCTCCCGACGTAACACAGAAATATATAATATAATATTATTATCCCAGTCCTCAGGACGTAATACAGTAATATTTATTATCTCAGTCTTCTAGACGTAACACAGAAATATATATTATCCCAGTCCTCAGGACGTAATACAGTAATATTTATTATCTCAGTCTTCTAGACGTAATACAGAAATATATATCATTCCACTCCTCCGGACGTAACACAGAAATATATTATCCCCGTCTTCAGGACGTAATACAGTAATATTTATTATCTCAGTCTTCTAGATGTAATACAGAAATATATATTATCCCACTCCTCTGGACGTAATACTAATATTATCTCACTCTTCTAGATGTAATACATAATATATATTATCCCAGTCCTCTGGACGTAAAAGATAAATATATATTATCTCACTCCTATGGACGTAATACGGAAATATATATTATCCCATTTCTCTGGACGTAAATCAGAAATGTATATTATCCCAGTCCTCTACGAAAAACAGAAATATATATTATCCCAGTTCTGTGGACATATATTAAAATTATGTATTATCCCAGTCTTCTAGATGTAATATAGAAGTATATATATTATATCATCCTTCTGGACGTAATAGAGAAAAATATAGTATCTCAGTCCTATAGAAGTAATACAGAAATATATATTATCTCATCCATCTGGACGTAATACAGAAACATATATTATCACAGTCCTATAGACGTAATACATAAATATATATTATCATAGTGCAGTAGACGTAATACATAAACATATATTATCCTGGTCCTCTGGACATAATAGAGAAACATTTATTATCCCAGTCCTATAGACGTAATACATAAATATATATTATCATAGTGCAGTAGACGTAATACATAAACATATATTATCCTGGTCCTCTGGAAATAATAGAGAAACATTTATTATCCCAGTCCTATAGACGTAATACATAAATATATATTATCATAGTGCAGTAGACATAATACATAAACATATATTATCCTGGTCCTCTGGAAATAATAGAGAAACATTTATTATCCCAGTCCTATAGACGTAATACATAAATATATATTATCATAGTGCAGTAGACGTAATACATAAACATATATTATCCTGGTCCTCTGGAAATAATAGAGAAACATTTATTATCCCAGTCCTATAGACGTAATACATAAATATATATTATCATAGTGCAGTAGACGTAATACATAAACATATATTATCCTGGTCCTCTGGAAATAATAGAGAAACATTTATTATCCCAGTCCTATAGACGTAATACATAAATATATATTATCATAGTGCAGTAGACGTAATACATAAACATATATTATCCTGGTCCTCTGGACATAATAGAGAAACATTTATTATCCCAGTCCTATAGACGTAATACATAAATATATATTATCATAGTGCAGTAGACATAATACATAAACATTTATTATCCTGGTCCTCTGGACATAATAGAGAAACATTTATTATCCCAGTCCTATAGACGTAATACATAAACATATATTATCCTGGTCCTCTGGACATAATAGAGAAACATTTATTATCCCAGTCCTCCGGAAGTAATACCGAAATATTCGTTATCATATTCCTCTGGACGTAATACAGAACTATATATTATCCCAATACTGTAGACGTAATACAGAAACATATATTATGCCATTCCTCTAGACGTAATATAGAAATATATGTTATCTAAGCCCTCTAGACGTAATACAGAAATAAATATTGTTCCAGTCCTCTAGACGTAATACAGAAATATATATTATCCTAGTCCTGTGGACGTAATACAGAAATACGTATTATCTCAGTCCTCTGGACATAATATAAAAATATATATTATCCAAGTCCTCTAGACGTACTACACAAATATATATAGTGTCCCAGTCCTCTAGACGTACTACACAAATATATATATAGTCCTCTAAACGTAATACAGAAATATATATAGTGTCCCAGTCCTCTAGACGCAGTGAAATTTCAGTTCAAATCACTAACCATGATTGTGTAAAATAAATGTGGCAGTCTATAAGCATTGTTTATTATATGAGAATAAGTAATAATAAAAGATGACTTTATCCTAGTATTATCAAAATGTTATCGCTTTGCTTGTGGGTTAAAATCTTAACTAAAAATTAAAGATTATTAGGTCATGTAAACTATTATATTTTTAGATTCTGGCACCACAATAAAACCAAATAGACGCCATATAATTTGCCCTGACATTTTTTTGGAAAACATATGAGACACCTTTTTTCCAATTTTCACTGCACTTAATGCTGTGCTAAAAATAGCAATATTTTAAAATTTTCTATTATTCCTTTTTTGATTGGTGCTTTCTTTGTGCCAATATTTCTGCAGTTTGGGAGATTTGTAATTCATTAGAACAACACAGTACAGTATTTTTGATTTAATTATTTCTGTTTTTAATATTGTGTCGTGTGGAAAAAATTACAAAGAAACATGATATTAAATTATGCCCTGGAGCAGGTGCTAATTCTTATCTCCTTTCATCTCGGCCTCTTGATTCTTTCTTGGCAGCTGGATGGACTAACGATTCTTAATTTGAAAGAAATGGACTTTGTATACGAAGTATCGATTAGATAAAGGAAAGGAATATGAGTTGTTAGAATTGAGAAACAATAATGCATATTTAATTAGCAATATTTATTTAACAAAGCATACACTTACTTTAAAACGTTATTCCACATCCCCAGTTTCTTTTGTATAATAATTAATATATTACTTCACACCAATACTGAATCACTGCGATGAGATAGTGTTTTAGGTAAAAGAAGAGAAAATAAAAGTAATACGATTGAAATTCAATTTAGCAAATTCTACTGGTGAACATACTAGAAGTGTTCACTATATGCTTGTTGTAAAAGTTAGAACGCGATTTATTGTTCTACTAAGGTAAGATTACACTTAGTAACACACACACACACACACACACACACACACACACACACACACACACACATATCCTTATGTACATATAAACACACACAGATTCACACACGCGCACTTGCACACACACATAAACACTTTTATATTGCTTCAAAATTTATAAAACATGACCTGAAAGGTTTGAGATTGCCAGAACTGACAGAAAACCTATCTATCTATCTATCTATCTATCTATCTATCTATCTATCTATCTATCTATCTATCTATCTATCTATCTATCTATCTATCTATCTATCTATCTATCTATCTATCTATCTATCTATCTATATCTATCTATCTATCTATCTATCTATCTATCTATCTATCTATCTATCTATCTATCTACCTTCTTACCTACCTACCTACCTTCTTACCTACCTACCTATCTATCTATCTATCTATCTATCTATCTATCTATCTATCTATCTATCTATCTATCTATCTATCTATCTATCTATCTATCTATCTATCTATCTATCTATCTCTAAATATAATTTAAAAAGTATTATCGATATTGCTTTACGTTTGAAGACAATGCAATGAGATACTTAAAGTGAACTCTGTCAAGTGCCATGAGAATTAATGCGCCCACTAGCAAACTAAGCGACCTGGGAAATGTGGAACTAGCAAGAAATTAGTTTGATAGAGCAGTTCGAATCGTAAGCTCTCAAGAAACTCAAAGCAATGTAGCATTTCTTCAGTGCCTCTGCTTCTATACAGCGTATGGTATTTGCCGAAACATTTTTGGAGTCGACTGTCAAACAACCCATTATTTATTTCCAAACAGCCTCTTATTCGCATTAAGTAAAATGTCCTTACGTCGTCTGCTACAAAGATTATCCGGATGGTCAATGACAGCAGGCGTACCTACCAAGGGCGTTAACACATGTTTAATGACGTCAAATGCACGAGACCATCTATCCTTTAATATTTCATCTACAAGTAAACAATCATCAACAATAAAATATATGACTTAAAACGATGCACACCATCGTCCATTTAAAACCTTCTTTTGAATTTGTTATTTTCATATTATTGTTAAGACTACTATCTTCTGCTGACTGAAGCAGCGAGTGACTTACGTCACAAGAACACAACAAATTTTGACTGTGTAAACACCCTTCATAAAACAGTCATAAACGTAAAAGTCAGTTAGTGACTGATGGCCTGAACATACACAAAAGAGGACGACATTTCGGCTCCTTACCTTTAACAACCATGTGAAGTGTACTTCCATTGCCAGGATTTCCTTACTTTGACGAAGTAAATAATCAAATAAGAAGCTTGTGACAAAGTAAATTTGCCCCTCCCTATTTTGAATTGTTATACAAGTTGCAAATTGTCAGAGTGACCCGACTTTGGGCACTCTTATAGTGTTATTTTAATAGTGTCTGAGTTTGAAGTAAACAGCCTAAGGGAAGAATATTCTAGATTTGCTGGAAACTGAGTGAGCAGTTTTTTTTAATTATCCAATGATTATGATTTATGAGATCGAGACTAGCCAATGGGCTGAGTTTAAGGATTTTACTTGTAGTAGAGAATTTTGCTGTCTATTCCCTTTTGAATTTGAAGACAAAGAGAGAAGTCCGGCTCTGAAGGCAATCCTTAGCTTGAGTGGTTAGTTCAAACTGACTGGTTTTGAGAGAGTAGAAAAATTTCATGTATTTTACTATGATATGTTATACGTGTGTTTATGTAAAGTTTAATTTTTTTACTACAAATGTTTGAACTAAGATGCGCCCATGTGGTGTATTAATATGACATTGTTTGACACATTGTATTTATTGTACAACGTGTGCATGGGGATAATGAATACCGTTGCAGGAATTGTAGAAAGTTTGAGAATGGAGTATCAGATAAAATAGAGTTATATTGTAATGAATAAGAAACTTAGGCTTGCTCCTTGATTGTATGTTGCAGTCAGCAAGTAGCCTTCAGATTTCTTCTGATTCCTTCTTATTGGTTGTGGTTGTGTCTCACTCTGTAGAGTGTGAGTTCAGCTCTGAGCTGTGAGTTCAACTCTGCGCTGTGAGTTTCAAGTTCAACTTTCAAGTTCCTAGCAACCCTTCATTTGTTTACTAGTCGTTACTTGAGTGATTGGGAAAGCACGGGAAACTTGCAAAGTTGTTGCAGATTGTGTAAGCATAAGGATTATGCTATACCCCTAATTTTGATGTAACAAAGAAAGGATGCTAAGTACATCAGTCCAGTGAAGATAACAATCATTGTGATTGTGTTCTGCTCAAGAATACGACGGCAAGAGAGTGCCAGGTTGATTGAGGTAGAACAAGGCATCAGTATTTTCTTGTGCACAAGGCATGTGCTGAACATTGTGACATTTTGACATTGTAACATTTTGACACTCTGACGTGATTGAAAAGGCCAGAGAAAAGACTGGGGAAGGTGTACTTAATCCAGGTCACGTTAATTTATAAATTTAACTCTAATAACTCCATTCCCATTCTCTGATACGATTAACCTGCAATTTGTATTGACTGTCATTGAATTATAATTAACTGTAATTTTATAATTATTATTATAAAGTCTATATTAGAAGAAGTTGTTTTTAACTGAAGGAAAGCCGACGATACTACAGTTTTGAATGACTATGCTGAATATTATCGTGAGGTGTATTAAATGAGAAATTAAAATTTGAACATTTCGGTACATTTTCGTTCTTATATCCAAATCAGTTCCAGGAATATTTCACGGGGTAAAAGGTGATGCATATCATTGTAGCATAAACTTGATCAACTGTTACTGCACAACCGGCGAAAATATGTTGTTGTTACACTTATCACTTATTTCATATCAAGTGCAAGAGGTGATAAACGGAGATAACAAATCTACGTACAACAATAAATGTATAAATATAAACCTCGATTATTTCAATTACTCTTATTACATTTATTAAAATTCCGTTTATGGAACATGACGCTGATATACAGCAAACGTTTACATAACCAAAAGCTTAGTAAATTACATTAACTATTGTTCATTGGAACCAAAAACTTAGTAAGTCACATTAACTATTGTTCATTTGGAACCAAAAACTTAGTAAGTTACATTAATTATTGTTCATTGTAACCAAAAGCTTAGTAAGTCACATTAACTATTGTTCATTGGATGAGGTACACTTTCTTTACTTCATTGTCAGGATTACAGATGACTATGTCGAGGGAAGGTCGAGAGTTCATTATACGCCATACATATCGCGTGTCTTATTTTAAAGAATGTAATCCTGTAAGAACTTCAAAACCCCGCCACATTTTTTAAACGAATGTTTCTTATTAACTGTAACTGGCATATTTTACATTTAAAAACGGATAGATGGAGAGGGGTGGGAAGAGTATATGAGAGGCAAGGGAGGTGGTAAAGAGAGAAGAGAAAACAAATAAGAATGAAAAAGAAAGAGAGAACATTGGATTGATCAGTCAGCGAAAGAAAGCAGTGAAGCCTGGGGATTTGGAAGACTTTTATTATTATTAGGTTTCACGTTACTTGAACATACTTTAAACATAAATTTAAATAACATAAACGTAAGCTTAAACTTAAATAACTTAAACCTAAATAACTAAAACTTAAATTTAATTAACATAAACTTAAAACTTTAATAACTTAAACTTAATCTGTAATAACAAACATAAACTTTTAAGCACTTTACAATCATGACACAGTTCGACAAACAAAAGCCAATAAAATGGTGATTTGAAAAACCTCAGTTGTCTTCATGGCCGAGTTTGAGCTTGAACTCCAATCACCCACATGGAAACGTACAAGGCCAATGACCTTCACGGCATTCAGCGCCCCCCCCCAATCCGTCCTCTCAAACAACAACAAAAGAACGACTCATACTGGAATTAAACGATATTCACACGAATGCGCCTTACGAGCTACTGGACTGAGCCAAAATTTATTCACACACTAAAGTATTTTAGCTTCAAATAAACAAGGGACTCACACTGCTACTGGACTGAGCCAATACATATTACACAATAAATAAATTTAAAGTTTCTAATGAACGAGTGACTCACACTGCTACTGGATTGAGCCAATATTTTATTTAGAGTTTCAAATAAACAAGTGACTCACACTGTAATGGACTGAGCCAATATTTATTTACACAAAGAAATTTAGAGTTTCTAACAAACGAGTGACTACCACTGCTACGGACTGAGCCAATATTTATTTACACATTAAAGAATTTTCGAATTTCTAATAATATTGTAACTCACACTGCTAATGGGCTGAACCATTTATTTACACAATAAAGAATTTTAGAGTTTCTAATAAACAAGTGACTCACATTTCTACGGCGGCAGTTGAAATAGCATACCAAAATCTTACTAATTCTAGAAATGAAATATTACCTACACATCTGAGGTAATTTAATTATGCATCTGTTTAATTGTATTACAGTGCTGTGTGCATTTTCCATTCATCTTTTGTCAGCAAGAGGCTCTTCACCTTCACCTTCACCTTCATCTACATTTAACAAAACCTTCACAGCTAAAGCAATGACCGACAGCATGACCGAGTATAATTCGACTTGCGACAAGCCACGCCTGACCGACAAATTCAAACTGAACGTATTACAGGAGTTTAGAACGAGATTAGTCATTGTAAATAGTCCCACTGTCCTCAGTTTACATGTGTGGCAGAAAAAATTGCCTAAATTGTTAAATTGTCATAGTAGCCCGACCTTGGGCACTCCTTATGATGGTATTTTGTGTCATAATTCGAAGTAAATAAATCAGGTGGAGAATATGCTAGAAAATTGCTGATGCAATCCAAACCAGTTCCAACTGATGAGTAGTTTTCCTGACTATTAGTCTCCCCCTTGTTCATAAAAAAATCATCCAATGGCAATGGACTAAAAGTTTCCTTGTTGAAGAAGTACTCTATACTAATCACTTTGAATTTGAACACAACTCGAGTCCAGTTATAACGGTGATCGTTTGCTTATGTTAACTGGCCAATAAAGAAATAATTAACTTTATAAATACTACGTGTATGTTTGCTATTGATCTTTGATTATGTTAATTGGCCAATAAAGAAATAATTAACTTTATAAATACTACGTGCATGTTTGCTATTGATCGTTTGCTTATGTTAATTGGCCAATAAAGAAATAATTAACTTTATAAATACTACGTGCATGTTTGCTATTGATCTTTGATTTAAATTAGAGAATACTTATGCTATTGAACCATTATTTCTATGATCACTAATTAGATTACATCGTACATTATACATGTGAATTCTGATCAGTGCTATGTTTCTTATTCTGTGTGTGTATCGGGCTAGTGAAATTGTAGCAGAATTTGTAATTTGAGAATTTTTGTAAGAGAGAAAAACGTTTTAGAGATGAAATATGCCTGAAATTTAGTGCTGCCCTAATTTGACTTTTGTTGAGAAGTAATCCATTTTCCTTTCACTTCAGGGCAACAGTGACTATTTTACTAGATTACATTGGTGTGAGAATCCAGCATTATCATTAAACTTATCAGTAAACGTTTCCTGTAAGTTGATTCCTGTAAATTCTGTTCAAGAACCATTATAGTGGAGATTTATGGCCTTAGTTTGTTCGCAATGATTCATGAAGATTATTTTGAACATTCCACGGGTGCTTGGGTAGCACACATGAAAATTCGGGAATATTCCTCCTGATGTGCTTGTTAACACATGTAAAATTCTAGATGGTTCTTCAGCGTGTGCTTTGTGAGCACATAGAGATTCTGGAACAGTTATGTAATATGCCTAGAAGTAGCACGTGGGGCCATCATCTGAACAAGAAAGACAGTGACTTGTTGTAAACCATGTGATTGTAAACACATGCCAACAACAGCCTTTTTTCTTGTTGTTGTGAAATGATGTTAATGTCAGCAATCATTGATTAAATTATAATCATATGTTGTATATTTGATTGTTTATTTAATAAATTTATTGTTAAATTTCTTGACATTCTTACACATATTGATATAATATGTTGGAAAGATAGTGGGTGGATGGGGGCTCGCTGAATTAAAAAAATGTATTTATCTTCTCCTTGGTAAGAAGTTTTCTGCCAACGGAAATATTGTGTGACAGTAAATTTTTGTCTTTAATGTTGTGGAAGAGAGAAAACGTTTACAGCGCCCGCAAATCCGCCAAGTGAGAGAGACGAGTGGTGTTTTCTGGAGAATTATTAATAACACAAATTAAAATTCACATAATTTCTAATTAGTTATGGGTGATTAAATAATAATAATCTTTATAACCAATAACTAATGTGGTGTTATGGTCACAACACGCAATTATTGTTTATAATATTTCATCATAATCTATCCACCCACCCTCCCTCCCTCTCTCTCTCTCTATATATATATATCTATCTATCTTGATCTAAATATTCTTCGTTTTTGGGTGTCTGTTTTTCTCCGAAGACAGTATTCGTGGCGCTGACTGTAGGTACCGCTGCAAGTTGTACAACTTCACGCAAACTGTTTCCATGGAGATCACCAAGACAAAAGACGCACGGACTCGACAGGAAACAATCTCCTTGGAACCTCAAAGCCCAAGAACCACTAAAATCAAGTCTCGAGAGAAAATCTTTTCAGAGATTTATTTGGCCTCAGGCCCATAACTCTTACCCTCATTTTTCACTGTTCGATGCTCTTCGGGACAATTATATTAGAACAGAAGAAAGCATAATTCTCTAATTGTTCTTTAAGACTTTTGTCTGTCTTTGGTTTCTGTTAACGTATACCGGCATGGGGTGCTTTATTTATTGTTTTCTTCCTAGAAGACCCGTTTTCTTCCTAAAAGACCCTTGCTTGTCTCTCTTTGGTATCCGTTAAAGTATACTGGTACGGAGGCGTTTTATTGATTGTTTATCTTCTAAGATGCTCTATAGCCCATTCTTGTAAATAGCACCAAGTCTTCTAGACGCATCAGTTCTGGACGTCCCTAGGCTGGCGTGTATCTTTGCTGGAAATGTTTCAAGGCCTGTCAATTTCCTCTTTCTGTTGAAGAGAGAAGTGGGGGATAGAGAACACACGTGAACAGTCCTGAACACTCTACAACAGAAAAATCATGCGATTTCCATGGTTTCAAACGTAGCCTAACGTGTTTGTGCACAAGACTGTTTGGCAGCAAGGTGAAAACTGACCAGTTGTGGTCCCGTTAATCAAACAAATATTGTCTGATGCCCATCAGTAGTCGTAATTTGTGATCTAGCTCTAAGCAAATATCATGTCATGCTCAAGCAAACTCACTTGTGGACTGGCTAACTGTAGGGGCATAGTCACTTGTGGACTGGCTAACTGTAGGAGCATAGTCACTGGTGGACTGGCTAACTGTAGGGGCATAGTCACTTGTGGACTGGCTAACTGTAGGAGCATAGTCACTGGTGGACTGGCTAACTGTAGGGGCATAGTCACTTGTGGACTGGCTAACCGTAGGAGCATAGTCACTTGTGGACTGGCTAATTGTAGGAGCATAGTCAGGTACACAAGGACTAACGTAAAGTGCGAAGTAAATCATAGAAGAATTATGATGGCGGACTATGATGGATGTAGCTGTGACTTGCACACCTTTGTTATTGGTTATTATTATTATTATTATTATTATTATTATTATTATTATTATTATTATTATCCATATCTAATTACAAGTGATGGAGAAATCTTAATTAATTAATGTTTATTAATAATTTCCCCAAAGGACACCACTCGTCTCTCACTTGGTTAAACGGTGTAGTAAAAGTTCTCTCCCTTCCACAATAATAAGAGAGACGCTTTACTGTCTCGTAATACTTCTGCAGGTGGACACTTCTTACTAAAGCAATAATAAAAATCTGTCTTTTATTTATATTTAACGTACCTCCACCCACCCACTATTATTCCAACATAAAGTTTTAATATATGTTCAAGAAGTTTAAAAAATGTAACAATAAATTTATTAAATCATCAATCAAATATACAACATATGAATATAATCAAAAGAGTGTTGACAATTATATCACTTCACAACAATGTTTTGATTCAGTTAACTTATCAAAAGCTAATGATCGACTTTATGACCAGACTTGAGTTACGTCAAAATCAAAGTGATTAGAATATAGAACTTCTTCAGCAAAATAAGTTTTGGCCTATTCCCATTGGATGAAATTGTTATGAACAAGTGTGAGACTTTTAGTCCGAAAAACTACTCATCTGCTTTGAACTGGTCTGGCATATTCTTTATCCCAGTTGTTATTTTAACTCTGGTACTTACAAAAATATCACCATGCAGAATACCTGAAGGTCATATCACGTTACATTTTACAAATTATATAATAATTCAGTTTAGAAATAGGGACAAGCAAATTCACTCCGCCACAGTAGCTAACTAGCACATCATACTAAAAATGGCGGATGTCAGTTCTGAACCAGCTAACCATACAAGAATATTATCATAGACTGTTGGTGATGTAGCTAATTAGCTAACCCCGCTATTATAGTATAGGTAATTGTGTGATACAGCTATTTAGCTAACCAGTCTATCATTGTATGACGAATGATAGGTAATACAGTTAATTAGCTAACCATGCTATCATAGTATGGTGGACTATGGCCGATGTAAGTTGTGAACTAGATGAAGTAACCGAAGGTATCTAAGACACACATAGATAATGGTCCTGAAAGTACAATGATTGTGCTTTGCCCCCCAACACACATAGATAATGGTCCTGAAAGTACAATGATTGTGCTTTGCCCCTAACACAAAATATGCTATGCTAATCGCCATATTTGCCTAACGTGAAGGCTTTGTTTCAACATGCTACTCAGGCGACTGGCATTCAGAACGAACGACTGAGGAGTATATTTTGGTTTTGAAACACGAGCTCACATAAGACACGCACATACATTCCAGAATGTTTTGTTACCTACAATATCAAATCATATCATATTTCAAGAAGTTTTGTTACCTACAATATCAAATCATATCATATTTCAAGAAGTTTTGTTATCTACAATATCAGATCATTTAACATTCCAATAAGTATTTTAATTTAGAATATCAAATCATATCGCACTCCAAGAAGTTTGTTATCTACATTATCAGATCATAATTATCACACGCGCACCTAGTCTAAGATATCTGATATTCGGTTTGGCATTGACGTAAGAATAGGAAACGTTAACGCTTATATGTGCTTTATCATTTTCTATTAAAACTAAACAAAAATAAACCTTTGATAAAACTTTACAGACTAAACAAAAATAAACACTTGATAAAACTTTACAGACTAAACAAAAATAAATCCATGATAAAACTTTACAGACTAAACAAAAATAAATCCATGATAAAACTTTACAGACTAAACAAAAATAAATCCATGATAAAACTTTACAGACTAAACAAACAAACAAAAACAGCAAACGACAAAACAAATCGTTTGTATATAAACTTCAGCACAGAATGAACGGTTAAAATTTACTTTTTGTTTTTAATGCATTTACATTTGTTATGTTGTGACCAGCAGAAAATGACCGCACATCAAAGAAATGCACTTTTAAAAATAAAGATACATATACAAATGTTCAGACCATAATTGTTTAAAGTGTTCAAAGAGATGTTTATTCTTGTATACAATTTTCTGGAACAGTGTAAACTCTCGATTCATTTATATAGTAGCCTTTTATCGACATGCTCCACACTCTTTGCTGCGATATTGCTCATTTAACGACATGCTCCACACTCTGCTGCGATATTGCTCATTTAACGACATGCTCCACACTCTTTGCTGCGATATTGCTCATTTAACGACATGCTCCACACTCTTTGCTGCGATATTGCTCATTTAACGACATTCTCCACACTCTTTGCTGCGATATTGCTCATTTAACGACATGCTCCACACTCTTTGCTGCGATATTGCTCATTTCCCTCCCTCTGCGGTCTGGCAAACAACATTCATGAGTACGTTATTTGACATGGTTACCAAAAATGGTTTCATCCCATTGTTGTAGTGATCATTTTGAATCCAAGCAACTACAACAACAAACGGTTTACTTATTTCATTTTGTTTACACTTTCGGGGTGGTTGGGTGGGGGGATATGATGAATAGGAGTAAATGGCCACATATTTTAGAAAGTAATAAAACGGTCTCATTTATTCCTTTCCCAACACCCCTACCCACCCCAACCCCGCCGAGTTTATTTCGCAACTAGATATTCCACGACCGTCAACTGGCGTTCAGTGACTGGTAATAAGTCACCGTAACAGTACACGTGCACTTACACGTTGCCCGCGGAGCAGGGTAAGAATATGTCGTTTTATGTCAAAGGAGGCACAAGAGGAACAATGCTGTAAAGTGCAGTAAATTCACTGAATGAGGCACCAAAGTGCTATTATTTTTAAATGGGAGCTGTTTCGTCAAATGAGTCAATGATGGAATATTGTCATATGCGGTATCAAGGTAATGAAGCATCAGAAGAACAGTGTTGTCCATTGCGGTATCAGGGTAATGAGGCATCAGAAGAACGGTGTTGTCCAGTGCGGTATCAGGGTAATGAGGCATCAGAAGAACAGTGTTGTCCAGTGCGGTATCAGGGTAATGAGGCATCAGAAGAACACAGTGTTGTCCAATGCGGCATGAGATGAAACGAAGCACTAAAAGAAAGGTCAGGTTAAGCCACACACGATAGCTGACAAATACCTATTGCAGGAAATGAGGCACGAGAGGAAAGGTCAGGTCAAACCACACACTGTAGCTGTTAAACTCTTATTGAAGGAAATGAGGCACGAGAGAAATTCTATTGTCAAATGCGGTATTCAGTAAATAAGACTCCAGTCTTAAGAAATATTGCCAAATGTGATAACATGGTAAATAACATTTACAAATGCGGTAATAAATTAAATGAGGCACAAGATGAAGAGGCCTGTCCGATGAGTTATAAGAAGAGGCACCACTGGAATAGCAGATCTAGAAGCAGAATCTAGTAGCAAGTAAAATGATGCACTAGAGCAGCACTTAGTGCGGGAACCAGATTAATAAAATGCGGACAATAGGTGAAATGAGTTACCGGAGCCATGGTACTCAAATGCGGTATCAAGCGAAAAGATCGAGGTACTGAAATAATAATATGCGGATCGCGTTATACTCGGCACAAAATGAGCAGTGTTAAAAATGTGATAGCACGAGACACGAAGCAAGAAAGTGCTGGACAACGAAATGCGAAAGTGTTGGGCTATGAAATGCGAAAGTGTTTGACAACGAAATGCGAAAGTGTTGGGCTATGAAATGCGAAAGTGTTTGACAACGAAATGCGAAAGTGTTGGGCTATAAAATGTGAAGTGTTGGGCTATGAAATGCGAAAGCGTTGGGCTATAAAATGCAAAAGTGTTGGGCTATGAAATGCGAAAGTGTTGGGCTATGAAATGCGAAAGTGTTGGGCTATGAAATGCGAAAGTGTTGGGCTACAAAATGTGAAGTGTTGGGCTATGAAATGCGAAAGTGTTGGGCTATGAAATGCGAAAGTGTTGGACAACGAAATGCGAAAGTGTTGGGCTATGAAATGCGAAAGCAAGTGAAGCACGATACCTGTGTAAGAGTGGTGGGCGAATGTCTAAGAAGGTGAAACTACTACAGCTATCGACATATTAAGGTTTCAAGTTTATTGAGGTAAAAATGTTGGTCACACGACCTATGAATTAGTCACGCGGAAAGTCACGCTTTCCAGGTTGGCATGAAAGTAAAGTTTGTCTAGAAAAATCTCGCTGACAAAAAATTTACAAACGGTAGAGCAGATAGTTGGAAACTGGCATTTTCGTTCTTGTGGCCGAGATTCGATCCCAGCGCGCGGTGAAAGACTATCAGGTGATCCGTAACCGTTACCTCTAATTTGACAGTTACAAATCGACAAAATAGGGCGTTGACTGCTGTCCGAGGACCTTTATTTCTGTCACTCATGGAACTATATCTATATCATACAGAATATATACACATTTCCTGCGCTTGCTCCCAACTGCAATGAAGTCCATATGAACAAAACTTGAATAATAAACAAATCGAAGGGAGATAATTTAGAATATTCTAAATTCAACACAAATTCAAAACATTGACCTTCAGTAAAATCTGAACTAGCTTTGCTCGCTGTGTATTTAGTTTTAACTGCCTCTAACAACACACAGTGAAAATCTCTTCTTCACGATTACAAATTTTATTTCTTCCTTTTTTAAAATTAAGAAATTTTAACAAGTTAAATCAAAAGCATAACTAAGTTAACACGAGCACAGTGTAAAATTTAAAAACCGAGAATGCGTGTTGTAAAACAAATATTAATATTGAGAAAAAATGTGACTGTAAATTCTCTGTCAACTATGGCCATTGCCCGCTATTAAAGTCTCGTTTGTCTTCCTGAAGTCAGCAAAGCGTGCAATTTAAAATCCTACGTACATAGTGTTCTACTTACCTTTGGACTCCTGACCAGTCGTGTGTGACGGTGCAGGCAGGTGGCGGGGAAGGGGGATGTGTGGGGAGGAACTAACAACTCAACTGTGCCGAGCCATCTCAGGCCATTTTTTGCTTTGTTTCTACATTAATCATTGCTATTTTTGTGCCAGGCTTGTTACCTCCCTTCCTTCCCCCTCCACCATACGTATACACATTCATATTTGATTTTTACCATCAGTCATTCAAATAATCCGGTTGTGCGTCCGAGTTCCTTTACAGTCGGTCGGACAGCTAAAGTTACTACAAACAGGACTAGTCACTCCTGTAACCGAGATTTACTGGACATTTGTTATGTGCTTTTTAAAAAAACAACAACAAAAACTCCCATTTGTAATTAGAAATGAGCGGAACGCATGTCAATGTCAAGTAAACAAGCAAACACTTCTTCCATCTGTTTAAACAGTACCCACTATGCATTGCGTTTTTCAGAGAACGTCACTTCTCTCCATCTTCGCAGTCGGAGGACAGACGTAATCAAAATTGCAGAAAACAATATGAATAAAATGTGGGTCGTAAAAAAAACCATCATGCATGTGAACGGTCTTTAACGTGCACAAAACAATGTCGCTGTTGTTTTTCTTTCAGTATGAGCTGCATTCCTGACAAATATTACTAACCTATCGAGGTGGCTGCATAGTGTTTGGAAAGAATAATTACTGTTCCTAATCTATATCTGACGTGTTCTCCATTATTTTGCAGGATGAGAAAGTTTGGCGGCAGATGGCGCTTCGACTCTCTTACATGCTTTGTGATTGTACGTTCAGTTATATGTTTGACCGTGTTTAGAATGTGCCTAGTGTAAATGTGTTATGTGTGTGTGTGTGTGTGTGTGTGTGTGTGTGTGTGTGTGTGTGTGTGTGTGTGTGCGTGCGTGTGTGTGCGCGTGTGTGTGTGTGTGTGTGTGTGTGTGTGTGTGTGTGTGTGTGCGTGTGTGTGCGCGTGTGTGTGTGCGCGTGCGCCTACATTTTGTATTGATGACTTATCCTGAAAGTATAGAAGAAAGGTTTTCTTTTCTGTCTTTAACTCTTTTCATTAACTGCATGCATTGTTTTAACAATATCAACAACATTCCGGCTAAAGACAAAGTGGTACACGTGTGACTAAGAGTGCTGGCTGATGGATGAAGTCTAAAAAAGGGACACAATCCAAATTAAGAGAATGAATAATGCATGTATAGAGTTTATTTGCTAAAGATAGAACTGAGAGAGAAAGACAAGGTGGCGGGGTGGGTACGAACGAACGGGGATAATGCGATTATTTCTGCAACAGCCATTGGTGTATATCAATGGAAAGTTATACAAATATTACTAAGAACTGAAGAGAGAGATGAAGAAAACGAGAAAGAAATGAGGATAAAGAGAGACAGAGACATGGAAAGAGAGTGATGGAGAAAGATATGGAAATAGAGAGAGCGTGTGTGTGTGTGTGTGTGTGTGAGTGAGAGAGAGAGAGAGAGAGAGAGAGAGAGACAGAGACAGAGACAGAGACAGAGAGACAGAGAGGGGCGCGAAAACGAAAGAGAAATTAAAGAAGAAAAGAGGAGAGAGAAAAGTTGAGAATATTTTATTTTATTTAACCCTGTGTGATCTCAGTAAAAGTAACAAACTAAATGTGAACTTTTTGCCAAAGGGACATACAAGACCAAAATATTAGATTAGAGTGGCATGCTAAACTTGATAGTACATGCAAAATAGTTACAGATCTTGTTACAAGAATTTGTAATTATATAGAAATCTGAATATTTTTCTTCTTGTGTACGTACTGATAATGTCCCTTACATTTTCGTAATTTTCGTAATTCTTTATGGAATATAGCATATAGCTCTGGAATACTATTCTGTCTTTTTGTGACTCTTTACTGAATATAGCATATAGCTCTGGAATACTATTCTCTGTCTTTTTGTGACTCTTTACTGAATATAGCATATAGCTCTGGAATACTATTCTGTCTTTTTGTGACTCTTTACTGAATATAGCATATAGCTCTGGAATACTATTCTCTGTCTTTTTGTGACTCTTTATGGAATATAGCATATAGCTCTGGAATACTATTCTCTGTCTTTTTGTGACTCTTTATGGAATATAGCATATAGCTCTGGAATACTATTCTCTGTCGTCCATCCGTGATGGCGCTACGCAAATTAGATTGAGATTATTCTTCTGTCTTATTTCTTTATTAATGACGACTTGTTACATAGATGTTATTACTTTCTTGTTTTATAAGTCTTATTTCTTTATTAATGACGACTTGTTACATAGATGTTATTACTTTCTTGTTTTATAAGTCTTATTTCAACTGCAGAAGGTTCTGACGTAGTACATATTTGGCCAGAAGATAATAAGAAATGAAATGTCCAGGAGACCAATCCACGGACTGCTTTTTGGTTGATATAGAGAAATTCCATAGAGTTAGAACAAAAGGTAGAAACTCCTACATCAAGTAATTTTAAAATCAAAACTGGTGTTGTCGGATCCTACAAGATCTCGGGGAAATTCTTATTTTAACTTGGTATGGAACACAGAACCAAAGGTTATAAGTTAAAATCTAGAAACTAGATTAACCAAGGAATGTGTCATCAGATGCACCATTATTCAGGCAAAACAGTCAATACCATCAGCTTTTATTACGTCATTCACATAAGCAGTGACGTTTTGCAACCGATTATTAGACGTAATTCTAAAAATATTGCACACACTTGTAGTGGACAGTTTTTAACAATATCCGAGTTCACTAGTTCTGTCCAACCCGTGAGGTAACTATATGGATGACTCGGCATAAAAATTACAAACAAAACAACAACAAAAAAAACATCCAGAAAAGACTGAATTAAAGAAATTTAAAACAGTAAAAATTAAATTTAAAATCTTTTTAAAGATTGATTTAAAACAAGACTGAATTAAAGCAATACTTTCACAAAATGAAAAAAAGAAATACAAAACAATACTTTTAAAAATTGATTTAAAGCAATACAAAGCAATACATTTAAATATTGAATTAAAGCAATGCAAAGCAATAATTTTAAAGTCTTAATTTAAGCAACACAAAGCTATACTTATCATAATTTAATACCTGTAGAGTATTCTTAAAATGCACCCTAAACCAGGAATGTGATAGGTTATAATAATTTCAGTTCTATAATGTCGCCATGCCATGCCTTTAAACAACATTGATATTTTCCATACTCCTAATTTAACTTCATGTACAACCCATAATTTATTGCTATTCATAATCTTTAATGACCTATGCCCTCTTTATAGTCTGTTTTAATTTAGAAAATAACAACATTTTTAATCATGTCAGAGTTCACTAGTTCTGTCCAACCCGTGAGATAACTGTACGGATGACTCGGCATAAAAATTACAAACAAAACAAACAAACTAAGCCTTATAAGGAAATGAGAAATTACGTCTATTTCACAAATCACGTATAGCTAGAAATGCTGGCCAAAGTTGACCTAGTCACTGTACGGCCGGCCATAAGAGACCTGGTGTATTATTTCCACGTGTCGTGTGACATTTCTACGTCCCCCGTACGTGGTCGAGTGATTTGACAAGAGCCGAAGGTAGTTTTGTGGTAGTCTTATTTCAAACAAAAAAAGCCAAGAATCAGCACAATCGCAAAAAATGCTACCATTTGTCATTGCCACGTCTTCTTCATTGTCACGTTAACAATATTCAAGACGTGACCACGTTAATTCACTGGATCGCGTGACATTAAAACAAGAAACCACATTCGGACGATTTTACTGCCCACTTCAAAAACGCAGTCCCCCCAAATACTGACATCATCAGCTCAGTCATCTTCACTGTTGAATGACTACAACAATCAACATATACGAACATAAAAAAAGCGAAGCCTAACGACATCAAAATCAACAAACAAACAAATCATACCTAATACCCTTAAGATGCCAAGAAAAGAAAGCAAAGAAGATGGGAGCAAATATTTAAAAAGCAAAGAAAGAATGCCACCAGTGGTGAAGAATTAAATTTAAACAGGAAAAAAGAGAAGAAGAGAAAAAACCCGCAAATTTCTAACGATCAGCTTGCACCTCTGTACTAGTAGCACCATGTCTTTACATTTTGCGCGTCGCCATATGCGGCAAATAATTATTTCTAAATATCTTTATTTCCGGACCGTGTTGCGAGTAGCCTCCCTTGCATCGTATTCTGTTGGCCCGCTGTGTCTTGGCTGTCTACTAATAATGTCAGGCTTAAATCATGCACAAGCAGTAATACTGATATTTACTGAGTTTAAAAACAATCCCACGTACCATCAGGTCGTTGTTATTCTGTCCCCTATAGAGGTCGCGTGCGCGCAAGCTTGAGTACGTGTGGTGTGTGTGTGTGTGTATGTTTGTGTGTGTGTGTGTGTGTGTGTGTGTGTGTGTGTGTGTGTGTGACTACCAATGTTTGTAAAAATGTCTCTGTGCGAGTGTATGTGTACATGCGCGCGCGTGTGTTTATTCGTACGCATGTCGTACTTCACTAGGCTTGACGGGATCACGGTGTAGGTCCAACCTCAGTTCTTTGTATTCTGTGACACAAGACAAAGCATATCCGAGCACTGGCCGGATACGAGCGTCAACGTGTCGCTACATCAGTTCTGTACCGTGACATCACATTCAGTTTGATAACTTTTCTTGTTTTCCCGACAGCAAGCGCCGCGGAAGAATGATTTTTATTTATTTGAACGAAGAGCGTTTCAAATAGTTTTGTTTAGCACATTTGGTCTCGGCTCTTGCTCCTTGGGAGCGTCTGGCTGTAAATTAAGAATTAATCAAACTCGTTGACTCGGTTCTTAGACTGTCTGCAGTTCCTTCCGGAGAGCAAAACTTTAATTCTTGGACAGCATCGTTTTTTTAGTTATGAGTGCCTGGTCGTGTCTTGTCTTGCTTCGAGAAAAAAAAATACAGTGAAAAAGTCTTCAAATGTGCTGTGTCAGCATTTCGGTGAGTACAAAAATAATTTCTCTTGTCCAGTTTAAATAAGTAAGGTGTTGAGCGTTCCACTACGAGTTAGCCAAACAGTTCAGAGTCTGTCTACTTTTATTTTATTTCAATTTATTGTTAATTAGTTAATTGAATTACATGTGTCGGTCTTCTCAAAATGGTTTTTAGATCTTTTATCTATTGCCCTATTTGTAAATTAGCAAACTGAACTGTTGTTTATTGCCCTCCCTATGTACTAGGAAAGTGAATTGTAATCTACTGCCCTATTTGTGTACTAGTTATATAAACTGTAGTCTATTGCCCTTTCTGTGCACTACTAAAACATTGCCCTCTCTATGTACTAGTAAAGTAAACTATAGAACACTGCCCGCTCTATGTACTAGTAATTTGAACACTAAAACATTGCCCTCTCTTTGTACTAGTAAAGTGCAGAACATTGCCCTCTCTATGTACTAGTAATTTGAACACTAAAACATTGCCCTCTCTATGTACTAGTAATGTAAACTGTAGAACACTGCCCACTCTATGTACTAGTAATTTGAACTGTAAACAATTGTCCTTTCTTTGCACTAGCACCGTGAGCTGTACTATATTTTATGCTAGCATTGTGAGCTATAGACTATAGTTTGCTTAAATATTAGCTATAGATTATAACTTGTTTTTGTACTAGCACTGTGGGCTATAGATTATAAATTATATCCTGTATATCTACTAGCACTGTGAGCTGTAGATCATATCATGTCTCTGTACTAGCACTATGGGCTATAGATTATATCCTATATATCTACTAGCACTATGGGCTATAGATTATATCCTGTATATCTACTAGCACTATGGGCTATAGATTATATCCTGTATATTTAATAGCACTATGGGCTATAGATTATATCCTGTATATCTACTAGCACTATGGGCTATAGATTATATCCTGTATATCTACTAGCACTATGGGCTATAGATTATATCCTGTATATCTACTAGCACTATGGGCTAGAGATTATATCCTGTATATCTACTAGCACTATGGCTTTAAACCTGTATTCTTACACAGCGCTAACATTTCACAAGATGGACCCAGGTGTGCCACGCATAAAATCCATCAAATGCCATTAATTTTCCATTTGGAAGAAAAGCAGAATACATAAATATTATTTCTCATTTAAAAAATGCCCCCATAATGCATTCTTGCGGTCTGATATCCCTTCTCTTCTAGCGAATTGTACCAAACGTCATATGACAAAGTCAAGCAAGAAACAAGTATTAACAGTAAAGGACAGTAATATCCGTTCGTGATTAACTCAGCTTTTTCCTTTTTTTCTTTATTTTATGGACACTTTATTTCGAACTGAGACGTCTGTACATAATACATCACACCATTCAGCAAAGAGCAATTTGTCTGCCAGGTGTTGTGATAAAAAAACAAAAACTCTTCTTAATAAGCCGCTGTCACATTGTCTGTAAAAGAGAATTTTAAAAACACTGAGAAATAACAGCTGCAAGCAAGTAAAAAGAAACCAAGCAACGTAAAATGAAACCAATGCAACGTAAAAAGAAGCCAATACAACGTAAAACTGAAAACAATTCATAGGTACGTAGGCTACAATAAAAGGAGTCGGCGTTTCGGTTAAATAGTCATTGTCAGGACCATACAGTTGGAACAATGTCACGTGAACAATGAAATGAATATGACACATGTAAGTATGATGCATCAGCCATTTCAATATTATAAGTGTTTTATTCCGATGCTGGCTATTTAGTTGAAAAATTAGCCATTTCAATATTATAAATGTATTATTCCGATGCTGGCTATTTAGTTGAAAAATTAGCCATTTCAATATTACAAGTGTATTATTCCGATGCTGGCTATTTAGTTGAAAAATTAGCCATTTCAGCATTATAAGTGTTTTATTCCGATGCTGGCTAGTTGAAATATCGACTATTGTAGTACCTATGAAAGCGTTTGAATTTTTCGTCCTCATTGGTTTCTAACTAGAGAGAAATCTACTATAGACATAGAGAAAGAAATATATAGACCAACACAAAGAGAAATAGCTAGACACATCTAGACTGACAGATAGATAAACAGATTGCTTGATCAACAGATATTGATTTGTTTATTCGTTTGTTTGTATCTGAATAGACGAATGGACGAACGTGTAGCATGTAGATAGACGGAGGGACAAGAGTATTCAGATGAATAGCTAGCTAGCTAACTTGACACACACATATAAAGAGACCGAGAAACCAGTTAACAGATATATACACATAAAGAGAGACCACTAGACTGACCTATTAGAAGTCTCTAAGTTGTCTCTTTAATTATTAGGTGTTACCAAAATAAAAATATCTTTTTTTGTTCTAAAGAGCAGTTTAATGTTCTTCTAAAGATTACTTTAAAAAAACAATTATCATTAAAGATTGTATTGCTAAGAATTACTAGTAAATATTATTTTGTTAGCTCTTATTATAAAGGGCCCATGAGTTTACTTTTAAGAAAGTATTGCTAATGTACAATTCCGCGTGCGGTTGTGTTAACATGTTCTGTTATGAAATTAGAAAAATAGTTATAAGAAATAATCGCTTTACATCAGTCAACTACTGCCTTGAAATATAAGAATTACTACTACTACTACTACTACTACTACTACTACTACTACTATACAACTATTATTATTCTCTATTACCAGTTTTCGAAATTGTTTAATACTTACTAACGCTATCATTACTATTACTACTTCTGCAACTACTTCTACACTACTGCTACATCTACTAATTCTTTGTTACCTATAAGTGATTTATACTACAACTATTACTATTGGTATTATTACTATATATATTGCTAATGACTGTTGCTACGATGTTTACTACAACTATTAAAACCTAAAATAAAGACTCAACTTTAGAGTGAAAGCCAACTCTTTGGCTACTACTACTGCTGCTGTTACTAACTACTGCTACTACTACTACTACTACTACTACTACTACTACTACTACTACTACTACTACTACTACTACTATTGCTTATTCTTCTAGTACTGCTATTAGTTTTGGTACTTTACTATATTTTCTTTAATAGCGTCTGTATCACCTATAATTATTTGCTGATTATTTTTATTCCTATCACTTCATTTGTTTGGCTACTACCATTTTATTACTAATTTTGTTATTAAAAATAAAACATTCTGTACACAATTCTGAATTTACGAATGAAAGACATTACTTTAACGTTGGCCCGCAATGTGGATTTGTAATTAGCTATATGAATATATGGATGCATTCTGCGCCGTTGCTATAAAGTATAGATGTATACACCCTCAGAAATACTTTAAAAACACTAACAAGTTTAGGAAATGATGGGAGGTCAAAGAGTAGAAAATCAAAGATGTACATTTATTTCGAAGGAGGGATCGCACTTTATGCGGAATGCAACTAGAACAGCCCAGAAGTAAAACCCAGTGGTAACCACTGATGGCAGGCCAGTGGACATGCGGAATGAGTACAATAATTAGTTAGTAAAGGTTGTCTGCAGTCAGCATTTAAGTTCCACCGACGACACATCACCAAATATGTTACCGTGAATGGTGATTGGGACAGAAGAGGCTAAAACCCAAAGAGAAAAAGTCTTCTCTGCTTAACAAGAAAAGAAATTCCAGGATCTCAAAACAAAAATCCATATCGAGGCTATGAAAAGCAAAACTGGAACATTTAGTAAGTTGGGATATGTATTTAAACTACAAGATGACCTTAAGGGAAGTGTAAGGGACATGTTTCTCTACTACAAGATGACCGTAAGGGAAGTGTAAGGGACATGTATATCAAGATGATATAACATCTAGGGAGCCATCAAAAAACTGCACCACACCCACAACAAATGCCTCTCTCGCGTAATCTTGCTAGGATTTCAAAACAAATGATCTTTCCAAATGACAAACTGATTAAAGTTTATCGGAATGAGTCAATAATAATAATAATAAATAACAACATCTACAAAAATAATTGTGACAGTAATACAACAAAAATAATGAAGCTTGCAAAAATTGCAACGGTAGAAACATCATCATCAACAATAGCAATACAAACACTAATTATGACAGCAATATGAATAGTAGTGGCAGTAGTATTAATGATAATTATACTACTACTATTGATGATGGCAATAATAATGATGTTTACAGTCTTGTATTTATTATAGTGAAATAATACTAACACAGCAACACCTACAGTTATAATTGTAATATAATAATAAAAAAGAATAAAACTTGTAATCTGCAACAATAGTACAGTACCCCCACTACCTCCACCAATAATAATAATAATAATAATAATAATAATAATAATAATAATAATAATAATTATTATTATTATTATTATTATGTTACTACTAACGATGAATATTATAATAATAATGTGGCTAATATCGCTATTGTTAACACTAAAATTAATTGTAATAACTAAAGAAACAACAATAAAAGCAACGAGAATAAGAAGAAATATAATAATAATAAATAAATAAATAAACACCACAAGAGAAACAGTAAAACTACATGCTGCTCTAATATTGCAGCTGTCCTAAATGTCGATCAATTTCGTTCTCTGTATGACGTCATCGCTGACGTATTTAGGCGCTATGACTCGGATTAAGCGACATCAAGTAACGGAATTCTTTTAACATAAGGAAACCTGATTTAGGTAAACCAAGACTATTAACTCTCTTTGTATAATTATACATTTACTTTATTTGATTAACCCGTGGCATCTAATTATAAACAATTATTATTTCAATACTCCTTGATTAATGCCGAAATAGATGACGACACCCTTCTGTTTTAATTAATCTCATCCATAGTCTCTTGGAATATTAAAAAAAAAATCATCAACTGAAAATAGTTGAACATCTCAGCAACTCATTTCATATATGATATTTCCAATGACGTCATACAAAGCGTTCCCGATTCGGGTATAGTACAATGGTGAAGTTCGTTGTAGGAGATTGTCTTCCCTTCCCAGGGTCAGATAATCTAATTCTAACCTTTCCTTTACGTTCATAGCGCCTTTCTTTACCCTTACTTTTTTTTTTTTTTTTTTTTTTTTTTTTTTTACCGGAACTTGCTCCATCGGAGGCAAACAGATCTGGCTTTAAAGAGAAAGTTGCCGAAGTGCACAGGGCTGCAGAATCGAAAATCGTCTTATCTTAATCGATAATCATCTGTGTCTACCAGCAAACAGATAATGGAGTTCTTTCTTTGGAGCTTTCGAATCTTTCTTAACGTCAAACGCTACACTGATAGGTTTCTTGCTTCTCTTGGTAAAGCCAAATTCACTGGAAACAATAGAATTGAGGTAATAAGCTTCTTTAACAATCTTTTAAAGTTTAAAAAAGTATATTATCACTTTTTTGGAAAGAGTATATAATCACATTAACTTAAAATAATTGTTTCTCAAGCCGGAAATAACTTGAGGAAAATGCGTTGACACCAGCCTTTCTCTCAAAACACTTCTAGCCGCTCATTGTAATTCATTACGTTTCCTTTAGTCATAATGCATTCTGATCTTTTTCCTGTTTGTAATTGTATAATTAATTTCCTTTCCTTACATTCCATGAAATCAAGCGATGAGGGACTGTTTCGACGAAGAAGACACACATCTAATGTGAAACACGAATAAAACATATGTCGAGGTGATAATTGGACAAAAAGCAAATTGTGCAATAGAATGTGTTGAAACTTAAGCGACGAAGAAAGAGCCAGAGAATTCGGCTAATGTTACCGGGGATGAATGTAAGCGAGAGAAAGGATTACTTTCTGGAAATGTTAGCGGTTAGGAATAGAAAACGAATTCCTGATCGATGATTTTGAAGTGTCTCTGGCAGATTAAGACGAAACTTTTAAGAACAGCACTTAAAAATAGAGTTATTGAAATAACGAAAGTGGGTAAGAAAATCACTGGTTTTATTTCGAACAGACTTAACTCACATGAAATGTGCGACACAGAAATATTTTTTTAAAGTCACATGAGCTTTGGTTTTATTTCTTCACCATGACACTGCCATTTGTACTCGCAGTGACAAGAACAATTCTAAATGTACTTCAGGTCCAGTTGAGTGAGCAGTGACAAAAACAATTCTAAATGCAGTTCAGGTCCAGTTGAGAGAGCAAACAAGAATAATTCTAAATGTACTTCAGGTCCAGTTGAGAGAGCAGTGACAAGAGCGTAAAGCTTTGTTTTACTATCAATGCATATGGAGATTTAAAAATGATACAAACAGAAAAATAAAACACATGAGAATATTTGATAAACATCATAAACAATGATCTTCAGAGTGCAAAGGTGAAGCAATGATGCAAGAACAGGTTTACAAAAATACATTGACTAATAATAGTAATTTATTAATACATGCAACAAATATTTGCATAAAAAGGAAAACATCAGGGGAGAAATCACAAAAGCACTTTTGCTGTTGAAAAACATACTTCAGAAATCTCTTCAAAGCAATACTTTTAACCAAATTAAAGAAATAAAAAATATTTTTGGTTTTGTGTGTTTGCCGGATCTCTTGCTGCTGCCCACGTGAGATAGCTGTACATTGCTAGTAGCTGGACACTGCCGTCCATTTCAGGTAATTGTAGACTGTTGTCTTTCAGAAAGCTGGACACTGCTGTCCATTTCAGGTAACTGTAGACTGTTGTCTGTCAGATAGCTGGACACTGCTGTCCATTTCAGGTAACTGTAGACTGTTGTCTGTCAGATAGCTGGACACTGCTGTCCATTTCACGTAGCTGGACATTGCTGCCCATTTCACGTAGCTGGACACTGCTGTCCATTTCACATAACTGGACACTGCTGTCTATTTCACGTAGCTGGACACTGCTGTCCATTTAACGTAACTGGACACTGCTGTCCATTTCACGTAGCTGGACACTGCTGTCCATTTCACGTAGCTGGACACTGCTGTCCATTTCAGGTGGCTGGACACTGCTGTCCATCCAGGGTGGCTGGACATTGCAGTGCTCGTCCAGAACGAATTTCGCAGCAAAATTTTGATAACGAATGATTCAGGTTCCTGGAATAAAATATCTGATGAAGAAGCGAAACATGGAAGGTCGCTGAGAGCAAAAGACAGCGCAAAGATAGAGAAATGGAAACCCCAGTAAAGAAGTTGTCACGGTTGCATTTTATTAGTTTATTAAAAAATAAATAGCAGCCCGACTTATGGATTTCATAATGCACATAATTAACAGCAAGCATTTCTGACGGCAGAGAATCACTGCTTCCATTGGTTACGAGAAGAAATGCTGTGCAACGGAGAGATCAACAACACACGTTTCACTAATCAAACCGGGCTTTGAAGCCGGAGAGATATTAGCGCCACGCCAAACTTTGCCGTTCCAGCATCAAAGACAATGTCGTCATCGTACAAGGCACTCCATCATACTCAACGACGACGTAATCGATAACAATGTTCCGTTGTCAGTGACGTACAAACACTAAATTCATCACAAAAATGGCGTTGATTGTAGTTCTATTTAATAGAAACAAATCTGTCAGTGTGTGTGTGTGTGTGTGTGTGTGTGTGTGTGTGTGTGCGTGCGTGTGTGTGTGTGTGTGTGTGCGTGCGCGCGCGTGCGTGCGTGTGTGCGTGTGTGCGTGCGTGTGTGCGTGCGTGCGTGTGTGCGTGTGTGTGTGTGTGTGTGTGTGTGTGTGTGTGTGTGTGTGTGTGTGTGCGTGTGCGTGTGTGCGTGATCCCCTACCCCAATTACGATAAAAATATCCTGCTTGTTTATATTACTCGAGGTTATTATCTGTTAATGACATATATTGTTATTGTGTCTCACTATATTAAAGGTTGTTCATCCACATAACTTCATGCACTGCCTTGTGATAAAAACATTTATTTAATCGAACATCGTGTATATAAGAAAAATTCCATTCTTTTAGGAAGAATATTCTGGAAAATTATTATAAAATATAGTCTTTTATTACTTGATTATAGAGAATTTCTCTTTGTACAAGGTGAGAATTTCCCATTTTTCCAAAGACAGCATGACTGCATCTAGGGGAGATAACCGTGTTAATCAGTGGTTAAAAAAAAAACAACAAATAAAACCAATAACCTTATCGTTGTTGTCTTTGCGTGCCATTTTAATGAAACACGGCCAAAGCATTTTAACATTGTAGTGCGTTTTGATATTACCATGCTCTATACAATTCCCTTTGGAACTCGAACGTCTGACAATGTGAATGTCAGCGCTTACTGCCGGTAACGGCGGTCAGTTAAATATTTTCCGTGAAGACTAGGACACCGATATAAAACAGAACATTACACAGCACAATCTTAGGCACGAATTACACGTCATAGTCGGAAACATGTTATCACGTTCCAGACAGATTGTCATTTTGCCCACCTTTCAGCCAAAGCCAGGTTTCACTTAAAGCGATGTTTAAAAAAAAAATGTTCCGTTTTATCTTGACCTGAAATTACAGCTAGATATTTTGACACCCCGTCTCAGCCTTAAACGCTCTCGTGTCCTTGAAAGTTTTCAGGTGATAGTTCACCTGAACTGAACTAAAGTATCATTAACCGCCTGAATTTCCTTCTTTTTCTCTTTCTTTATCACTTGTTCGGAAATTTGCGATGGTCAAATAAACTTCGAAATATGAACTTGCCCATGGAGGATCGTTGTAAACACGCCAACATTAAAGCCGCGATGTTTTCCAGAGACTATATTAATAAAATTATTTTGAATCTTGAATAAACACATATCAAGTGATTTCTTGCACAGACTTGTAATAAAATGTCTACTTTAAAAATCTGATCGACAGTTTCTTTTACTTTCTTAAAGGTCGAAAATATGACATCTATCTATCTATCTATCTATCTATCTATCTATCTATCTATCTATCTATCTATCTATCTATCTATCTATCTATCTATCTATCTATCTATCTATCTATCTATCTATCTATCTATCTATCTATCTATCTATCTATCTATCTATCTATCTATCTATCTATCTATCTATCTGTGGCAGAGTAAGTTTGACTATCCCTATTTCTAGACTTAATTGTTATATAATTTGCTAAATTGTCAAAGTGACCTGACCTTGGAAAATCTTTATGATGGTATTGTTGTAAGTGTCAGAGATGGAGTAAACAACACGAGAATACGCTAGAAATAGGTTATGCAATGCAAAGCAGTTCCAAATGGAAGAGGAGTTTTTATTGTACAGTTGTTAAGATTTATAAGAATGACACCAGCCAATGGGATCAGATCAAAAGTTTACCTGTGGCAGAAAATTCTATTGTCTAAATCACTTTGAATTTTGTGTGTTATTTCTACAAATTTTTGAACTAAGATGTTCATATATAGTATGATAAACACTTGACATTGTTTCTATTGAATGCATAACATTGATATGCTTTATTTATTATGCTGTGTGCATGTATAGGGCTAATAAATACTGTAACAGGAAACTGTAAGTTGAGATTTGAATGTAAAAGATAATGTAGTTAAAGATAAATAAACCTGAAACTTTGCATTTGTGCCCCGATTATATTTTACAAGGAATAAATAGATTTTCTTGTTTTACCTGAATCTCCTGGTTTAATGATTAAAAAATGCAATGACAGTGATAGACGCAAGAAGTGTCTACCACAGTGTGTAAGTGTAAGGAATACACTGCACTCCATTGATGTAAGGTGGCAAAGTATGCTGACTACATTGAGCAATATCTGGTAAAAGGAAGTTACTGGAAATTGCTACAATTGTTGTTCTGCCTGAGGGAGCTAATAGGCAGAACACCACATGGCAGTCAGATCCTATAATAGATCTGAGGCTAGCCATCCTACTGGTCTACAGCACCCTGCATTCTAAAGTTTTATTTATTCAGTTTTCCATTTTATGTACGACGTCACACTATTCACTTGGTATTTTCCACCAGGTTTGAGGCAAATAGATGCTGACGACACGAATATGCACACACACACACACACACACACACACACACACACACACACACACACACACACACACACACACACACACACACACACACACACACACACACACACACACACACACACACACACACACACACACACACACACACACACACACACCCTTTATTGATTTCTTTCATAAATGGTTTCCACCCTATAAGGACTAGATCAAAAGCTATAGCAATATTACTCTGAAAAATATTTGAGACGTGAACTTACAAATGGCAATAAAGGCTATATACGATTGGTTAGACAGATCAGGTGTTCTAATTTGTAACTAAGGAACTGTTTCTAACCACAATTATCGAGAAGGCCTATTTTAAATGTTTAATACACGACCTCTTAAAAATTATGACACATAAGATTTTCAAATAGACTATTTGACATAAACTTTGTAAAGTTTATTTCTCCTTCAATAAACCAGCAATAATAATGATGGAGTCAAATTTGTTATATTTAATTTATGCTGATTTATATATATTTCTTTTAAATCTATGGGTCAGGTCAGAGGTAGAAAATACGGTATCAAGTGTCGGTTTTATTTTACAACCCAAATAGTTGAAGTACATTTAGCACGACACTGTAATAATAGGAGGGGAGTTGTATTTTAATACTTAACCTTATAATACATATACGCACGCAAGCATACCAGGAATTTTGCGGGTGCTTGGCCACACACATACACTTACACGCACGCACGTATACACACACGTGCACCTTTACAAGTACATACGTACATTCGCACTTATAAAAATACATACATATGATTAATCACTCAGACACACACAATTGATAATGTTCAAATAAAATTGTTTCATTGCTTCAAAGTAATCTATTTGCAAGACCGTTCATTTTCTTCGTTTATTTTTTGTTGCCTTCCACTGTCATTTATTATGAAACGTTTAATATAATAAACTGTGACTACTTAAGGAGAGAAAACTTTTAAAACATCTCCTATCCATATTGTTTGTCCCAGAAATGATCTTTACGAACATATTTTATAATTATTTTTAAATCCTTTGTTTTACTCCTATCTATTCTTTATTGTTTGTCAAAGAATTGATCCAAACAAATAATATTTATAATTATTTTTTAATTACAAAATCCCACCTGTGGCATATTAAGTCATTTTATTTTATTTTTTTATTTTGATATTTTATTTTTCGACAAACACCATAAACGTATTTTCTGAATTAGCAAAATGTATCGTGAAGGTTGAACACAAACTCTGTTTCATTCCAAAACTCTATAGTCTATACAATTCCCTTCTTTTCCTAAAGGCTATATGGAGAGGTCATGATCTAAGGGCCATCACAAACGTTTAGACTAGTTGAAACCAACAATTAACTGTGGGGGTCTTACGGAGTTCTCTCACTCAAACACACACATACTCACGCACGCACACACACAAACACACATATTTCCAATGAAAAATTGGACGGCTCCAATTCCAATTTCTTCAATTCGCGAAACTTGCTAAACAATGACTGTCGAAGTGAATTGCAGCAAACTAAATAATTTTATTTTCTAGTCGTCATTGATACGAGCTCACAATTTGGCGCATTAGCAGTAATTTGCCATTCTATGTGGTGCAGTATGAATGTATGCAC
The DNA here is from genome assembly GCA_028829895.1 of Sinotaia quadrata. Taxonomy (NCBI): domain Eukaryota; kingdom Metazoa; phylum Mollusca; class Gastropoda; order Architaenioglossa; family Viviparidae; genus Sinotaia; species Sinotaia quadrata. The sequence goes on from CM054180.1 coordinate 21,223,358, forward strand.
ATTATGTAATTTGCCATTCTATGTGGTGCAGTATGAATGTGTGCACATTATGTAATTTGCCTTTCTATGTGGTGGTATGAATGTGTGCACATTATGTAATTTGCCTTTCTATCTGATGAAGTATGAATGTGTGCACATTATGTAATTTGCCTTTCTATGTGGTGAAATATGAATATATGCACATTATGTAATTTGCCTTTCTATCTGGTGAAGTATGAATGTAAGCACATTTTGTAATTTGCCTTTCTATCTGGTGAAGTATGAATGTATGCACATTATGAAGGTTCACAGGTTTGTTCGTAAATGTATGTGTGAGCGTATATGTGTTATAATCATGTGTTTGTTAAGAAAGGGCTGGCATTTATGCTCCATAAAACAGTGATTTTCTATATAAAAAATATATCCAATAGTTTGTGTGTGCTGCTAGATTGATATGGAGGACCGTGGCCCTTGTCTCTTTTATTTTCTTCATAAGGGGCGTAAACAGCTTCTCATTTCTGGTTCATTTTCTTTTGTATTTCTATTCTATTCTATTTTGTATCTGGGACATTTTCCATGTACAATGAACTGCTCATTTTCCCAAAATGACACCCACACTTTGAATAAGGTTATGGTCGATTAATTATAAATTCTTTGCCCTTGTCACCACAAGGTGCAAAGTGCCTTTCACCTTGTCCGTGTCCTTGTGCTGCATTTTTCAATAACATTTGTGTCTTTTATTTTAAAAAAGTAAACAGAATACAATGAAATGCATGAATATACGAAAGTTGACGAGAACACTTTAAGTTTTAAGTACGAGTAGAAAGTTGACGAGAACACTTTTAAGTTTTAAGTACGAGTAGAAAGTTGACGAGAACACTTTAAGTTTTAAGTACGAGTAGAAAGTTGACGAGAACGCTTTTAAGTTTTAAGTACGAGTAGAAAGTTGACGAGAACACTTTAAGTTTTAAGTACGAGTAGAAAGTTGACGAGAACACTTTAAGTTTTAAGTACGAGTAGAAAGTTGACGAGAACACTTTAAGTTTTAAGTACGAGTAGAAAGTTGACGAGAACACTTTAAGTTTTAAGTACGAGTAGAAAGTTTCGAAGTTGCTGCAAAGATCGACTCTTTTGTAAACTGCAGGAGACGATAAACTTGTTGATGGTCTTCCTCAGTTTTATTTAAATAAAATCTTCTACACTCGTAATCGGTTTTACGATCACTCCATCACATCAGACATTAACCATTTCACGTTTGAAACGATTACTCAATCCCACGAGACATTAACCATTTCACGCTTCAAATAATACGGAACTACTTCTGCGGTACAGTCTGCCTAAGTGTTCCACAAACACTTGTATGTGTGTGTATGTGTGTCTGTACTTATACTTGAAGCAGTGACATTACACTGACATAATAAAGCAATCAGTTTATTCTTGACACTGGTGTTGTCGTTCGCCGAGAGCAGTCTGGCGTACAGGAAGTACATGAGTATTTTGAACAGTGGAATGGTAAGGGCACTCAATCTAATTCAGTTATTTACTTAGTTTAACGTGAGTGGAGGAGTGTGTGATCTTTTTGTATTCCACTTCAATAGTTTGAAGAAGCTTGGTGGCAGTGAAGAAAAGACACTAACTTTTCATGGTCAAGGTTTGAATCTCGTCTCGTCTTCGCGATGATCTACTCATTCAATAAGTCTTGAATGGCCATGTTGTAAATGCTTAGAATTCTGGAGAATGAGTTCTTTTCATCATCATCATCATCATCATCATCATCATCATCATCATCATCATCATCGCCGCCATCGTCGTTACCATCATAATCAACATCGTTGCCGCCATCATCGCTCTCGTCATCATCATCGTCCCCATCATCATGTTATTATTATTATTATTATTATTATTATTATTATTATAGCTGAACACAAACAGGTGAACAAGAATTATACAAGGAACCTGTGTAATTTGGAATGTGGACAAATATTCTTTAAAAGCAGATCTTTATTCAGACAAGAGGGATTTTAAAAGAAATTCCCATAATAATAATTAATGTTGAAAAACAAATTTATCTGAAAATCATTAGAGAACACCACCACTTTCTACTTTGTACAGGTCAAACTAAAGGTCATTTCAGTTTCACCTAGAAACGGTTTTAAATGTCAGTTACGATAGGCGATAGTACATGTACACACACTCGTTTTCAAAAGACACTGACTTCGGTCATTTGAGAAGAGACGTTCCTGAATTAAGATTCTTTGTTTTGAAAAGGGAGAAAAGTCAACCGTGAACTACGAAACGTTGTTTTGTAATGGGAGGTAAGTCGGCCGTGAATACGATACGTTGTTTTGAAAAGGGAGATAAGTTGATCGTGAACTAAGACCCTTTGTTCTCCAAAAGGGAGATAAGTTGACAGTGAACGGCGAGAGATGCATTAACCACGAATTAAAATACTTTGTTCTATAAAGGGAGATAAGTTGACCGTGAACCAAGATAATTTCTTCTGTCTATCATGAACTTGATACACACACGCAGTCTAAATAAAGGTTAAGGCGGGGTGAGGGATCCCCACTGATTTAAAATGTATTTCCAATTTTGGAATAATATATTAAACAAAATATTGTTAAACTTATTCATCTCTACTCCTAAAAGCTAATACATGAGTGCGCGCGCGCGTACACACACACACACACACACACACACACACACACACACACACACACACACACACACACACACACACACACACACACAGAACGAGCTTAAGAACTATATATTATATACTAACGACAACAAGCAAAAATGCTTATAAAGTATTATAAAGTGTTTCTTGCTATTTTTGGCTTGCATTGCCAGTCACTTCTTTTTGCCGTAAACGGGTAAATTCAGAAAAAATATCTGTAGCTAAACAGAGTTGAAGATAAAAAGATAATGTCTTTTTCATTTAATTTTCAGATAGAGATTGTCGCCCAGAACAGGCAAAAGTCAATAACTCCAGATGCAGTATGTTTTACTTTTAGCCTACGATAGATTAGTGAAGATCTCTACCTGAAAGTGATACTTATTTGGTTGTAGCCTAAGAAAGATTACACAAGATCTCATTTAGACATACGACATTTGTGGTAAAAAAAAAAAAAGGGTGGGGGGGCGACCCGCTTGTGTTTTATGTTTATTCTGAAGAAACCTAATACGAAACTAGGATCTTCCAAAACAATCACAAAGAAACAAAACGAAAACAAGTTTTAAAAAGGTGTAAATTGGTGTGGGGGAGGGAGTATGCTGCAATTATGCTCCGAAACTGATGCCGTCTTGCGACTAAACAATCTGTGGAACTGATGCCGTCTTCGACTAAACAAACTGAACTGATGTCGTCTTGCGATCTGAACAATCTTTGAAACTGATGCCGATTTGCGACCCTAAATAATCTGTGGAACTGGTCGGAAAATTACCTCATTTAGTTACTCTGTTAGCGAACAACTTCTTTCCCTTTGCCCACCACCATCTGCTGGATTGAAGAAGAACTAAGGTTCGTGATGGCGAGCAGACCTGGGACTCATAGCCTATATAGTACTTTAAACGTTTGCCAAGGACTGGACGATGTTGAACGTGGAGTGTGTTTGGTTTCGTCCTGGTAACGAAAGAAAAAGTTTTGGAAAAGTGCAAGGAATGAAAGAAATACCTGCCATCTTCTCTTGCTCGTCATCACCATCAACAATACATACACTCAACCAATCTACCCCTAATGCCCCACTTACCTTTCTGAACTCTCAGGAGTAATTCTATGGAAGCATCCAGAAAATAGCATTTTGTATGGCAATTGTGGTCCTACCAAACCACCAAATGTACTTTTTTATAACCATCAAAAGAAAGCACATTTTGTGTAAACACCTGACAGACTACTCAGAATCATCTCTCTAGAACATCCACATAACACCATTCTGTATGTCACGAGTCGTGGTCTAACAGTTTTCAATATGTAATAAATCACACTCTGATCAATAAATATTACGCGAAAATATGTTTTGACCAATAAATAATGTCATGATCAATAAATATTGTTCATTATAAATCATGCCATAATAAAGAAATAATGTCATAAAAAATAAAATAAAATATATGGAATGAACATCAGAGTTCTATTACAGCAAAGTACATTCAGAATGTATCTTAGAAAGATAAAAATTAAATTATCGGAGCTTCCACACATTCACAGTTAATAGAAGTCGCCATTTAACCATAATGCAAAAACTCATTTACACACACCTGTGAAGCGTTAATTTCTTTATCTATTTCAAAGTCATTACAGTTTTAGCTGCATGACAAAACTCCTCTCCGTGACACACTATGTATTTTTTTAAAATTACCCTGACGAGCCCGAGTAGATTACATTTGTTGAAAATGTTCCGCCTTAAGTCGAATTGACCCCAACATTATGACGCAGAATTTAAAATGCGATCAATGTTTCTGGCTGTCAGTCTTAATCTGGTTGAACATCCATTCGTCTTTATCCGTCTCTTTTCTCATTTATTTTCTTTGTCACTTGCTTACATACCAGGCATTTGTGATTGTACATATGCAAGTACACCCAAAACACAGTGATACACACATACTGACGTGTATAATTAACGATTTTTGACCTATGTTTAATCGAAGACGTGAGTGAAACGTTGTGAAAATGTGTCACGGTTTTGACATAAATGACAGGCTTTCCGTAACCGGCTAAAGGTGGAACTCCACCCCTTACAGTTTTTTTTTGTCACGCTGAAAACATTCAAGGACAAACGACGAGTTGTCTATTACAGCAAAAAAAAAAATAAAAATGGAAAGAGCAAAAATTCTTTCACTCGTCAGCCCAATCTCACTTTCAGAATTCTGAAATCGTCCATCTTAAAACAAATCCAGAACAGTTCAAAGTACGTTTGTGAATATCAAGCCTTCCACAAGGCAATGCAGTGTTCCAACTTTTATCGGCTGAAGTGGTAAAATCGGTTCCAGATTAAGTTTAACTTGTATGTATTTTGTTCCGTTAACAAGAAACGAAAAAAATGCATCCACATGCTTAGTGCAGCGTTCACGAGAATGTGTGCGTGGCCTCCCTTGAGATAAATAAAGTCACTATGACGTAGCTATTGTTTACTAGAAAAAGCTAGATAACGTTTCCTATTTTTGGCAAAGATTGTCTGGACGATTTCTCGCACCTGCATGCAGTGAAAAGCGTGGCGAACGAAACATGACACAGAATTTCTAATACTAATCGTCTAGTTCCAAAGCAGTAATTCGATATAGAGTCAAAGACAGTCTGATTCCGTTGTTCCAACACGGTAATTTGATATGGGCAGTAAAAGAGTCTAACTCCGTTGTTCCAACACCGTAATTTGATATAGACGGTAAAAGAAATCATAGGATACAACAGTATAATGCAGCCTTTCTCAACATTTTTACTCGCAGGAATCCTTGAAATAATTTTCAAGTCTCAGGGAACCCCTGCATAAAAATTTCTATATATCTGCGATGTTTATTCTTTCTCCAATCACGATTTCTTGGGGAGCCCCTAGAACCTCAGGCGGAAACCCGTTTAAAAAATTCTGGTATAATGGTTCTAGTAGTGGTCGGTATCTGTCTGGTATATCATGATTGTTCACTCTCAGAAACCCAGGGTGACAATGAACGAAACTGTTGAAACCTAATATGACCGACGGTCATTAATAGACTGGTCGTTGTCAGTAAGAAATTTAATGTGGGAAATATAACTGTGGGATGCAAACTTAAACATTGGAATGGATATTTAACTCCGTCGAGTCGTTATCATCTTTACCTTCTGATCTTGTAACTGTTTAATGGATGATTGCTTGTCGGCATGTAAGGAGAGTGGTGATGGTGGTGGGGGGAGAAGAACAGTTGTATCGTGCGCTGTGGCAAAGTTAATTGATGAAGTGCATAAAACAAACGAATACATTCATACATTCGATGGCTGAGCTTCACTTTCACTGTTAAATTCATGTGTTACAGTTAAGTGTTATAGTCAAGTGTTACAGTCATTTGTTGCAGGCATTTGCAGTTGATTAAGAACATCCGTTTAGTAACGGGTACTATTTAAAAAAATAGTTTCGTTGCTGACGGTATACTATGTCTAAAAACTGTATACTATGTGTCTAAAAACTTGTATACTATATGTCTAAAAACTGTATACTATGTGTCTAAAAACTTGTATACTATGTGTCTAAAAACTGTATACTATATGTCTAAAAACTATATACTATATGTCTAAAAACTTGTATACTATGTGTCTAAAAACTGTATACTATATGCCTGAAATATTGTTACTGACTCTGGGAGCTTTACAACGTATGTCTAAAAGTGTAAAAGAGGTTTACACTATTTGAGATTTTAACAATTGGTGTGTCTCTGAGATGCTGCTACAGTGCCAGAGAGCTTTACACTGTGTGTCTGAGATAGGTATGACACCTTCAAAGGCGTCTCTAAGTCTTCAGGTGGTAAAATTGGATATCATTTTGCACCAATTTGCTTCCATAATAAGCTTTCTATGGCTGCGAGACTTCGTTCACCCATAAATCTTGTCTCTGACGTCATTGATCTAGTTACAATGAGCACGTTTGTAATGCAAACACCAGACGTTTAGCCGAGATCTCCGGTGAATTCTAGACACATATCGATGGGAAAGAGCGGGGCAAGTCATCTGTTTCCATATCTGGTCTTTCAATCAGCGTGTAATGTATGCAGACTGTCCGACGTTGGTGTTTCTCATTAGCTTGTTGATGGAATTTTATTTTCCGATTGAATCGGATCCATGTTGGATTCCCACGTGTGTCCGATAAGTTATTGTATAGCATTCCGTATCAGAGCTCAGAAAGGAAAATCATTACAATTGTACCCCCCACCCTCGCCTCCCATCCCACTCTCCCGAAAACAAAGAGAGTTAACTATAAAGTTTCGTTTTGTTTGTGCCAGATCGGTCAGGTGGCATTAAACTTGTCTCCATTGCTTATTGCAACATGTCCTGGTGAATGTCCACGTTCTGTGTGAAACTTTTAAAATATTTTACTCAACTGTAGAATTCTGAGACTAAGGTTTAATATCAGTTACTTGATAGAAATAACACTACTACTACTACTACCAATAGGTGTCTCCATAATCCAGTTGTCGACAAACTTGGAAGGGTGACAGCTTCAAATGCCATCTCTGGACTATTGAGGGAGGGGAAAGTGAATCCCTCCAAACTACACCCACACCCACACCCACACCCATCCCATTCATGATAGTGAAAACAAAATTTGATTTTATACCGGGTCAGGCCTCGCCCGGGTTAACAAGGTCTGCGTTATGCACTTTATGTTTCAGTGTGTTCTAGCGAAAAATGGGCTACTGAACGCTAGCGAAAACTCGGAGGAGATGGACCAGACAATGTAAAATATACAAATAATGATTTCTTACTATCAACGCCAACCAACAGTAAGAGGATTTAGAAAAAGAATGCACGAACAACGGCTCACACACCAGCCAGCTGATATTATCAGTGAACAGCGTAGGAGATCGTACAAAATCGGCTTCTTATGCCTTAGAATAAACTCCCTGGAAACTACAGACTCGCCCCACTTCTCAAAGCGGCCCTTCTCGGAAGTGTCCACATCCTCCGTAAAACCTTGGATCTTCCAGAATCTTGGTATGATTCCGAGACCTTGGTTAACAACCGAGAGTCAAACAGAAAGTCGTGGAAAGAGGCTGAATAATAATGAGAAGAAGACTGAGGCGACAATACCTATGGTTTGAAAATCTAAATATAGAGAATAGATGCTAGTTCGTTGATGGAAATAAGAAAGTAAACATTACTTATAAAGGAGTCTTACTCCCCTTTTTGAAAATGATACATTTGATTAACTGTTTCTTTATTATATCTTTCCCATCCACCCATCTACCCCACACGTCTGTATATAAACATTCTTTGTGATGTTTTCAGTAATTTTCCGTTTATTTATATTTTTGTTTAAGAAAATTATCTTTGTTTAATTTCAGAGCACAAAGGATAATCTTCAGCCAGAACTGAATGAGGATTCATTGGTGGATTTCAATAGAAACCAAGTAACAGAAATCATTCTGCTAAAACCTTCGTCCGAAACGGTGAACACACGCACACACACAGAAACACACGCATACATAACTCTTCTATTGAAATTCTTCAACAAGAAGCTAGACAACATTAAACAAGTTGCACATCTATTGCTATCTGCCAGCATTAGTGTATCTGTCGATAAAGGCATTGTAAAGAGGTGTGGCGCTATGCAAATTTCTAATAAGGACTGAACCAAGAGACTTAATACATTTAAAAGAGAATATTTCAATTTCAATCGGCAAATAACTTTCAGTTTTCGATGTTGACAATAAGACGAAACGCAACATGACTGCCACTGAGGAAATATTAATCGATATGCATGAAGAGCAAATTAATGGCATGCTGTGAAAATGAAACAAATGCATCCAAGTGAATATGTAACCAATGGCATTTTTGTTTTCTTATAAAGTATTTCGCACAGAAATATAAATAAATTATTTTTTCACAAGAAAACAAAACCCTAACGTGACTCAGAAGCAAATGTAAACGAAATATATTTTGTTCACGAAAAGAACGCTCACGAAAGCAAAAAAATCATTAGAAAAGAAATTAATTTTCACACGATAAAAGAAAGTAGGAATAAATTCCTAAATAACTTTAGGAAATGACTCGATGAAAAGGAATCAGATATCCTTTAACTTCACCACTTCAAAGCAGAAAAAATGGAGTTACTCTGCCGAGATCGATCAGGAGTGTTTAACTCCACCTTCTTCCGTCTCTGGACCTGTTCCATGTGCTATACGTACCTTTTTCACGGGTCCAAGCCTGTCTTCGAATGGAACGGCCTCTCCAATTCCAGCCAATTCCCAGGCGTTGCAATCCGTCCCGAGGGAGACAACCCGAAAGCGCTAATCCTCAACTGTTCTGCGCTGGATGACAGTGAGTGCAATCGGTGGAAACTATGTTGCCGGGCTGCGGAGGAGTGTTGCCAAGATCAAAATATGATAACGCCTCTTCTGACGGAAGAAAAGGGCAGGAGCTCTACCGATGACGTCATGTTTACCTTTTATTTCGATATCGGGTCGACACAAGCTTACGAAACTAGTTTAAGTGACAGTGATTCTGTGGACTTGAACCCAGGTTCTGGATACGTTTCAGACGTTTCGCGCTTGCTAGAAAGCGAGAGTGGGAGGCACTCTAAAAGACAGAAATATTGTCCGCGAACGTGGGATGGTTTCGGGTGTTTCCGGGACACCCCGGCTGGGCAGACGGCGTCCATCAACTGTCCTCTGTACATTGATCAGACGCGACCAGGTGGTAAGTGAGAAAGCTTTTGATTTGTCTCCCCTTGACTTTGCATGCTTTATCGATCTCTCATTCCTTTACTAGAACTTGTATTCATTCAGTCATTCATCTATCCACCTAACGCCCATTTATCTACTCACGTAGCCAGCCATATACTCATGCATCAGTCTACATATCCATCAATCTATATTCACCTATTTACCATTCCTTCTATTTCTGCCCATAAACTCTGCCATCTATTCACCAGTCTATATACCCACAAACTCATCTGTCATCTATCTACCTACTTATCTGTTTATCCACATATCCTTCCATTGATAAGATAATTCTTGCATTTATTCGCACGCATCGCCCTCTACCTTCTTGTAATTGATTTGAAAGAGAGGCCATTTTGGCTTATTGTATTGTCCTTGAACAATAAAGTTTATTATTTCAATTCAATTTACTTCTCTCGTCTTTTTCTCTCTCTTTCGCTTAGTGTGTAAATATATTTTGTTTGAGAGAGAGGGGAAGTCATAGGGATGTACATCTCCTGTCCTTTTTTCTTATTTCCCACATACGTGCTTTTCTCGCTTTTCACGTAGATGACCGTTTCTTTCTCTATATCACTCTTTGTCTCAGCCCACATGACTTTCTCTATATCCATCTCTTTGTCAGCCCACATGACTTTCTCTATATCCATCTCTTTGTCTCAGCCCACATGGCTTTCTCTATATCCATCTCTTTGTCTCAGCCCACATGACTTCTCTATAGGCATAACTTTCATTTTGTATCTCAGTATAATGATTTTTCTTTGTTTCTATACACATTAATCTCTTTTTTCTACAATTATGCACAGTTCTGTCTGTCTGTCTGTCTATCTCTCTCTCTCTCTCTTTGTCTGTCTGGAATTCTTTCACATGATCTGAAAATTAATTGCTCGCTTTATTTTCATTCCAATTTATTTATTTCATGCTGTTGCTGCCCTCATATTGTGCTAGTCCTTTGGTACTAGGCGTTCGTTCCAGTGCTTCTGAGGGCATCAGCCTTCCTGAACGTATCTAGAAGTCAGCACTAACCTACTAATAAAATTAATCCCCGGATCACCAAGGTTTATAAAAAATTAAATTAAAAACGCCATTTCAGAACAGTGCATTTCTTCTAAACATTCAATGGTTTTCTGGCACTAGACTGTGCCGTATGCCATCCTGCAGGAATGGATCTCGAAGACTAAATATATTATATAACAAATTAATAGCTTATCAATTCTACAGAATTGATTCTCAATTAGAAGAGTGTTCCTGCTGAGAAAATGTAAGAAAAAGGTCAGCGTCTCTGAATCAACTGTTCACTGTTCATTTAACAATGGCTCCAAACTTCACGACTTAGGCACCAATAATATGTGATGCTGCCCATCCTCCCTAGTCCTGCCCATTATCGTATATCTTTTGATGATGACATGAACTGTCGAGCTGTCCAAGAATGTTAAAGATTTGATGACGTAAACAGTCGAGCTGTCTAGGAATGTTAATGACCTGATGATGTAAACTGTCGAGCTGTCTAGGAATGTTAATGGTCTGATGATGTGAACTGTCGAGCTGTCCAGGAATGTTAATGGTCTGATGACGTAAACTGTCGAGCTGTCCAGGAATGTTAATGGTCTGATGACGTAAACTGTCGAGCTGTCTAGGAATGTTAAAGATTTGATGACGTAAACTGTCGAGCTGTCTAAGAATGTTAAAGATTTGATGACGTAAACTGTCGAGCTGTCCAGGAATGTTAATGGTCTGATGATGTAAACTGTTGAGCTGTCTAGGAATGTTAATGATCTGATGATCACTCTATTTACTACATTCTCTGGTATTATCTTAAGCTCAAGTAAGAAGCAAAGTGAACATAATTTTGTTAAAATTCAAGACATTGGATTTCTTGAATAACGTTAGCCACTTTCTCACTTGAAAGAAAACACCATTTTGAATAAGATGGTTGTCAGGTAAGGAATGATAATATGTGTGTGTGTGTCTGTGTGTTTGTGTGTGTTAGTGTCTGTGTGTGTAATTTGCGATTAGAATCCATTTGAAAATCGTTTAGCGAGAAATACATCTTAAATTAATCTGTGTTTGCACGTGTTGCTAACAAGAACTGATTTCTTGATTCAGTGTTAACATTCTGTCACAAGGGTGAGTATTTATGTGTGCCTCGTATCGATGAAATTGCCACTTTAGTGCCGAACCACTTCCAGACTGAAGCGCGCTCAAGAAACAGCTCCCGAAAAAGTTCCAGTATATCACATTCGTTTGATAATGCCAATTTCCTGGCTAAGTGATTTCACTGCTTGCATGGATGGCCGCCTTTACATGCTCTTTTCCCACACTGTGCAGAGTTCAGTCAAGGAACACTTCTAGGTTTATCGACGTCACTTCTGTCTGCTTAATTAGGTCGCATGGCATCAATCCAGCGATTTTTAATTGCCTTTCTTTCTTTCTTCCTTTCTTTCTTTCTTTCTTTCTTTCTTTCTTTCTTTCTTTCTTTCTTTCTTTCTTTCTTTCTTTCTTTCTTTCTTTTAAGATTTCTTTCCAGTAGCTTTTCTTGTTTTGTTTGTGTACACTTTAGTGTGTATGTATTGTGAGTATATGTGATGTTATGTTTTGTATATGTGTGTGTGTGTGTGTGTGTGTGTGTGTGTGAGAGAGAGAGAGAGAGAGAGAGAGAGAGAGAGATGTCAGAAGATTATTTGTCAATGTGAGTTTGGGTTTAGTCAGAGTTTGTCCATGTGTGTCATTGGGTCATTTTACGTGTTGTATATGAGGCTGTATAAGTCTGTGTATTTGTATAGTATTATATATATATATACAGGGTCAGAAGGATGTGAAATTGTGTGTGTAATATTATATTAAGAAAAATATGATCATAGTATAGAAAGATGACCTTAACAATACATTTAATGAATGCTAGTTTTCTCCACCGCCTCTCAATAACAGTCTGCCTTGTCCTCGCCATTGCTCTAACTACAAAGAAATAAATGTTAATTTAAAAGAATCTTAAAAGGCCATTTATCAAATCTGTATTTCTATTAGTCCTACCTCCTTTAACGAATTGATAAATAGCAGCATAACCAACAAAAGCCGTTAAGTAGAATTTCCTCTAGTTCTTTTCTTTCCTAAAGTTCAAATGTTCATTCTTCCTATCTTCCCACCCCAACCCTCTTAAAACCTAATTACACACACCTTGTTATTACCATGCTGAGTTATTTTGATTTTCTTGCATTTCTCACGCTTGCCCTGATGCAAAATGACGTCATGACGTCAGCCATAGCTATTAGGCGTTCAGTATAAAAGTAGTTAAACTCTAAAGTACGCGATATGTTTGATGCCACTGATACAAAACAGACGGTTTGGGCTTCTTAGTTTTGGCACTAAATGGATACTCAGCAATTCCGATATGCTTCATATGTCTGTAGTCAGCCCAATATGTCTCGTCCAACAAAGATAGTAGTGAAATGTGTGTGTGTGTGTGTGTGTGTGTGTGTGTGTGTGTGTGAAGGTCGGACAAGATATTAGTGTAATGGCTATTTAGGTGTTCATAATAGTTATAAGTCATAATAGCTTGTCACTTTTCACATTGACTTCTATTTCTTAGGTTGCGCAAAATACCCCCCCCAAAAAAAAACAAAAAAAAAAAAACCAAAAAAAAAAAAACCCACCTCTTTTTGTATTTCTGTGTTATAGAATGCAAAAATATGTACTTTTTATTTCGTACTTTATTATTCACTTGTGGATAATGGGTTTTGTAGTTTCTGACTGAAAATTAATGATTTGTTTGTAATTAAAAAAATAGGCCTAAATTTTAGAAAAATAGCTTATTTATATTGCCGACAATTATAGAATAGACACAAAGCGGCTCTTTGTATGGTAGCTGTAAATCATATAATAAATAGCGTGTCTACACTGCAGTTGCTGGCTGTATGTAAACAGCTTGTCTGTGTTGTAGTTTACATTGTATAAATGGCTATTTGAAATTCACCTTTCCAGAATAGATTGGAGTTAGTTTTGCGTATTTATGTTATTATGTTTTTGTTCTTTTAATTTTCTCACAATTGTTGACTTGTTGATAAATAGTAATAGAGGTGTACTTTAAAAAAAATTTCATAATAGACTGTACACAAAGAAATCGTGTGTTTGTACCTCACGGAGGTAACTATCAAAATCACTCGTTTGAATTTTACATCTCTGACAATTGATTAATGGCTAGTTTTTCTCCCTCAGAAACAATACCAATCTAACAACATGCGGGTTAAGTTTTTAGACAGATGCAAAGTACTTAGGTGTTATATTTACACCGACCCACTCTCCTCCACTACCACCCCCGCCCGTCAAGGAAAGCACTATTCTGACGTCACTGCAAGTGAAATACTTTTATCAATAGAGATCTCCCTGGCGTCCGAATGGTAGTGTAAATTGTAATAGTACCCATCCATCCAACAAGAGGCCAATCACCAATCGTCATCTATTGCTACCACCACGTTATATTTACACACACACACAAACACACACACAAACACACACACACACAAACAAACACACACACAAACACACACACAAACAAACAAACACACACACACAAACACACACACAAACACACAAACACACAAACAAACAAACACACACACAAACACACACACAAACACACACACACACACACAAACAAACAAACACACACACAAACAAACACACACACACAAACACACACACAAACACACACACAAACAAACACACACACACACAAACACACATACAAACACACACACAAACACACACACACACAAACAAACAAACACAAACACATATCTCATCAAGAGATTTGGGAAAGGAACGCGGCAAGTAATTAATTATTTATAACGAGATCCGACACTGAACCAATGATGTCAAACGTGACACTCTCAAAAGTAGAAACACCACCACTAGTCATAGTTATCCAAACCGGACAGCATACCCTCTTCTTCCATCTTAAAGAAAAAAAGTAGCAATAATGTTCTCTCTGTAATATTCTAAATATATCTCTAAGTATATAAAACAGGACTTAAGTGATATGGCGTACACTAACTGCGCAGAAAACTGTCTGACTAGACATGTACCGTCCAATTATATTATTAATCTATCATGGCCGACTTTCAACTACGGAGAAATGCTGTGTAAATCCTTGTCACAGCTTCAACGCATGTGATATTTTTTTATATATTTGTACTTAATTTAGGTGCATGATGCAAACCAAAGCTCAGAGCACATTGCAGAACGTATATTGTCCTTTACGTCGCAAGGCATATTTTCCGCTCTCGAATACAGTAGTTGACATGTACAATTAACTGCGAAAGCTACGCTTGAGTGATTTGTAGAATTTTAGCATACACACTAGCATCCCTGGTTCTTTTAATAATGCCGTTACACAATGACATTATTTTCACTTTTACGTAGAAGAAAAACAAACACATCGATTTAAAATGCTTATGTTTTGCTTGTAAATTTAAGTGTGAATATTATTTCAGGTAAATTCACAATGTTTGTACTTGTAACCTGCTAATACCAAGCGCATCGCGTTTTGTACTTGTCTATGAACATATCCAGCTATTTCGTCACAAGAGCATTTCATAATGTTTTGTCTATGAACATGTCCAGCTATTTCGTCACAAGAGCATTCGATACTGTTTTAAAATGCACGGCGAAGAATATGCTGACGCACACGCCCACCCACCCCTCCCCAATCCCCATCCCCCCCATCATCACAAACAAGGTTAATCCTTTTTATAAAATAATATGTACACTTATCGTTATTTTTATTTGGATTCCAAGTAAAATGTATTATTAACGCGCCCGAGGCTGCCCTTTATCGGCTTTGAGGCAGCGTCTACATTAAAAACTGTGGTGTGATAATTCCACCGCCACTTTTATTCTCTTCGCCGAAATTCGGAATCGTGTTAGTTCAAAATCAGAACCAGTAGTCCTTGGTGACATTTTGCTCATCGATCGAATGTCCGTCCCTCTCCCTCTCCCACCCCCATCCTCACCTAAGAAAAAAGCAATATTTACTAATCAGCCGTTTATTTTGATCCTAGCATTCTCGCTCTCTGAATGTGAAAGAAATAGCACTTCTTACAATAATCACCATAGTAACCTACAATGTAATTACTCGAATATTTGAAAGCAAAGTAAATTACTAACGGTAACAAAAGTGAACCTATATCTTGCAGCGAAATAATTTTAGCGCTTTTCCAGATCCAGCTGACTAAATTACACCAATTTGCTAATGAGATATGTTTGCAAATTTACGCAAATTGTTCATAATCTTCAGGGAATTGATTAAAAGATCGCAAGATTGAGTATAAATGGATCATTGAATTAAATGAACGGTACCGATGATGAAAAAATTAATTACTGTTGAAAGGAAGATAGATATGCTAGATTGAGATCAAAAGGGGAGACAAGTAAATTAAAAATATATTAGTGGTGAAAACCACCCAGATATTTTGGTAATCCGACTTTGTAAGTAAAGGAATTTTTATGCTTCTGTAATAGTTCAGTAAACCTCAGTTAATTGCTTTTTCGTTCTTTTCTTTTTCTTTCCCCCCTCCGTTTCTTCACTATTTCTCCCACTTTCTATATCTTCTTCCCTTTATTTTTTCACTTACTTTTCTGCAGCCCTCCCCTATTTTCCCCCACTCAATGTGTTTACCTCGTTTCTTTCCCCCCCCCCCACCGCCCCCCCCCCACCGCCCCCCCCCCTCTTCACTTTTCGCCGTCTCCTGTTCCGCTCTTATTTCTTTCTCTTTCAGTTCCCTTCACCCCTCCATAGGTCTTTCTTCTTTTACTCTTTCTGTCTTCTTTCTTACCAATGTATTTTCCTCTTTCTCCTCTCCACTTCCTCTGCTTATGTTTCTTAGTCTCCCCTTCTCTTCATCCCTCCATATAATTATTTCTTTCTCTATTTCTGTCCTCCGCTTCTCTCTCTCTCTTCTCTCCATTTCTCTCTCTCTCTCTCTCGACACAGCAATGACTGATCGGCCTTGTGCTATATATATATATGTTCCCCATGAGCCGACATTTCGGAATCCCTAAACTAGTTGCTGATTAAGCTGATTACTGGGCGATATTTTCTCTTTCAAGGATGCCAGGCCATGCGTTAGAGTTGATAGCCAGTAAGGTGTGCGTGAAGAAGCCAAGAATGTGCTAACTGGAGTCTGTAAGGTGCCTTAACTGCCAGGCATCGAGTTTGAACGCCAATCCGTCAAGCATGCGTGAAGACGTGGTCCGCATGATTATAATCTGATGTAATCTGTTTCACCTTGACGCTCTACATTTTAAGTTGGGATCTCGCCATGAAATTGGCACCCATCTCGCAAACGTTTTATTATTATTATTATTATTATTATTATTATTGTTGTTGTTGTTGTTATTATTATTATTCAGCCTATTTCCACGACTTCTGTTTGACTGTCGGTTGTGATCCAAAGTCTCCGAATCTTACCAAGATTCTGGGAGATCCAAGGTTTTACGGAGAATGTAGGCACTTCCTATGAGCGCTGCTTTGAGTAGTGGGGCGAGTCTGTGATTTCCAGGAAGTTTATTCAGATTTCCTCTCTGGTCTCTCTCCTCCTAGTTTTTGCTTGCATTTCAGTAGCCCATTTTTTACTAGAAAACCCTGAAACATCAGTGACTATTGCAGACATTGAACCCAGGCGAAGTCTGATCTGGTACAGAATCAAATTTTGTTTTCTCCATCATAAATGGGATGGGTGTGGGTATAGTTTGAAGGGAGTCACTTTTCACTCCCTCGATAGTCCAGGGATGGGATTTGAAGCTATCACCCATCCATTTTTGTCGACACTGTTCAGGTAGCTTAACTTTCTGGGGCGAGGTTTTCTCCTCTAACCTCTGATCTATCGAGACACCTATTTATTATTATTATTATTATTATTATTATTATTATTATTATTATTATTATTATTATTATTCAGTCTCTTTCCACGACTTCTGTTTGACTGTCGGCTGAGATCCTAGGTCTCGGAATCTTACCAAGATTCTGGGAGATCCAAAGTTTTACGGAGGATGTGGGCACTTCCGAGGAGCGCTGCTTTGAGTAGTGGAGCGATTCTGTGGTTTCCAGGGAGTTTATTCAGGTAGCCTTCCAATTCTGATGTTATGTTCCCCAAGGCTCCTATCACTATTGGTATCACTTCTGCTTTTACATTCCACAGTCTCTGGATTTCTAATCTGAGGTCTTGGTATTTTTCTATTTTTTCTCTTTCTTTTGTTTTTATGTTTCTATCACTTGGAACAGCGACATCAATAATTGTTACTGTTCTGTTGGTCTTATTGAGAACTACTATGTCTGGTCGTCTTGCAGGAATCACCCGGTCTGTTCTTATCTCGAAGTCCCACAGTATTTTGACTTCTTCTGTTTCGATGACTGCTTCTGGTTGATGCATCCATGTTCTTTCTGGGGTTTTTATGCCATAGTTCTCACACAGATTTCTATGTATGTGTTTTGCCACTTCATTGTGTCGTTTGGTGTATTCTGTTCCAGCCAGAACCTGACATCCAGATAGTATGTGTTCTGTTGTCTCATCCATGGATTTGCAAAGTCTACATTTGGAATCATTTGAAATTTTCATGATTTTCGTTTTGTGTGCTTTGGTGTTGAGTGCTTGATCTTGTGCAGCTGTTATGAGTGCTTCTGTTTCTGCTTTCAATCCTGCCTCTTTCAACCATTTGTACGTTGATTGCTTTGTTGATATTTCGTCTGCTTGTCGTACATATTGGCCATGTAGAGGTTTCTGTCTCCAGGTATGTGCTAGTTCTTGCTTCGTTGTTTTCTTCCATGTTTCTTTGTCTGTTTCTGGTGGTTGGAATAGTCCACTCCTTTTTACTAATTCTATCAGTGGATCATCTTTATTGTTATTCCAGATGTAGTCCACAAGGCCAATGACTTCTCCTTCAATGACATGTTTAATTTTCTTGAGACCTCGGCCTCCCATTTTTCGAGATACATAGAGTCTGTCTACGTCTGCTTTTGGGTGTAAGGCTTTATGTATTGTGAGTAGTTTTCTTGTTTTCCTGTCCAGTTCATTTATTTCATTTGCTGTCCAATCTATGATACCTCCAGTGTAGCTTACTACAGGTATTGCGTATGCATTAAGGGCTTGTATTTTGTTCGCCCCATTTAGCTTGGATTTCAGGACTTGTCTAACACGTTTTTCATATTCTCTCTTAACTTTGGACTTCATTTCTCTCTGCATATTTTCTTGATGTTGTAGTATCCCAAGATACTTATATCCATTTTCTATTGAAACATCATTGATTTTTCCGATGTCGAATTGCAGGCCCTCTGTTGTTTTGACCTTGCCTTTCTGGATGACAATTCGTCCACATTTCTCAAGGCCGAATTTCATGTTGATGTCTTCACTGCAGATCTTGACAGTATTGATCAGTGATGTGATGTCACTTTCATTTTTACCGTACAGCTTGAGATCATCCATGTACAGTAGATGGCTGATAACCTGTCCTGCTTTCATTTTGTATCCTAACCCTGTTTTCTGGATCATGTGACTGAGAGGGTTCAGGGCAATGCAGAACAGCAGTGGCGATAGTGAATCACCTTGAAAGATTCCACAATTTATTGCTATGTCTGCAATATTTGTGTTGTTGCATGTGAGTGTGGTTTTCCAGTTTTTCATTGACTCCTGAATTAGGTTCTGTATTGATGGCGCTACTTTGTACAATTTTAATGTTTCAATTATCCATGAATGTGGGACTGAGTCATAGGCCTTTTGATAGTCAATCCATGCCATTGCAAGATTTGTTCTTCGTTTCTTGCTGTCAGTCACTATTGCCTTATCAATTGCCAATTGGTCCTTCGTTCCTCTGCTGCCTGGTCTAGCACCCTTTTGTTCATAGTTTAGAATTTTGTTTGTTTCAAGATGAGTCATGATTTTGTTAGCTATAATTCCTGATAGTAACTTCCAGGTGGTTGATAGGCATGTGATTGGTCGATAGTTGTTTGGTGTTGCGCCTTTCTGTGTATCTTTCATAATCAGACTTGTTTTTCCCTTTACCATCCATGCTGGTAAGGTTCCTGGTTTGATTAGTATGTCTTGCAGTTGTTCACCAAGTCTGCCATGTAAGGAGGTAAACTTTTTCAGCCAGAATATTTGTATTTGATCTAGTCCTGGGGCTTTCCAGTTTGCCATATTTCGAACCTTCTTCTTAATGTCTTTCTCACTGATTGTTACGGTGCATTGTTCAGGTGTTTCTTTATGATCAACTTTCAGTTCTTGAATCCATTTGGCGGAAGTGTTATGCGTATTTGTATTGCTCCAAATGTTTTCCCAGAAAGTCTTAGTATCATGAATGTTTGGTATTTGTTGTTCTGTTCTGAAATTTCCTTTAAATTCTTGGTATAGTCTTCCAGGGTCAGTTCGGAATATTTTGTTCTGTTGGAATTGCTGACCTCTTGCAATGTATCTCTTCAGACGGTGACTGAGTCCTTGAAGTCTTTGCTTTGCATCTTCTATTGCAGTCTTAGTGTTTCTGCAGTTGAGATGGTATTTGGCGACCAATCTTGCCTTCATTTTCCCCTTATTTTGTTCTGCTGCTGTCAATTGGCTTATTTCTCTTCTAGTACATTCTATTTTCTTTTCTATTCTTTTCTTCCATGGTGGTATTGATGGTTTCTGTGTTTGTACTGTGTCTGGCCTTATATATCTTTCAATTACCTTTGCGGTGGCGTATATTAGACAGTTGGTTTCTGTAATATCTTTTGTGGGGATATGTTTTAATACTTCATTTGCATTCTCAATTGCTATCCATAGATCTTTGCTGTTTTGCAGCCTTCTTGTTGGTGTTCTGTCTTCATATGACTTATTTTTGTCCATTATTATTATTATTATTATTATTATTATTATTATTATTATTATTATTATCCAGCCTCTTTCCACGACTTCTGTTTGACTGTCGGTTGTGATCCAAGGTCTCGGAATCTTACCAAGATTCTGGGAGATCCAAGGTTTTACGGAGGATGTGGGCACTTCCGAGGAGCGCTGCTTTGAGTAGTGGAGCGATTCTGTGGTTTCCAGGGAGTTTATTCAGGTAGCCTTCCAATTCAGATGTTATGTTCCCCAAGGCTCCTATCACTATTGGTATCACTTCTGCTTTTACATTCCACAGTCTCTGGATTTCTAATCTGAGGTCTTGGTATTTTTCTATTTTTTCTCTTTCTTTTGTTTGTATGTTTCTATCACTTGGAACAGCGACATCAATGATTGTTACTGTTCTGTTAATGTCCTCGCTGCAGATCTTGACAGTATTGATCAGCGAGATGATGTCACGTTCATTTTTACTGTAGAGCTTTACATCGTCCATATTCAGAAGATGGCTGATATCGTGTCCAGCTTTCATTTTGTATACTATTCCTGTTTACCTGGATGACTTAGTGAGGATATTTAGGACAATGCAGAACAGCAGTGGTGATAGGGAATCACCTTGCAAGATTCCACAGTTTATTGGTATGTCTGCACTTTCTATGTTGTTGCATGTTAGGTTGGTTTTAGAGTATTTGATTGATTCTTGAATTAGGTTCTGTACTGATGGTGCTAATTTATACATTTTGTATTGTTT
Organism: Sinotaia quadrata; assembly: GCA_028829895.1. Taxonomy (NCBI): domain Eukaryota; kingdom Metazoa; phylum Mollusca; class Gastropoda; order Architaenioglossa; family Viviparidae; genus Sinotaia; species Sinotaia quadrata. Next base: position 21,244,352 of record CM054180.1, read on the forward strand.
CAAGTATCCTTGAATGTGGAAATGAGCCATAAGCCTTTTTAGAGTCAATCGATGCCATTGCAAAATTTGTATTCGTTTCTTGCTGTCAGTCATAACCACTAATTTGGATGGCATTGTGTCACGCTATCATTAGTTGTAGTAGGTAGTGTTAGTAGTAGTGCTAATAGTAACTCTTATTCACATTAGTAATCTTGCCTATTAGTAGCGATGACATGTCTGTAATTAAGCCTAACAGAGCTTTAACTTTTATCGTTGGAAATAAGGTTACTTGCATTCGTTCTTCTCCTTCTTCACCTAATCCTTTTTTTTCTCCATCTTCATCTATCAAGACTTTACCTCGCTAAGAATCCTATGCTCCATAAACTAACCTCTTCCTTTTATAAGACACAAAATACCCAAAACAAATAAATCAAAATGTTCATAACAGTATCAACAAACAAAATAACATCATTAAAAAAATCACAACAAAACCCAATAATAACAATAAAAACCAAAGCAGCTCAAGAATTCAGTTGCAAAAAGAACTCGATTCTCGTACTAACGGATCGTTATCAGCACGCTCAGAGCATTGCCCTTTATTCAGTAAGGAATTCTTGTCTATTGCGTTCAAGGTTATAAACAAATCTTTATGCATGAATTAAAATGGCTATTATGAAATTAATCCACCTCCCAAACCCCTTTACCATTTTACCATCGACGCGTAGAATTTACCGTTGCCAGAGAATTTTCTCTCAAAATTTGAAAGATACAATAATTCAGCGAACTGCTGTTCCCGAGGAGATCGGCACGCGGTGCCGTAAGTGAAGAGTGCCAAGTAAGCGTATTTAATTTTGAGTAATAGCGTGACAGATTAGCTTGCAGAGCAGGGCCAGCGCACTTCGTATCTGCTAAGTTGTCACGAGAGCCACCTGAGAGGTGTATTAGATGTTTGAAATAGGATCGCTTTATAGTTAGCTGAATCCCAGTAAGATCTCACCTCGTTGTTGTTTTTTTTTTGTACACTTTTACAATACAGTGTAGGGGTACACATTTTTCATTATACATTTTGATCTTTTGTTCTTGATACGAAGACTTATCATAGGGGCACACACTTTTCACATACATTTTGGTCTTTTGTGCTTGATACGAAGACTTATCATAGGGGCACACACCTTTCACATACATTTTGAGCTTTTGTGCTTGATACCAAGACGCAGTATGCAGGTATATTTTTATTTCTTTGGTTTTGATATTTTTTTGTTTGTGGGGAGGGTCAATATTTGGTGTGCTTTCTAGAAAAAAAATAGGTTTCTGAGCTTCGAAATTTTGGTATAAAAGAAGTGTTACACGTACGTTGTGCTTTCATTACTAGTAGTGTCATATCCTCTGGTCATCTTGTACTAACGGTGGGAGTGGTGTTATATACTATTTACTTTATTTTTAGCGGTGCGCCAAAAAGTCAAGCGCGCTGCCAATAAATGGCGAAATCTCATAAGGCTGTTGCTAACTTCCGGTTTAATTGTTTCGAAGCATACAGAAGTTGACGTTCGTACTCATTCTGCGTTATGAATTATCTGTGACAAAAAAAAAAAAGGTTTGCTCTTTTCTGCAAAATGTCAAATTAAGGCAGTTCTAAATTTCAGGCATATTTCATCTCTAAACTCCTTTCTCTCTTACAAACATTCTCAACTTAAAATCCTGCAACAATTTCATTAGCCTGATACCCACAGTATAAGAAATATAGCATCAATCAAAGTTCACAAGTATAATGTACAATGTAATCAAATTAATGAACATTGAAATAATGGTTCAATTATATAAACATTCTCTAATTTAAATTGTAGATCAATAGCAAACTTATGAAACATTCTAAGTCCAATTTTCTTTTACCAGTAAGCTAACCTACCATAAGCTAACGACCACCTTTATGACTGGACACAAGTTATGTTCATATTCAAAGTGATCAGATTAGAGTACTTCTTCAACTAATAAACTTCCGGTCCATCCACATGGGATGAAATCGATATGAACAAGTGGGAGACTATTAGTTATAAAAACTACTCATCCAGTTGGAACTGATTTGGATTGCATCAGCAATTTTTTAGTATATTCCCAACTCGAGTTGTTTACTCCAACTCTGACACAAAAAAGTACCTTCATAAGGAGTGTTCTAGGCCAGGTCACATTGGCAATTTAACAATTTATATAACAATTAAGTCTAGAAATAGGGATAGGCAAATTTACTCCACCACAATGTGGTTCAACAATCTCCAGAAATCCATTGTCTGAAGAAAAAATATAAGGAAGACGAATTTTAGGAAAAACCTAAAACAAAAGCTTTCCAATTGCTTGCAATGTGTCGACATACAAAGAAAAATCAGAAGCAGTTACGAAATCTGGGTGTAGTTAAAAATAAATGTCTGAAGATACATTACTTCAGTGTCTACGAAATAATTAAACATTGACATCACAATTAGAAGGTTCGAGTATTAGTTAGCAACTAATTTCTACCCATAGTAGGCATTCGGTATTTAAATTATATAAACATGTCGTAGGCATATTTGACAAATGACGTCATTAAGATACAGCTTATTGATCCCCTATCTCCTCAACGTTTTCGGGGTGTCGGGTAGTGATGGGGCTGGAGCAAGAGGAGAGGCAAAATAATATTCCCAAATATCTCAAGATCAAGTGCTATTTTATTCCCTCTTCGTGAATGAATTTGGAAGCGAAGCACTTTGCTTGTAGCCCTGGACAAATTGGGAGTGTTTCTAGGGAATTTGATCAATAAGGACGACCTCATACCCAATACTTGTTCTGTCATTGAGCTTTTGGTTAAATATGATTACAGACAATGAATTAATGTTTACCTGTAATTATCCTTGCTTATCTGTGTTTATTTATACTTTTTTTTTAAAGCGAGGGCCTATAAACAGTGCACGGAGAACGGGACTTGGTACACGAGCGCCATCACCAAGCAAGAGTGGACAGACTACACATTGTGTGTTCCTTTGGAGGTAGGTTCGATAAGGTGTTTTGTTTGTTTGTTGCGATGTTGATCTTATGTGCGTTTATATTTATGCTGGATCTGTTGTAGGATTCGCTTCTAGCGGGCTTCATGTCTTTCAGTGATCTGTTGTAGGATTCGCTTCTAGCGGGCTTCGTGTAGTGATCTATTGTAGGATTCGCTTCATGCAGGCTTCACATCTTTCAGTGATCTGTTCGAGACTTCGCTCTGAGGCTTTTCACGCCTGGCTTGCTTTCAAAGTCTGGGGTGATCTATATATGCTTCGCTTCTGGCTTGCTTTTACATCTTGGAGTGATCTATTTTAGGCTTCGCTTCTGGCTTGCTTTCATCTTGGAGTGATCTATTTTAGGCTTCGCTTCTGGCTTGCTTGCAAGTCTTGGAGTGATCTATTTTAGGCTTCGCTGTCAATGTACTTTCACATCTTTGATCGATCTGATTTATGTTTCGCTTCTGATTGCCCTTATGTTTATCAGTGGATTGATCAGGTGCATCATTCATTAAAATGAGTGCATGAACTACACCATTTATCGACCCTGGTGATCCTGCATGACGTCATTTGTTTTGCACAATGAGTTGGAAAGTATGAAATCCACAAAAGGCTTTACCTGCAATCAACGTTCCCTCTAATGTTTTATCCTGTATGCGCGGAACAGGCGGTTGTTTGAGTTTGCAACCAAAACTTGTGCGCAGAATTTTGAAACAGCTGCGCGGCATTCTCTAGAGGGAACATTGCATGCAACGTACATATATCATAGAACGCTCTGTTTTATGCAGACTTCTCGTTTGCAGTTTATCGAATTGTACTCGTTATTATTGATCATCAGCTGAGAGCCACAACCAGCAGCCGAAAAAGTACTAATCTACAGTGCACAACAGTGTCATTATACTTCAGCAGTGAATATTGCATATCACGTGACTGTTGGAACACTGTTACAATATATATATATATATATATATTATATATATATATGTGTGTGTGTGTGTGTGTGTGTGTGTGTGTGTGTGTGTAGGATACCTGCCCCGATGTCACTGCATATAGAAGTGCGAGCTGAATATGATAATTCAGACTATAAAAATAACAGAGTCGAGAGGAGGTTTAAAAATTCATGCGCAGTCTTATTTACTGACAGGCAAAGTAGGTCAAAACATCATTCCAAATAAAATTCTCACACTGACTATAGTTTAACATCACATAGAGTCTTCCACATTAATTTCTGCATTTGCAGAGAACCAGTAAATGTTTCAATTTTGCGTGTACACGATCATCCAAAATGTTATCGTGGATTTAATGCTAGAATAGGATCGCGTAAAGTCCTATTACAATATGTCATTAAAAGTTTAAACATCTATTTATTCTCCGCCCACCTACCCATCATTCCTAAAATGATACTCCTTTCATAATGCAGTCCAAGCTTTTAGGCATAACAGGCTCCGATTTTTCTGACTGATCAGTCTTTGCATCTATTGCCGGAGATCTATTACCGACTCACTTAGATATCCTTGCCTACGTACTGGTTTGTGATTGAGTTCATGCATCCATTCTATCGTGTATTGCTTTCTGTTTGTGTTTCTTTAGGCGGCTCTTTTTGATATGCTTTGATTTCTCTAATTGATCTGATTTCTGGATCCTCATCTAAATGCACCTTGATTGTTATGCTCGAAATATTTTAGGCGCCCAATCCAACCTGCCTTGATGGATGAAGAGACGCCAGGTCGCATTAGTTTGAGCTGATTACGAGTAAAAGGGGATTGGGGGGGGGGGCGGGGGCGAAGGAAAGGAAAATAAAAGAATGGAAATTAAAATAGTGAGTACAGAGACGGAAGTAAAGTGTATATAACATGCAGCACATGACAGGACGAACCCGCTTTTTGACAGAAGGATGAAAACAGAAAAGTCAGTCATGTCGGGGATGGGTGGTGGGGTTGTGGAGGTGTATGAGAGAAGGAAAAGAAACAAAATAAAAAGGGTAAGAAAAAATAATCTGAGGAGAGCTAAAAGAGAGAGAATGGGATCTCTCAGTGAATGTGTCCGTCCATGAGACGTTGACCTAATAATTTTGTTTTCGTACTACGTCATAACTTACATTAGTCAGTTTTCGATTGGCGGCTCTATTTTTAGCAACGTTTCTTAAAGATGTGTTGTTTGTTTTCAACAGTTTTCTGCACGTTTAATTTATCTTGAACAATATTCTCAAACTATCTTCTTGTTTCGAAATGGATAAGTTGATTATAAAGTCCTTTGGTAAAATCTTATTTCAATATAAATTATTCTGGAATGTTGAAGACAATAATTTTATTTCGATTTTCAGAGGAAAAAAAAGTACATATTATGTTACATGACGTTAGGAGGTCAATATACTTTCAATATGCTTTGCTAGAAGGAAAAGAGCATTGATGCTTTAATTGTTGTCTTATGTGCCCATCACATTAGACTGACGACATGTTCATTTACACGTGCAGTTTAATTAATTAACTATTCATGTTACCATAGTAACGCAGAATTAATGCTCAGTTGAGAAAGAAAGCTTAAAAACTTAGAAAATAAAGATTGGCGTAAAGTTAATTAAATGGAAGGAAGGATGTGGCAACAATTATCACAAAGCCATCTTATATTACATGTTCGTTTAGAGGAGATAGTGCCATTAACATATGGAGACCTGACTGAAAGGCAGTCGTGGTTAACATATGGATACCTGACTGAAAGGCAGTCGTGGTTAATATATGGAGACCTTCCGAACGAAAGTTTAAGGAATCAACTCTGTGCATCTCTTATGCATCGTCAGAAAGACAATTCATTTTAGAATAATAACCACTTTTATCATAGTTAAAAATAGGAAAACTGAAATATATTTCTACTGTTAGAAAGAAATGCAAAGACAATGATGTATATTAAAATGGTAGATAGATAGATAATAGGTAGGTAGGTAGACAGATAAACATATATATATATATTTATATATATACCTGTGTACTTGTGTATGTGTGTGTGTGTGTGTGTGTGTGTGTGTGTGTGTGTGAGTGTGTGTTTGACGTATGGATGAGATGCTGGTGTTGTGTGCCCCATTAAATTAATTTGCACTCTGCATTTAGGTATATATACTGTGATAAATCAATCTGAATGGTTACACACCAAACTTATAGATAAATGATTTACGGCTTGTCCCCAGTCAAACTGAAAGATTCCGAGACAGGAGCAGACAGTTGCTACGATGAATACAGAGTGACGAACAAAATGGTGACTTTAAGATGTACCCTTCTAACTCTATTTATATTAGCGATACTAAACAATCTAAAAACAACAAAAACATTCCAGTCATTCCAAACGATGGACATATTCATTTAGCAAGATGTGTAAAAGGCATTTGATTTTGATTTCCTTAATAGGCATTCCGGATTGTGTATTACGTCTCCTTGATTTGCAACGTCATCAGCCTGGCTCTCCTAGTCCCATCCATCGTCATCTTTGTCGCCTACAAGTAAGTCCATTTGTTTCATCCATCATCATCTTTGTCGCCTACAAGTAAGTCTATTTGTTTCATCCATCATCATCTTTGTTGCCAACAAGTAAGTCTACCTTAAATTGTTTCATCCATTGTCATCTGTGTCGCCTCTGCAAGTAAGTCTAACTCTAATTGTCCCATTCATTGTCATCTTTGTCTTCAACTAGTAAGCCTAAATCTAAAATTATTCCATCCATTGTCATATGTGTCGCCTACAAATAAGTCTACTTCTGTTAGTTTCATTCACCATAATGTTTGTCGTCTACAATTAAGTTTGGCTCTACCTTTCCAACCCATCAACACCTATGTCGCCTACAAATAAGTCTAGTTCTGTTACATTCATCATAATGTTTGTCGTCTACAATTAAGTTTGGCTCTACCTTTCCAACCCATCAACACCTATGTCGCCTACAAATAAGTCTAGTTCTGTTACATTCATCATAATGTTTGTCGTCTACAAGTAAGTTTGGCTCTACCTTTCCAACCCATCACCTTTGTCGCCTACGAGTAAATCTGTCTCTGCTTGCAGCGTCTTTATCTTTGCCACCTAAAAGAAATCTGATTCTTCTACTACATTCCTCATATCTGTTTCCAAAAAAACAATTCTGTTTTTTTCCTTATACCCCACTCCCGACATACGTGTCGCCAGAGACGTAAGTCTGACTTTTTTCTGCGTCGGTACCTTCTTTAAGACGGCATCTGTGTGCATTTATTATTGTGCTTCATTGTATAGTAATCACTACTATGGTTTGTGTGTGCATTTATTATTGTGCTTCATTGTATAGTAATCACTACTATGGTTTGTGTGTGCATTTATTATTGTGCTTCATTCTATAGTAATCACTACTATGGTTTGTGAATATACGTTGATGTGTGATAATTTAAGAGATAATGGGGACATTTTTCGTCAGCAATTACACAGATTACGGATACGTGGGAGCCGTTATCATTATCCACTAAAATCTATGCTTTTAACTTTTGTCATAGGCAAGCAAAATGACCTAGCAAAATGACCTAGCAAATTTAACAGGAATTAAGTCTAATTCAGAACAGAAATGGTTATCTCGTCAACTCTTTTTTTCTTCTTCTAGGAAGGTTGTTGTTTTCTTGACACAACCGGCGTTGGGTTCACAACAAGTGATGACGCTAGTTTAATGCAGGATTTTCATTCCCGTAAAAAATTACAAAAATCACCAATATTATTAGTCATGCCAAGGTCATAAACTTATCATTAAGTGTCTGTGAATAGGTTACAGTTTATGAGTGCGCGAATCACCCAAAGACCAATCCCCCCCCCCCAAAAAAAAAATAAATAAATAAAAAATAAAAAATAAAAAATTGAATAGTGTCTTGTGAATATGTAGGTCATACTGGACGTATGATTTCGGGATGACATTGTCTCTTTCACGCTCCAGTGGGCACGTAACTCTCTAGTCATGAATCCTTTGCTGACATATATTTAGATCCGATTATACGTCACGGTTGTCGCTTTACTAGCACAACAGCATTTGAGTAATTACACAAGCTCTAAGAAGACAAGTTTCTGGTGTTGTTGGAATGCTAACCTTTTCTATTTCTATTTAATTTTTAAAAAATAAAATCTTTTGCCAGACCTATTGAGATAAGAAGTGCATGAAAGCGTATCGTCTTGATATATCGCTAGAGAGCTTGGCTAATTCAAGAAATCTACATTTTGGAGAACAAATTAAAAAGTGTTCTTTACACAGCCTATCCTGACAAAATGGGTCACAACTTTATCTGTCGAGATATTTATTGGGTTGCAAATAAACTATGCCGCCGTTGATTTGAGTAATTTTGTGTGCAAATTTACGTTGTTAAGCACGTTTTCTAAAACACAAATTGTTATTTATTGTTGACACATTCTGTCTGACTTACTATAAAACAGACAATCTGAAAACATACTACACAACATATTTCTTTTAACGCATATTGGTAAAACTTTCCTTAAAATGTATCTTATAAAACATGTTGTAAAATGCTTACCTTAGTATGCTTTACCATACTGGAAATAGCATACTGAAAACATACTGGAATACATTTTGGAAAATACTGAGGAAAACACTCAAGAAGACACTCGGACAACTCATGAAAACACTCAGGAAAACATTTAGGACAAAACTTTCGTGATTGTAGTGGTGATTTGTTACAATAATCGAGTAGGTTCGCTTTAGGATAAGATCAGAAAAAAATACCCCAGGACCATTTTTTTCATTTACTAATTAGCTACTTTACTTAGTAATTCATCAACATGTTCTAAAATCTACCCACACACTAAAATTGGAAACAGTCACTCTACACTTACAACCAAGATATCCTGTAAACAATCGATCAATCGAGAGAGATTATTCACAATTTCAATTTGTCGCTGATCTAAACACACATATTCCTATGTAGACCACGTACATGTGATATTGCAGACTCACGAGACAAACCAGAACTGACTTTATTTCCGCAGGAAGCTGCGCACGCAACATCGCGTGCAAATCCACATACATCTGTTTTTGTCCTTCGTCCTCACCAATGTCATTCAGATTTTGTGGAACAACATCGTCTACAATGATCGCCTTCTTCACACGGCCGTACAGACTCTTATGTACAAAGACTCGGTTGGTAACCAATTCCTTGACACAATTAGATCATATAACATGCTAATGTATTTTAGATTGTAACATTCTGATGAACTATAGATTGTAACATTCTGACGAACTACATATTGTAACATTCTGACGAACTACATATTGTAACATTCTGACGAACTACAGATTGTAACATTCTGACGAACTACATATTGTAACATTCTGACGAACTACAGATTGTAACATTCTGACGAACTACAGATTGTAACATTCTGACGAACTACAGATTGTAACATTCTGACGAACTACAGATTGTAACTTTCTGACGAACTACAGATTGTAACATTCTGACGAACTACAGATTGTAACATTCTGACGAACTACAGATTGTAACTTTCTGACGAACTACAGATTGTAACATTCTGACGAACTACAGATTGTAACTTTCTGACGAACTACAGATTGTAACTTTCTGACGAACTACAGATTGTAACATTCTGACGAACTACAGATTGTAACTTTCTGACGAACTACAGATTGTAACTTTCTGACGAACTACAGATTGTAACATTCTGACGAACTACAGATTGTAACTTTCTGACGAACTACAGATTGTAACTTTCTGACGAACTACAGATTGTAACATTCTGACGAACTACAGATTGTAACTTTCTGACGAACTACAGATTGTAACTTTCTGACGAACTACAGATTGTAACATTCTGACGAACTACAGATTGTAACATTCTGACGAACTACAGATTGTAACTTTCTGACGAACTACAGATTGTAACATTCTGACGAACTACAGATTGTAACTTTCTGACGAACTACAGATTGTAACTTTCTGACGAACTACAGATTGTAACTTTCTGACGAACTACATATTGTAACTTTCTGACGAACTACATATTGTAATATGCTGACGTAATTAAAAATAATTAGTTAGACTCGTAGCGAATCAACAGTCTTGCTAGCGAGTTTGTAGCCAGCCAGTTCTGTCGAGAGAATAAATGTAAAAGTATTTCGAAATTGAACAAAATATCAGTTGCAGTCCAAATTAAAAGTTTAATATATTTCGTTGTTGAAAGTTTCAATACTTATATTATTACTCTCCGTGCTGATGCTTACGAAAAATATAAAAAAAATAAATATAAAAATACATAAAGTTTCTCCACACACAAGCTCTCTCATACATATTTACACATAAACACGCATAAGGTAACGTGCATAACCCTAACATATATTAGAAATAAATAAAACACAATACGCATGCAAATATTAAAACGAGAAAATTTATTTCTGATTGTTTACGACTCTGTAATGTTCCGTTTGCAACATGCTTTCTTTTCGACAGCCTGGATGCAAAACGCTTTACGCACTGACACGCTATTCCTGGACTTGTAATTACTTCTGGATGTTTATCGAAGGTTTTCATCTGCACCGGCTGATCGTGCGAGCCTTTGAGACGCCCAAAAGCATCTTCGCCTACTACGTCCTTGGCTGGGGTGAGTGTAGTAAATTGTAGTAGCGTATTATCTCTTATGAGGAGTTTACACTGGCCAAAGGCTTGGACAATCCGTCTCTGTCGAAACTGTATGGCATCAGCTGTCTGATGGATTAATTTGTGTATATACTACATAATGCGGTGTTTGCATTAATCTCAGAAACCATCACCATTTAGGTCTAATGGATTGGGTCAATGTGAACGCAGCTTAAGGCAGAGATAGTGCGAGCGGATCTTCTTTCAATTGAATGACGTCACCCAGCAGTTTTGAGTACTGCACCAAGTATTAAGCTCGGCGACATTATATGGCCTGTTGCTGATGAGTTGAACTATATTGTCTTCGGCCAGTCCACGATCGCCGCCTGCCCTCAATAAGTCGAGATACTTTGATAATTATATAATGCAAGACACTTGTAACACCACCTATGGCTATTGCAGTTTTGACAAAGTAAAGCGTGACATCTTAAATGAAAGCAGATTTAATTTTGGACTGCTGCTCCCTGTGCACTCTCACTTGCGAGTATTGTGTCCGATAAATACCGCAACGACTGTCCTCTTGTTTAAATACAGCCCCATTGTCCGCTTGTTTAAATACAGCCCCATTGTCCGCTTGTTCAAATACAGCCCCATTGTTCGCTTGTTTAAATACAGCCCCATTGTCCGCTTGTTTAAATACAGCCCCATTGTCCGCTTGTTTAAATACAGCCCCATTGTCCGCTTGTTTAAATACAGCCCCATTGTCCGCTTGTTTAAATACAGCCCCATTGTCCACTTGTTTAAATACAGCCCCACTGTACGATAGTTTGAATACCGCCCCATTGTTTGCTTGTTTAAATACCACCCCACTGTCCGCTAGTTTAAATATTTCCCTAATGTTTTGCCAGGTCAAATGTTCAAGCTGATATGCTCTTTCAACCACTTTAAAAAAAATATAAAACAACGATAGCTTTGGCTTGATTGCAGACTCCAGCAGCCATTTCAGGTCCTCATTTGCTGCGAAATATAATCCAAAAGAAATGGGGTTTAAATAAATGTGGTTAAAATTTTCTAATCCAATGTTCTATTGACCTAGTTTGTGGAAAATAATACTTTCACGCTGTGGCGGAGTAAATTTGCCTATCCCTATTTCTAAACTTAATTGTTATATAAATTGATAAATTGTCGAAGTAACCTGACCTTGGGCACTCCTTATGATGGTATTTGTAAGTGTTAGAGTTGGAGTAAACACTCGAGTTGAGATTATGCTAGAAAATCTGATGTAATAAATAAAACAACAACAGTTACCGGTCTTGATTTCAAGTAAAGCCTTATAAATAAAACAACAACAGTTATCGGTCTTGATTTCAAGTAAAGCGTCATAAATAAAACAACAACAGTTACCGGTCTTGATTTAAAGTAAAGCGTTATAAATAAAACAACAACAGTTACCGGTCTTGATTTAAAGTAAAGCGTTATAAATAAAACAACAACAGTTACCGGTCTTGATTTCAAGAAAAGCGTCATAAATAAAACACTTACCAGACTTGATCTCAAGTAAAGCGTCATAAATAAAACAACAACAGTTACCGGTCTTGATCTCAAGTAAAGCGTCATAAATAAAACAACAAAAGTAACAAATTACTTGTCTCACAAAGTCACACACGTGCAGCTATGTATTTCAATTCCACTTCATTTGTGTTATTTATTTTATTTTTTAAATTGATTAGCCACGGGGTTGCTCTTTCTTTCTTTCTTTCTTCTTTCTTCTTTTTTTTTTTTTTTTTAACAAATTGCAGAAATTCTTATAGCATCCAATTTTGACGTGTCTGACTCTGAAGTGGTTAAGGTGATGATGTAATGCACAGCAAAGACCATGCGCTTTTAGTAAGCTACACGTATTTCGATACTCGGTTCTCATCATCGGGATTCCAAATCCGCAAGAAATCTTCGCAAATAATAAAAGAAAGAAATACAAGGATATTTGAAATTAATACCACTTTTCGACTTGTATGTTTAATCTCCTTGCACTGAAATAAAAAGAAGACGTTAAGGAATGTGTTTATAGCATATTATTTATTGATTTGAAGTGCACCTGCACTTTCATTTTTTAAAATGGGCTTTGCCATCCTACTTCGTGCATTGCCATCGTACTGGCACATTGAATTCTACTGGTAAACTGTCATTCTCTGGTGTGTATTAAATTTCTATCGTTACCATTGTTACTGTTGTTATCTTGTGTGCCAAAGTAAATTTGCCCATCCCTATTTTTCATTTTAATTGTTATTTAAGTTGCTAATTTGTCAGAGTGACTCGACCTTGGACACTCCTTACAACGCCAAAATATCCGCCATGTGAGAGACGAGTGGGTGTCTGTTGGAGGATCATTAATAAAATAAAATAAATATTCTCATTACTTGAAATTAGTCATGAAAGGTTAATTATTAGTACTAATTATCTTCATTAATTAAGTAGGCCGTGTCACACATTGTACTTTATTTCACAATGTATGGGTTTTTGTAGTCCTGCTTTAACTTACTGCATTTCACTTGCCAGTTTGCCTTGTACGTTACCATTTTGCCGTGCACACTACCATTTTGCCACACACATTACCCTTCTTCCATGCACGTCACTATTTTGCCATGAGCTCTAGCATTTTGTCATGTACGTTACCATTCTGCCACATACGTCACCCGTTTGCAAACGACTTTACCTTTTTGCCACGCATGTCATGCTTCTGCTATGCACTTTATCATTTTGCCTTGTGCATTGCATTTCTTAAAGTGTGTTAACATTCTGTTTGCATTTAATCATTCTGCTGTGTTATTACCTTTCTCCAGATGGGTTACATTCTAGTTTGCATATTACGTCTGATTTGTATATGATCTTTTTCCAAGTGTATTGCCATTTTTTCGTTTATATCTCCTTTCTTCATCAGTGTTACCATTGCCTTCTCCAAAATGTGTGTCGTATAATAACCGGGGTATCTATATTCATGCAGTTATCTCATGCTTTTCGGCTTAACGCACTGATTCACTTAAGATGCCGATGCAAGTAATTGACTGATTATATTATTATTGGGTTGACATCCTGGTATTTGTTGAGATTATTTTTTTACTCTCTCTCTCTCTCTCTCTCTCTCTCTCTCTCTCTCTCTCTCTCTCTCTCTCTCTCTCTCACGCATACACATATATGCGTGCAAACTCTCAGAGGTAGATTTCTCCTGTGTAAGATGGGGGACTGGCTCCAGAGTAGGTTCTATATATAATAACTGTTTGTAAATCAAGTCAGGCCATTTGCTCTGATACAGGTTTGCTTCAATACTGGAACACTGTAAATATAACATGGATTCACTTTAAGTTTCTAAAATATTTATTCGTGTATTATCTTCCTCAAAGTGTGTAAGCATTTTACAGTGAAATTTAATTTGTGCGTTAGCAAATCTATCGCTCCACCGCTCCATTTTAAATTGTGTGTCGTAATTCTATCGCACTTATCACCACTTTACCATGAGCGTTAGTGGATTCACACTTTATTACCATTCGATTTTGTGCACGTTTGAACTTTTAACTTTTTGTCGCACCGAAGTTGTAACTTTTTGTCGCACCGAAGTTTTAAATCTTCCCGCACTGAGGTTTTAACATTTTGTCATAGAGAAATATTTCATTTTGTAGCAATGAGGTTTATTTCTTTTGTCACACTGAAGTTTCAACGTTTGTCGCACTCATGTTTCAAGTTTATTTTATTACTCCAGTTTGTGGTTAATGTAAGCCCGCAGTTCCTTAATTGAAAAGTCATATTCTGAACACTCTATAAGGCATATTCCAAATATTATCCTGATTACAGTTTTGAGTTTTGAAGATTCGATTATGCTAGTCATGTCTTAAAATATTGATAACATTATTCTACCTTTCAAATAAAACCTAAAATGAAAATTGTAATATTTTGTTTATTAACTCTGACCACCGCTTATCTTTTATCTCAGGTTCGTTATTTTTTAAAGCTGAGACTGATTTATATTTTTCAAAGCCAAGGCAGGTAAATGAATTCTTGAAATTAGTATTTAAATTTGCCCTCGTGCTCAAAGCCCCATCTACGAACTGGTTGACCCCATAAACATCTAGCGCTACAAATACCTCTACTCCTTGAGAAAGTCCGTTTTACGTTCTTGAATTATTTCATGCGAATTCCAAACAACCAGGTAATATTTTAAAAACTGTTTCGCCCCTCCCCCAAACAGCTTCCCATTTATTTTCCTTTCACGGTCCTGACAAGCAAAACCGCTATTAGAAGGTGACCTTTTAAAGTTCTGACCTTGTCCGGTGACTACCACTGAGGTGAAAAAAACAACAACATGCAAAGAGCTGAAACAATTGCTCATGAGTACGGCTTAATTTTTGCATATCATACACTAACAAACCAGAACATCCACATATAAAAATATACACATATAAATATATGCATATAACATACATAAGCATTAGCACACACATGCATACGAACACACACTCGCACACACATAAAACCACAGATCACACACACACTGCTTAAACACGTTTTCAAGGAAAGTAACATGCACGCTCACTGCATAACTTCAGCAGCATGCTAACTGTTCTGAGGTCGCCACCGAAAACAAATCCTCTCGTCTTCAGTGAGTGTTGACACTCACAACGCGTAAAATGAAAAGACAACTCATCTTCAAACATTCTCTGTAGTGAATAGACCTGATCTTTAAGAGGTGTCATACCTTGCAGAACCCTGCCATTCCAACACTCTAACATTGAGTGCTCCACTCTTTATCACCGTTACTATAGGGTGAAACAAAAATAAAACACTCAAGGCCCAGACAGCCTCTTAATCACAGTTACTAAAGAGTGAAACAAAAATAAAACATTCAAGGCCCAGATGGCCTCAAACTATGTCAAGAATAGAAACACTCAAACTTTGACTGGCATCCATAACATTATCTCAAAACCAATTTCAAAACTGGAAATGAACAAATATTTAACCGTTGTCCTAGTGCAGACATTCACATTTAATTCTCAAATATATTAAAATCGAAACTTTAAAAACCGTATAAATAATACTTTATTTGTATACTCTGTCACGCCTGAAATAGATCTAAACTTTTGAAACCTGTCAATCTTACTAAAAGTAAAACCAATCCTTTGAAATTGTTACCTCGATTACAATCCAATATTTAAACTTGTTCCCTTTAGTTAAACCCAAACTTTAACGTGATAAACTTACGTTATCCCAGCAACTCGGAATCATTAATTTTTGTATTAATCGAATTTCTATTTAATACGACAATGGTACCATTCTAGGGTTTCCGGTAGTCCTTGTGGACTCTCAGATTCAAGATACTCGGATTGTCAGCTGGACTAATCCACGATCTTTTACGCTCATTAAATCTGCCAGCTGTTCAAAAATATATTTTTCTAATCTAAAAGAACCAAATTTCCTGTATCACAATGCCACAATACCCATATTTTTTTTTTAAATGAAAGACTCACACCTTTAAGCGTCTCACATCATCGAAGACCCAATCTTATAATCTTAGTCAAACACTCCTACAAACCTGCCATCTCTATTACATTTTTAAGTTCTAGTCACCACAATGAACTTTAAAACATGACAACTATGAAGCAAACAACAACGAAGACCAGGGTTACTCATCGTTTTTACCCTGAAAGAACCCTTGAAATAATTTTCAGGTCTCATAGAATCCCTCTAGGGGCCCTTGCATAAAAATGACTTACTACGATGCTCATTTTTCAGTCAAGGTCTCTCGGGGAACCCTAACAGCCTCTCGCGGAAACCCAGTTGAGAAACCATGGTAGATCTCGTGAGATATTATCGTCACCCTACTGTACTTTCGTTTTCACTCTTGTTTTGGCATATTTAGATCAGCTCATGACACGCTATTTACTTATAAATCAGTAGATTTTAGACTGTTAATAGAAAGCCCCTTGGCCTAAACAAAATGTGAAAACATAAAAAGAAACACTTGCACTAGCAGAACGAGCTGTGACTTGAAAACAGACTATTTGTTTGTTTCCCACTTTTTTCTCTCAGAAAGATCCATTCATTATAATTTGTGAATATAGAACGTAAAGAGAGTATTTATTTAAGGACAGAAAGAAACATTTAAGGACATAATAACAAGAGTAGTATTTATTTATAGAAGGGAAAAAAATATAACAAGAACTTAATTACATGCGCAGTATTTATTTATGGACGGGAAAAAATATATCAAGAACCTAATAATATGCGCAGTATTTATTTATGGACGGAAAAAAATATATCAAGAACCTAATAATATGCGCAGTATTTATTTATGGACGGAAAATCATATATAAAGAACTTAACAAGCGCATTATTTATTTATAGATGGAGAAAGCTATATAAAGAATACAACAACACGCGCAGAATTTATTTAATGACCGAAAAACATGTATCAACAATTCAACAACAAGCGCAGTATTACAATCTAAGGCGCTTACGTATGTTTACGAAGCGAACTCGACTGTTGGCCTATAGCGCAAATACTTTTATCAGAGAGCCATAGGGAACACAAAGCTACTGCAGCAAGCTATCAGTCAGTGACTAAGAAAAGCGAATAGAAGCGTCATCGATAATTAGTATACAGTCTTTAAAATAATGATAGCATTCCAAGAAATCGCACGTGGACGATGCCGC
Source organism: Sinotaia quadrata (assembly GCA_028829895.1). Classification (NCBI taxonomy): domain Eukaryota; kingdom Metazoa; phylum Mollusca; class Gastropoda; order Architaenioglossa; family Viviparidae; genus Sinotaia; species Sinotaia quadrata. The sequence continues at coordinate 21,261,641 of CM054180.1, forward strand.
AATTTAAGACTATTTTTGGGACACTTTTGGGTGGTGTCTGGCAGAAAAGTCCGTTTGGCGCCTGATTTATGTGTCGCTTGTGTATTCATCTCACTCACGTCATCCTTTTCTCGTTCCATGGCAAAGGGGAGATAAGAGGTGGCACATTCCCGTTTACTCGTGGAATTATAAAATCGTCATAATCTTCATCCAAAGTGCTAACATCGAATTTGCAACTCTAAGTTTTAGTGATTTTTTTTTTTTACAACACAACTATCGTGACAACTACTACATACACCATCAAGCCACCCCACTCCTGCCTTTCAGAAATGTGGAAATTACTTATTGATGTAATGGGATGGGTGGTACGAAAGAAGTGACAGAAAAGAATGGAAGAAAGTTTCGATTAAATTGGACACAAAGTACGGAGAGAAAATATGGACAGAAAGTAGAGAGAAAATATGGACAGAAAGTAGAGAGAAAAATGGACAGAAAGTAGAGAGAAAAATGGACAGAAAGTGAAAAGAGAAAATATGAACAGAAAGTGTAAAGAGAAAATATGGACAGAAAGTGTAGAGAGCAAATATTGACAGGAAAGTAGAGAGAAAATATAGACAGAAAGTGTAGAGAAAATATGGACAGAAAGTGTAGAGAGAAAATACGGACAGAAAGTGTAGAGAGAAAATATGGACAGAAAGTATATGGAGAAAATATGGACAGAAAGTGTAGAGAGAAAATATGCACAGAAAGTGTAGAGAAAAAATATGGTAGAATGTAGAGAGAGAGAGAACTGGACAGAAAGAATAGAGAGAAAATATAATAGAATGTGTATAAAGAAAAATATGAACAGAAAGTGTAGAGGGAAAATATGCCCAGAAAGTGTCGAGAAAAAATATGGTAGAATGTAGAGAGAGAACTGGACAGAAAGAATAGAGAGAAAATATAATAGAATGTGTATAAAGAAAAATAGGAACAGAAAGTGTAGAGGGAAAATATGGTAGAATATATTGAGAGAAAAATGTGGACAGAAAGCATCGAGAGAAAATATGGTAGAGAATACAAACAGTAAATATGGAGAGAAAATGTGGACAGAAGTATTGATAGACGGTACAGACGGAAAATATGGATAGCAAATAATATAGAAAATGGATAAAACATAATAAAAACATACACACAGAAAGTACATACAGATAATAAGGACAGAAATTATAAATTAAAAGTATGGAAAGTATAAGAAAGTATAGGCAGAAAACATGGGGAAAAACTGGATAAAAAGTATAAACAGTAAATATGTTTAGAAAATTTAAACAGTAAATACAGATACTATTTATGCAAACTATGGATCAGAGAATTGAACAGACAGAAGATATAGACAGAAATTCTGACAAAAGATACTGAAGAAAGACAAACAGAATGTATGGACAAGAAGCGGACAGAATGTTAGGACAGAACGACGGACATAAGGATTGGACCAAGAGTACAGAAAGAATTCTAGACAAAAATCTGAGACAGGAATTACGAACAGAAACTATGAGGGACCGAGTATGAAAAAAAAAATGAGAGACAGAATGGGGAAAAATAAGTTATTTTCTGAAAGCATGGACCGGAAGCATGCACGCAAGCAATCTAAATTTACTAGACCCTCAATTATTAGGAACGGCAAAATCCTAATTATACATAAATATGTTTCTGTCCTTTATTTAATGTATGTTTACGTCTATTAAATAAAATTAGTGTTACTGGAATAGTAAAGTCACGTGCAACCAGCCAACCAACGAAGCACCCGAACACAAACAAAAAAAATCTGAAGAAGTAAAAATATATTAAGGCGTAAAGAGTGTGGAAACATTTTCTCGAGTACTGACACGTTAAAATACAATATTTACAAATCATATCACAATGAATAAAGTAAACAATGTCATTTGACAGTATTAATTCTGTTCTTAATGTTGCACTTGATAATGGAAACAAAGACTCTACGCTCTTAAACAATATTATTTACTTAACTGTCTGAAATGAGCGATGCTTGGAAAATAAGTTCTTTGACGAAAGACAATACCAGATCATAGTTAACAAAACAAAGGAATGCTTTACAGGGAGACAAGCAGTAACAGTTAATGTTGCATGGTCTGGGCTAACCGAGAAAGGCGATACACAAGATCGCCAAGACACGCTAATCTGGATGACATATGAACGTCCTGAAATCTTTATACAACAAAATAATTTATTAAAATCTAGTTGTTTACTCACACCGATGGGTTTGGGTATGATGAATGGTCGTAGTGTTAATATAGCTAATATTTACTTAATATAGTGTCTTTAAGAGATTTTTTTTGTGTGTATGAGAGAAAGATGGGTGTATGTGTGAGAGTGTGTGTGTGTATACGTGTGAAAGAGTGTGTGTACGTATGACAGAGTGTGTGTGTACGTGAGAAAGAGTGTGTGTGTGTGTGTGTGTACGTGTGACAGTGTGTGTGTGCGTGTACATGTGACAGTGTGTGTGTACGTGTGACAGAGAGTGTGTGTATGGATGTTTCTTTGTGTGTATGTGTGACAGAGTGTGTGTATGGGTATGTTTGTGTGTGTGTGCGCGCGTGTGTAAGAGTGTGGTGGTGACAGGTAGAACATTCGTATTTCTTTTCTTCATTATGTATATTCAATTTAATTTGTGTAAACAAACCTTTCCTGATTTTTGGTGATTTGAAGTTTCTTGAACCATACACATGAAGTCATTATTACTGTTAATGATTACAAATCGTTCTCTTTTCCATTTTTTATGAAAGCCTAAAAGCTTTGCTACGATCCTAATTCTACGCTTTTGTTGCATAAGCAGGTCTCGTCTTTTATGACAGTGGTGTTGTAAGTGCTGGTGCAATGCGAACCAGTTCCAACTGGATGAGTAGTTTTAATTATCCAATGGTTAAGATTTACGAGAACGAGATCAGCCAATAGACAGAGATCAAAAGTTTACATGCACATGAGAATTCTATTGTCTAATCATTTGAATTTGGGGTGGCAAGAAGTCAGGTCTTGAAAGGCGGCCGTAAGCTTGATGGTGAGTTAACTGACTGATTGAGAGAGAATGGACTTACAATTAGAAATACTTCGTACAATTTTGCTATTGATGTGCTATACTTGCATCTTATAAAGAGATGGATTATGTGAGCAGACTATTATTTCTACAAATGTTCAACTATGATGTTTATATGTAGTAAGCTAACACTTGACATTGTTTCTAGTGAAAACACTCATAAAACTATAATGCTGTATTTATTATGCTGTATGTGTATTAGGCTAATAAATACTCTTGCAGAAAACTATAAGTTGAGATATGAATGTAAGAAAGAATGGAGTTAAAAAGGGATAAGCTGGAAACATATAGTTTGCTCCCTGGTTATATTTTCAGGACAAAACACTTTTCCTTGTCTTATTTGAATCTCCTGGTTTACTGATTGTAAACCGCTACGACCATGGTAGATGCGGGGAGCCTCTCTACTGCTGTGAGTAATTGTAAGAATACACGGCACTCCATTGATATAAAGTGGTAGGGTGTGCTGACTACATCGAGCGATTTCTGGTACATGGGAGTTACTGGAAATTTCTACTATGTTTAATCTGCTTGGAGGGAGCTTGTGCGGCGAAAAAAGCGGCCATATTAGCAGTGTATCAGTGCTTTCAACGTGTGCGGAGAGAGACACGTGGACTTCGTGTGGACACTAACTTGTGAAAAGTGCACAAAAGACTATTGAGACAGTGATTAAACCAGACTATGTAGAAACTATTATTGATTATATCTAATAACTCCATTTCAGTTCTCTGATCAGAACTATCCTGCGATTTGTATTGACATTAAATTGCTGAATTGTACTTTAGGATATAAAACTCTATAGTATAAGAATTATTCAATTGTGATTTACTGGAAATATTGATGTCAAGTAATCTTTTCCAGTGTATTTGTGATATGTATATTTGATTTTTGTTTAAATACATTTATTATTAAATTTATTGATTTTCTTAAGCATATTGATAATATTATGTTGGAGAAGAAAATGGGTGGATGGGACTCGCTAAATATAGATTAAAGATGGATTTATCTTCTCCTCTTCTCCTCTGGTAAGAAGTTTACCACCTAAGGAATATTGTGTGACGGTAAATGTTTGTCTTTAATATTTTGGAAGAGTAGAAACGTTCACAGCGCCACTCGCATATCCGCCAAAGAGAGAGAGAGAGAGAGAGAGAGAGAGAGAGAGAGAGAGAGAGAGAGAGAGAGAGAGACGAGTGGTGTCTTCTTGAAAATTATTAAAAATTAAGATTCTCATCACTTGTAATTAGTTATGTACGTTAACTTACTTAATAAGAATCATAGCCATTAACTAAATGGTGTTGGAGTCACAGTACGGTATTTTGAAGAACATTATGGTAAAGGGTCTTGCGATATTTGGATTCTCGTATACTGTTTATGTTTTAAGTGGTGCAGAAAACTTTGAAACATTTTCTTTAAAGGAAGTTTAATGTAATAACATGGAATCAACCCAGTCGCAGTTATAATATGTATACTAAAGAACAAATTCATTTAAAGATTTAATGTGATACTATTTTTTAATAAAATGTAATATTTAAGCATATGATTGCCTCCATATATATGCACGATAACAGGTGTCAGCTACAGGTTCAACATCTTTTCATCCGTGTGGTTAACTAGAACTCTCCTCCCCCGCTTATTAAAAAGTGGAAGTGAAAAACAGCAGTTTGATGTCCTAATACCTCTTTGGTCTCGGAATTTTACCACAACTCTGGAAGATGAAAGGTTTTACAGAGGATATGGGAACTTCCGAGGAGCAATGCTTTTAGAAGTGGGGCGAATCTGTGGTTTCCAGATCGATACCTTCCCCAAGGCTCCTTTTCATAGAAGGCTTCACTTCTGTTTTTACATTTCAGTCTCTGGATTTCCAATCTCAAATCCTCGTTTTTTCTTCCTTTTGTATTTATGTTCTGTCACTTGGAACAGCGACATCGATGATTGCAGCTGTTCTGTTGGACTTATTGAGAACAACTATGTCTGGTCATCGCTCAGGAATCACCCGATCTGTTCTTATCTCGACGTTCTATAGTGTTTTCACTTCTTCTGACTCGGTGATTGCTTCTGGTTGGTGCATCCATGTTCTTTCTGGGGATTTTTATTCCAAAGTTCTCACATAGGTTTCTGTGTATAACTTTTGCAACGTTTTTGTGTCTGTGTCTTGGTGTATTCTGTTCCAGCCAGAAACTAACGTCCAGATAGTATTTGTTTTGCTGTTTCATCCATTATTATGCATTTTGAATCATTTACGACTTTCACAAGGTTTTGTTTTGTGTGATTCATATTTAGTGCTTGATCTTGAGCAGCCGTTGTGAGTGTTTCTGTTTCTGCTTTCAAACCTGCCTCTTTCAACCACCTTTATGTTGGTTGTTTTGTTGATTTTTTCATCAGCTTCTTGCACACACTGTCCAATGAGAGGTTTTAGGCTCCAAGTATTTGTTAATGCTAGTTTTGTTGTTTTCTTCCATGTTTCTTTGAATTTTAGTAGGGGTAGGTATAATCACTAATCTTTACTACTTCTAACACCGTCTCATCATTGTTGTTATTCCAGATGTAGTCCACAAGGCCAATAACTTCTTCATTGACATCTTTGATTGGTTTGTGTCCCCTGCCTCCCATTTTCCATAAAGCCTGTATTCGCTTGCTTTTGTGTGTGTGGCTTTATGTATAATGAGTAGTTTTCTTGTATCTGTCCAGATATATTGTTGTCCAGTCTATGATTCCCCTAGAGAGCTGATTTCAGGGACTGCATATGCATTAAGGGCTTGTAGTTTGTTAGCCCCATTTAGCTTTGACTTAAAGGGGCTTGTTTAACTTGTTTTTCATACTGTCTCTTAACTTAGGCCTTCACTCTGCATATTTTCTTGATTTGTAGTATCCCCAAGTATTTGTGTCCATTTTCTGTTGAAACACCGTCGATTTTTCTAACGACGAATTGTAGGATTATTAGTACACCTATTATATGTTAAACATTTCAACTATAATATACACTGCTGCAACAGGATTATCAATATAGCTACAGGATAAACAATTAAGCAACATATTTATCAGTACGGTTATTTGATAAACGATACATCTATCGGATACAAATTGTAGCAACGGGATTGTCAGCACAACTATAGGATAAACATTGCAACTACAGGATTATCAATACATCACTGTGATAAACAACACAGTCACAGAATAAATACTGCGTTTACTGGATAAATATTGCAACCGTCTCAATTTGGAAATCGATTAGATATACCGCAAGCAGAAAATCGCTGCGAATCCTAATAAATATTTTACTTTTGTTTTGATAAAATATCATCCAATTGCAAGTGACGTCATTCGCCAAAGTTTCGCACACAGGCAATCGGGAAAAAAAACACAATTAATTACACTTGCTTGGAGATTGATGACCAGTTTTATTTAGTCGTAATTATTGAACGCGTGCGAGCATTGCACAAGTGGATTTAAGTGGCCTATTTGCTTATTCAGCTGCTTTGTAAATTTAAAAAGGTGTAACATTACCTTTTTAAAAAGAATACGTATGACGTAGATGATGACGCCAATGGTAAAGAAATGCTTTTACTGAAGTGTTCCTGAGAAAGAAATTGACTGATTAACTGGTTGGTTGTTTGACAACAAGCATTTATATTTTATCTTAAAAGAAATAAATGTTACTGCTAACCTTTTGCTTGAAAGCATCAATATTATTTCGTGTGTTTTATGCAGGTGATTTGCACATGTGAATATAAGTTTATGTAAAATGCACACCTTTCTATTTATCCCTCTTGGAACAGAATTAGATTGGAAGTATCAGTTACACTCATAACACTTCACTGATCAGACGTTAAATAAATGCAACAAATAGAACTTTCAATTACACCTTTAAAAAGATACACACACACATGCACTCTCTCTCTCTCTCTCTCTCTCTCACACACACACACACACCCGCACCCATACGCACGTGTTTTTACCCATGAAGATTGTCGGAAATTAAATGAAAAGCATTGAATAAAGTTAAGGGAAGACTTTTGTTTTCAAATTTCTTTTTTCAATCACTTCATTTTGTGTCTGTGTGTGATTGTTCATCGTCGAGAATCTTTCCTTGCTAGGGCGTCTTGTGCGAAGACACGAAAGCTTTCATGCTGCCTCCCTCCATTTTTTCCCTTTGAATTCCGGGTACCTTGTTCTGCCAATTCCATCATTTTCTTTTCTACAAAAAATCTTTTATTTAATGTGCTCACTAATCTCCGTAATACGTAATTTCGATAAACTCCAGTAATCCGTAGTTTGAATTGGAAAAATGAAATAACACCAATTAAAAAAAAACTTGTTAAAACAATTTAAATATGTTAAAGCCCTATCTTCTTTATTCATGTGTGAGTTTTATTTTGTTTTAATTATTAAGAAGAGAGAATGTAATCAAGAAAAAACAAGATATAAAGGAGAAATAAATTCTGTATCTGGCGAGATTCGAACCCGGGCGCTTCAACTTGAAAATTTATCAGGCGAGCATGCTGATCACAGATAGACAGACAGACAGATAGATAGATAGATAGATAGATAGATAGATAGATAGATAGCATTTTCTTTAGTATTTTTGGTACCACTATTTTAACTGTCGGGCATTTCTGATTTTAAATAAGAGTCCCATCAAAACCAATTTCGAGCTGCTTTCTGTTGATTAACTCTATTATTCTCTTTCTGTGGTGTTTCATACATTGGACTACTTACAAGCTCTTCTTACATACGATTACACAGGAACTTTGACTTTGAATTGGCTCGCTTCTGGCCCATTTCTAACTCAAAGCTACAAAATGGCCTAACCAGACCTGTGTTGTTGTTGCAAACTATTCTCATCAGATATGTACTGTTGTTAAAAACTATGCTCACCAGACCTGTGCTGATGTTGCAAAATATGCTCACCAGACATGTTCTGTTCTTACATTTTATGCTCACCAGGCCTGTGCTGTTGTTACAAACTATGCTCACCAGATCTGTGGTGGTTGTTAAAAACTGCGCGAAGTGCCAAGGTCAGCGCAGTTCTTAGCTGCCTTAGGCCTATACCAGACCTTGGTATGGGAGAAGGTGTATTCCAAGTGTGCGGTGGGTTGCATGAGGAACTGTGCATAGCCAAGTCATGTGGTCTGGGATGGGTGGATGAACAAACAGGAGGGGCTGAGCGTGCTGCGTTTAGTGCTTCTCTGTATGACACTGCTCTTTAGAACTGATTTTTGCTCTTTATTTGCTAGAATGGTGGGGCAGTGTTTCGATTTGGGCCTTTGGCTAGTTTTACTATAGTTTCCACAGCAGTAAAGTGATTTTCGACCGAAACAGTCCACCCACGATCAACTGATTCATCGTAATCAAGTCACCTTAAATAGATTAAACTCACGAAAGGTCAGAAAAATAAAAACAAAACAACGAGGCTCTTTGCAGTCTTCCTAGACCTAGAGAAAAGCTTATTATATGCTCTGGCATAAACTTAAAGCCGTACGAATCATGGGGAAAACATTCCTTGTAATCAAGATTTCCTGAAAGAGAGAAAAATTGCAGTAAAAATAGGAAAAAGACAGCAGCATATCAGACCCTTGAAAATGGCGTCCCAAAGGGCAATGTGATCCGTACTCAGCTTTAAATGATAAGGCTGGAGATAATAAATGTACTCTTGGACAGTTTGCAGGTGATGCATCACTCTGGGAAAAGGTTGAGGAATCATTTACTATAATATCATTTACAAAACATTTTATCACCATTATTAGCAACGTTTTGTCTTTGAATTTAATTTTCTAATAGATTCAGAGGTCTCGGTATACCTTCTTTTAATTTATTAAAGTCACCACTTTGTTGATTAGTTTCTGTTTATTCTATTGGCTGTCTAAAGTCTGTGTGTGAATGCGTGTGACGGGTGCAAGTCATCTATTTGTTCATCAATCAGCCAGGTTAGCAACAATAAGGCCAATTTGTGTCTTGGTTAATACCGAAGTTGCTAGAGGAGTGTAACACAACACTGCCATCTATAGTCATATTCACTCAGTCGTACATCATCATCGTCATCATAATTTATATAAATGATGATAATAATAATAATATTAATAATAATACATTTTAATAAAGTATACTACTACTACTACTACTACTACTATTTCTACTACTACTACTAAATATTTAATAAAGTATTCTTGATTTTTTAAAATGTTTAGTTTCCAATTTATATTAAAATAGCCCATACAACGCAGTATGCGTTGTACAAGAGGTTTAGGACTGTTTTATATGTTTGTTTTCTTTTTAATTTTAAAACCCCAATTAAATAAAGAGTTCAAATTGTTTCTATGGTTAAATTACAACTTTAACGGAGCTCTTAAACATAAATTATCTAGTCTTTTTGTTATAATCAGAACCATTTCCAATGCTGTTTTCCTATATACAGCACAATACTCGTTAGAATTAATCAATGACCTCCTCAGGACTGTTTCAAACACTTGCTTTCTTATTTGTAACAGATCTGTCCATATTTACTATTTGTCATTGTGCCGAGTTAGGATGGTTTCAAATGTTTGTTTTCCTGTTTATAATAGGAGATTAATACTTGTTTATCGATCTCTGTACCCTACTGAGGATGTTTGGAAATGTTTCTATTTTTATTTTTAAAGGTCCATTAATATCATTCACTGGCCAATGTGCCCTAATTGGGATTTTACAAGTGTTAGCGTGTCTTTTTCTTTAACAGGGGGTCCATTAATACCACTCACCGTTTACGTCGTAATCCGCGTTCTGAGACAAGACAGCGGGTGAGTTGTTATATCACACCACAAACAAGCATATGTTTGGATCTGTTTTCTTGTCCGTGATCTTTACTTCGCCTATCTGTGTCGTAGCTTCTTGTTCTGCAAAATGTCTTTGTTGAACGAGTGTGACCCTGCAGTTCCCAACATGGTGGATGGTCCTATTAGAATATTACAGACTTTAAGTTGGAACTTAGTAGAGCGTATTATTTTATTTATTTATTTATTTATTATTTTTGGGGGGAGGCGGGGGGATTTAATTATGTTTATCATGTTTACTTTTTTTCTTGTTTGCTGATTTATTTCCATCAATTAAATCCAGCATTGTCGTTAAATTCAGATATAATCTGTTGTAAAATAAAATCTGTTGTTGTAAATGTTTTTATTTTGTTCATTAAGTTCACATTGTTGTTATTATGTAAAGCTGTATTCCCGAACACTCCTTTAACAAATGTAATTATGTAGCTGAGTTATTTCCCCTGTCGTTTCTGACCAATGCCTATCTATCTATCTATCTATCCGTCCATCCATCCATCCAAATTTATGCTAATGTATAATGTTCGTGCAGCAGTTTAATCTTTATTTCACCTTGGTACATGCTGTGTTTTATTAGTAAGCTCACTCGTATACATGTGTGTACACAAAGACACACACACTATATAATATATATATATATTAAAAATATGTGTTTGTTTCAGATGCTGGGTTCACAACATTTACGGCTTTGAATGGATAATTCATTCAGTAAATCTTTTCTGCCTCGCAGTGAGTGTCTGTGTGTTGACCTATTTTTGTTGTCCCATTTACTACTCTCAGTCTTACTAACGTCTCGCTACACTTACAACAATAAAGAACTTCATCAGGAAGAAATCTCGCATTATAAGCAACTAGGACTTGTTTGGCGGTAATCATTTTACCTCTAAGAATAAGCGTTTCAGGGCCATTAGAATTTCTAAACGAAAGTAAATAGACTCGGTGTGTCATAATCATAGGCAGCACCGTAACAAAATAATAATAATAATAATAATAACAATCAAAATAACGATAATGATGATGATGATGATGGTGGTGGTGGTGATGATGATGATGATGATGATGATGATGTCAGGACACCAAGACCTTCTGGGAAAACATTTGGAACAATCCAAATACGCATAGCGCCTCAGCCAGATGGATTAATGAACTGAAATATGATCATAAAAACACCTTAACAATGCAGCGTCAATGAGAAAGACATCAAGAACAAGGTAAGAAAAAACGGCAAACTGGAAAGCCCCAGTCTTGGACTAAGTACAAATATACTGGTTAAAATATCTTACCTCCTACAAGGTAGACTTGCTGAACAACTGCAAAACATATTAAACAAACCAGAAACTTTGCCAGTCTGAGTGGTAAAGGGAAGAACAAGCCTGATTAAGAAAGACCCACAGAAAGACACAACACCAAACACTTATCGTCCAATCACATGCCTATCAGCTACCTGAAAGTTACTATCAGGAATTATATCTGACAAAATCATGACTCACCTTGAAACAAACTTCTAACCAATGAAGAAAAGCATGCTTGACTAGGTAGCAGAAGAACAAAGGTAATTGGCAATTGAGAAGACAATAGTTTCTGACAGCAAGAAACGAAGAAACAAATCTTGCAATGGAATGGATTGACTACCAAAAGGCTTACTACTCAGTTCCACATTCATGGATACTTGAAACGATAAAAATGTACAAGATAGCACCACCAGTACCGAACCTAATTCCGGAATTAATGAAAAACTGGCTCACAACCGACAGTCAAACAGAAGTCGTGGAAAGAGGCTGGATTATAATAATAACTATGAAACTATTTAAATGCTTGAAACCACTTTGACACCGCCACTGCGTAATGTGCCGAAAGAATGCACGATGTAAGACGTAGCTTGACGTAGTCTGTTGTTCCTCATTGTACTGCGCAATGTGCCGAAAGAATGCACGATGTAAGACGTAGCATGACGTGGTCTGTTGTTTCGCATTTTACCGAAGCAAAAATGACGCAATAATGTGAGGCTAGGTAATAATTCAGCGAAGAGTTAATGCCGAGAAAAATATACATTTTGTATTATCACCTTTCACAAATACTAGAATTCGACTCTAGATGAAGAGACAACTGTCTTCAGTTCTTCTTGGGAATAAAATGGAAGACAGCAGAAACCGGAAGTGCGGGAAAAGATTATTACCATTTTCTTTCAAATACGTAGGCGATTTGGTGAGCCAAGTGCAACTAGGTCTAGATAGCAGATCTATCATAATTATGATGATACCTGAAGTTGAGTTACAACAGTTTGAATTACATACACTCTTTACACGAGAGAAACTATATTCTTAGAAAAATAAAATAAAAATGAACTTCTGAATTAAAATAAATCAATGTCCGAGATAAATTTTGTAATTTGCCTGCATATATATTTTTTAATTTGCATTACCTGTCATCTTCCAGGTTCTTTTTCTCCGACTTTTATCCGTCCGAAATCCGCCATCTATCTATCTATCTATCTATCTATCTATCTATCTATCTATCTATCTATCTATCTATCTATCTATCTATCTATCTATCTATCTATCTATCTATCTATCTATCTATCTATCTATCTATCTATCTATCTATCTATCTATCTATCTATCTATCTATCTATCTATCTATCTATCTATCTATCTATCTATCTATCTATCTATCTATCTATCTATCTATCTGTCTGTTTGTCTATATGTCTGTCTGTCTGTCTATCTATCTATCATTCTATCTATTATATATTTATCTGACCACACATTAATCAGAGTATATATCTGTCTACAGTTTCATAATTTACAGTAATGAAACATAATACTGTTTCAGGCTAATGTGTTTTTCCTGGCATCAATACTTCGAATTCTGCTGACACAGCTTCAGTCTCACCCCAATGAACCAAGCAGCTACAGGTAATTAGAAACACATTACTTCGTCTCTGGAGGACATGTCTAAGGAAGGTGCCTAAGGCATTGAATTTCGAAAACACTTCAATGAATGTCATTAAAGGATACGTTGTCTAGACTGGCCCATTGTCAAAGACACCCAGATAATTTAAATGAATGGATGGCCAAAATCTGAATGAGAAATCATAAAACTCTGTCTTGGAGGAGTTAAATTCTGCTTCGCGGATCTGAATATGGAATATATATTTATAAATTGCAATGACTGGAATGAGGCGGAATAAAACAATGTTAGATTCAATTAGAAGTTTAGAGAAATATGAAATATGTTGATGTAAATTAATACAACAAGGTAGTGAATCAAACATTAGTTACATTAACTTGGGAATTGACATTAATATGTAGAAGAACCAAACAAAGGTTACAGTGAGTGAGAAATTCGCAGGAATATTAGATACGAATTACTACAAAAGGTGGAATCAGTGGATACTTTAGTTTAGAAATTCACAAGTATACAGTGATAAAAAAGTAAATTAATTATTAAATTAAATTAAAAATCAAACAATGGTTAAATTAACTGGAATATACAGCTAAAAAGTGACACAACGGGGAAACAACATCTAGGATTAAGTGATGATATTGTACCACTGGTCCCTGTAGAGGAATCATTATACACAGAACACTCTCACAAGACTTGTACGCTGTGATCTTTTCTATATCCAAGTTACCTCCCTTGAGATAATATCTTTTGAAGCTTTCGTGTTTTCTTTCCATGAACCTTGATGTTTGACTCTAGACAAATCATGATGTCCACATACTCTGTAACCTTCAGGGTCTTTATAGTGTACAGATCTATAATCTACTTTGCATTCCAGTCATGGTCTTTCTAGCTGTACAGATCTATAGTCTGCGCTGCATTCTAGTCAGGGTCTTTCTAGCTTTACATATCTATACTCCAGTCTGCTTTGGATTCTAGTTCGTGTTGACACAGATGTACTCTATGCTGTCCTTGAAGTTAAACAATGAGTGAGGAAAAGGAGGTATTGGAAAAACAAATAGATTATACTTGCAAAGAAAATAATTGCGCAGGTAATTTCGGTCATTTCAAAGAACATCTAATAGATTCCTTTGAAATGCGTCTTTTGTCTAGAAAACTGCGCAGTATTATTCGCTTCACGTACTTTTTTCTCTCATTCTTACTCCGTAATCATCACTATTTTCTTCAGCTCTATAATCATTTTTTTAAAATGGAGTAATCAGATTTACTGTTGTTTCCCCCCTCCGTATTTTTATATTGACAAAACCTTGATAAATTTAGTAAACAATACATTTCTACAAAAGCTTAATAAGACACTACATAATCAAATGACACACCATTTGACTGCACTGATTGTATGAGTGCACTGGTTGTATGAGAGTACTGGTTGTATGAGTGCACTGGTCGTATGAGAGCACTGGTTGTATGAGTGCACTGGTCGTATGAGAGCACTGGTTGTATGAGAGTACTGGTTGTATGAGTGCACTGATTGTATGAGTGCACTGGTTGTATGAGAGTACTGGTTGTATGAGTGCACTGGTTGTATGAGAGTACTGGTTGTATGAGTGCACTGGTTGTATGAGTGCACTGGTTGTATGAGAGTACTGGTTGTATGACTGCACTGGTTGTATGAGAGTACTGGTTGTATGAGAGCACTGGTTGTTTGACTGCACTGGTTGTATGAGAGTACTGGTTGTATGACTGCACTGGTTGTATGAGTGCACTCGTTGTATGAGAGTACTGGTTGTTTGACTGTACTGATTGTATGAGAGCACTGATTTTATGATAGTGCACTAAGTGTATGACTGCAGTGACTGAATGACTGCACAGATTGTACGAGTGCATTGATTATATGACTGCTTTGATTGTGTGAATGTACTGATTGTATGACAGTGCACTGATTATATGACAATTATATGAGAGCAATGATTTTGTGACAGTGCACTAAGTGTATGACTGCAGTGACTGAATGACTGCACAGATTGTACGATTTTACAGATTGTATGACAGTGCACTGATTGTATGACTGTACTGATTGTACGAATGTACTGATTGTATGAGTGTACTAATCGCTCTAATACATCAACAAGAAAATTAATTCTTTAAGCTAAGTGCTGTAATACATTTCGAGTAAATTCATTTCTTAAAGCTATATGCTGTAATTTATTAACAAGAATATTCCTTTCATCAGGCTAAATAATGTAATACATTAACAAGAAAGTTCCCTTCTTTAGACTAAGTATTCAAATACATTAACAGGAAAATTCACTTCTGTAGGCTGTGTTGTTATATATTAACAACAACAAAATCACTTCTTCAGGCTAAGTGTTATAATACATTAACAAGAAAATTCACTTCTTTTAGTTATGTGCTGTAATATATTTACAAACACAATTTTTAATTTCAATACAATTCCTGGTTACTGAAGTGTAATCATTTACTGTAAATCATGCTACACTGTGTGTCACTGGAGCATTATGTACGGCTGTGCGTTATTCTTTTTCTGTAAATAATAATGCTATGTATTGCTGAATGTCATTTCACAGTGTCTGAAATCTCAAATGGCGTGCAGTCTGGACTGAAGCAAATGTATGCTGAATGTACACACGTGTACATTATTTGTTTCATTATATATTGGCATACTGCAAGTATGAACTCATGAGTGACCACACCCAAAACCTATGCCAATAACATTCTTAATAATTTTTAATGAAATAAAATTATTCAATTGGAATTGGTAATTCTCTCTCTCTCTCTCTCTCTCTCTCTCTCTCTCTCTCTCTCTCTCTCTCTCTCACACACACACACACACACACACACACACGATGATTTGCATGCATCTATATTTCAAAAGTAACATGGAAAGAACCAGTATCCAAATCATGTAAAAGCGATGTGAGATTTCCTTCGCTGTAAGATTACACATAGCAATACAGTATTCAATACACTATTCAGCAGTAATCCATTCTGCACAGTTTGAGACTAATACAATACATTAAAGTAGTATAAACAATCAAAAATTGTTTTCAATATCATATCAGAGAGAATAAAAATACCTACGACATTCATCTGTTTAAGATTAAAAACCATTCGAATTGTCTTCAATATGAGATTATTAATAATGTGATGTTGCGAACAGTATGAGAATATAGAAAAAATACATTAAAGAAGAGAACGTAGCCAGTATGATATTGTTTGCAATGTGAAATTAGAGACAGTATAAAATTACAGACAATTTAAATTGTAGTCTTTATGAAATTACAGACAATGCTATAGTTCTGTTATCTGCACGTGTTCCAGGAGAGCTCTGAAGGCTACTGCTATATTGGTGCCTCTCTTTGGTCTTCAGTTTGTCTTATTTATCTACAATCCTGAGGCTAACCGCCAGGTTTTTCACATCTATGAGATCGTGGAAACTTTTGTCAACCATTCTCAGGTAAATCAAATTATCGAATTTCCTTTGAATATGCCTTTTGCCTGTCAACCAGTCGGTTTTATATAGTGAAATAAAATTGAGAATGAAGTTTAATTTTCTTTGAGAACTTAGTTTAACATTTCTTTTTTAGTTTTATTTAATTAATTATGTATTTATTATAGCTCTTCGAAAAATGAATCACTATTCATTAAAATGGTAAAAGTTAACATATCTAAAATACGCATTAGTTTGCTGTGTCGAATCAGTTCCATACAAAAATACTTTAAAATAAAATGTATAAATGTATAATCCTAATTCAAATGAAACTGAAATGAACCATACCGCTTATTTTCCATTACCCGCCATTGGAATGTATCGCATTGTCAACAGTGGCGCTAGAAAATTCCATTTGGCATTATCACTGTTCATTTTGTTGCAGGGTGCGCTGGTGGCTTTGATATTTTGTTTCTTTAATAAGCAAGTTCGTGAGCAGGTATGTCTCCCTTTTGTTCTTGCTGATTTTGTGAAGATGTATAATCTTCATTGTGATCGTACTGATTTTGTGAATATCTATAAACTCCTCTTTGTTCTTACTGTGATGGGTGATATCTTCCCTTTGTTCTTACTGAGATGGGTGGTATCTCCCCTTTGTTCTTACTGAGATGGGTGGTATCTCCCCTTTGTTCTTACTGTGATGGGTGGTATCTCCCCTTTGTTTTTTACTGATTTTGTGAACATGCATATTTCCTTACTCCTCTCCTGTTTGCACGTAAAGTTAGGAAAAAGAATAATCATTTGTTGTTACTTGGTTTTACAAACTAGAATATATAACACAAATATCGTGTTTTAAATAGGAAAAGACTGAAGGAAAATAATATTTATGATATTGTGATTTTAAGAAAACCATTGACCCTCAAGTACTTTTAGTTATTATTTTTATCATAATACAAAGTTAATTAGTACCAAAAGAATGGTTCTCATTATTTTCCTTAAAGTTTTGATGTTTATCTTTCAAATTCCAAACACAAAAGTTAAACGTATAGTCTGGAGATAAAATGACGCCCGACTTTGATGATTTCTTGGATGAACTTTGTTTAAATCCGATCCTGTTGACATTTCGGTATTTTCTATTATTTACCTGACATCACGCTCTACAACCATGCAACATCATAGGCCACACTTGAGGACATTACGCCTTTAAAAATGAATTTCTGCAATTACGGGACTCAGAACTGAGTGTCACAGTCAAAGACGTATTTTGGAGATCGTTTTAGTGTCATGGACACACCCGTAATGCTAACCATAAGGCGAGTAGAAATTGGCGATATAACAAATCATGTTACACTTCTAGATGATATTACATTTTTTGCTCACTTTGAAAATAATGACTTCTCACAATTCATCCCTCAAGTTATAATTGTAAAATATAGGTCTCTCAAGCAACCGTGGGGCGCAAATACCTTTCGACTTCCGCTCACCACATTACATCACTTCCTTCACGAATATTTTCTTATGTGACGTATTTGGATGTTTCTGGATTGCTAGATGAGACTGTATGCGCTCGCTGTTACGTTGTAACCGCTTCTTTTGTTTGCTGTCTTACAGGTTCACATCCAGTTGAAGAGATCTCGGTCCCACCGTTTGCGATGGCTGACCGGAACTGATAGAGAACTAAAGGCACTTACATTCCACACGTTCGTTAAATCAAATCGGAAGCATCACAGTCAGCCTGACGTCATTCCAGGACCGACAGTTCTGAAAAAGGAAAATTATCTAGCATTGACGACAGATACTCCTCGCCTGTCTGAAAATGGCAATGATGTTGATGTTTTTATCTAGAGGAAATATTCTTTTCCCTTTCTGAAGAAAAGAAACGAGTACGGAATATATTTTCATTATCGTCTTATAGTGATCGAACTTGAAAGTCACCATTGTATTCTCCGTACTGTATAATACTCGTTATTCATGACGTCAACACTTCGTCACTTTATGTTGATCGAACTTGAAAGTCAGCATTGTATTCTCCGTACTGTATAATACTCGTTATTCATGACGTCAACACTTCGTCACTTTATGTGAATGTACTACTTAGTCCCACCAATGTTTTCATGTGTCGTTTGACTGTATTTCTTTACTTTTCTATTTTAAACCAATCGAATGAAATCGACTGATGAATGGATCCTGTCTGAATGTATGAAACATACCTGCTATATTTAAGTGTGTTCCGCTAAGAGTTGAAGTTCAAATCTGCTTTAAGTGCTCCTCAAAAGTGTTCCTGTACTAAACAAAAAATATTAATTCTAAGTGAAACAGCAGGAATTCATTAACTGCTTGAACGTAGAAATTCAGTTCTCTCACCCCCATCACCACTCCCACAATGTTGAAAGTGAAAATAAAATATGACAGTCTGAAATTTCAACTGCAGAACTTGAATGTCGGAATCATCACGCCCCACAACACTCCGCAGAATTAAAACATATGCAAACAAATGATGTGTACGCCTGAAGGAAAGAGCATCCTTCCATAACGAAATAATTAAAATTATTTTCTTGTATTAATTTTATTCAGTAGATGACACAAATTAAAATATTTCGATCGGAACAAAGGAAGCAATTCGTTTTCTTGCGTAAGCAGTGCGCGTTTGTTTTTTTTTAAGACTGACGTGAGGTGTTTTCCGGAGTCCATAATTTAATTTTGTTTTTGTAGTCAGAGCTGTCCTTAATGGTTCCTGACGTGGGTGTAATTAATTTAACAATCATTGTAACAACTGGTGTAATTGAATAGGAACTAACCTGTTGGAAGGCGACAATACGTGTTCGAACTGAGAAATATAGTCAGCACCAGCTATTTTGTTCGATTTGTTCTTGCACACTGAAAAGCTTTCGACTGCATAATGACGTCACCCACATATGTAACGTGCCCCGTCGTGCAGACAAGCATTTAATCACGTGACTTAAAAAAGGTAGATGATTTCAGATGATTTCGATTATTTAGCTACGCATCTTTTTTTCCAGATTTGGGAAGGTCGGGACAGTCGTACGGGTCTCGTCATACTTACCATGGCCAGCATTGAACCACCGTGACGTCATTGAATACAGTGATGCTAACTGATTACGGTGTGCACTTTGGTAGTTTTAGTGAGAGCGGGATAATTGTAGTTGGAAGTCAACGAATCGTATTTTACTAGTCAGAAAATTACTCTTGTTGTGTTCCACTACGTTCTCACGGTTAACAACAGGATGAAAGGTTGTTGCCCTACTGCTCTCGTTGTTAGTCCTATTATAAGCTATTTATAGAACTAACAGTATTAGGTCGAAGTGTTATTATTTGTTGTGAACGATGAAATTGTTCTTGTTATGGTGTCCAGAGTTGTTTTTTCTTTAATTTGTACTACTAATGTAGCATGCCATCTTCCGGCGATTTATTCAAAAAGTGCAATGTAAAGCGCGCAGCAAAATGAATTTATAATTATTTGACGTTTTCACTGCAAATAGTATAAATCACTTGCAAAGCTATAAAGGGAAGATGTTTGTGTATATACATATATATGTGTGGGTGTGTGCGTGCAAGCGTGCGTGCATGCGTGGTTGTTTTAGAGAGAGAGATTATTATTAATTATTCGGACACGCAATTGTTTGTGCCTTGCTTTGAGTTTTGTTGTACTGATTAACTGTATTTTCTGGTAGCACATACATTCCATAAATTGTTTGTATTTCTTTCTTTAATTATTTATAAATGAATAATTTGTGAATTATTAACTTTGCTTGGTATGAAAATGTCTTGCTGCCGACACTTAGAGCTTTGTGTTAATGCAACGCTGTTGTGTATTTATGCTTAGAAAAAATGAAAATTTGTTCATTTCTCAAACTGCGTCAAAGAATTTAACAGAAGGAAAGAGAAGAAAGACAGAGAAACTGCAAAGGGAGGTTATCTGTTTATTCGCATTATACAAAGACTATCTATAATAGGAACACAGGGACTTAATTGAACTTAGGAAAACAATCTGCGGGGAGGAGTATTTACAGACTTTTACCCTGAGAAATTTCTAGAGAGAAATAACCTCTGACCATAAAATTGGTGTCTTGACTTTCCAATAGTCCATAGAACGTATAAACTAGATATTACAACTCAAGACTGCTAACTTACGAATGGATGGAAGCTATAAACAATATCCCGTGCTGCACGTTGGTGAAATTCGAACCATTTTCAGTTTCAAAAAGAATTTAAAAAATGAAAAATAATGCAGCTGGCCGCTATGAAGCGTGCGTACTATTTGACAATGACAATTCCATCGTGGTACCTACCGACGTTGAAAACTGTGATCAGTTTCTAAAAAATATAGTCAGATTGTAAAATTTTCAAAATAAAACGCACTTCTATGTAATTTTATTTTTTATTTTCCAACTCGATATTCGATCCATATATTATTGCAGAATTTATAATAAATGTTAATTTTAATTTGATAACTTCGTAGTTCTATGTGGCATTAAAACAAGTCACGTGATATGATGACAAGACAGGCAGACCATGACCATCTGTATTTGCCCCATATTTATTGCAAAGTAATAAACGTTCATTTTAATTTGGTATCTTGTAGGTCCAAATGGTATTAAAACTAGTCGCCAGAAATGACAAGACAGACCCCGGAACCCTCTGTAAACTTGTACAGACGAAATCATCATTCCAGTTTACAGCACTTACATTTGTTTCTTGTTGCTATCAACGTCCTTGACATCTCAGCAGTTCAGAATTGTGTCAATGACATTCCACCAGTACACTTTGATGAAATGACATCTCTCGATTACAGAATTATGTCCACGACATCCCACAAGTACAGATTGACGTCATGACATCTCATCAGTACAGAAAGATGCGAGAGTTAAACTGTCCAGCCCCCAAAATAAAAAGATCACATTTGAAAACTCGTGTCAAGTGGTGGATGTCTAAAGACTCTATTAGTCAGAGTTTTCAACTTCGAGTTTTCTTGTCACTTCCAGAAATGAGGTGAAGGTGGGAGATAACCCTGAAGGTGATATTGAAACGAGCCTATTCCTTGTTAACTGTTGTCACACAATGATACTGTTATGACGGGGCACGAATGAAATAGCAAGGCAATAAAGTGAAGTATTATGTGAGAAATTTTAAAGTAAACTTTTACAAAGTATTATGCGATGTCATTTGTGTGTTTATAAAGTGTATTTAACTATTACCGATAATCTTATAAGAATTTGCACAAGATTGGATCTTTCATAATTTCACTATCTATCTATCTATCTATCTATCTATCTATCTATCTATCTATCTATCTATCTATCTATCTATCTATCTATCTATCTATCTATCTATCTATCTATCTATCTATCTATCTATCTATCTATCTATCTATCTATCTATCTATCTATCTATCTATCTATCTATCTATCTATCTATCTATCTATCTATCTATCTATCTATCTATCTATCTATCTATCTATCTATCTATCTATCTATCAATGTATCCATCCATCTCGTTTATTGCCTTTCTATACTATTGGTCGCCCATAAACTAATAAATAATCTAGGACTACAAAACAATTTGAGATCAGTATTTGTGATTACTCCACAAGCCCCCAGCGAATATGCCTTACAAAAAAGACAGAACAGAACAGTGACAGTAAACACATTACAAGATAAACTTTACATAAAATGGAATGATAATAAATGACATGAAGTGAGTGAAAAAATAATAAAGAATTTATGAAAGAAAATAAACAATAATCAAGTAAAAATGTACATAAGTAACAATTTTAAATCTCTAATCTAGCTATCTCAGTGAGATCAAGCCTGCCCTAAGACTCAGTATTCCTATCAATTAGTCCCTCCCCCCCGAACGACAGTTTATTGTTCTTTGACAGTTCTTCCTTTAATATCTCAACAAGACAGCCTAGTGAAATATTCGGGCACCAATAAAGTACATACTGTGGCACTAATACAGCTGGGGAACACTTAGCTTATTGCACTATCTGAAGACTCCTTTCAGTAGCACAGTGAGCAATTGATGTCACGGTGTTGACGATTTTCCCCACTTTACCTCCGGCAAGTATTAGGCAGCTTAATTCAGTAGTGTCTCAAAAACCATGTAGTGGGCAAAGGTTGAAAAGCCACCACACAATTGGAATGAAGAATGGGAAAGTGCCAACAACAAAGTCAGCAGCAAGAATGTCACAGAGAATAAAACCAAAAGAAAAACCCTGCAGTTAAATAATGCTGTAGTGAATATTCTGCCACAATTAACAGGGGGCCAGTTTCAGAGGCAAAATATCTCTGATCATAAAGTCCACTTAACTGAAAAGAATGAAAGATTAAGATCAGTTGACACTCTACTCATCATAATAGATAGATAGGGTTTTAAAATTATATCACTCACACATAAAGCTAGAGCAAATTATCATACCTTTAGTTTCTACACAAACAAATGGTAGAAACACACACTGTATTGAAGAGTCCTGAATATTATCACAGAATCATTTGCTCTTTTTTCAAAATCATTTTAGTTTTATTCAAACACAGAAGTATATGATCTATTATGCATCAGACTCCCTTTCCTCTGGACGAATTCTGGATGGTGTCAAAGTGAAGTAATTCAATTCTTATCTATCACTCTAAGTTATTACCTCTGTGGCAAAGGGAAGTAATTCAATTCTTATCAATCACTCTAAGTTATTACCTCTGTGGCAAAGCGAAGTAATTCAATTCTTATCTATCACTAAGTTATTACCTCTGTGGCAAAGCGAAGTAATTCAATTCTTATCAATCACTCTAAGTTATTACCTCTGTCACATGATGTCTACAGCACACCTTGACCCAAGATCAAGGTATTTTTCCACACCTAACTATTCATGGGTGAAAACACTCTACCGCTAATCCTCCCCGGATCTTAAGACTTCCGTCATCCCTCTGATGCTTCTGGAATATTTTGCTTACTACAGGGTCAGGGTCATATTTACAATTTGGATAATTTCTTTTAATTAGCTTCCATTTGCCCTACGCTGTACTTTAACTGAAAATCATCTGGTCTGTCTCTCCTTGTTATTTAGATGATTTGGCTAAACGTATATGCACCACTTTTACTGTTATACCAGTGCACCTTACATTGTTTGGATTAATAAATGTTATTATTTTAATATTTATTGAAATGCGACTGGACAAGTTTTAGTAGACTAGTCTCTGGAGAGACTGACATATACTTACCTGTTGTTTCGCCTGACAGTATTTATTGACTAAGCACTCCATTTTTTTCTCAACAATGATGCATTTCTATGATTATTGTTTCCATGGTAATGAGTTTGTTTCAAACAAACGGAGATACATGCAATTTTGTTTCATGAATTTTTTTTTAAGAAAGAAACATTTGTTTATTTGTTATCCATGTTGTTGATGTTGGTCGAAAATACTGTACCAATTGATGTATAAAGGATTGCATAGTATTGATGAATTAAAGTGATTGATTTGTGTTCAGATAATTTGATTTCTGGTTTCTGTAACGTAAAATGTTGAATTGTTTTGCATGTTTAATAAGGTGTCATTTGTTCTAGAATATGCTGACAAAGACAGAAAGAAAGGGATGTAATTACAGTAAAAGAAAGAAAGAAAGAGAGAAAGAGAGAGAGAGAGAATGTGAGCATACAAATGAACACACAGAACGAGATATAAAGGGAGATAAGAAGTAGAGAGGGAAATGCACATATGCGCCAAGAGAAAGATATATGTAATATAAATGTTAATAAATATATATATATATGCCAATGGCGATCCAAGAATTAAACATACTGAGTGAGAAAACGGAACTCGCGTTGACGAGCATTTAATTATTAATACGTTTAAAACTCAGCATGCAGGCAGTTTGATTTTGATTATCACTAAATGATAGATTGTACTGTGCATGCGTATAATAAATAAATAAAGGAATTCGGAAAGTTACAAAGTACTTTGTAGACAGCTAATGCTCATGACGCAACATATCACGTGGTAGTTAATGCATAGTGAAATTCAATCAGACTATGCGTCAGAATTGTTGGGTACGTTATTTAAGTTGTCAATAAACCGCTATCAGTTGGGGATCAGTGATTTTGATAACTCGAGATATGAACGAAAACATATTGAAGTGGTGAAGAAGCACTTAAGTCAGATTTAAATTTGTTATTTTATAGATTAATTTTTTTTAATTTTTTTTTTTACAAATCTTTGAAATGAAAGAGTGCGGGAGATTTGGACTGCTATATAATGACCACAAACAAACCATGACCACAAACAAACACACACGCACAATATATACATAAGGATACATCCACACTCACGCACGCGCACAAATTTACATACAAAAGTATGTACACAAGATTGCAAGTACGTACACAAAAGCATACACAGTAATGCACACACACACACACACAAACACACACACACACACACACACAAACACACACACACACACACACACACACACACACACACACACAGAGATATAGATGTTGCATGCACAAATTTATATATAGATATTGTGTGTGTGTGTGTGTGTGTGTGTGTGTGTGTGTGTGTGTGTGTGTGTGTGTGTGTGTGTGTAGGATTCTTGTGGCATGGGGGGGGGGGAATAGATGCTGCTGTTATTTAATAAAATTATTAATTAATATCCTGTGTGTCTCAACAAACAATCAATATATAGCCACATGGTGTATAGTATTTAAGAATTAATTAAGTTTCATGCTTGCAGATCCCGAATTCAAGCACAAAACCACATAATTCAAAGTAACGTAGACTCCGAGTTTAAACCGTTTAGAATCCTATTGACCTCGCATTTAAGCTATAGAAAACGTGAGTTTAAAACATATATGACCCGAATTTAAAACATCTGAGAGTTTAAGTGAAATTGAATTGGACTACTCTTGACACTGATTTTAAATCCTGGACACCTTGAGTGCAGAATGATAACAGAACATTTTTAAACCCAGAGCATTTACGAAAATCATGAAAATCTCAGAAAACAGTCAAGAAATAAACGAGACTAAACCCAAACTACCATGTAAAAACACACACACACACACACACACACACACACACAAAGCTCACCCCCACCCCCTAAACAAAACACCACACACGTGCGCAACATAAAAAATAATCCTTTCAGCTTAAGCGACAAATACAGTACATTTTAATTGGGTCATTACCGGGGAGGAGGGAGGAGGAACAGATAGAAATGTTTAGTTACACTTTGCTGTTGGTTTTTTTAAAAAAAAAAAACTAACTCGAGAAAAGCACATAAAACATACTTAAAGAAGACGCATAACAAGAAAAACATTATTGACGTGACTGTAAAGAAAAGAAATGGAAGCGCTATTCAAGAGACCGGAAGTAGTGGGAGGAGGGATTCCGGTGACGTACAGATGATGGTCATGTCGCTGAAGTACTCTAAATATAGGAAGCTAGAGTGCATTTCATATCGAAGGTTGCCCGTTGACGGACTCCCGGGAAATGAGTTTTGAGATGAAAAACAAATAAAGGGAAAGCGGTAAGTGGCAGTAACTCGCTTTTATGTTCAGTGTGAGCAGTGTAACGATGGAGGAAAACCAATAAATGGACCGAAGTGGAAGTCTGAACGCGGTAATATAATGTTTCGTTTTATAATGTGATCCTCAAACAAAATGCCATTTCAACCTCTATCTTTATCGCTTTTTCTCCACTCGCACTCTCCCCCCTTCCCTCCTCCTTTTGCTGCCCTACCATTAATCCCCTTGTACATTCTCTTCCTCTCTCTCTCTCTCTCTTTTACTCCACCCCTTTCTTTTTTCTCTCTCTTTTCCCCCCATCCCTTTCTCTCTTTACATTTTCTCTCTCTTTTCCTCCACTTCTTTTGCTCCTTCCTTTTTCTCTCTCTTTATCAATTTTTCTATTTCTTTCCCTAAACAATCTTTATTTTCTGTCGGATTGCTTTTTTTCTCTCCATCGTTCTGTATTTATTTTCTTTTAAATTGCTATTTTCTTTGTTCCATTTTCTCATCCTTTCTAAACCTCTTTTTGTTTGCTTTATCATTCTCTCTATTACTTTCTAATTAAGAAAACACTTATCGTTTTATCCTTCTATTCTTTGTCCCTTCGCCGCCCCCACTTCTGGCTCTGCAAAGAAAAAATCGATGAAGAAAGTTGCTGCTAAGTCTTCGTAAAAGAAAGCAGCCTACATATACCGTCCAATGGGTTGAGACCACCTATTTGGGGAATAATTTTATAACACCCAGACACCCCTTTCCTCGGGCACTGCTCCTGCCTTGAAGCGTCAGGACAACTAGATGATCATCCCCACACTCACAGATCATGTCACGACAAAGATGAATAACTGAGGAAGTATTGTGGCTTCAGGGTGGCTGAGTATGATGCTAGGTTGTGCACACTCACATCAATTATAATTTAGGCCAAAACACGAGATCACAAATGAGAGATCGGGTGGCTAGTCTGCGCAGAGTCGCTTCAAATATCCAGGCCAAAACATGACGTCACAGATAAGAGGATGGGTGACTAGTCTGTGCTGACTCATGTCAAATATCCAGGCCAAAACACAAGGTTACTGTGGCTGATTAAATTCTCCTGTCCCTATTTCTAAACCTAATTGTTATATAATTTGTTTATATCAACTTGACATGACCTTCGGGTACTGCACATGATGATAGTTTTTGTAACAAAGCTAAAATAACAAGCTCAAGTAAAAATTGCTAGAACTTGCTGATGTAATCCAAACCAGTTTCAAACAGATGAATAGATTTTCTGACTAATAGTTTCAAACATATTCATAACAGTTTCATCCACTGAAAGTTACTTTGTTGAAGAAAGTTCCATATTCTAATCACTTTGATTTTGATGTAAATCAAGTCTGGCAATAAAGGGGATTGTTAGATTATGGTAAGTTAATTGACTGATAAAGAAAGAATAAACTTAGAAATATGTTGTACATATTTGCTATTGATCTATGATTTGAATTAGAGAATGCTTTATGTAAGTGAACCTTTATTTCTATTTTCGCTAATTTGATTATTTTGTACACTATACTTGTTAATTTTGATCGATGTTATATTTCTTATGCTGCTTATGTATCGGGCTAATGAATATTGTTGCAGGATTTGTAAGTTGAGAATGTGTGTAAGAGAGGAGTTTAGAGATGAAGTATGCCTGAAATTTAGTGCTGCCTTAGCATGACTTTTGCAGAAAGGAGCATGTCTTTTTTTTTTAACCTTGTATCTGCTTCAGCCTGCAGTGACTACTGTACTCTAATGGATCATGTTGGTGTGTACCCATCATTATCGTTGAACTTATCAGTAAACGTGTTGCTGTTCAGTTGATTCCTGTGAATTCCATTCAAGAGCCAATACAACGTAAATTGAAATTGAGTTTGGTCTCGAGAATTCACGAAGACTTTTCTTGAACATTCCTGAGTAGTGCACACAAAGATTCAAGAACACTTTGTATGATGTGCTTTGATAGCACTTGCGACATTCTAGACGATTCTCTACGGTGTGCTTTGTGAGCAAGAAAGACAGTGACTTGTTGCAAACCACCTGATTGTGAACACGTGCTACTGACAGCTGCCACCATTGAAAAGGTTATTTACACTGACTCTAATTATCTCTCTGTCACAGTCTGATAAAAATGTCCGACTTGGTGACCTACTTGCCTGTTTACTTCAAATTTTGAATTTGAAAAACCCTTGTTCCCTTTGTTCAAAGCTTCCTCTATCGGGATGCTTCTAGAACAGGTCAAGATGTTATGTAACTTTAGGCCCATTGTCCAGGTTCTCGAACCAACTACATACTTCGCGATCAGTCACGTGATATGCTTTATGCTTTTCTATAAATATGGGTGCACGCTTCCGTTCCCTTACTGCGAGAACACATTAGCTATATCCACCAGCTAACTCGAGTCATGCGGCAGCCGGCGAGCAGATGAGAATCAAGATACACTTCGACTTCTCATAAAGGTACCATTTTATCTGATAGTATATTGTATATTTGATTAAGTATGTATTTGTGCTATGTATTATATTATTTCCATAAATGCTTGAGCACGGTCCAGAGAAATGACTGAAAACCTATAAGTTATGGAATATAAATTTATTGTAACTCTTTTTCCATTGTAACTTTAATTTATGTTGTTTTAATTCACTAAGAGCCAGAATGCCTGTGCTCGATATGAATTTCTCATGTAATTCAATTATTGCGTGTAATTTTAATTGTAAATTGTGAAGCGCTTTGCTGTTTTGAATTACCCTTTTGTATGAACATTAATTTAACGTTGTAACTATTTTTATTGATTCATACGTCATGCTGTTAAATGAAACATGCGTGAGACGATTACATTTTTTCTAAATCTAATTGTAAAACGACGCGAGGTCGAATCTCTAAATTCAGCGCATTTAAACTGGGACGTGCTTGGGTAGGAGTGTGTTACTGAAATTACATTAGAACACGTTGCTTCTACAGGTCGGCCCTTGCCTTGCTTTTACTTTGGCTTTTGGTTTTGGCTTTGCCTTTGCCTTTGCCTTTGTTTCCGTCTGGTATGAACCGGTTGAGCTCTAGGAGTGAGTTCTGCACCGAGAGTCCACGCCACTGAAATTCCAAGTTCACTAGCTACATAAAAGGGACACCTTTTTCCTGTGCGCCACGTGCGTCGTCGCTATAGTGAGACTGTGAAATAGACTGGCTGACTAAACAAAGAGACCAGGCAGATACAGACAATCAGCTGAGTATTCCTCAGTGTACATTCAAATATCTTAAGACAATTCAATTGGCTATTCGTTGGTTAAATGATAAGGCATGTATGCGCAGAGAATCGAGAAATAGACTATTCGCGCTCGTATTTGATTATTGTTAACTTGTTAAAACTTTATTAAATCTTATTTTCCTTGTTAAACCTCTTAGTAGTTAATTTTTATGCATAATAGACCTATAGATTTTCTTAGATTGAATGGGGGTGAATGAGCTGAATGAAAACAACGAATGCATATTAATTTAGAGGAATTTAACTGTTTCAATCTAGCTAAAGTTCGCAATTTATCAGTTTGTAAATTTGTCGTCTGCACTACAAGACACACTTTTGAATTAGTCAAATGGTAAATTGAGCAACCAGTCTGCATAGGATATGAGAGAAAGAATTAATTATATTTAAAGTCTTTAATTATTCTAAGCAGGGTCTTTAAATAAATACTGGAAACGTAACACTCTCTAAAACCCCACTCTCATTTCTATGATGAATTATGTATATGAACTTGATTTTATGATATGTTAATTTGACTGCTGATGTCTACACTAGGATAGCTGAATAAGTGTCTAACCTTGAATCAAACATTGTTGGGAAGTGATGTAAATGTCAACTCTCTGAATGAATGAATATATAACTTCGTTTAATATATGCTAACAAGATGTAACTGTGAAAGAGTGAGAGGCACATCAGTATTATTGCGTTGTAGTGTTAAGGCCTGTCACTCAAAATTTGTACTTGGGACTTAAACAGTGAGGATCCATGTATACATGCTTCAGTCCCGATAACTCTGTTCCTTTTTTATCACCTGAAGACTAAAATGATTTTTCACTCATATTGTTTGTGACCTTATAGTTGTCCTTATCAAACAAAATTATTGTAACTAAGGGACATGATATAATCTGGCCTTTAATTATTTACTGTTGATCGACAGGGTCTGGAACGGAAGTTGCATTTTATCCCAAGGAGTAGGCGTCTGAGTCTTCCAACACAAATTTCATATTATTTTCTAATTATTTAAACATTTTAACAGGTCGAACATTGGGGAATCACAGTGAAAATGTATTTAATTTAAGCCTTTTGAATATTCTTTTCATAAAGGAACAAAAATAATTTCTTTGAAGATATGCTCGTGGGCTTCATCTTTTGAAGGGGAGATACACTTTAGGTTGAAGGGACGCACTCGGCAGCAGATTATCTGTGAAAATTGTGCTTTGCCTTGCTTTTTTTACTTCGGGATTTAAACCTTTTTCTTTCTCTCTAGAAGAGGAAGGCTCTTTTTTGATGTTTGACCAAGATGCATTAAAGCCAGAAATTAATATCATTGAAATGAAAGAGCATTCATAGTGTCACAGAAAACAAAATAATCACGTACTTTCCTATTTGCTTACAGCTGAGAGGGCAGCTTTGTTTTGAATTGTGTTTTATTCATTGAGTTGAATCTTTCCTCAGTGACTTCGACTGCCGTTCATTAATCTGATGAAGAAGTGTGTGGCTTTAGCAGTGAACATTTTGTTCAATAAATGTAATATGTTACATGTCCAGTATTTGTTTAAAGACCATGCTTCAGAATTTTTAGAATCTAAATTAAATAAATTCTCTCTCTTATTCTGAAGAGACTGGTTGCTCAAGTTTATCCTTCAGTCTCAATAAAATTTACTACTTGTAGTCTAAGTCAGACAAATTTACAGACAGACAAACTTGCGTACAAAGCATGGTTTGGGAACGTTAAAACAATTATAATTAATTATGCATTCCATCTTTCCTTCTGACTCATTCGCCCCCACCCAAACCTATTGGTCTATTGCATAAGAAATTTAACTACGAATGATTGTTTCAACAAAGAATAAAGAAATTTAATACGGCTTAACAAATAACAGAGGTTAATCAAAAATAGACGACATCCAGTCTCCTAAACTATGCTATTGAGTACTAAAGTTCAGTTAGATTTTTCTCAGATTGCGATGTAATTATAGTGTTCAAGAGCATTGGTCTTTTCACTTAGCTCTTTATCAATATGGCGTCGTTACGTAGCACGTGGTCCCCAACAATTCGGCTGGTTCCTGGACTCTTACGGCTAGCTTGGTAGACAACGTCTAATCAGTTCACTCCCTTGCCAGAATTCAGATAATGCCAGTTGTCCAACTCAGTTTGATACAACCTTCAGGCAGTCCTGGTAGTGATGTTTACGATGACGTACCAAACAAGAACAACAACGTAGAAGTACGAAGGATAAAAGAAACCTGTTCTGGAAATGAATAAATTCCTATGAGTGATTGCTTTACGGTTTCGCAATCCAACGCACGTGGTTTGACAAATAGCATAGCTTATTCCTCGACCTATTTGTGTCTTTACAATAATATTTAAATATTGATGAATAAAGATACAATGTGGTCCGTATGTGCGTTTACAATTAACGTGCACATGAACATATGAAATCCCAAAAGTATTTACATTTCACAATGGAATTCAAATAAAAAAGAATCAAGTTTACAATTCAAAATCATGCATGTGCGCTTTACAATTTACAATAATAAAATATATGCAAAAATGAATTTAAATTGCCAATAAGATTTCACAACGTGCACAGACGTTCTGCGATACAAATTAGTTATTTTACTTTATAAATTAAATGGTTTCCCAAAGTTAATGTATTAATTTATACAATGTAGCATCTCGACTTAGCCACACTTCTATCAAGCCACGTGTTTGGAGGAGATTGCAACAATATAATTTTCTGCAATAAATTATATACACAAATTCTCACAATGATATCTTAAAATAGAAATACAAATAATATTCTAAGAAATCGATGTGTTACCTTCTCTATACAGCCAATATGGTCTGACGGCGGGTTTTCGTACTTGATTCATGGAATTCAGATGGCTGAGACGCTTGCATCGGTCCGCTGTTCCCTTGTGAATAAATGCGGCGGTGCGCGATCGGCGTATATAAAGAGGTATAAGAATTTACGGCGCGAATCGATCACGTGGTGACGCTTGATTCGACGTACAAATCAGCTATTGTCCGAATGTTTCATAACTGGAGTGAGTTCTCTCCCTACCTATGAATAGGCGTGTGTGCTAGAGCATGACGGTTACTTGCTCTAACAAAGAACTGAGTCCAAAAATAAGAAAATAACAGATTTGAAAATAACAAATTTGAAAAATCGTACCTTGAACTCTTAACCTGACTCTGTCACATAATATTATTGCTGAAGTTATTATTTATATTTATCTGTTTGCGAGTAATATGGACTTTAGTAATTACACAAATTTCTGCAGCAAAAATTAGCAAGTGAAGAGAATTGTTGCGGGTTCTGTTTCTGCTGCAGAAATGAACAAATGAAAAGAATCGATGAGGGTTCCATTTCTGCTGCAGAAATTAACAAATGAGGAGAATCATTGCAGGGTTCTGTTTCTACCGCAGACATTTTCGTGTAAAGCTAAACGCATTACTGCTATACATCTTATTTCTTGCTGGTTAAACTATTGCTCTACCATTAGCTTGGCAAACAAAGTGTTTAACTTTTCTATGACTTTGCTACATTTCTGTGCATACAAGTTTAGCATTAGCTGTTCCATTACTGCTACATTTCTGTACATACAAGTTCACGCATTAGCTGTTCCATTACTGCTACATTTCTGTACATACAAGTTTACACTTTAACTGTTCCCTTACTGCTACATTTCTAATATAAAAATTTGCTTTGTTTTTTGCTGCTTAATTGCACATGCAAGGATAACTAAAGTTGATTCATTATTGTTACATAAATTTGCATATTATACGACTAAATTTCAGTTGTTACATTGCGGCTACACAACTATGTATACAATTTTAAATTTTACTTGTTTCTTTGCCGCTATGTACATTTAAGACTAACGTTAATATGTTCCTTTCCTTCTGTGTACACTTAGATTTGGACTAATTTTGCGTTGTTCCTTTGCTCCGATATAAAATGTGCAACAAACAAAAATTACTTTTCCTACATAACTTTACAAACAAGGCACATTTCCACTTGTTCTATTACTTTAGATAATTTTAAATGAGAACAGAATGCATTTTAATTAGGTCGCTATACAACCCTACAAAGAAGACCTGTAAGATAAGGACTATACGTCCTTGGGGCACCCAGGTCAGATGACGTCTGATGACAAAACGATCAACGCTAGCTCCAGTGGTGACGTAAAACTGCCATCGACACACACACACACACACACACACACACACACACATGTTGTTTTTACTGTGAACTTTACAATTTCATTATAGTTCCACGTATCTAACTGTTCGACAAAATTACATGATACGGCCTCCTTTGCCCGTTTCTGTTAAGAACTTTGACACATTCTGACACAGCTCTCCTCTCTCATTACTGAAACGCACCTTTTATGTACAGATAAGGCGTTCCTGTTTAAAAGGAACACAACCCCACCCACCCACCCCCCAAAAAACCTAATAAAACCTTCCGCACAGGAAACGTAGAAAGTATCTTTATCGATTCTTTGACGCGACAAGACTAGCTATCAGTCAAACTCAATATAATGGCTCTAGCTGTTCTTCGTTTGCACTTTGAACAAGTGGGCAAGCCAATAATTTCCTCTGAGTAAAAGCACCGGAGACATTTTTTAGGGAAGGGCGTGAAATCCGTAATGATCAGACAATCCAACTCTCAAGACATTTCATTGCCACTTACTATTCCATAAGCGCGCTCTGGGAACTCGCTTGAGGGCTGTTATCTGTACCACTCCCCCCAAACACCATCCTAGCACGCACGCTTACTTAGACATGCAAAAGGAAATTAAATATATCTTCAATTGAATTTTTTTTTTTAAGTAAGGGAGGCTATCCTTATCCGTTCACGATGATGCTTGCTCTCTACTCCTGTCAATTTGTGGGGGTCGAGTGCAAGTCACTGTCTCGCGCTTTTTTTTTTTGCCGCTGGCTTGTGGTCGTAAACTGACCTAAGAAGGGTCCAGCAATGACGACTGAGAGGTCATCAAACGTCACAAGCACTGTCATAGAAGACTTCTGCACAAAGGATATGCAGAAAATCTGGGTCACCGGGCTCTTGCAAAATGATTGACGAATACGTCATCCGCTGTTAAGTATTTACATGCTGCTTGTGTATAAAAGTTTTCACATATTATGAATCAGTGGGGTCAGTAAATGGCATTTTGTGTGGCAACAATAAACGTGACAGTCGTGTGTAAAATTTACTACACTAAAAATGTAATTTCTTGAAATTGTATGTGTAACATGGAGTGGTGAAACTTTCAGAATCCTCTTGTCCACTTAATACAATCAAATTTTGTTGTTTTATGCTTAATGATAGAAGAAATATACTACACACACACGCACGCACGCACGCACACTTTAGCAGCGCTATAACACTGAAAACATATATACATACTTAGAAATATATATAGCATTTCTGCGCTGTGTATTAGCTGGCAATTATTTTTACAGCTAAGGACTTGTAGGCTATATTCATTTTCTTTCATTTTCAAGAATTTTAAAACAGTGTTCTCCTTACGTTTAATGCTTACACATTCTTATATGAAAGAAAGAGTGAAGGTGACAATAAAAAGTTAAATAATATCATTCCCAACCTCCCCAAAATATTATTAAGGTACAAACCAATCTTACTTCCAAAGCAATACCACACCACACTACACTACATCACATAACATCCCATCCCATCCCATCCCATCATACCACACAAACACACACACACACACATACACACACACACACACACACACACACACACACACACACACACACACACACACACACACACAAAACCAAGCAAGAAAATCTTCTAATAAAAACCAACAATGTCAAGTGGTCTCCAGATATGACTTTTCAAAAAAGTTGAAAAACTACCCTTAGCAGTCAAGCTAATGAAACATTCATTTGATAGTCGAACTCATTCCTGAAATATTAACCAGGGCTTTTCTCAGAACATCGTCTTATGATATATGTTACGTTTCCAGTATTTATTTAAAGACCCTGCTTAGAATAATTAAAAGATTTTAAATATAATTAATTCTTCCTCTCATATTCTACGCAGACTGGTTGCTCAATTTATTATCTGACTAATTAAAAGTGCGTCTTGTAGTTCAGACGACAAATTTACAGACTAATAAACTGCGAACTTTTAGCTAGATTTGAAAACAGTTAAGTCCCTCTAAATTAATATGCACTCGTCATCAATCTTTCTGCTCATCCGCCCCCATTCAAATCTAAGAATTAATCTAATTGGTCTATTGTGCATAGAAATCAACTACTAAGAGGTATTAACAAAGAAAATAAGATTTAATAAAGTTTAACAAATTAACAATAAATCGAATGCAACGCGAATAGTCTTCACTCTGTCTTTACGCGCCTATGCCTGATTTTTGTCAATCTAAATTGCCAGAAAAGTGTTCCTTTGAGATCTGTACACTTGATCTTGCACTTAGCTCTATTCTTGTATCCTTGG
The DNA here is from genome assembly GCA_028829895.1 of Sinotaia quadrata. NCBI lineage: Eukaryota > Metazoa > Mollusca > Gastropoda > Architaenioglossa > Viviparidae > Sinotaia > Sinotaia quadrata. The sequence goes on from CM054180.1 coordinate 21,297,130, forward strand.
TCTCAACACTCAGTCATGCTGATTCGTTCCCTCAGTCCCCCTTTAACGACACACGTGGTGCATAAGGAATGATGTCCCTTTGTTAGTGGCTAGGAACTGGAATTTTTGCAGCATGGCCCTCAGAGTGGATTTCGACACGCTTACACCAATAAGCTAATGCAGGTGAGGCATGGTGAAACATGAACCATGAGCCGACCTGTGGATGCAACGTGTTTGGATATAATTCTCAACCTAACAGGTCCTACCTAGGCATGGCTCAATTAAATGCGCTGAACAAAGAGTTTCGACCTCGCGTCGCTTACAATTAGATTTTAGAAAAATATAATCGTCTCACATGTGTTCCATTTAACAGTCATGACGTATGAAGCAATAAAATAGATACAACGTTAAATTAATGTTCATACAAAGAGGTAATTCAAACCGACAGAGCGCTTCACAATTTACAATTAAAATTACACGCAATAATTGAATTACATGAAGAATTCATATCGAGCGCAGCATTCTGGCTCTTAGTGAATTAAAACAATATAAATTAAAGTACAGAAATGGAAAAATGGTTACAATAAATTTATATTCCGTAACATATAGGTTTTCAGCTATTTCTCTGAACCATGCTCAAGTGTATATGGAAATCATATAATACATAGCACAAATACATACTTAAACAATACATAGGCAAATACTATTAAATAAAATGATACCTTTGAGAGAAGTCGAAGGGTACCTTGATTCTCTATGGCGCCGGCTGCCTCTCACGACCCGAGTAAGCTGATGGAATTAGCTAAAATGTGCTCGAAGTGAGGGAGCGGAAGCGTGTGGGTACATATATAGAAAGGTATATTGCGTATCACGTGACTGTTCGCAAAGCATGTGGTTGGTTCGAGAACCGGACAATGGTCCTAAAGTTACATAACATCTTGACCTGTTCTAGAAGCGCCTAGAAAAAGGAAGCTTTGAACAAAGGGCCAAGGGTTTCAAATATTCGAATTTGAAGTAAACAAGGCAAGTGGGTCACGAAGTCGGACAATTTTATCAGACTGTGACACCCCCTTGCTTTTGAGGCGTTTATCTTGCCAAAGATAAAATGCCTCCTACAAATTATGTATGATAAAATGTAGAAGTCCACAATGAAGAAAAATTTACACAAAAAAAATTTCGACATTCCTAGAAATAAAGTGTGCAACTATATTTCATATTTACAGGAAGGAATCCGTAGGGTTCAGTTAATTGATTAAACAACATTCTATCAGTACCGGCACTTGATGGCATCAAGCACGACTCATGTAATCTGCGCCAACATTCAAAGACCCTTTGATGTAATGAATATTTGCGTCATACTGTGTCAGAAACAAAGACCAACGCATTAAACGGCTGTTCGTAAATTGCGCCTGTCCGAGAAAGGCCAACGGCTGGTGATCGCACTCAATGACAAAGGTTTTTCCGTACAAATAGTTTTCGAACTTTTTTATGGCCCAAACTATTGCAAGACATTCCTTTTCACTGGTGGAATATTTCTGTTCAGTAGTTGTGAGTTTACGGCTTGCATATGCAACTGGGTGTTTGGTGTCATTGTGTTCTTGTAATAACACTGCTCCTAATCCTGTGTTGCTAGCATCAGTCCTTAACAAGAATGGTTTTGTCAGATCTGGCAGTTTAACAACTAAATCTGAAGTCAGTCTAGATTTCAGTGTGTCAAAAGCGTTTTGGCATGCATCAGTCCACACTACTTTTGTAGGCATATTCTTACGTGTCAAGTCAGTCAGAGGACATGCAATGGCACTAAAATCTGGTACGAATTTTCTGTAGTAATTAGCAAGACCAAGAAAACTTCTAACTTGTGTTTTTGTTAGCGGTTGTGAAGTGTCCTTAAGTTGTGCTATCTTAGCTTCACTTGGCGACATAGTTCCATGACTCAACTTGTGTCCCAAGAAGTCTAAGGAGAATTGTGCTATTTCACACTTCGTAGGGCGGGCAGTGAGGTTGGCTTGTTTTAATCTGGCTAGCACATCTCGTAAGAGTGTTAAGTGCTCCTCCCATGTCTGGGTGCCTAGAATTAAATCATCCATGAAGTTCTCAACTCCACGTCCGTACAGTGGTTCTAACAATGACCGCATCATTTTAGAAAAAATGCTTGGAGCGTTTGAAACTCCGAAAGGCATAACTTTCCATGTGTAGTTTCCTACTGGTGTAGTGAAAGCTAGTATGTGTCGATCAGTGTCCTTGACCTTGATTTGCCAAAAACCGCGTGACAAATCTATTTTGGTATAGTAATGAGCGTTAGCTAGCTTAGTGAAGATGAGATCCGGATCAGGAAGAGGTTCGGCACAAAACTCTGTCACTTGATTGAGTTTGCGGTAGTCTACGCAAAAACGGAACGAGTTATCACGTTTTTTAATCAACACGATGGGTGATCCGTAGGCACTGTCAGTCTTCTCTATGACCCCTAGATCTAGCATAGTCTTAATCTCACGTCTAACGTCATCTATCTTAGCGTGTGGCAACGGATACGGCTTCAAACGTATCGGTTTGTTGTCAGTCAGCTTCAGTGAAAATTCTATTAAGTCTGTCAACCCTGGTTTGTCTGTCAGAGTAGATGAGAACTCATTAAGCAATTCATTCACTTCTTTTTTCTGTCTTTCTGTCAAGGCTTCATTTACCCTAACGTCTTTGACAGTTTCGTCCGTCTGTAGAGGACAGTTTGGTAAAGTACCAGTGACGCAATCAGTCTCCCCCTCGTCTTCTGTAACTATCGTCGCTACGACAAAATCAGCTTGAGTGGTTTGATCCTCACGGCTTATGTACTTTTTGAGTAGGTTAACATGAAAGATTTTCTCTCTCTTTCCTGTCTGCACCTTATAGTTCAGTCCCCCTAGCTTGGCGGTAACTACAAAGGGCCCCTTCCATTTCATCTGAAGTTTGTTATGTGCTTCAGGAAGCAACAGTAACACTTTGTCATTAACTTCAAATTCTCTAGGTTTGGTGTGCTTATTGTAATATTCTGCCTGTCTAGACTGAGCTATCGTCAAGTTTTCCCGTGCTATCTTGCCTATAGTTTCAAGACGGTTTCTTAAGTCAGTGACGTATGTATAAGTTGTCTTAACTTCGTCATCTGTCTTTTCATCAGTCCAAAGTGCCTTCAAAATCATCATCGGTCCGCGTACAGTACGTCCGTAAAGTAGCTCAAATGGTGAAAACCCGGTGGAAGATTGTGGCACCTCCCTATATGCAAATAGTAGGGCAGGGATGTATCTGTCCCAGTCTTTCGGTTTATCTGTGGCGAGCTTTTTAAGTGCTGTTTTTAATGTCCCATTGTATTTTTCAATCAGACCATTTGCCTGGGGGTGGTATGGTGTGCAAGTAAGATGTTTGATGGAAAGTAAACGATTTACTTCCTTCATTACGTTGCCTATGAATTGACTCCCCTGATCTGTCAAAATTTCAGTAGGAATACCAACACGACTCCAAAGACCGAAAAGGGCTTCGGCGACAGTTTCAGTATCAATATTTTTCAATGGTACTGCGTCGGCGAATCTTGTTGCGTAATCAATAGTGGTCAGCACGTATCGATTACCTCTCGTTGATGTGGGTATTATAGGCCCAATCAAATCCAATGCTACGCGCTTGTAGGGTTCACTGATCAGTTCAGGCTCTCCTAACGGTGCGGGTCTGATTGAATTTTTAGACTGTGTTCTCTGGCATGTGTCGCAACTTAACACGAATCTACGGATATCGGCAGTGATGTCCGGCCAATAAAACTCACTTGTAATACGACTAGTTGTTTTTTGTACACCCATGTGTGCACCAAAAAGACTCTCATGACCTAATCGTAATACGTCATTTCGTTTGGTTTGTGGAACAACTAATTGTTTCCGAAATTCGTCTCCCACTTTCGAATAGCGGTACAATAAACCCTTTTTCAGAATAATGCACGCTTTCTTATTCGAATCGTCGGTGTTGACGTCACTAACAAGTACAGCTTGTCTGCGTAACTTGTCTAGTGTTTCGTCCTCAGCTTGTAATATTTTAATCTCGCTAACTGTTGCTTTATCTACGGCTGGTGCGGCAGACATCGGTGCAGTTACAGATTTGTCTTTACTACTCGCTGCTCTGGTTACAGCGTTAACCAGTGGTGGTTCAGTTGAAGTTTGTTTTTTGCACGGCAAAACATACTTGCAACCAAGGATCACGTCATGCGGTGAGTTTTCCATAACTGCCGCTTTGACTGTTCCTTCTACAAAGTCTGAAACAATCGAGACTTCAGCTACTGGTAAAATGTCTTGTTCGCCGTTTGCAAAGGTGACAGAGATTGTCTCCCCTGTGTAGTCGGTACGGTTAACTAATGATGCATTTACAATAGCGTCTAGCTCACACCCTGTATCAAGCAAAGCGATTGTATCGTGACCGTTTGCCTGTACTGGTGTTCGATTCGACTTTTCTGTTTTAGGTGTATGACTTTCTACTGCGTAAACTTTAGCTGTTTTCTTTTCAGGACATGTTCGTGAAAAATGGCCACTATCACCACAAGTGTAACATGCAAGATTCTTTTTATCTTTCTGTTTGTCGGACTTGTTTTTAGTGTCGGGTTTAGATGTTTTATCATCACGCTCATTAGGTGCCTTCCCGTCATTTTTCTTATCCTTTCGAGTCTGCGGTTCGTTCGGTCGAGACTTGTTGTTCGCGTGTGCGTTCGAGAATTGAGAATGTGCGTCATCAAAGCGATCGGCGGCGTTGCCTATCTCCTCTAGCGTAGATTTTTCCCTTATTGCTAAGTGAATCAGTAGATCTGATTTGTATGACCCGAGAATGTGGTCTTTTACCATTTCATCCCTAAGACCTGCGTACGTCTGTGGAGTTTCGGCTAGATCTATCCATCTTTGGAACAAGTCAGCTACGCGTCGTATGTACTGTGCGTGCGTCTCCGAACTGGCTTTAGTGGCCTGTTTAAACTTACGTCGGTATGTATCTGCTGTGAGTTTGTAACGTTTCAATAATGCGGCCTTGACTGTGTCGTAATTATCTGACTCAGAATCGCTAAGCTTATTGAACTCGTTTTTCGCACTGCCCTGCAATAACCCCGATAAATTTATCGCCCAATGTTCCGCTGGAATGTTTGTTGCTCTGGCTAACTTTTCAAACGTTTTTAAATACGCGTCTATTTGATCTTTGTTCTCATCAAATGGGACCATATTTATCTTTGGAATGATATTTTCAATTCTACTGTGATTATTTCCTTCGCTAGAATGCGAATCACCACTGCTTCTGCGGTCACGGTTTGGATTAGTAACTTCTAGTTTCTTTACTTCCCATTCTAACCGTTTTATTTCCGCGTCTGCGGCGATGCGTTTGGCTTCTGTATCCGCTGCGATGCGTTTTGCTTCTGTGTCCGCTGCGATGCGTTTAGCCTCGGTTTCAGCTAGTCTTTCAGCCTCTAACTTCTTAGCTTCGCGGGCAGCTAACCGTTCTTCCCTTTCTATCTCTTGCCTTTCTTTGTCCGCTTTTTCTACTCTCTCCTTTTCTCTTTCTTTCTCTTTTTCCGCTTTCTCTAGCTCAGTTTTGACGTAGTTCGTCAGTTCGTCACCCTGATATCCTATCATGATACCGGTTTCTTTCAGGTCTTCGATAACCTGTTTGCGATCCATTTTACTGTCTTAGCGCGCTGGCTACAATAACAATGTATCTCGTGAATTGTGTGTTTTAACCGTCGGCGATAACTCCGCTTATCCCGAAAATAACTTTTAGGCTACAACCTTACAAAAATTATTTAATTTACTCAGAACACCTTCCGAAATAAATTACGCGTTAACTCTTTACACGTTTCACCTGCTTGTCACAGTGTCCGCTGTTCCAAGACTTTCGTAATGTCACGGCTCCTACCATACAACATTACACATTATATCTAGCACCCTAAATATAATAGTCCGAAGTCTGTTACTACCGATAACTCTCCTAGCTGGCGGTATAACCTTCGACTCCTCACAATGAAGTACTCAGTAACACAATACTAAATAAATCATTCAATAGCTAACATGACATATTTAACTACGCTTAAATATATCAACATTAACTAACATGCACGCTACTCTGCAAAAGAATACATGCACATGTCACAACAAAAGCAAAGAAAATCAGTGATACAAAAATCAAAAGAACAATTGGCAATTCTGTTCGTTCGTTCGTTTCTAGGTTATGATGCGCCCTATGTATAAAAATGTTACAATTTACAATTTAATACATATCAATCCCGCGACGACCCACACTTGTTACGTTTCCAGTATTTATTTAAAGACCCTGCTTAGAATAATTAAAAGATTTTAAATATAATTAATTCTTCCTCTCATATTCTACGCAGACTGGTTGCTCAATTTATTATCTGACTAATTAAAAGTGCGTCTTGTAGTTCAGACGACAAATTTACAGACTAATAAACTGCGAACTTTTAGCTAGATTTGAAAACAGTTAAGTCCCTCTAAATTAATATGCACTCGTCATCAATCTTTCTGCTCATCCGCCCCCATTCAAATCTAAGAATTAATCTAATTGGTCTATTGTGCATAGAAATCAACTACTAAGAGGTATTAACAAAGAAAATAAGATTTAATAAAGTTTAACAAATTAACAATAAATCGAATGCAACGCGAATAGTCTTCACTCTGTCTTTACGCGCCTATGCCTGATTTTTGTCAATCTAAATTGCCAGAAAAGTGTTCCTTTGAGATCTGTACACTTGATCTTGCACTTAGCTCTATTCTTGTATCCTTGGTCTCAACACTCAGTCATGCTGATTCGTTCCCTCAGTCCCCCTTTAACGACACACGTGGTGCATAAGGAATGATGTCCCTTTGTTAGTGGCTAGGAACTGGAATTTTTGCAGCATGGCCCTCAGAGTGGATTTCGACACGCTTACACCAATAAGCTAATGCAGGTGAGGCATGGTGAAACATGAACCATGAGCCGACCTGTGGATGCAACGTGTTTGGATATAATTCTCAACCTAACAGGTCCTACCTAGGCATGGCTCAATTAAATGCGCTGAACAAAGAGTTTCGACCTCGCGTCGCTTACAATTAGATTTTAGAAAAATATAATCGTCTCACATGTGTTCCATTTAACAGTCATGACGTATGAAGCAATAAAATAGATACAACGTTAAATTAATGTTCATACAAAGAGGTAATTCAAACCGACAGAGCGCTTCACAATTTACAATTAAAATTACACGCAATAATTGAATTACATGAAGAATTCATATCGAGCGCAGCATTCTGGCTCTTAGTGAATTAAAACAATATAAATTAAAGTACAGAAATGGAAAAATGGTTACAATAAATTTATATTCCGTAACATATAGGTTTTCAGCTATTTCTCTGAACCATGCTCAAGTGTATATGGAAATCATATAATACATAGCACAAATACATACTTAAACAATACATAGGCAAATACTATTAAATAAAATGATACCTTTGAGAGAAGTCGAAGGGTACCTTGATTCTCTATGGCGCCGGCTGCCTCTCACGACCCGAGTAAGCTGATGGAATTAGCTAAAATGTGCTCGAAGTGAGGGAGCGGAAGCGTGTGGGTACATATATAGAAAGGTATATTGCGTATCACGTGACTGTTCGCAAAGCATGTGGTTGGTTCGAGAACCGGACAATGGTCCTAAAGTTACATAACATCTTGACCTGTTCTAGAAGCGCCTAGAAAAAGGAAGCTTTGAACAAAGGGCCAAGGGTTTCAAATATTCGAATTTGAAGTAAACAAGGCAAGTGGGTCACGAAGTCGGACAATTTTATCAGACTGTGACAATATATAATAATTCTGTTCTTTTCCTAGTGATAATGAACGGATGAGACATGGTCTCAAATCAATATTAGCCAAAAGTCTAACATGAAATAATACCTGTTAATCGTAAAAGATTATATAAAATATCAGTAATATATATCATATATATGGGTTAGTTATTCACACTGGTGAATTCAAAGTAAAACCTTTACATGAATATAAAAATGAAAAAAAGTTAAAATTCCTGGAACAAGACAATTTTGATGCAGTAAGAATGTGAGGCTCATTAAGACCCAGTTCTAATCTTAATACAACGTTTATACTCTTAATTTATATTTGGAATTCAAAGTAATATTTATGTCTTAGAAGGAGATGTTTGACTGATGTGGTCGACGTCTAATCTCCCACTTCTTGGCACAGACTTGATCTGTCTTTTAAGAAAAATGTTCAACACTGTCTGAAGCGATTCTGTAGGTAAATTTAACCTAAACCAAGTAAGCTGTTCACTGGTTCTCAGCTTCATAATGAATTTGCTTTCCTTGCGATGGCTAAATATTCTTTCTCATTCATGGCATAGTTTTGCACTTCCATATGCACTTTCATGTAGCATATCTGTTGATCTTTTCCAGCAGTATAAAGTCCAAACCACTATTGTTTATGTTTGGTTACATAAAATGTTTTATGCTTTGGTTTGGAAAATTAATAATAGCACCAGATATTAGTGTCCTTAAATTATTCAAAAGCAATTACACATCTATCCAAGTGAGCTTATTTGTGTGGTTTTGTCCTATGTCAGACAGAGTTCTTTGACCAAGAGAGTAATTCACTCATTGCTGGAATTAGCTAGGTTTTACAGGAAGTATATTCCGCATTTCGACAATTTAACTGAATCCAGCCAAACTAGTCCCTCCTCTCTCATGAGACCAGAGTTGATCATTTGCTCGAGTCTGGTCGTACACTTCATTGACTTCGCAGTCGGGGTTTGTATCGTGCCAGAAAGTCGGAAAATAATGTCATACGTTCTTCGCACAGCTCATAGACAGGACTGGAACTGAGCAATACATAAGATTAGCAGAGAACAGAATGGAATGGAGGAAACTGGCTGTCGGGTCATCAGTGGTGTCCCAACGGTCGACAAACTAAGAGATAGATAGATAGACAGACAGACAGATAGACAGACATACAAACAGATAGACAGACAGAGACAGAGATAGATAGATAGATAGATAGATAGATAGATAGATAGATAGATAGATAGATAGATAGATAGATAGATAGATAGATAGATAGATAGATAGATAGATAGATAGAGAACGTGTTCATCGTGTTAGCGAATATACCAGGTGCATTTTAATCCCCGAAAGGCATGACCTACTGATAACTCCCTTTGGTGAAAGCAACACAAGATGTGAAGAAAAGACTATAATGTCCCTATGAGCATGCAACAGTGGGTAAGATTTGCATTGGACATATGTAACATCAGTCAGTTTAAACACTGCCGAAAGTAAGTCCTTCTTAGTATGCTGTTAATGTGACAGAAAAAGTACTAATGCCATTAACAGCAAATCTTCAATCTGTCTGGTTCCCCTCTGTAGACACGTGTTTTTCAATGCAACATACATCTTGCTATTGAGTGTTTGCTCTAAATTATGCGTGTCAAGTGCTATGTCGCGAAACAGCCGAAATATATTTCACTGGCAATTTTAAATCAACCATCTGGCTAATTAAAGCTGCGAAAATAGCCAATACAATTTATATAAAGTATTAGTTATAACTAAGGCAGAGACAATAGACAATACAGTTTATATAAAGTATTAGTTAAAACTAAGGCAGAGACAATAGACAATACAGTTTATATAAAGTATTAGTTAAAACTAAGGCAGAGACAATAGACAATACAGTTTATATAAAGTATTAGTTATAACGTATTAGTTATAACTAAGGCAGAGACAATAGACAATACAGTTTATATAAAGTATTAGTTATAACTAAGGCAGAGACAATAGACAATACAGTTTATATAAACTTTAGTTATACAGTAAACCAAAAGACTGAATAATGGGTTTAAAGCTTTAGACCAACATGAGTCGAATGAGTCTAAACTCTAAAGCATAGGCCAACAATTCAAGCGATAGTCTAAAGCGTACTCCACCTTAACTCAAATGAGTCTAAAGCGTACTCTACCTTAACTCAAATGAGTCTAAAGCATACTCCACCTTAACTCAAATGAGTCTAAAGCGTACTCCATCTTAACTCAAATGAGTCAAAAGCGTACTCCACCTTAAATGAGTCTAAAGCATAGGCCACTTTTACTCAAATGATCTAAAGTATAGGCCAACTTAACTCAGTAATCTAAAGCGTAGACCACCTTAACTTAAACGATAGTCTAAAGCGTACCCCACCTTAACCCAAGTGATCTAAAGCGTAGACCAATTTAAATCAACTGACAGTCTAAACTCTAAAAAGCGTAGGCCATCCTAACTCAATCGACAGTCTAAAGCGTTGACCACCTTAACGTAATTGACAGTCTAAAGCGTTGACCACCTTAACTTAATTGACAGTCTAAAGCGTTGACCACCTTAACTTAATTGACAGTCTAAAGCGTTGACTACGTTAATTGAAAGTCTAAAGCGTTGACCACCTTAACTTAATTGACAGTCTAAAGCGTTGACCACCTTAACTTAATTGACATTCTAAAACGTAGGCCAACTTAACTCAGTTTTCAGATTAAAGTACATGCCAGTTGAACTCAAATGACAATCTAAAGCGCAAGTCACAAATTACTATTTCGAGAGGTGTTTATTTACACGCAGTGAGTTAAGTTTTCATTTAACAGAGTCGTGAGCATAACGTAAGTAGTCTTGTAACAATAATTTTACAATTTGAGCAACACTGTCACAATTTTGCATTAATACCAATGCTTATTTATATCTTCGTTACAATGCAGTACCCTGCTCACCCATGTAAGCCGTCCAACTCGGCAGCCAATAAATATCCCTCCACCCCACCCACCACCCCCAAAATAAAGAAGTTTGTAATTGATTAAAGGATCGATGGATATTCTCGCGTAATCGGCCATACGGCTGATCACATTCCGAGCTGAATTCTCAAGTACGAACCAGGGAAGTGAGTTGTGCATGGCAAAAGTAGTTTTTAATTTCAACTTCTCTCTCTCTCTCTCTCTCTCTCTCTCTCTCTCACACACACACACACACACCCCGATCCCCCAAAAACTTCCTAGATGCTTTACGTCCACCAAACGAAATCAGCTAATTTTACAACGGTTGTTAATTTCAAAGTAATTAATATATTCCTGATTAATGTAGTTTCAGCGTTATTTTGTACCAAGCTGAGTTTGCAAATGGCAAAGGCAAATAAAATCTTCATGTGCTAAACTTTGTAGATCGATTATTTCATTTCCATACAATTTAGATTTAGTTAAATTCAATCCATTGACAATCGCATTTTTCATACTTTCTTCAAATCTATATAAAGTATGATTGATAAAGTTTTAAGGTGCATTTTTTAAAACGGTGAATATGTCTATTCCACTGCGCATTCAATTATTTAAAGAACACATAAAACTCAGACTATGCATGTGTGTAGTTAGAAGTATACTTCATATCAGTGTTTGTGTCAATGTACGCCTATATTCGTCTGTAGACACATGGTCTGTGTTACATGTATTTGATTGTGTGAATGTCTGTAAGTGATCTATGTGTCTGGATTTCTGCTCTCTCTCTCTCTCTCTCTTAGGGATAGGCAAATTTACTCTACCATATATATATATGGTAGGTAAATTTGCCTATCCCTAATCCTAAACATAATTCAGGTAAAATTTGTTAAATGTCAAAGTCACTTGATCTTGGGCACTCTTTATGCTGATATTTTTAAGTGTCAAAGTTGGAAGTAAGCAACTCAGGTGGATAAAGTGTTAGAAAATTGCTGATGCAATCCAAACCAGTTCTAACTGGATGAGCAGTTTTTCTGACTAGTAGTCTCACACTTGTTCATAACAAATTCGTGCAATAGGTATGGACTGAAAGTTATATTGTTGAAAAAGTCTGTATCCTAATCACTTTGATTTGAACGAAACTTGAGTCTGGTCATATTGGCGCATTTGATCCGTTTCAGTCCACAGTGATTACTGTATCTGCTGGATCACATTGGGGTGTGTGTCCAATGTTGTCATCAAATGACGCTGGATCACATTGGTGTGTGTGTGTGTGTCCAATGTTGTCATCAAATGACGCTGGGTCACATTGGTGTGTGTGTGTCCAATGTTGTCATCAAATGACGCTGGATCACATTGGTGTGTGTGTGTCCAATGTTGTCATCAAATGACGCTGGATCACATTGGTGTGTGTGTGTCCAATGTTGTCATCGAACTTTTTAGTGAACGTGTTGCCGTAAGTTGATTCCTGTGAATTCCATTCAAGAGCCAATACAGCAGAAAATCGAGGCCTGAAATTAGTCTCGAAAATTCACGATGATTATTTTGAACATTCTCTTGGTGTGCTGAGTAGCATACATGACAATTTAGGAACATTCCTCCTGATGTGCTTGATAGTGCAAGGGAAATTCAAGACGATTCTCTATGGTGTACTTGGAGAGTGTATCAAAGATTCTGGAATGGTTGTGTAATGTGCCAAGAAGGAGTACTTGGAACTATGATCTAAATAAGAAAGACAGTGACTTGTTGCAAACCGCTTGATTGTGAACACGTGCTACTGACAGCGGCCATCATTGAAAAAAGGTTATGTACATTGACTTTAAATAATTTTTAAAAACTCCACTCTCATTTTTGCATGTATGATATATATGTTCATTGACTGCTGATGTCTATACTATGATAAACTGAATGATTGTCTAGCGTTAATTGGAACATTGTTTTGAAGTGATGTAAATGTGAATGTTCTTTGATTATATTTATAAGTAGCATATTAGATTGTTGATTGTTGAATTTATTGTTAAATTTATTGACCTTCCTAAACATGTTGATAACCATATGTTGGAGAGAGAGTGGATAGATGGGAGATCGCTTAATATAGATTAAAATCTGATTTATCTTCTCGTTTGGTAAGACACTGTCCACCTACAAAAATATTGTGTGACGATAAATGTTTGTCTCTAATGTTGTGGAAGAGAGAAAACATTTACAGTACCCGCATATCCACCAAGTGAGGTTGACGAGTGGTGTCTGCTGGAGAATTAAGATTCTCATCATTTGTAATTAGTTATGGGTGATTATTAATAATAATAATTAATCATAACCAACAACTAGGGAGGCTTGTGTCACAATATAATGTGTATGCGTGTGTATGTATACTATATGTGTGAACTATGTACATTAACGTTGTGTGTGTGTGAACTGCATTTGTATGTGCTGCTGTTCAAAGCATGTATGCACGTGTGTAAGTGCTTGGAACAAATTTGTACATATTGAAATATTTTCATGACAAGAAAATCCCACTCAAATACTATCTGTTTCGATTTGTGCGTGTTTAGTCACCACGATTAACAAATAACTTTGCTGACAAAATCGTAAGACAAACTGCTTTCGTGCCATTGATGGATCTTGAGAATGTTCTTACAGAAATCGTGGCCTGCAGATATAATGAAAACGCCATCACATTGTTGATAATTGTAGCTTTGTGTGTTCGTGCGTGTGCCTGTATTTGCAGTTCTTTGTGCATATATGTCTCTGTGTGTATCTTTCTGTGTGCGAAAGAGAGAGAGAGAGAGAGAGAGAGAGAGAGAGAGAGAGAGAGAGAGAGAGAGAGAGAGAGAGAGAGAGAGAGAATTTCTCGATATATGTTACTCACTCAAAAGCTTAGTGTTTCATAGCACTCTTTGTGGCTGTTAAGATTTTAATTTATTGCATATGAACCTATCACGTTTTTTTTTTTTAAAATCCAATTAAATTGCATGGAGTTTTTAATGTTTATGGGCTGGGATATAATTAGCTGAAATTAATGTGACAACAGCCTTCGAAGGTTTCGTGTGTACGACATAATTAGCTTGAAGTTTCTTTTTTCTTTTGCCATTTCCCGTCTCAGGCGCAGCACTTTAGACTTGAGTGCTCTCCCTTTATTGGGTTTCCCAGAGACCTCTTTGCATAACCGGGGCAGTGCTTCCTTGTGATTAATTCCTTGACGCAGTTTGAACGGGATTATCATGATGACGATACTGACCTCTAGGACGACGAAGGCGACATAACGTCTTTCTTTGCAGTTTTGTGGAAGCAGGGTATTGAATGATTTTCACGATCGGAATATAAATGAGTAATCTGAATTGTCTCTCTTCCCAAATCGACTGATGGAAAAGTTTCGTCTTGCCAGGAGATCGCACCGAGCCCTAGTTGAATTTGTACTTTTACATGTGAGACGAGGATGACCTGAGTGGGTTGGGTTTGTTTCTTGTTTTGCTTTTATTTTGACAGAGAAAACCTGTCACGTGATACTACACGTAAAGGAAGTACTTCGTGAGCATGTGACTGTGTTGTGTTTCAATGCTTTTCAATGAACTCATCCTAGCTGAGAGTACGAGAACAATAGATCTGATGGAACGTGAGGCGTGTCAAGGAGTGAAAAGGGTTGCTGGATGGTTCATAGCAGATCCGACAACATGTGTGCTTGTTATGTTGTTGTGGGCTCTCTTCCACGCTTCTCTGATTTCGCAGTCGGATGCTAAAGTAAGGGGAGAGACTTTCTTCTAGAAAAGTTAGAGACTACCTCGAGTGGGGAGACTTTCTAAATGTCGTTTAAATCCACCTCAAACTAAGGAGCGGTTAAGAATCAATTGATGAGATCCAAAATTTACATGTTGTGGAAATTCTATTGTATAATCACTTGAATTTGGTGTGGCAAGAAGTCCGTTCTTGAAAGACAGCTGTTAGCCTAATGGTGAGTGAAATGACTGATCAAGAAAGAATAGAAATATTTTGTGCATTTCTGCTATTGATATGTTATACTTGCGATTTACATAAAAATGCATTGTGTGAGTAGATTATTATTTCTACAAATTGTGAACCATAATGCTTATATGTAGAATGCTAAACTCTTGACGTTGTTTCTAGTGAACTGTTCATAAACTATTATGCTGTATTTATTATGCTGTATGCGTGTATCGGGCTAATAAATACTGCTGCAGGAGATTGTAAGTTGATACTTGAATGTAATAAAGAATGGAGTTAAAATTGAATACACTGGAAACATAGTGCTTGCTCCCTGGTTATTTTTTCAAGAATAAATCACATTTCCTTGTATTATCGAAATCCCCTGGTTTACGGATTATAAACCATTTTGACCATGCTAGACGCGCAACATATCTATAGCAGTGTAAGTGTAAAGAATACACTACACTCCATGGATGTATGGTGGCAAGGTATGCTGACTACATCGAGCAATTTCTGGTAAAAGGAATTACTGAAAATTGTTACACTTGTTGTCGTGCTTGAGGGTGCTGGTACGGTGAAGGAATGTCAGGTGACCTTGACATAATAGCAGCAAATGAGTGTTCTACAATGTGAGGAGGGAATCACGTGGAATTGACTGTAATAACTGAACAATAAACTTGTGGCTTGTTACAAAAAAGCATGCAAAAGATTATTGAACAGCACCTAAATCATTTTATTTACCAACTTTTATTGCTTATCTCTAATAACTCAATTTCTGTTCTCTGATAAGTATTATCCTGTGATTTTTATTGACACTAAATTGTTCAATTGTGTTTTAGGATATAAGACAGTATTTTTATGTTGTGTTGAGTACTACACTTTGAGAACATTCCTCCTGGTGTGTTTGATACTGCATGGGAAATTCAGGATGATTTCTACAGTGTGCTTGGAGAGTGCATCAAAGATTCTGGAATAGTTGTATAAACATGCCTAGAAGGGGTATGTGGAAACATCATCTAAGTAAGAAAGACTTGTTGCTAACCACGTGATTGTGAACGTGCTAGGTAGTGACAGTGAAAAAGGTTATGTACATTGACTTTAATTATTTCTCTAAAACTCTAAAACTCCACTCTCATTTCTGTCATATATGACATCCTTGGCTTTGATTATATTGTATGTTAATTGATTGTTGATGTCTATATTAGATAAACTGAATGCTTGACTAGCATTAATGGAATATTGTTTTGAAATGATGTAAATGCCAATGCACTTTGATTATATTCATGTGTTGCATATTTGATTGTTGATTTAATAAATGTATTGTTATATTTATTGACCTTTCTACACAGTTTGATAACCATATGCTGGAGAGATATAGATTAAAAGACGGATTTTATCTTCTCGTTTGGAAAGAAGTTTTCCACCTACGGAAATATTGTGTGACGGTAAATGTTTGTCTTTAATGTTGTGAAGAAAACGTTTACAGCGCCCGCATATCCGCCAAATGAGAGAGACGAGTGTTGTCTACTGGAGAATTATTAATAACATAAACTATGATTCTCATCACTTGTACTTGTACAAGAATTATTAATAACATAAATTAAGATTGTCATCACTTGTACAAGAATTATTAATAACATAAATTAAGATTGTCATCACTTGTACTTGTACAAGAATTATTAATAGCATAAATTAAGATTGTCATCACTTGTACTTGTACAAGAATTATTAATAGCATAAATTAAGATTTCATCACTTGTACAAGAATTATTAATGCATAAATTAGGATTGTCATCACTTGTATTTGTACAAAAATTATTAATAGCATAAATTAAGATTGTCATCACTTGTACAAGAATTGTTAATAGCATAAATTAAGATTGTCATCACTTGTACTTGTACCAGAATTATTAATAACATAAATTAAGATTGTCATCACTTGTACTTGCACAAGAATTATTAATGACATAAATTAAGATTCTCATCACTAGTACTTAGATATGGATGATTAAATAATAATAGTAATCAAAACCGATAACTAAGATGGCGTTGGCGCCACAATATGTTTATGAGTTTTATATACTAACATGTAAAAGATATTGCCGTCTCCTTTTTAAAAATCTAATCGTTTCGTCCACATTGTAAATGAATTTTTACTCTTCTGTTTTTGTCGAGAGTGGTTGGGTGAGAGGATGTCACTTCTTTCTCTCTTTCTTTCTTTCTTTCTTTCTTTCTTTCTTTCTTTCTTTCTTTCTTTCTTTCTTTCTTTCTTTCTTTCTTTCTTTCTTTCTTTCTTCCTAACCCACCCACCCATCCATCCATCCATCTATTTATTAGATGCATACAAAATTAGTCATATTTTTCCTGATTTGTGGTACATCTCGCTTTCCGTCTCCGTCAGTAAAAGAAAATGAAATTTAAAAAATAAAACAAAAAATCAATATTATAAAAAAAAGAGAGAGAAGAGCTATTAGAGAATTTCGGCGTGTCTGAGTTTTTATCAACGTATACAGAATCGCTTCAACCCACCCGTCCGAAGCGCCAGCCAAGGTCTCAGCATGGCGGTTGTAACCGGTGTAGTGTTGATATCCACTACTCTGGCCTCATCTTCGATGTCAAATATATATTCCACAGCCCTGTCCTCCATCCCAGTCACTTGAAACAGTTCTCCAATCTTCTCCAGCACGGCGTGGGAGTAAACTGTCAGGATCCCGTAAGGCGAGCTCGGTAGTCAGCACGAGCACGTTCGGGGCCAGACAACCATTAGCTCGGGGGCACGCCACGCTCGTGTACAGATAACTCGGCCTGACAAATTCGTTCTTGTACAAGCCTTGTCGTAGACTTAGAGTTATGTACTCCTGAATGATGAAGAGGCCCGCGATGGAGTCCAGAGGCTCTGCGTCAGCTTCGAGCTCGTCGACGCCGTTGTAGAATCGAAATGTTCATCACGTGACCTCCACGATCTGGTGTGATGAGAAACGGCTTCGATTTTCCGAACACATGTTCGATCATCTGCAACAGGAACGACCTGCAAGCTTTGGGGATATGTATACATTTTCATTTTATTTGGGAGTTTTATCTTATTTTGCGTTTGCGTTATTTTGTCTTATTTTGTGTTATTCTGTCATAGCGACCTACTGACCTACATCTACGCCTTTGAAACAAGTTAGAAGGTCATTCATCTGAGGGTTTACAAACGATCAGCACACAGAACTCACGTCAGCAATTGGCTTGGCTGTCAGAATGGAATCCGGCACAGACAGGTTGTATCACCCTGCTGCCTGGTACTGCAGGGCTTTGCTGTGCAGCGATCAGTCCTGTGATAACTACGCGGTCATGATACTTCAGCCAGCGTAGGATGGCCATCACCTTGAGGACAGTGAAATAATAAAGGGTGTCATTGCCTGGGGGGTACTAAAGTAACAGACAGTGTCATTGCCTGAAGGACAGTGAAATAATAAAGGGTGTCATCGCCTGAAAGACAGTGAAATAATAAAGGGTGTCATTGCCTGGGGGGTACTAAAGTAACAGACATTGTCATTGCCTGAAAGACAGTGAAATAATAGGTGTCATTGCCTGGAGGGTACTAAAGTAACAGACAGTGTCATTGCCTGAAGGACAGTGAAATAATAGAAGGTGTCATTGCCTGGAGGGCAGTGTAATAGAAGATATAAATGCTTGGAAGATAGTGAAATAATAGAGAATAGTCAATACTTAGAAGAAAATGAAACAATAGAACGCGTATGTTTGATTGTCAAATAGAGGATTGTCATTGCCTGATAAAAGAGTCTAAAAGAAAACTGAAGGGTATTGCCCTTAGAAAGATTATTTCTCGAACTACAAAATATCATTTTTTAATGTCTACTTTCAATTTGAATGAATATTGAGCACAATCACTAGTTGGTGCCTGGATATGTGAGCGACCTAAGTATTGATCCACAGAAAGCAGGACTTTTGCGTTTGATGTTAAATTTATCGTGATAATTGCAAAACCCCAACATTTTCAGAATTCTACAGTCTCAACTCTCCGAGCCACAGAATAGCGCATTACTAGTGAGAGTTGATTTAGTAAACCGACATACGTGAACAACTGCCTGCGGGAAATTGTCTTTAAGAAAACTGTGTAACAGTCACTTAAGGTATTCTTAAATCAAAATAGCAAATGAAATACATAAAAAAGGCAAATAAAATATATCAAAGCAAATGAAATGCATCAATACAGCAAATGAAATACATTAAAATGGCATGTAAAATGCATTAAAATGGCAAATAAAATGAATCAATATAGCAAATGAAATGCATCAAATGGCAAATGAAATGTGTCAATGCAAATGAAATGCATCCAAAACAACAAATAAAATGCATGAAAATGGCAAATAAAATGCATCAAAAGGTACATTTTAAAATATGCTTTAAAATGGCAAATAAAATGCATCAAAAGATACATTTTCAAAAATACATTAAAATGGCAAATAAAATGCATTAAAATGGCAAATGAAATGAATTTAAATGGCAAATGAAATGCATCAAATCATGTTAATGGTCATATTCAGGAGGGTGCTTGGTAGTGTCACTCGCTAGGACCAGTAACCATTGAGAATCAATAAATATAATCAGCGAAGAGCATTAAAATGAAATAACTGGTAACTTAGTTAACATAACATTATATTAAAATGGGACTGTTTCGGATTGAAGTAACTGATTTGGGCTGATAAATGACTCAACATAAGAGGCCACCACTCGAGATTTCTTAAGATGAATCATCAAGACGTTACTCTACCCTATTCCAATATCTCTTTCCCGATTGCCTTGACACCACACTACCCGAGTCGATCTCCCAATATATCTTTCCTGATTGCCTTCACATCAAACTGCCCAACTTTACTGATCTGGATCTTCAAAATTATGTTAAATCTCTATTTTTTAAAAGCCACCCCTTTACTATAACGATATATATGTAAACCTGTCATTCTGTTTGTAATAGCTGAGAGGAGTGCAGTGCATCTTGACCTGAAATCACGCGACTGTCGTTAGGTATTAAAACGATGCTGAAATTTGCGTTCTAGTTCCAGGGTATTGGTAACTTATGAACTCTTTCTCTCTATATGGACGCTCAATAGTGTGGTTGTAAGTAAAACTTATGAACTCTTTCTCTATATGGACGCTCAATAGTGTGGTTGTAAGTAAAACTTATGAACTCTTTCTCTATATGGACGCTCAATAGTGTGGTTGTAAGTAAAACTTATGAACTCTTTCTCTATATGGACGCTCAACAGTGTGGTTGTAAGTAAAACTTTTGAACTCTTTCTCTATATGGACGCTCAATAGTGTGGTTGTAAGTAAAACTTATGAACTCTTTCTCTATATGAACGCTCAATAGTGTGGTTGTAAGTAAAACTTATGAACTCTTTCTCTATATGGACGCTCAATAGTGTGGTTGTAAGTAAAACTTATGAACTCTTTCTCTATATGGACGCTCAATAGTGTGGTTGTAAGTAAAACTTATGAACTCTTTCTCTATATGGACGCTCAATAGTGTGGTTGTAAGTAAAACTTATGAAGACGTTTTTTTGGTAAGTATTAACAGAAATCTTTGTGTCATGTAATAACATTAGCACTGACTAGTACAGAGATGAGAGTTAAAGAACAAGCCTGCTGGGAAATGCAGTCTCACTTTCGCCAAGAATTGGAGATGCTGGATTTGTCAGCAATGTACACGTTTTGCAAATGCTATTTATAACCTTCCACGAGAATGTGGTGGGCAGTAGAGTATACTTTGTCTCAATTTTCCCCAAAGCATCATTGTGGATTGAGCGAGTGCCAAAGAAAACAGAGAAATAAAATAATACTGTAGAGGTGTATGTCTGGCACTCCACTTGAACAAATTATAATTATTTAACCTGTAGATCATTCAGGTTAAAATCGTTAGAACCTCAACGACACGTGTTGCACGAGGTGAAGACATTTAAATATTAGCCAAAAGAACAGCATCAGTATACATTTCACAAGACGGACATATTTAAAGAGCTGCCACGAAGGAATTATTAAAATGGGAAAAAAATAGAGGAAATTATGTGTCGAGAGGACAACAGAAACATACATACAGATAGATAGATAGATCCGTTTTCTATCATTAAAGAAAATAAAAGCAAATGCGGTTTTGAAAAAATTTCTGAACTGTTCAAGATGATTTCTGCTTCTGGTGCGTTTTTAATTAAGCCCCAGTCAGACAAATGAATATATTCCCAGCAACAAGTGCCTTATCTAAAGATCTCGGATGACCTCGACTGTGAGCGGAGGCGCTGCAGCGGTTATAAAAGATGGCGTCGGCTGGTAGGGGCTGGTTGAGGTCGACTAAAAACTCGTCGGATACCCATTCTTTCACCGTGACAGAGTAATTTGCGAAGGCCTCACGGATGGGCTGGAACCAGTCCAGATTGTTATGTAGAACGAAGACTTTCTTTTTCACCATTTCCTGCTTTTCAGACAAATCCAACAAAAGCGGAGGAACAAGGCTAGGACTATAAGCCACATGCATTGGTGTGTGAAGTTACATTTGTTAATATTGAAACAGCTGTCACATTTGTAAGCATTACATCAGCTGTTACGTTGGTTAATATAGATACAACTGTCACATTTGTTAGCATTACTACAGCTGTTACATTTGTTAATATAGCTACAGCAGTAACATTTGTTAATATTGATACAGCTGTCACATTTGTTAGCAATACAACAGCTGTTACGTTGGTTAATATAGATGCAACTTTAAAATGTGTTAGCATTACTACAGCTTTTACATTTGTTAATATTGCTGCTACTATTACAATTGTTGATATTGCTAGTGTTGTTATATTTATTGATATTGATACTACTCTTACATTTGTTAATATTCATACTTCTGCTAATTTTGATAATATTGCTAATGCTACAAACATTCCTGTTAACATTATAACTGATGATTCTACTACTAAAAACATTTCTTTCATTATTACTGATGATTCTACCACTAAAAACAATTCTTTCATTATTACTGATGATTCTACCACTAAAAACAATTCTTTCATTATTACTGGTGATTTTACTACTAAAACATTTCTTTCATTATTACTGATGATTCTACTATTAAAAACATTTCTTTCATTATTACTGATGATTCTACTATTAAAACCATTTCTTTCATTATTACTGATGATTCTACTATTAAAACCATTTCTTTCATTATTACTGATGATTCTACTACTAAAACCATTTCTTTCATTATTACTGAAGATTCTACTATTAAAAACATTTCTTTCATTATTACTGATGATTCTACTACTAAAACCATTTCTTTCATTATTACTGATGATTCTACTACTAAAACCATTTCTTTCATTATTACTGATGATTCTACTACTAAAACCATTTCTTTCATTATTACTGATGATTCTACTACTAAAACCATTTCTTTCATTATTACTGATGATTCTACTATTAAAAACATTTCTTTCATTATTACTGATGATTCTACTACTAAAACCATTTCTTTCATTATTACTGATGATTCTACTACTAAAACCATTTCTTACATTATTACTGATGATTCTACTATTAAAAACATTTCTTTCATTATTACTGATGATTCTACTACTAAAACCATTTCTTTCATTATTACTGATGATTCTACTATTAAAAACATTTCTTTCATTATTACTGATGATTCTACTACTAAAAACATTTCTTTCATTATTACTGATGATTCTACTATTAAAACCATTTCTTTCATTATTACTGATGATTCTACTATTAAAACCATTTCTTTCATTATTACTGATGATTCTACTACTAAAACCATTTCTTTCATTATTACTGAAGATTCTACTATTAAAAACATTTCTTTCATTATTACTGATGATTCTACTACTAAAACCATTTCTTTCATTATTACTGATGATTCTACTACTAAAACCATTTCTTTCATTATTACTGATGATTCTACTACTAAAACCATTTCTTTCATTATTACTGATGATTCTACTACTAAAACCATTTCTTTCATTATTACTGATGATTCTACTATTAAAAACATTTCTTTCATTATTACTGATGATTCTACTACTAAAACCATTTCTTTCATTATTACTGATGATTCTACTACTAAAACCATTTCTTACATTATTACTGATGATTCTACTATTAAAAACATTTCTTTCATTATTACTGATGATTCTACTACTAAAACCATTTCTTTCATTATTACTGATGATTCTACTATTAAAAACATTTCTTTCATTATTACTGATGATTCTACTACTAAAACCATTTCTTTCATTATTACTGATGATTCTACTACTAAAACCATTTCTTTCATTATTACTGAAGATTCTACTATTAAAAACATTTCTTTCATTATTACTGATGATTCTACTACTAAAACCATTTCTTTCATTATTACTGATGATTCTACTACTAAAACCATTTCTTTCATTATTACTGATGATTCTACTATTAAAAACATTTCTTTCATTATTACTGATGATTCTACTACTAAAACCATTTCTTTCATTATTACTGATGATTCTACTACTAAAACCATTTCTTTCATTATTACTGATGATTCTACTACTAAAACCATTTCTTTCATTATTACTGATGATTCTACTACTAAAACCATTTCTTTCATTATTACTGATGATTCTACTATTAAAAACATTTCTTTCATTATTACTGATGATTCTACTACTAAAACCATTTCTTTCATTATTACTGATGATTCTACTATTAAAAACATTTCTTTCATTATTACTGATGATTCTACTACTAAAACCATTTCTTTCATTATTACTGATGATTCTACTACTAAAACAATTTCTTTCATTATTACTGATGATTCTACTATTAAAAAAAATTCTTTCATTATTACTGATGATTCTACTACTAAAACCATTTCTTTCATTATTACTGATGATTCTACTATTAAAACCATTTATTTCATTATCACTGATGATTCTACTACGAAAACCATTTCTTTCATTATTACTGATGATTCTACTACTAAAACCATTTCTTTCATTATTACTGATGATTCTACTACTAAAACCATTTCTTTCATTATTACTGATGATTCTACTACTACAAACATTTCTTTCATTATTACTGATGATTCTACTACTAAAACCATTTCTTTCATTATTACTGATGATTCTACTACTAAAACCATTTCTTTCATTATTACTGATGATTCTACTATTAAAACCATTTCTTTCATTATTACTGATGATTCTACTACTAAAACCATTTCTTTCATTATTACTGATGATTCTACTACTAAAACCATTTCTTTCATTATTACTGATGATTCTACTACTAAAAACATTTCTTTCATTATTACTGATGATTCTACTACTAAAACCATTTCTTTCATTATTACTGATGATTCTACTACTAAAACCATTTCTTTCATTATTACTGATGATTCTACTACTAAAACCATTTCTTTCATTATTACTGATGATTCTACTACTAAAACCATTTCTTTCATTATTACTGATGATTCTACTACTAAAACCATTTCTTTCATTATTACTGATGATTCTACTACTAAAACCATTTCTTTCATTATTACTGATGATTCTACTACTAAAACCATTTCTTTCATTATTACTGATGATTCTACTACTAAAACCATTTCTTTCATTATTACTGATGATTCTACTACTAAAACCATTTCTTTCATTATTACTGATGATTCTACTACTAAAACCATTTCTTTCATTATTACTGATGATTCTACTACTAAAACCATTTCTTTCATTATTACTGATGATTCTACTACTAAAACCATTTCTTTCATTATTACTGATGATTCTACTACTAAAACCATTTCTTTCATTATTACTGATGATTCTACTACTAAAACCATTTCTTTCATTATTACTGATGATTCTACTACTAAAACCATTTCTTTCATTATTATTGATCATAATCACGATATAGCCAACGGTCATCGGAAAGGGAAGACGTCGTAATCTAAAAACTATAGTTACTTTGTAATGCAGTTTCTAGAAGCATAATTCTCGCCCTGCCCCTCTTGTGCACAGTGGATGATTGCTGTGCAATGTAAGTATCTTTGAGGGCAGAGACGATCTTGGAAGATCTGGAAACACATGCACGAGGTCAACATGACCTTTGAACTTAATGGATGAGATCATGCGCGCCATTTGTTTGCTTTCATTATACATCCATAATAAAACAAAAAAGTATGGATAGAGTATAGAAATATCTAGAAACTTTTCCCACGTCCTGCTCTCACTGTCTGTTAGAGTGTCTATTATGTCTGTCTGATTTCTCTCTCTGTGCATATATACTTATATATCCAGGTCATATATATATATATAATGTATGACCTGAAAACACTTGATATTTGAACTATAATTGTCTTGAGTTGTTTATTTTATTGCAGCATAAATAGATTTCTAAGCTGCATACACACAATACACACAGACACAATACACATAGACACACACATTATACACAGACACATAGTACACACAGACACACAAAATACACGCAGATACACACAATACATACAGACAAACAAAATACATGCAGATACACTTATAATACACACAGACACACGCACAATACAGACGCGCACACGCACACACACAAACACACAAACACACACACACACACACACACACACACACACACACACACACACACAATGTCTTTTCTCAAGTTGTAATCATCTCTGTAGAGTAAGAATAAAAACGTTTCTGTCTGTTCTATCCCCCCTCCCATTTCTCTCTTGTTTGGCTCTGTCATCATCATCCTATCGCTTCCTTATTCTTTCTCTCTCTCTTTCACGCTTTCAAAGTCTTCCTGTTATTTCCATATTTGCTATCTCGTTTACATTATTTATAACATCTCTCTCTCTCTCTCTCTCTCTCTCTCTCTCTCTCTCTCTCTCTCTCTCTCTCTCTCTCTCTCGTTCTCTTGCTTTTCTATATACACTCTTTCTTTCATTGCTTCTCACTCTTATTCTTTTCTTTCTTTCCATCTCTCTCTTTTCCGAGTTCTTTCTTTTCTCTCTCTCTCTCTCTCTCTCTGCATCTTTCTCTTTATAAATTCAAATGACGTACTCGGAGTGCATTTAGAAATATATTAGTGAGAAAAAACATTATTTTCATGTTAACGTATCTTACTTGCATTTAGAAATATATTAGTGAGAAAAAACATTATTTTCATGTTAACGTATCTTACTTGCATTTAGTAAACAATTTTTTTTTAAATGGCGAAATAATTTAACTTCAATATACACTTTCGTCAGCCCGACTCTTGAGTGTGATTACGTGCTGTTGTTGTTTGTTTTCTAAATCTGAGTAACACTAAGTACATTTCGGAATACTTGTGACGACAGTAGAACGACTTTATAAAAGTTAATAAACAAACAGCAACATAAATAATAACCCTAGATTGTGTTTACAATCCCCGACAAAAAGTTTAGAGCATCTTTCGTTATGATGTATGACGCTGTGTTATAACAATTTATTTAAATTAACAGATAACCTATAGTAAGAAATCTAACATTAATGCGTCAGATCTGTTATTAACCACCCAATTTCTAGTGAAGACAAATTAGGCTGCCAGAAATATTGAGAAAGCTATTTGCGATATGAAGAAACAAACAAAAAATAAAACCCTGAAAAAAGAATAAAAAGAAACATTATTTGTGTTAGGATGTAATGATAGCTCGTTTGGAGAAAAGTGCAAGCCAACTTGCAAATACGCCATTATATTGGCATTAAGTAACCTCTTAGTAATAGGAGGTAACTCGAAGTCATATTTTATTAGGGTCCTCTACTCTTGTGAATTTTTTTTTTTTTAAAAACCGTTGATTTCAAGAATTAATTTGCGGACTTCGACAGTAAGAAATCTCTGCAAACTAAAATGTAAAATATTATTTACAGGCTTATAATGTAAAGAGCGGGTACAAATTAAGCATTAGTATTTAAATTTGAACAATAGTAAAATTCACGATCTCTCAATGGTGGATAGTACATTGGATAAGACGAGAATTTGTAAGTGCAAGTGCACTTGTAGAGGTGTATATTAGGCCTGTGACGTGTAGTACTAACACGTCATACAGTATCCCAGGGTAAGCTGCCGTGTGTACTAATGGGATGGGATATTAAGAGGCAAAGACTATTATTTTGCTGCCCGTTGACTTAGTACATTTAAATTTCGTGGATTACTATGATAGTGCGTGTGTGGTTGTGTTGTGCTGATTGTATGGTGTGAGTGAATGTGAGTGTGTGTTGTTGTATGTGATTGTGTGTGATGGTATGTGTGTGTGTACGTGAATGTGTGTGGTTCTATGTGATTGTATGTGATGGCATGTGTGTACGTGAATATGAGTGATTATATATTATGAACATGTGAATGGGCGTGGTTGTATGTGATTGTGTGGTGATTGTATATTTTTGTGATTGTGAAGTATGGTTGTCTTAGTCCAGCTTATTACAATTGTGTAAATGCTTAAGTATATGGATGTGTATATTAGGTGTTTTACGTGTATGTATGAGTTTTATACCTTAGCGTGCATGTGGATATTAATCGGTATATCTATACAGGTATTCGCTCATCTCTGAGAGAATCACAAAGATGTCGGAAAGATTAACACAGACGCGCGCGCGCTCGCTTAAACACTCACGTATATATGTATGTATGAGTGAAAGTGTGTGTGTGTGTGTGTGTGTGTGTGTGTGTGTGTGTGTGTGTGTGTTTGTAGACTCTGTCGTAAGTTTTATGTATATGATAGTGCGTGCATTAAAAGGCGATTTCCGGAAAGATAAAGCAACATCTATGATTATAACGTCTTTTACAAATTTGAAAGGGATGTTTGTGTGTATAGTGTGTGTGTGCCTAAAATTAGACACTGCAGTTCTGCGTTTCATTATTGTTCCTTGTCAGGCGCTGGCCTTTGACCTCTCGCATTCAGTGTTATAGGCCCACCCCATGTCTTTAATTATACACATGTTGACCTTCTAAAAATAATTTCTGTAGAAAATTAGATAAAAGATCTCTTCAGTATCAAAATACCGGTTGTAGTATGGCAGATGTTTTGCTGTTATTTTTGCTTGCCTAATATTATATTCATGTTTATCTCTTGACATTAAATGATACTTTTATATTACTATATTTTACTCATGATATTATAATGTATGATGACCATGTGAGTAAGAGTGTTCGGTCAGAGAACTCGAGGACGAATTCTTCTTAGCCCTTGTGTATAAGATAATAACATCCCAAACATTGACGCTTCAATGAAATAAATAGTTACTTTAATTATTATAAAGACAATAAACATCCCAAACATTGACGGTTCAATGAAATAAATAGTTACAGTAATGTGAAGACAATAAACATCCCAAACATTGAAGTTCTATGAAATAAAGAGTTGTATAACCACACAGTTAGGAAACCTTAAGACAGTGTGGTGCAGTTTCGCATTTCGGCTTGAAATAAAGACATTGACTCAGACCCCCCCCCCTTCCCGCAGACACAAAACAAAGAAACCGTTCTCCTGCCAATGTGGTTAAAGTGTTGAGTTTGTTGTGAAATAAAACAATAACCATTCTTCTGCCAATGTGGTTAAAGTGTTGAGTTTATTGTGAAATTAAACAATAACCGTTCTCCTGTCAATGTACTTATATCGATTTAATACACATATATGCCAAAACCACAAAGTTGCTGTAATATTTTAAGGTCGATTTTATCTCAAAGATACAGTAACAAACACTAAAATAAAATTTAATTCAGACGAACACGACATGCATGTAATGTGTGCATATATTTCTTGTGTTCATTTGTATTAGTATGTGTCCATTTGTATTTGTTGTTTACATATTTGTATGTGTCCATTTGTATTTGTTGTTTACATATTTGTTTGTATGTGTACATTAGTATTTGTATGTGTCCATTTGTATTTGTGTGCTTACATATTTGTTTGTTTGTGTCCATTTGTATTTGTTGTTTACATATTTGTTTCTATGTGTCCATTTGTATTTTTAATTTTACATATTTGTTTGTATGTGTCCATTTGTACGTGTATGTTTAGATATTTGTATTTGTCCATTTGTATTTGTATGTTTACATATTTGTTTGTTTGTGTCCATTTGTATTTGTATGTTTATATATTTGTTTGTTTGTGTCCATTTGTATGTGTATGTTTATATATTTGTTTGTATATGTCCATTTGTATGTTTACATATTTGTATGTTTACACATTTGTTTATATATGTCCATTTGTATGTTTACATATTTGTTTGTAAGTGTTCATTTGAATTAGTATGTTTACATATTTGTTTGTATGTGTCCATTTTTATGTTTATATATTTGTTTGTATGTGTGCATTTGCATGTTTACAATTTTGTTTGTACGTGTGTATTTGTATGTTTACATATGTACATGTAGGTACCAATGTCCGTGTTGTTGGGGCAATTAAGAAACACAATTATAAAATAAATTAAACTGTTTTACAAGAGCAAGATAATAATTTAGCAAATTATGACAGAAACCGTAATTACATTAACAAACGACTCAATGAATAAACGACTTATTTAATACACGAATTAGTGAATAACCAACTTTCTTTTACGGAATGCATGAATGACCGATTGAATGAAGAATTGAATTAACGAATGAAATATTGAATTTACGAAGTAACCAGAAATGAAAGGATGATATTTAAATAAATTAATTAACGAAAGAAAGAATATATAATTCAGTGAAAAGAAAAGACATATTGCATTATCAAACAAATGCACAATAAATTACAAGCAATACTGAAAAACAAAATAAATACACGTCGTTTGATCTTTTCAACAGGACGTATTTTATAACACAGAAACAACAAACAGGCGTTCTTCTTGTTATTGATAAGAAAAATAACACTACTACTGACAAAGATCAAGCATCATTGGAAATACCAAAATTAAAAATAAATAACGGGTAGTTTTAATCCTGCAGGAACACGGCATGAGTAAAAGCCAATGCTTTGTGCTAGGTGAGAAATCATGACGTAAACGTCAGGACAAAGATATTTTACAGCAAGACTTACTCTGCATACATTAGCAGCATACGAAGGGCTTCATAACAAACAGTAAGAAGTTGCCAGATTTCATGTCAAATGTGCTTTTAGCACAGTGATATCTTTGAGTAAAACTGTTTCACTCTGGCTCAAGATACCTACAATGTACAAATCAAAGATTGGGCAATGTAACAAAGATTTACCTTGGCGCGCAAGCGCCTTAGTGTACGAGAAAAAAACAACAACATAAAATCCACAAACAAACACAATGTAAAGTTTAAATTAAAACTTTTAAAGTAGGTAAACAAAACAGCAACAGCAAATTATAGCAGTGGAAGTAATTTATCATCAGCATGCATTATTTTTTCTAAAGAATTTTCTGCTTTGGATTGAGAGAGAGTCAGTCTAACATGGAGACAGAGAAAAATAGATTTTAGAAAAGAAGAAAAGAAAGAATGAAGATCTAACGAAAGAAAAAAACGAACAAAGAATAAAAAGAAAATTAGTAAAAGAAAAGACTAAATAAAAATGATGTCGTTTGTATATTGAGATTGAAAGTAAAAAGAATGAAAGGATTTGAAACATAAAGAATATATATATATATTGATTCCTGCACTCTTAAAATCTCTGGGAAAAAATCGATTAGTGATGGAAGCTGCAAATGCAGATTTTTTTGATGAAAGACATCCTGATATGACGTAATGAACAACGCCTCTTGAGCTATGCGATCTGCATGACATTATTCTCTTTCTAAAACTCTGGAAAGTAACGTGTTGCTTATCTATTTTGGAATTTTTGACATTTTCAGTATAATTCTGTTTTTGTTTAACTTTCTCATTTTTTTGTAGTAAGTTATACTGCATCCAATTTCTACAATTAGTTCCTCACAAGGCATTCGTTTCTTGTAACACGATATTTTTATCTTGTATCATTTGTAATGAGATACACATTAAAGGATGTTTTTTATGTTAAATCTTCTTTGTCCTATCATTAATTATGACGTAAAGTGTTTCTGATACTTGCTGGATATCCTGTATCTTCGTAAGATATTCTAATTTTTCACAAGTCGTTCTGTTTCTTTCATTAAATATTCAGTCCACGCCCTTCGCGTCAATCAAGAAATGTTCTTTTCTTCAGACCGATGTTGTGTTTCTGTATAAAATGCATGTCTTGGTATAAAATGTTACGTGTCTATATAAAACGTTTCGTGTCTGTACATATTCTACTCTATAGAGTATGATTTTTAAGAGGTATACTGTTTTGCTTTTAAATTTAAAAAAAATTCTATTTATAAAATGACCCCTTCATATTATAAGATATTCTCATTCAACTCTAAGTTGTTGTCTTTCTGTTGTAAGATGTTCTTTCTCTTCTTGTTCTAAGATGTTCTCTTCCTATTGCTTTCTTATTTGTCTGTTTCTGATTTTAAACGTTCTTTTCCTGTTGTCTGTTAAAATATATATTCCGTTTCTATCTACGTTGTTCTAATTCTGTCGCAGGCTTGTTCTGTTTGTGATTTAAACGTTCTTTTCCTGTTGTATATATTCCATTTCTATCTACGTTCTATTTCTGTCACAGGCTTGTTCTGTTTGTGTAATAGGATGTTGTCATGCTTTAAGTTGTTTATTTTGTAAGATGCTTTGTTGCAATAAAAAATTCTCTCTTGATGATTGCTATCTTCCTGAAGAATATTTATCTCTCTCTTGTGAGAATATTACTCTTGTGTTTGAGAATTGTTCGAGTTATAAAATGTTCTGTTCCGACTCAAGACAATTCCATCTGCCACTTGAGACACGTTTTCGATTATAGTTTAGGTTATAGATCGTCTGTCGTTAAATCATCATACATTACCTCTGAAGACATTTGTGCTCCTTTCTACAGCTGCCATTTACTGTACGTCCATCATTTTGACATCTGGCATTTGTCTTTATGACAACGATATATGCCAAGTAAGATAATTAGCGCCAATCGTATTGGAGCACTTTGTTACATCACTCAGAGTACTTTACAGGGCCACTTTGTTACATCATTCAGAGTACTTTACATGGGTTACGTTTGTTACACCACAGAGTATTTTACCTGGGTCACTTTGTTACATCACTCAGAGTACTTTACATGGGCCACATTGTTACATCACTCAGAGTACTTTACATGGGCCACATTGTTACATCACTCAGAGTACGTTACATGGGCCACTTTGTTGCACGCTAAAAAATGTATGTTTAGTATGTGAAATAGATATACGTCCTGTATGGAACTACTCATGCATATATGCAACATATGGATTTTCTGGGCCCACACTCATAGTTCTAGAAGAAATTACTTTAAGACCACAAATACATCACTTATACAGAATTTCTGTTCCCGGACATATAGAAATATTGTGCACGGAACTCTATATCCCATATGGAATTACTCAGCCCAGAAATACATACCGCCTGAGGAATTAACGAGCCCGCAAATTCATGTCCCATTTTGAATTATCGAAGAAATATATGCTATATATGAAATTAACAAGCCCACAATTTTCTGCCCCATATGGAATTGTTCAGCCCATAAATTCATGTCCTATATGAAATTACTACGCCACGGATATACAAATTCCAAACGGAACAACCCTTCCAATAGATTCCAGGTCAAATATGCAAAACAACAAGTCACAGAAAATTATAAATTTATTTTGTTGTCACACCCCACCCCAAACCAGGACAAAGCTGGTTCAACAGCGGAAGACGCACGGTCAGTACAATGGTTAAGCCAAACAGCCTCCGGCCGAACGTGTGTCATCTGGAAGAAAAGCAAGTAGTCCTCATGGAGCCACTAGTGCCTAGCCTTCTTGTCAGTGACGAATTCAAAGACCGCCTTGGAATCGGCAGCACCCAAAGATATGTCAGAGATTCTGTCTGGTGTGAAAGATGACTGGGGCGTGAGGAGCATGTGTGTCACGAAAGAATGAAGAGTGGACTCCTAGGGGAAGTGGACTAGGAGAGCAACACGCCGCGGGAGAGATGAGACCAATGGGTTAAGGGTTAAGCACTTACATAAATCTCAGCACTGAAAAGGAGGGTGGGGGTCCAGGAGAGGAGACAGTCAAAGAAATCAACTAGGCAGTTACAAACGTCATTCACGGGTAATAATAAGTGCTCTTTGGCTAGTAGGCACAGGGAGTGAGAATATTTATTATTTTATTTAAAAAGGACAAATGGTCTTGATGTTACTTCAAGTTTTCTCATCCTTTATTTCTTTTAACTCTGTTTTCGTCGATCACCAACCTTCAAAGTGTAGTTCTCTTGAATTCTTACGCCAAATTGCATAAATTTTGCTTTTATTCATATAAATGTTTGCATTTATTTCTAGAGTTATTCATTGCCATACTGGTTTGCTTGTTTCCTTATCACTACATACTAATATTGCATTCTGCCGTGTCCTTCGTTGTAAAACTGTGCTTGGGACTGTCCGTCTTATGATTTCTTTCTTCTATTTTGTTTGCACTTTTATATCATATGTCACCACCAGCCAGTCTCCCCTGAAACCAGACAACTAACTGCTATTTTTTTTATTGTCAACGATTAAAAAAATCAGAGCACATATTAAGACCGCTTTATCTTGTATGTCCAAGCTAACATTTAACTAAATAGTTTGAAGACCTGTGTTACCAAGTCAATGTTTAATTAGTGAGTCAAGAGTTGTATGCCATAGGTAAATGATTTATGAATGAGTTAAGAGTTGTAGGCCATAGGTAAAGGCTTTATGAATGAGTTAAGAGTTGTATGCCATAGGTAAAGGCTTTATGAATGAGAAGAGTTATATGCGTTCGGGTCAATATTTTACAATGGTTTAAGTGTTGTAATCGATCAGGTCGATGTTTTATGAAAGAATTAAAATTTGTGCACGATCATGCCAATGTTTAAAGAAGGGCGTTAGAAAACTATAATGTACCAAGTTAGTGTTTTATGAATGGTAATACTTTGTATGTCTCCTTTACAGTCTTTATTGACTGGCATTATATTTTGGATGTATTCATTGTCAGCAATTAATGCCTGGATTTAAAATGTGGTTGTATCTAGGTCAATGAATAACTTAATAACCTGTCAATATACGTCCATGGCCAGTGTTTGACGAATAGATAAAAGCAGGGAAGAGTACACAAAACGTGCTACAGGTCAGTATTTGACGAATGTTTTCTATGAATAGAAAAAAGGTAATGATAAACAAATACACCTTGCAGCAAACCGTAATTGTCTTTATCAGGATATGTTGTAGGAAACCGGAATTGGGGTTGTACTGAAGACCAGAACTGTACTTAGAGTAACATCGTGCTAAAGGACAGAACTGTACTTAACTACGTCTTCCAATAGGCCAGAATTACACTTAAAACTACGTCTTGCTGTAGGCCAAAATTTCATCTCTAAAACTAATTCTTGCTGTAGGCCAGAACTACACTTAAAACTATGTCTTGCTGAAGGCCAGATCTGTACTTAAAACTACGTCTTGCTGTAAGCCAGAATTACACTTAAAACTACGTCTTGCTGTAAGCCAGAATTACACTTAAAACTACGTCTTGCTGTAGGCCAGAATTACATTTAGAACTACGTCTTGCTGTAGGCCAGAATTACATTTAGAACTACGTCTTGCTGTAGACCAGAATTACATTTAGAACTACGTCTTGCTGTAGGCCAGAATTACATTTAGAACTACGTCTTGCTGTAGGCCAGAATTACATTTAGAACTACGTCTTGCTGTAGGCCAGAATTACATTTAGAACTACGTCTTGCTGTAGGCCAGAATTACATTTAGAACTACGTCTTGCTGTAGACCAGAATTACATTTAGAACTACGTCTTGCTGTAGGCCAGAATTACATTTAGAACTACGTCTTGCTGTAGGCCAGAATTACATTTAGAACTACGTCTTGCTGTAGGCCAGAATTACATTTAGAACTACGTCTTGCTGTAGGCCAGAATTACATTTAGAACTACGTCTTGCTGTAGACCAGAATTACATTTAGAACTACGTCTTGCTGTAGGCCAGAATTACATTTAGAACTACGTCTTGCTGTAGGCCAGAATTACATTTAGAACTACGTCTTGCTGTAGGCCAGAATTACATTTAGAACTACGTCTTGCTGTAGGCCAGAATTACATTTAGAACTACGTCTTGCTGTAGGCCAGAATTACATTTAGAACTACGTTTTGCTGTAGGCCAGAATTACATTTAGAACTACGTCTTGCTGTAGGCCAGAATTACATTTAGAACTACGTCTTGCTGTAGGCCAGAATTACATTTAGAACTACGTCTTGCTGTAGGCCAGAATTACATTTAGAACTACGTCTTGCTGTAGGCCAGAATTACATTTAGAACTACGTCTTGCTGTAGGCCAGAATTACATTTAGAACTACGTCTTGCTGTAGGCCAGAATTACATTTAGAACTACGTCTTGCTGTAGGCCAGAATTACATTTAGAACTACGTCTTGCTGTAGACCAGAATTACATTTAGAACTACGTCTTGCTGTAGGCCAGAATTACATTTAGAACTACGTCTTGCTGTAGGCCAGAATTACATTTAGAACTACGTCTTGCTGTAGGCCAGAATTACATTTAGAACTACGTCTTGCTGTAGGCCAGAATTACATTTAGAACTACGTCTTGCTGTAGGCCAGAATTACATTTAGAACTACGTCTTGCTGTAGGCCAGAATTACATTTAGAACTACGTCTTGCTGTAGGCCAGAATTACACTTAGAACTACGTCTTGCTGTAGGCCAGAATTACATTTAGAACTACGTCTTGCTGTAGGCCAGAATTACACTTAAAACTATGTCTTGCTGTAGGCCAGATCTGTACTTAAAACTACGTCTTGCTGTAAACCAGAATTACATTTAGAACTACGTATAGGAACAAACTGTATTTAAATGACGTCGTGCTGTTGGCCAGAATCGTACTTAAAGTTAAGTACAAAAAGAAATACTTAAATGAAATCTTTCTGTTGACCAGAATTATACTTACTGAAAAGCGTACAGAAAATAATTATACTTAAATGACGTTTTGCTGTAGGCCTGATGTGTATTTATGTCTAGCTATAGACCAGAAGTGTACCAAAAGCCCCTTGCTAGAGAACAGACGTATATTTAAATGGCGTCTTAACAGACTGATGAGGTCCTAGCAAGTCACTCATCCCAAACTTGTGGAGAACATCTTTGCAAGTGACGTCATGCACTTCGACCACATAACAATGATGGTTTGACAATGGTGGTTTGACGATGATGGTTTGACAATGCTGGATGTATGTAACAATAGAAATAGTAGGTTCCAGCTACGATGTCACAAAGATATAATAATATATTCTGCAAAACACTTAATAATATCCCCCCTCCTCCACAATGAAAAACACACACATAAACAAAAATAAACAACCCACAAAAATGTCAAAGAATCTCAAATTATATTCGTTAATATCTGTGAAATGCATTAACTGGAAGCACATCAACCCGACCAGCGATCACACAACATGTCTAAGATAAACGATCAAGGATTGTTCACACATACAAACAGTAATACCGCTCACTATCGCATACGCATACACACACTAACACACACACACACACACACACACACACACACACACACACACATTAAACACCAAATATTGAATTTTCAATATAATTTGTATGACGGTGATTGAAAAGAGAAAAATTGATGCAATCCTAGAAAAAGAAAATAATGATAAAACTAACGGAGAGTTTAACTAGCACCCAGAAAATGCTGACATGAAGAAAGAAAAATCAATCCAAGTAAATTAACGAAGTAAGTTAAATATATAGGTTTCAGATATTCTTCGGTTGAAGATTAATATTTTTATATATAATTTAATTATATGTGACTTAAAATGAATTAATATCACACGTGAGCGCAATCTGAGACTGTTGAAAGTGAATTCTGATATTGGGATGCAGAAGCTTATAGAATAGTTCTAGAAAGTAGGTCAGGCTAGTGACTTAAGGATTTTGCATTCTTGCAGCTCATTGTTCTAGCTAAAGTAGGTCAGGCTAGTGACTTGGGATTTAGAAAGAGGGTGAAAATAAAATGGTTTTGCATGTTTTTCTTGCCTTTTGCAGTTCGGATTTTATCAGAGGAATGAAAGATATATAAAACCGGCCAATTTTGTTAGAAGTAAATAAGCGGAAATATTTCAGAACTACATACTTATCTGTTATACTGTACATATTGTTGACCAATTCATGTATTGTATAATGTACTGCAGAATTTAATAGTTAATTCCATCGGATCTTATTATACAATTCCAAATTGAGGCATATTATACTAATTCCGTTGCGTCATACTATACTAATTTCATTGTGTCATGTTATACTAATTTCCACTCCGTCATATCATACTAATTCCATTCCGTCATATCATACTAATCCCATGGCGTCATATTATACCAATATCATTGCGTCGTATTTTACTAATTCCATTGCTGCATATTATACTAAATATGGTGCTTAATTTTTCTTCAGTAAATTATACTATAGGCACTGATTAATTCTCCTGGTGCACATTGAACTATAAACGTTTGTTATAATTTTCTGACGTACCAAAGGTATTGATTAATTCTTCTTCTGCACGTTACTTTAGATTCGTTATCATTAAACTGCTCTGTCCATATCTTTCAGGCTATTAATTTTATTTCTGTACATTATCTTGCAGGCTTTGTTCTATTAATTTTATTTCTGTACATTATCTTGCAGGCTTTGTTCTATTAATTTTATTTCTGTACATTATCTTGCAGGCTTTGTTCTATTAATTTTATTTCTGTACATTATCTTGCAGGCTTTGTTCTATTAATTTTATTTCTGTACATTATCTTGCAGGCTTTGTTCTATTAATTTTATTTCTGTACATTATCTTGCAGGCTTTGTTCTATTAATTTTATTTAACGTGCGTTACCATACAGGCTTTTATATTTTAATTCGAATTACTGTACATTATACAATAAACGTTGATTCGTTAATATTAATTGAGTTTCTGTGTGCTACTTATGTAATATATTTCATTCTATTTTCCCTTTATAACTATTGCTTCTTTGGGTGTAATTCGTTGCTCTTAAATGCTTCCTTAATTTGAATAGCAATATTGAATGTCCGTGCTTTGAACACATTTTCAAATTGCTATACTTTATTTAGTGCGAGCGAAAAGTCCTTGTGCACACCCAAAAACGCGTGTAGTGACCTATGCAACATATTGACCTTCAGAAAGAATACCGGTACCTTGCATCACTCTCCCTAAAGTCTCGTTCAGTTTTGATTGTCGTGATCAGCTGAACGTTTCTCCTCTGGAGATATAACTATTCAAAGTGTGTCAATCCTGTCCAGTGCTCTGTGTAATGCATTTTAAAGTGTGTGTTTCGTTGTGTCAAATAAGTCTTCAGAAAACTGCACAGGGACCATAGGAACATGTGTATATATAATTCATACAATATACGTAGCAAACTTGATACAGGCATATTGTGAAATGGAAAATCATACACAATTTCACACGCACATAAATTATTTAATTTAACATTCTCGACCATTCAAGAAACATTTCTTTTCAAGATTAACAACAGGTTTACATGACACAGTGATCTTTATCTTTGGGAAATGTACAAGAGTTAGTCATTAATGTAGATGTGTGGCCTTTAATTTTCAGTTCACTTGAGCAATACAGATTTATAAAGATTCCAATATTACGAGACTAACTTCTCGAAAGATTATAACGTCTCGATTGACTTTATTTACAGTAACAGTATGTGTCACTAAAATGTGTGTAATTCCTTGTTCAATGGGTGCATTTTGTCATCTTATATTATAATGTGTTCTGCATCATCACAACAAGAACAGTATGCGTCACTAAAGTCAGCGTCATTAAAGTCTGCGTAATTCATTGTTCAATGGGTGCATTATGTCATCAAATAATATAATAGGTTCTATATCATCATAACAAGAACATTATGGTCACTAAAGTCTGCATAAGTCAGTGTTCAATGGGTGCATTATGTCATATTAAATTAAAATGTGTTCTGCATCATCACAAGAACAGTATGCGTCACTAAAGTCAGTGTTCAATGGGTGTATTATGTCATATTAAATTAAAATGTGTTCTGCATCATCACAACAAGAATATTATGATCACTAAATTCTGTATAATTCATTGCTCAACGGGTGCATTATGCCATCTTACAGTATAAATATGTTCTATATCACCACAACAAGAACATTATGCTTCATTAAAGTGTGTGTAATTCTTTCTTCAACGGGTGTATTATGTCATCTTACAGTATAATGTGTTCTGCATCATCACATCATTTCATTACGCGCATCAAATCAAGTTACGCTATGTATCAATGTGATGTTATGTTTTCAGTACCTATCTTGCCTTTACTCAACATCTGTGTATTGCATCATTAATACATTTCAAGGAAAAGATCGCGTCATCATGACGTCGAGGATATTGCGTCAACAGCACATTTCAATATTGCCTCACTTTAAAGTTCAGTGTGTGTAGTACATCATCATTTTATTTGTAAGTATATATGTCTA
This sequence comes from Sinotaia quadrata, assembly GCA_028829895.1. Taxonomy (NCBI): domain Eukaryota; kingdom Metazoa; phylum Mollusca; class Gastropoda; order Architaenioglossa; family Viviparidae; genus Sinotaia; species Sinotaia quadrata. Next base: position 21,336,460 of record CM054180.1, read on the forward strand.
GTGCGTCATAATAAATTTACATAGAAATGAGTGAAATTTAAACAAAATACCCTATAACTTTGTTGTGAAATACCTTTGTCATCTATATCCTCCTCAAAACAACATATTCAAATTACATTTGAATATGAGGTGGGTTTTTTTTTTGCGAAATTATTTTACACTGAGTATCGATGAACCTGAAACAATGTATATCCAGCGTGAAACAGGCCCTGGTCCTAATTTAACATTGCAACAAATGCTGTATTTATACACACAGACAGTACTGTGCTATCGTACTTACGTAATACTGACAACTATGGGCATCATGTGTGCAACTGTAAACAGTGCCATCAAATACACATACAACATTCAAGTCTATATCATACCAAACTTACGAAAACGTTTTAACATATTATATAAATCTTGCGTAGGGTACCTCATTTTACCCACAAAATATGCATCACAGTAATCACACATTATACACTTTTACATTTGCGCCAACAAAACACATATTACAGATGAATCTCACAGAGAAAACAGTCATGGTTATAAACATATATATATATACTGTTAATTTTTTCAGGATTTGCGATCTAAAGTCAATATAACACAAGGTTAATTGCAATCATTCTATTCTTTAAATTATGTAAATTTTGTTCTAATTTATAAAAAAAAAAACAAGACCAACACGACCAACCTGAAACAGGACTGGCTCTAATTAACTATAATTAGTAGTAGGCAACGAGTGCCGTGAGTGGGGTATAGGTGGGTGGGTGGGTGTGGGTTGGTGGGTCAGCCTGGATATTAGTCAGTTTCTAGAGCAGCATTAAGTAACTGAGCCACAGCCACTCTCTACATTAATACTGAAATGACCTAGATTTTGGAAATATCATTAACCAGTGTCTTCTGTGAACCAGTCTGATGTATCCGCTATAAGTGTGCAGTATCAGGTTTTGCTGCTTGGGGTAATCAGCTCGGATTGCTACTTGCTACTGTAGTAGTAGTAGTAGTAGTAGAAGTAGTAGCAGTAGCAGTAAGAGGAGGAGGAGTAGATGTCGTAGTAGAAGTAGTAGAAATGGTAGTGTTAGTAGTAGGCAACGAATATATTAGGCCGCCATAGTGGAGTATCAATTACTATCTGAAGCAGCAACTGTAAACCCCATTTTTAAAATGTTACTGCCCACCTTTAAATTATAGAGTTCTTTGCGTTAAATATTAGCAGATTGCTTGATTTCGTATTATATTTGTTCTAGCTGGCAATTACTCTGTCTAGTAGAAATAAAGTATTCATAAATATATCAGAGCTACCCAACTTGGAATGTTATTTGTTACTATAGCAGAGAGCAACCACCAGTTCTCACCTCACTCATAACGTCTGGCGTAAAAACGTTTCTAATGCTACGTACACAATAAGAGATCAATTTATGTCCAGTATTCAAGATCTATAGAGAACAGAACAATTCAGTCATTGCTGGCAACACATGCAGTTCCGCCTAATTCACAAACGAACACCTGTTGATCACAGGTAAATCTACCTAATTCACAGATGAACACCTGTTGATCACATCTAAAACTACCTAATTCACAGATGAATACCTGTTAGTCACACCTAAATCTACCTAATTCACAGATGAACACCTGTTGGTCACACCTAAATCTACCTAATTCACAGATGAACACCTGTTGGTCACACCTAAATTTACCTAATTCACAGATGAACACCTGTTGGTCACACCTAAATTTACCTAATTCACAGATGAATACATGTTGACACACATGCAAATCTGCATAATGCACACCTGTTGATCACGTATGTAATTCTGCCTCATACTCAAAAGAACTCATATTAGCCCAAAACATAAACGAACACCTGACATCCATAAGTGTTCCAGCGAAGAAAACAATGACAAAATAAAACAGAAATAAACAACATTAAAGACGTTGGATTGCAAGTCTGGTGTTTGAATATACCCTTTGCACTGCCCCCTTCTTATGACGTCACTTTTACAGACTTTCAATGTGCTGATCGATTCGAATGATTAATACCATTGAGAGTTATTAATTGTTTTTGAGCAACTTTTTTCCTTCAAGTCTTTCAGTTAAATGCCGCAACTATTTTCTATACCCTTACACAATGATGAAAGCTTCATCATTAAAAGAAGGGACAATGAAAAACAAGTAAATAAATCAATAAAAATAATCTTCACCTCTTTAACTTAATTACAAACCGTCAAGCTTGACACTTTGGTACGTCATTAAATTTGCGCTCATATTGTTTTATGTAGCATTTCTCAAGTTTAAACGACGTAACAACACGTCCTGTACTTTCTTTTTCGTTTTAAATTTCTAACATTCTTTAAGTGAGAAGATGACATTAACAAACGAGGCAAAGAATGTTTTGTCTATAAATCACACGATATATCTTCTTTCAATAAATGAAGGCGGGAATGAGGTGAGGGCGATGGGATAAACACAGCCTGACTTTCATCAATCAGTGAAAGGGGTGAGATGCGCATGTCTTACACCCCTACCCCGCCAACTCTCTCTTGCGAGAATACACCAACACTTCCACCAGCAAGACTGACAACAACCGAATCCGCTGAATATCGAACCTACAGCCATCAGTGGCTCAGTGTGACGTTGTGCCGTTCCGCAGCGTTGTGCCGTCTGAACGAGCCTTTACAACAGAGTCGTCCGCAAATGTTGACAGAGGGATGTAACCGGAATCTCTTTTTCCGTGGATCGAATTCCCAGTACCGATGCCATCCAGCCCAGACCCAGTACGAGAAAGGCTTGCCGGCGGGTGATAGATAGGCCGAGAGCTGGTGTCTGTGGTGAACTGTGTGGATATGGTGCTAGCAGCGTCGCTTCGGAGCCAGCCACGAGAGCGCAGAGACTGGGGCAGTGCGTTCTTGATCATGGACAGCACCTGCAGCGATAAATTATTGTCTGTTTACAGCAAATTTTCATGCGGCACGCAGCATTACTGTTGTAGGTAGGTTGAACTGCTTTTGCGCTTAGACTACAGAGCACCAAGTTACGCTGCTGTTCAGTTACTGGAACGTATATTATTATTTTATAATACAAACCGATATTTTATTTTATTATATTATAATATAAACCGATTCGCAAATGACGACAGATGTGATACTGTCTCCTGTGTGATACGATGTTAATAAGATGCGTTATTGGTACAACAGGTGCAGTTACTGAAATTCATTACAGGTATTATCAACATTCAGAGGTGATAAGCAAGCGGATTAGATGATGTAAGCTGTGATAAACCTCACGTGGAAAACGATGATAAAAAGCATCTTAAAGAGTCATGGATCGGTCATTAATGTTAAGTTAGTTTCACACCCACTGAACCTTATATTTCTGTCGCGTACAATGTCCTGGGTGACAACAATGCCAGATAATGCTTATCCGCACGAAAACAGCCCCAACGCACAGTAGTACAACATATAATCATGACACAATAGTTCAACACGGTATAATCATGACACAGTAATACAACACAGTATAATCATGACACAGTAGTACAACACAGTATAATTATGACACAGTAATACAACACAGTATAATCATGACACAGTAATACAACACAGTATAATCATGGCAGAGTAGTACAACACCGTATAATCTTGATAGGGTAGTACAACACAGTATAATCTTGATAGAGTAGTACAACACAGTATAATCTTGATAGAGTAGTGCAACACAGTATAAAACAATCACAGCACAACGTTGCACACAAAACACTGCATTAGAAAAGTCAAAACGTGTTAGTCAAACACTTAATTCGAACGACTGTATGTTTCACCAACATAATTCCCCAACCTTCATTGTTTTAGCATGCTGGACATAAATGTCGAAACTAAGCAAATCAAACGTTGCATTAAGAGACTTTAGGAAGTATACATTTTATTTCCAAATCAATGGTTCCATGAAAGCACTTTTAGAAATAAATCCTACACTGGCACTCAAGCATTATAAGAAAATGAATTACCTCGCCATTCAGGTAACAGAAACCCAACGCAACAGCAGCACCCTGCAATGACAGCAAAAACGTTATGTTTAATGTGTTATCTTTTGGCTGTGGTTTACAGTAATTTGTTTTACGACCTAACAAAAATCTTAATTAGAATGTTATAGCTCCTTCTTACTGTAATTCAAACTACATATCTTCATTATAATAAATCAAATTTACACATCTTAATTGAATAATTATTCAATCCACCAATTCTGATGATGATAATTGTCACAGTCTGATAAAAATGTCCGACCTGATGACCCACTTGTCTTGTTTACTTCAAATTTGAATTTTGAAACCCTTGGCTCCTTTGTTCAAAGCTCCCTTTTTCGAGATGCTTCTAGAACAGGTCAAGATGTTATGTAACTTTAGGACCATTGTCCGGTTCTCGAACCAACTACATGCTTCGCGAACAGTCACGTGATACGCATTATGCTTTTCTATATATATGCCTACACGCTTCCGCTCCGTCACTGCGAGAAACACATTAGCTAGGTCCATTCAGCTAACTCGGGTCATGAGGGCAGCCGACAAGCCGTTGAGAATCAAGATACCATTCGACTTCTCATAAAAAGGTATCATTTTATTTAATAGTATTTTGCATATATTGTTTAAGTATGTATTTGTGCTATGTATTATATTATTTCCATAATACTTGAGCATGGTCCAGAGAAATGGCTGAAAAACCTATAAGTTACGGAATATAAATTGATTGTAACTCTTTTTCCATTTTGTACTTTAATTGATATTGTTTTAATTCATTAAGAGTCAGAATGCCTGTGCTCGATATGAATTTCTCATGTAATTCAATTATTGCGTGTAATTTTAATTGTAAATTGTGAAGCGCTTTGTTAGTTTGAATTACCCCTTTGTATGAACATTAATTTAACGTTGTATCTATTTTATTGCTTCATACGTCATGCTGTTAAATGAAAACATGCGTGAGACGATTACATTTTCTAAATCTAATTGTAAAACGACACGAGGTCGAAACTCTTACTCAGCGCATTTTATCTGGGACATGCTTTAGTAGGAATGTGTTCAATCGAAAGTATATTAGAGCCATTGTTCTCCAGATCGGTCTTATCGTCCATGCCTTACCTCACCTTGCTTTGGTTCTACTGGTGAACTCTACACTGAGGGTCCATGTCACTAAAATTCAAGTTCCCTAGCTACATAAAAAAGGAGCGCCTTCTCCTATGCACCACTTGCGTCGCTAGAGCGGGACTGTGAAAATAGATTGACTGGCCAAGTAAAGAGACCAGGCTGATACAAGCAATTCAATCGGTCTTATCGTCCATGCCTTACCTCACCTTGCTTTGGTTTTACTGGTGAACTCTACACTGAGGGTCCATGTCACTAAAATTCAAGTTCCCTAGCTACATAAAAAAGGAGCGCCTTCTCCTATGCACCACGTGCGTCGCTAGAGCGGGACTGTGAAAATAGATTGACTGGCCAAGTAAAGAGACCAGGCTGATACAAGCAATTCAGTTGAGTACATCTCGGTGTACAGATGTTAAAGGAACAATTGATGGCAATTTAAGTTGTTGACGAGAATCGAGCATGTGCGCATAGAGACAGAGTAATAGACTATTCGCGTTCGTATTTGATTATTGTTAACTTGTTAAACTTTATTAAATCTTATTTTTCTTTGTTAATACCTCTTAGTAGTTAATTTATATGCATGATAGACCAATAGATATTTTCTTAGATTAAATGGGGGCGAATGAGCAGAATGTTGATAATGAATGCATATTAATTTAGAGGAATTTAACGGTCTTTAATCTAGCTAAAAGTTCGCAGTTTATTAGTTTGTAAATTTGTCGTCTGAACTACAAGACACACTTTTAATTAGTCAAATAGTAAACTGAGCAACCAGTCTGCATAGAATATGAGAGAAAGAATTAATTATATTTAAAGTCTTTAATTATTCTAAGCAGGGTCTTTAAATAAATACTGGAAACGTAACAATAATTAATTCCAATCTAATTATCTCAAGTATGATAATAAGTTTTAAACATATTTTAATTTTATTGTTTGTAATATAATGCCTATTTGATAACGCTGCATGTGATGTACAAATAGGTGTTGTTCATAATACTGGAGCAAGTGATCTTGTTGATTGCATCACCGGTGTCGTGAAAATGAATATTTCTTGTGTACATCAACCTGCTGGAAAATTACAATACAGACAATAAAGATGTCAAAATACTTAAACCTTCTAGAACTTGAACGTTTATCTTTATCTATCTATCTATCTATCTATCTATCTATCTATCTATCTATCTATCTATCTATCTATCTATCTATCTATCTATCTATCTATCTATCTATCTATCTATCTATCTATCTATCTATCTATCCATCTATCTACCTACCTACCTACCTGTCTGTCTGTCTGTCTGTCTCTCTCTCTCTATATATATATATCTACCTACCTACTTACCTACCTGTCTGTCTGTCTGTCTGTCTGTCTGTCTGTCTCTCTCTCTCTCTCTCTCTCTATCTATCTATCTATCTATCTATCTGTCTGTCTGTCTATCTATCTATCTATCCTGCCTGAATAGATGAGTTGTCACATTTTGCAAGGGTGTGTATAAATAGTCGTACAACTCAAGTAATTTGCATTGATTTATTAGATTGCATTGTGAGCAGCTGCTAAACTGGAGTTCTTGTCTACTTAAGGTTTTCTTAGACAAATGTCTAGAGAAGCTGGCTAGTGGCATGATTGGCCAGTTTTGATTCATTGTTTCCTGGTTCCAGACCTGTGCTACAACTGTGGGTATCATTCCTCACATTGTCTGTCAGTCACCCATCCTAGGTCAGTGACCCTGACTGGTAAGACATCTTTTGCAAGACTAAAACTGCTCTAGAATCAATCGCTCCTGTGAAGATAATGCACTGCAACCAATATTTTGATAAACAATTCTCCATTTTTCATCAAAATCAGTCAGTCGTTTAATTTTGCCGCATTGTCCGGCAAGGTCACGTACTTTATATTCCTTTATTGTTGTAATTTTTAACTGTCTTTCTAAGACTTGAAAATTGGTCTTTTTCTATTACTCTCTATAAATAATTTTTAACTGTCTTTCTAAGACTTGAAAATTGGTCTTTTTCTATTACTCTCTATAAATAATTTTTAACTGTCTTTCTAAGACTTGAAAATTGGTCTTTTTCTATTACTCTCTATAAATAATTTTTAACTGTCTTTCTAAGACTTGAAAATTGGTCTTTTTCTATTACTCTCTATAAATAATTTTTAACTTTCTTTCTAAGATTTGAAAGCTGGTCTTTTTATAGATGATCTATCTATAAATAATTCTGAACAACCATCACTACTGTCTCACGTTTTCACAACACAGATATTTATCTAAAGCAATGTTTACTGTCGTCTCACTACTGTCGTCTCACTACTGTTGTCTCACTATTGTCGTCTCACTACTGTTGTCTCACTACTGTCGTCTCACTACTGTCGTCTCACTACTCTGCTTAATATTACTTTATGAATGCATTTTCCTTTAGTATAATATTCTTTGCAATTTCTAGTATTTTCTTTGCATTATTACTTGTATCAATTTATAATATCAAATGTAGATATAGTTTTATCCCAATTAAAATCTTTACTTGGCGCCAGTGATACTAATCTATCGTTTTGTTACATTTAGAAAAAAACAACAACACTTAGTTCATTCATTTGACTATCTGTTGTTCACTGACTACACGTGAATGAGTGTGACGGGAGGGTGGGGGGTTGCGAGAGACATATATCTGTCTTTCGATATGTTTGGTGTGAGACTAAACACTCTGATTCGTCACTAGTCGTATTTCACTTGTTAGGTGCAAGAAGAGTAATCGTGGCGAATGAAATTAAATAATTAATATTAAATTCCATTCCGCGGACATTAATTATAATAAAAATAACTCCTTCTGCAGTGAAATTAATTATAAAAATTCAACATTATAATTATTTTAGAGAAACTAGTCTGCAAATTACTTGTTTTAATTTGAATTTATAATTGTTTTTTCTTTTTGTTCTTTATCTCTGTCAGACATTTTCGTTGTTTCTGTCCAATATCAATCTTTCTTTTCTTTCATTTCTTTGTATATGCAATTCATACGCTAGTTCAAAAGGAGGGGGTGGAGGGTAAAGAGATGCTCATCTTGGAACTCTCTTGAAGAAACTGTCCTGTAAAGTGTTTGCCCAGATCAATCGAAATTCGTCATCAGAAAATGTTCTGGCGAAGACAAGCAGACCAATAATAATAATAATGTACTAACAGACATACTGGAAGAAAGCCAGAGAGAGAGAGAGCCAGACCCCGATGGCAACTCTAATGAACAGTTTAGATACAGACATAGCAACAAGTGAGGGATATGCAAGATGTGACGTCAGTGACATGAAATCAGCACATTTTTTAGATAATCAAGAAAATCGTGAAGCAAAGAATTAGAGTTTTAAAAAAAAGAGTTCATGGTTAGGAAGACCTTCATACCGACGGGGTTTTCAAAGGCAGTTTACGTTTTCCTACAAAATTTGAAGCATTGTCTATTATGAACTCTGATTATATCTGTTAAAATATTCTAATCAGTGCAGTTGATTGTCCAAATATAAAATAAGAATCAAACACAACTTGATTACGTTGAACTTCGTGTGGGTAGGTCTAAATGCACTGTACTCTGATGACTAAATTTATGTTGACCTATTTCAGAATTGTCTTCATGAGTGGGTGGGTCTAAATGCACTTTACTCTGATGGCTAAATTTAAGTTGACCTACTTCAGAATTGTCTTCACGACTGGACCTTTGCTTGCATCTCAAATTATTTTTCCATATTTTTCTTTGATAGCTTTTACAATATGTATATTTCAAAAGTTGCAAATAAAGTTTGGAATGGAATAAAGTGTGTTTGAAAATCCCACAATAGCGTCTCACTTTGTACTCCTTGTCTTAATAGAAAATAGTTTGAAAATCCCACAATAGCGTCTCACTTTCTACTCCTTGTCTTAATAGAAAATAGTTTGAAAAATTAGTTTTAATTAGTTGACACGTCCATCAATCAGACCCTCGCCTTACAATTCATTCTATTCAAACGCCATTCTCTCTCTTACCTGTGTATTAGTGATGGTTTTGGATATAATCTCAAAGGTGAAGTTTAAAACTCCTGGCTGAATGATCACCAAAAGAGCTTGAAGTCCGAACAATGGTATTAGTATAGCGGCTGCTTTGACTGCGCGCCTGAAAATCAATAAAAGAATAGAAATTAAAAAAAAAATACATCAGCAAGAAGGGGAAAGAAAAAATCGAAAAGCTTCATTGTTTTGGCACTCAGTTGCTTGAAGAGTCCTTGTTTGATATTGTAAACCGCTTAACACATTTTTGCCAAGATTGGAGGTTATACTTTATGTAACTACTTCACACTTCATGGCTGACTTGATTCTAGGACATGGCAGAAAACGTTCAGTGGTCTATCTTTAAAATCAACAGAAAAATATGGCGTTATTTTTAAAGGCAAACATTTCGTTAAGCATTTATATAAACATTAATTGGCGTTATTTTTAAAGGCAAACATTTCGTTAAGTATTTATATAAACATTAATTGTGGAAGATTTTAGCTAAAGACTGTAAGAAAGTATCAATTCTTCACTTAATATTCTAACAGCTGAACGTTTGTCGTAGAAGCTTTAACAAATAGGCTTAAATGTTTAAATTTGCATTGTGAGAAGGCTTCAGTAAATAGTTAATAGGTAGATTGTGCACTGTAGTACATTTCAGTAAATAGTCTATTGGAAAAGACATCAGAAAATAGTCTATTGATGAAGACTTCAACAAATAGTCTAATGTGAAAGGCTTCGGTAAATAGTCTTATACGTAAACCTGCCTTGTGGATGGCTTCAGTAAACATACCAATAGAAAAGCCTGTCTTGTAGATAGTTTCAGTAAACATACCAATAGAAAAGCCTGTCTTGTAGATGGTTTTCAGTAAACATACCGATAGAAAAGCCTGTCTTGTAGATGGTTTCAGTAAACATACCAATAGAAAAGTCTGTCTTGTAGATGGCTTCAGTAAACATACCAATAGAAAAGCCTGTCTTGTACATGACTTCAGTAAACATACCAATAGAAAAGCCTGTCTTGTAGATGGCTTCAGTAAACATACCAATAGAAAAGTCTGTCTTGTGGATGACTTCAGTAAACATACCAATAGAAAAGTTTGTCTTGTAGATGGCTTCAGTAAACATACCAATAGAAAAGTCTGTCTTGTAGATGGCTTCAGTAAACATACCAATAGAAAAGCCTGTCTTGTGGATGACTTCAGTAAACATACCAATAGAAAAGTCTGTCTTGTAGATGGATTCAGTAAACATACTAATAGAAAAGTCTGTCTTGTGGATGACTTCAGTAAACATACCAATAGAAAAGTCTGTCTTGTGGATGACTTCAGTAAACATACCAATAGAAAAGCCTGTCTTGCGGAATGCTTAAGTATTAAGATACACGTGGAAAACTTCATTAAACATTTACTTCAGTCCACAATCTTATTTTAAAAATCCTGAATGTTGTATAAGTTTCAGTAAATAGTCAGTAATTTAAATTCTGCTTTGTGGAACGTTTCAAAGAAATATTTTAACAGATAAACCCGAGTTATGGAAAACAGCTTTTCCTTGTCACTGATTCACGTATTGATCTCTGATTAGTGGGCTCATTAGAAATTGACTGTAGTTATTTGGTTTACTGGGTACTGAACTATAATTAGTGGGATCATTAGAAATTGACTGTAGTTATTTGGTTTACTGGGCACTGAACTATTATTAGTGGGCTCATTACATACTGACCTGTAATTGCTGGGTTCATTAGGGTGGAGTGTCAGCTGAGATACCATGACCCACAGTATTTTACCAAGGAAGAGCAAGTTACCCTGTGTAAAACACAAGCTCACTTATTAATAATGTAAAAGTAGGTTAATGTGTGTGGAACACAAACATACTCATAAAATAATGTGAAAGGCAGGTCACTCTGTACTGAACACAAACATACTCATAAAATAATGTGAAAAGCAGGTCACTCTGTACTGAACACAAACATGCTCATAAAATAATGTGAAAAGCAGATTACTCTGTACTGAGCACAAACATTCTTATATAATAATGTGAACTTTAGGCTCTCCCATACTGGACAAAGTCATGCTTACGTAATAACGTTAAGGGCAAACCACCCTGCATTTGAGCACAAACATATGAAGGACAGATTCCTCAGTTCTGAATAAAGAGATACTCTTGTAGACTAATACAAAGAGATCATTAATCCGTGCATATTTAATAGTATACATGTTTTGTAAGAGATAATAATGGACAACGTAAAAATTATTATTTAGATTTATTTATTTTTAAAGAGCAAACTACTCTATACTGATCACACTAAAAATTATACATATATTATGATAGACAGAGTCTAACAATAGAAGGACAAGCGAAGATAGATATATTTTTGTGTGAAATGAATAACTTTATGTACCATTTTATCAATTACTTTGTGCACGAAAAGTCGATGCAAGTATGTTTGATACATACCCCTACACAAAATATGATGGGTACATGGATAATCCACTCAAAATCTCCGGCATTCCGCACCCAGCACCTTCAATAACAGAAATAATCCATTATCAGTCATATGACTCCAACACAACTTCTTTAAATCTAATATATATTTTCTTTTCTTAAAATATAAAATCCATTCATCAGCAAGACACTTCATTAAGCACTTAACGTTTGCTAATGGACCAGTAACATAACCATAGATATCCACGTGAATTAGAACTGGATGAGTAACATAATTATAAATAACACCTCATTCTTCATTCTGAGATAGAACTGGATAAGTAACATAATTATTTATAACACGTCATTCATCATTCTGAGACAGAACAGAAGGAGTGACATAGTGATAGATATGACGTCATTTTAAAAGTAATTAGTCACCATTGTTCTAAATTCTGCACAATTATCAAAGTCTTCGTCAAATATCACACATATATATTATTATTAAACACAATTAACAAAGTCTTCGTCAAATATCACACATATATATTATTATTAAACACAATTAGCAAAATCTTCGTCAAATATCACACATATATATTATTATTAAACACAATTAGCAAAGTCTTCGTCAAATATCACACATATATATCATTATTAAACACAATTAGCAAAGTCTTCGTCAAATATCACACATATATATTATTATTAAACACAATAACAAAGTCTTCGTCAAATATCACACATATATATTATTATTAAACACAATTAGCAAAGTCTTCGTCAAATATCACACATATATATTATTATTAAACACAATTGTCGGCAGTTTGAATTCAGCAAATTTCGCAAAGTCGTCATCAGTGAAATACATTATTCTTCAATCACTAATAATCAGCCCTCTGACTTCTGCTAATCTACTACAGTAGTAGTCATAAATAGTACACTATGCTTCAGACACGCTAGTCAAAACAAAACATTTATATGTCTTTATTTTGATATTCTGCATGTTGATTCATTATTTTGTTGTGTTTTGAATAAACGCACAGCTTCTATTTCTTTCTTCTCTTTAAAAAAAACCAACAGCCATAATAAATTAAAAACACTCGTTCACTCGAACTCGCACGCATGCACGAACGCATGTCTATTTTTTCCATTAAATTCAAAACTTTGAATCCACGAAAGACATAATTCAGCTTTATTACCGAGTATTCAGCTCAGGCTTGACTGCCCTAATTGTGCTGTAGATTATAGTTGGCACCAGCGGCGCGGCTGAAAAATAAATTAAAGTAAAAGAAATTATTATTGATCTCAAAATATTAGGGGATAATAATATCGACAAGCATGACTCTTTAATCCGATTTTGAAGCAGATAATACGACTCCCGAAATAAATGTGTTTTCACCACCAATCTCAATACTGGATTTGAGCTTAAACACTTTCCACCTGACAAGAGATCTTAACGATCACTACTGATGATAAACAGACTTCCCAAAACTATAATGTGGGAATAACAGTCTCTGGTATTAGGAATATGATTGATCTCTGCAATGCATGAAGACAACGAGTGATGTTCCTTTAGAAATGAGACAATTCTTAAGAATTATCCCCCTTTGCTTTCTTTTACAAAATTAGGCTTGCCTTCACCGCCGTGCCATACAGCTAACTATTTCACCGAGGAAAGTAAATCCCCATAAGTGATTTTGTGGCAATTTCAAAAGAATAAATATAAGTTAATTCATTGCAAAACTGCTAAGTTAATATAAAAGTAAGTTTATACCGAAACTGCCCATCTGAAAAGAATGCACCCTCAATAACAATTCCACCCACCTCCTTCCACGAAACCCACATCATAACAAGCTGTGTATTAAATAAAAAACTACAGCAAGCAAACGATAAAACATTATAAAGATTCGAGCATATATTTAGAATTTATGGCTCTCCGAAGTATTGTTTGAAATGGAACAATAACAACATACAGAAATAGGAAATAGAACATTGAATTAATTCAGCACATTAATGCTTAGTGCTGGTGAACTTTTGTTACAATAAAAGACCACTGAGATGCAGTTTTATTAAAATAAGTGAATTAAAGTAGTATATTTAATATTTTTTTAAAACTGCTTTTCGTGCGGCGTAAGCCTAATGACACCCTGATAACTTCACAATGATTGCAACACTACCAAAACAAATTCACGACTGCCTGATAACTTCACAATGATTGCAACACTACCAAAACAAATTCACGACTACCTGAGCAGCATCCAGCAGGTATGCATTCACATTAAATACAAATGCATATAATAATAAAAATATTATTATAATTATACCTACTCTTACTAACTTACTACTACTACTAATTTGTACCTTGCCAACTAGGATGATAAAAGGGAACAAACCTAATTTTGATAGATCCAGAAAAAGGCCCAACACCAAACAACTATCGGCCAATTACATGCTTATAAACTGCCTGGAAATTTTTTATCAGGAATTGTATCTGATAGAATCATGTCCCATCTCAAAATAAACAAAATATTAACAAAAGAGCATTAGAGTAGGCAGCAGTGGAACAAAGAACCAATTGGCAATTGATAAAGCTATTGTTACGGATTGCAAGATACGAAGAACAAATCTTGCCATGGCATGGATTGACTACCAAAAGGCCAATGATTCAGTCCCACATTCATAGATATATGAAACAATAAAAAAAATTACAAAATAGCGACTTCACTACAAAACCGAAAACAATGTGACGAAATGCTAATGACGTAGTACCAAAAAAAAAAACAGTGCAAGAAATCAATATAGTGAAATGTTAATTACGTACTACAAAAACAGTGCAAGAAATCAATGTGGTGAAATGTTAATGACGTACTATAAAAACAGTGCAATAAATCAATGTGGTTAAATGTTAATGACGTACTACAAAAACAGTGCAAGAAATCAATGTAGTGAAATGCTGACGTACTACACAAACAGTACAAGAAATCAGTGCGGAGAAATACTATTAACGTAAAGACAGTGCAAGAAATCAATTTGTGAAATGTTATTGCGATACTACAAAGTAAGTGCAAGAAATTTTATTGACGTACAATTAAAAGAAATCGATGCTGTGAAATGCTAATGACGGAAGTCAGAGTGCAAAAATTCAATGTGGTGAAATGCTAGTGACGTACTACAAGGATAGTGCAAGAAACCAGTGCGGTGAAATACAATTCTATTGATGTACAAAAAACAGAGCAAGAAATCAATGCGGTGAAACGCTAATGACATAAAAAGACAGTGCAAGAAACCACCAATTCAGCTCATTCCACAAAAAGAACAGACAGTGCAAGAAATCACCAATTCAGCTCATTCCACAAAGAGAACAGACGGAAAGAATGGTACAATTCGTTCCTAAGAACATTTCGAAGAACACAGGCTCTTGGCTTTCTTGAAACATGCTTTTTTATACCCCTCCCCCTCTGCTGATCTTTTATTCTGAAAACAGTTTTAAAAAAAATTCTTTTCATCGTAATTTCTTAAGAAAGTGCTCGTTATGTTTTTCAGTTGATTCCCAAAACGATAAACATAAACAGTGATCACACTCGCGCGTACTTGTAAAATATATGAATAGCGTACTATGCCAATAATGTATTATAGTACAAGTGATATGGTTTGATCTTTCATTAACTTCTTTCATTACACATTATGGTTAATTGTTTACTCCAACGATTTATTAATTAAGTAAGTACGTGTTTCTTTAAACGTTCAATTATCTGTGTTTTATAAATGCACCAATTGCTTATTTCTTTCATTCTTACTTCAATGGTTGATCGTGTAACTGCTTGCACAACTGTTTACGGTGTGGGTGAATGTTAGGATATATATGCTTTGCTTGAGGGTTTAGCGATTGAAAATTTTTTGTGCATCACTGTGTACATTCTTTTCATGTTTGAATTATTGATTATGTAATGTTTATTTGCTTGATTACATGGACTGATTGCATACATGTTTATTTGCTTCATCAGATGGACTGATTCCATACATGTTTGCTTGCTTCATCAGATGGACTGATTCCATAATGTTTATTTGCTTGATGAAATGGACTGATTGAATGCATGTTTATTTGCTTGGTCAGATAGATTGATTGCATACATGATTTTTTGCTTCTTTCAAGGATTGGTTTTGCTTTGAGCTGTTTCACTAACTAATTGCGTGACTTATGCACTGAATGATTTCACTTGCTTGCTTAATAATTGTGTAATCAAACTCCATTCTTTGACCTTGACTTACCAAAACCGCCGATATAGAATCCCAGCAAGGAACGAGGCACAGCGAAGGCATGCACCATGAGACGGAATAAATGGAAACCCTCTAACCACATCCACAGGAAGTTGGCCATCCATGCATAGCGGGTCAAAGCGTAAAGAATTCTGCATCCAATCTATATGGAAATAATAAATGAAGAAGAATTATAATAATACTAAAGAGGATTATAGTAATGACATAATTACAAATTTACCATAACGATGATGCTCGCTAAAAGTAATGATGATAAATATTGTGAAGTGAGGCAGGTTGGTGATTGGTTAGTTATGTTGTTTACTTTTTATTCGACCAAGCAAACACAGCAATAACATGATAGAAGAACAAATAATAAAATTCTTATGAAATTTTCTTTTTAAATCAAATATCTTTTAAGAAAATGTTTTATATTATAAAGAATAAGTCGATGCTTCTTTTACATGAAACTCTGAGAATATCAGAATCATATGTTACCAATTTACATAGAGAACAGGCAAACACACACATATACAAACATACAAACACAGGTGTTTGTATGTAGTCATATCGTAATATCTATACATCTCTCTATCTATGATCTATCTATCTATCCATCCATCCTAACGTTCGTTCGTCCGTCTATCTATCTGTCTATTTGCCTTTCTGTCTACCATTCATTTGTGTGTATCCGTTCGTCTCTCTATCTATCTATCTGTTTGCCTTTCTGTCTACCATTCATTCGTGTGTATCCGTCCGTCCGTCTATCTATCTGTTTGCCTTTCTGTCTACCATTCATTCGTGTGTATCCGTCCGTCCGTCTATCTATCTGTTTGCCTTTCTGCCTACCATTCATTCGTGTGTATCAGTTCGTCTGTCTATCTATCTATCTATCTATCTATCTATCTATCTA
Organism: Sinotaia quadrata; assembly: GCA_028829895.1. Classification (NCBI taxonomy): domain Eukaryota; kingdom Metazoa; phylum Mollusca; class Gastropoda; order Architaenioglossa; family Viviparidae; genus Sinotaia; species Sinotaia quadrata. The sequence goes on from CM054180.1 coordinate 21,353,183, forward strand.
TCTATCTATCTGTTTGCCTTTCTGTCTACCATTCATTCGTGTGTATCCGTTCGTCTGTCTATCTATCTATCTATCTATCTGTTTGCCTTTCTACCATTCATTCGTGTGTATCCGTTCGTCCGTCTATCTATCTATCTGTTTGCCTTCCTGTCTACCATTCATTCGTGTGTATTCGTTCGTCCGTCTATCTATCTGTTTGCCTTCCTGTCTACCATTCATTTGTGTGTATCTGCAGTGCGTTACGTAACGCACGTTGTTTTGTTGGACGATGGAGGTCTCCATGTCGCTGTGTAGTTGGCTCTTGTGGATAACGCTCTCCCACAGCACCATGAGGATGTTGGTGAAGATGTAGGAAGAAAACAAACAGACGTGCAGCTTGATCCGATGCTGCTGACGCAATGTTCTGCAACCAAAGTTAACAAGAGAACTCTTGTCAGAAAAAGAGAGTTGCCCACGCGAAAGTGATGCTGTGGACCGAACGTTGACACAAGCAACATTCTGACGTCAATCAACGTAATTTTGATGATGCAGACGCACCCAAGCTACAGACCCTCTCTTAAGCATATGCCTGCGATGTGGACCCAAGAAGTGAATATGGTTGTTTTACTTTAAAAATAAAATCTGGTGTGACCGTTGTGAAGCTAAACATTCTACGCATGAGCTGCAGAGCGAGCAATGTGAAGAAATATTAAGAAATATCAGGGATGTTTGCAGTCAGACATAAGACACTTTTCTAAGTTCGCCTTGACCCAGAAACAAATGTCACAAAAATGTTGTTTCTCGTACAAGTATGATAATTTCTCCGGGTGAAAGATTAACATAAACAGGTGCCATTTTGACGAGTGGCTACATCGTTTGTTACCGGTGTCCGTACGCCATGATGTGTTGTAGAAAATGGAGGCGTTGTTAAACATAAAATAATTGTGAGTTCACAAGGTGTGCTAATGTAGCAAAATGTCTACAAGGATAAAGTGAATTAAACTGAACTTCTTCGGCTAACATTTTAATACTGATTTTAGTTTTAGCAATCTTTTTTCTGCTGCGTAGGTGTTGTCTTCGAGATAAGGAAGTGAAACCTGTTTGCAATTCCTGAAAGCGAGTAATTGATGCAGGTGATCAGGGTTTTGGGGAGGGAGGTTCGCACACGCAAATATATATGTGTGTTTGTCTATGTGTGTGTGTGTGTGTGTGTGTGCGCGCGCGTGTGTGTATGTGTGTGTGTGTGTGTGTGTGCGCGTGCGCGTGTGTGTGTATGTCTCTGTGTGGTTGAGTGGTGCATTTCCAATCGAAACTGTTAAGTATAGCTGGATTTAGGTGAGAAAAAACGTGTTCCAATCTCATTCCAATCCCATAAATTTTCATCAACTGATTTCACCGACAACGCATCTTCCGGTGGACACACTAATTCCTAGCCTGGGAAAAAGCAAACACTTGCTAGCTGTTGACTTTGTTTTTCTTTCTTAACTTTTTTTTCATCATTCCTCCCCCCCACCCCCACCCCACGCCTACACTTTCATTTGGTCCCGAACGTGTGTCTAATTAGGACGTGGAATGCCTCTTTAAGCGCTCTCCTCCAAAATGGGGTGTCGTCAAGTGAACTACCGGCTATCGAGCCAGAACATGCAAAGTGTGCCTTTTGATGTGCTGTCAGTCCACCCTTTAGTGAAAGAAACATGCCATGTTAGCTTTTTGATGTGCTGTCAGTCCACCCTGTACTGAAAGAAACATGCTATGTTTGTTTATTGATTTGTTGCCAGGCCAAAACGTATTGAAGTACCAGTAATGTCGTTATCAACATGACCTCATTAGACGTTTAAATTTCAATCTGTTTCTTGTCCCAAGTGTAAACTATTTATTTTTAAAGGGACTGTTTATTTTTTCTTCTCCTTCTCCCTCTTCTTGTTTTGTGTGCATTTCAAACTTCAGAATGTTTGCAAAGTTTCGTGGAGTTAAAACTTTCAAGTTCGAGTGTCGTGCAGCCCACATCTAATTTTAACTTGTTATAGTGTAATTGTTATTGTGGCTTCGTTTTTTATTTTTAAGCAATAGTGTGTGTGCATCAGTCATTATCTTTTTAAACTTGCTATCATGTAATTGTTATTGGTGGTCTTTGTAGTTACTAAAAAGCGGTGGTGTATGTATCAGCCCACATCGAATTTTATCTTGCTCTAATATTATTGTTGTTGATAATTATAATCTTTGTGTTCAGTTACTAAGCTATAGTTTTGTGTACATCAGCCCACACCCAATTTTAACTTGTTATAATGTAAGTGTTTTTGGTGGTGTTGTTATTAGTTACTAAGCTATAGTGATGTGTACATCAGCCCACACCCAATTTTAACTTGTTATAATGTAAGTGTTATTGGTGGCGTTGTTATTAGTTACTAAGCTATAGTTTTGTGTACATCAGCCCATATCCAGTTTTAACTTGCTCTAATGTTATTTTTGTTGGTGACTTAATTTTTAGTTATTAAGCTATAGTTTTGTGTATATCAGCCCACATCCAATTTTAACTTGCTGTAATGTTATTGTTATTGGTGACTTAGTTTTTAGTTACTAAGCTATAGTGTTGTGCAAGACTGTATAAAGTAATGTGTAAGTTGACATTTTATCTTTTCAGTTGTCTTAGCGACTGTCTTTTGTTGCATTTCAAGTAAGTCTTTTAATAATGTTTTCTCTACAGGCTCTGAACGATCGCTTTGGCGAGTTGACCTTGAGATGGTCATGGAGTTCCACGATTAAAATCGTTGGGTAGGAATCCCATTTCAGACTATCTTGGATCTGTTTTGCCCATTCCATCAACAATATCTGTGTCTGTATTTTGGATGGGAAGGAGAAATCGATGTCCAGTGTGCGTTAAGGATAATCACTGACAGTGTGAAAGTGAAAGATGTATGAACATCTTTGGTGTATAATTGGAGTAAACATCATCTGCCAAATTACCCATCACTCCTTAAAACAAACATTAATAACATTTTAAAATGTTACATTAATACAAATATAACATCAAACATAAATGTAAATGAATAAAAATAAAATAAGACATTAAAAATAAAACAAAAATTCTAACTTGAATAAAAGCTTAAACTTGCAACAAAATAAATAAACAAATGACAATCGTTTTAAAATACGTTTTCTTTATACAAAAATGTCCATTCAACCAACAACAGAAATTGGAGGACGGATTGAGTTAGAGAAAAGACTCCTTTCTCCAAAGTGTATTTTTGCATAAGTGATATTGATAGTAGATTTTAACTCGTAGATAGTGATATTGATAGTAGATTTTAACTCGTAGATAGTGATATTGATAGTAGATTTTAACTCGTAGATAGTGATATTGATAGTAGATTTTAACTCGTAGATAGTGATATTGATATAGATTTTAACTCGTAGATGAGGGGTGTTTTTTTGCATAAGTGATATTGATAGTAGATTTTAACTCGTAGATGAGGGGTGTATTTTTGCACAAGTGATATTGATAGTATATTTTAACTCGTAGATGAGGGGTGTATTTTTGCACAAGTGATATTGATAGTAGATTTTTAACTCGTAGATGAGGGGTGTTTTTTTTGCATTGTATTTCTAAAACTATAAGACCTGTTTAATACGCAATTAAAACAGTCCTTCTAATGGATGGGACTGATGCTAAAAGTGTGATTTGATACAAGTTTAGAAATTCAGCAAAATTGGAAGTAAATATCAATCTTCGTCGCTAGATTGGGGTATTTCGAGAGACAGTTGTACATTTTAGAAACTTTTATTTGATATTTGATCTCCTGGACTTTGGAGCGTCAGTTATATGAGTTAGCCTTTGATGTTTAGCAGAACAGAGGTCTGTGACTTTCTTTTCTGACATTTTGAAATCACTAAGTAGCAAGACTGGTGGCATTGTCCCGATTGTAAAATAACTAAGGATAATAAAATACATACACTTGTACACTACTATATGTCCGCCTGCCAAACTGGAAATGGCGTCACTGAGAAATACCCGCATAGTTAAGACATCATGGATACGGATATTGCTTTTTAATTCAATCTGTCAGAAAACGTAACGTATCCGAGGTCGTGTTCGATGAGGAAAAGTTATCGTTCTTGACGACTCTCCTCCTCTGAAGTCGTGAATATTTGTTTATATAATGAACGGTAGCTTTGGATTATGCTCAGATCTTCAGAAACGATTTCTGCACTCATTGACGTCCAGATCTATTAAATTACTACCTGATTGCCCTAAAACAAATGTGCTAATAAAGAAATATTAGAAGTTGGAAACGAAATTTTATTTTATTAAATTAATTTTGACCACAACTTACAATGAACTGACAGTTTAGAAAGAAAAAGAACAAAGAAAAAGGAAATATTTCTTAAATAATACTGAGAGAGGTAGGGGGAGGTTAATTATGTGTTGTTGTAAATACGAATAAAGAGAGAGATATAAGGGGGGGGGGGGGAGAGAAATATGTGTTGTTGTAAATACGAATAAAGAGAGAGAGAGAGAGAGAGAGAGAGAGAGATTTTGGGGGGAGAAATATGTAAATACGAATAAAGAGAAAGAGAGATATGGTGGAGGTGGGGAGAAATATGTGTTGTTGTAAATACGAATAAAGAGAGAGAGAGAGAGAGAGAGAGAGAGAGAGAGAGAGATTTTGGGGGGAGAAATATGTAAATACGAATAAAGAGAAAGAGAGATATGGTGGAGGTGGGGAGAAATATGTGTTGTTGTAAATACGAATAAAGAGAGAGAGAGAAAAAAAACTTACCTAAAATACAGAAAGATGAAATAAATGAAAACTTACCTGAAATACAGAAAGATGAAGCAGGCAGGTATGAGCAGAATCAGACTCAAAGCATTGCAGAGAATTCCGACCCAAAACAAAATCATCAGATTCTGTTAAGATAAGAATATTACTTCTATTACACTTTTTTCTCGTTACTCTTTTTTCTCGTTACAATTTTCTTCACGTTTACACTCACTTAAACTACAGACTTTTTAACTTTTTTATTTTAATTTAATAACGGACTCATTGATGACGTCAATCTTCATATATTACACTAAAGATTTCATCTCAGCGATGAGTTCACTCCCTTATGGGGCCTGTTTTATTTTGAACAGAAACCAAAAGTATTGCATCACCGCCGTCAAACTGAAATAATAAACAAGAATGAATCGCCAAAGTGTATAAACCAACTAATCGAAATGTTATGTTCACTATTGAGACGTGAATGTTCCTACGCGCTGCAGTTACCAGTAGTGCCTTTAAGTTGTGCTTTCTTTAAAAAATAAAACGTTTCTTCTGTATTTATTTGTTTATTTATTTATTTATTTTGTGAGTCCTTTCTAGATGTGCCATTTTGAGCTTATAACTCTGGAACAGGGTGAGACCGACGAATGGGTTTAAGCGCTTGAATTTATTGCCATGTTTCCGTGGATCTTTATGCAAGCGCGAATGAGAGCGAAGTGAAAACAGTCCTGAGGAAAAGACTTATTCTCAGCCACGCTTTCTCAAATGACAACAGCTTCAAGTGCACTTTTAGTGTGCGTTGATTTTGAGCAGGGCGCCGAAGTAGCCGTTTGGGATGCGACGCAGTTTCAATTATAAGTATGTCGGCGGTTTGATATGGGCGACTGAATATTTCACGAGAGAAAAGAACAATCAATATATATCAGTGGTCGATGCATTGTTGCTGGTGTTGTGGCCGTTACTGATCGTAGCCTTTACTAGTTATTGCTGTGTGTGTGTGTGTGGGGGGTGTAATGCCTGAGTGGCACCCTTGTTCTTGGTTTGTCATTCCTGCATTTGGGAATCGTGGTGCTGTCGATCTCTCGCTGTTAACTATTTTTGTTCTTGTTGTTTTTGTCATCGTTGTATTAATGGCTTTCATTTGCTGGTAGGTTTACTTTTCTCTCTAGACTATCGTTGTACTAATGGCTTTCATTGCTGTAGATTTAGTTTTCTCTGTAGATCGTCTGCTGTCGTCTCTGATGGCGCCACTCCGGCTGCTGCTTATATTTGTAGTTTGACATTTTGTTGTTGCGGTGGTAGTTTTGTGTAAAGGGGACATCTGTATAGAATGAGTGTTTTTTTCACAATGCTTTAGTGGCGGTGATGGGCAGTGTATAGCGTTTAAAAGCGTTTGTTGCATAAATGTATGAGTAATTACGTCATTTTACCTCGATACGAAATAATGTAGGGTGGCCTTTAATAAAAATCTAAGGCAGAATTTAAAAACAAATATATCTTGGCAATTATTTCTAACTGAAAGCTTCCCCGCTCGTCAGCTGTAAACCTGATACCACGGCGATTTCTACAAAAGGATTGATGGCAAAAGAAGGATTTCTCTGATTTTCGTATGAAGAAAGAGAGTGTGAGATTTCATGAACGTTAATAGAAAAGCGTTTGGAGAATAGGGGTTGTTATTTTTCATATATACTGTATTACGTCATGGTTCAGTTACTCGCTGCACTCAAGAATAAAATTATTTCAGACCTCAAGATTAAGCAAAATACTTCAAAACTCTTGGTTCCGCTAACTTCAGACCTCTTAGTTCAGCTAACTCCATTCCTTTTTGGTTAAGCTAACTCCATTACTTTTGATTCAGCTAACTTCAGACCTTTGGTTCAGCTAACTTACCCAGGGGAAAGAAAAGAATTGTTAGTGTATAAGTCTATAAATAATATGAAAGATGTACGAGCATACATTTTAAATGACATAAAAAGTGTTTGGGTACATAGGGTGATAGGTGTTGAATGAAACCACTGTGCAATGTGTATGGCAAGCACTCTGCATTCTGCGAGGCCTATAGGTGTACACAGATGGAGATTGTACAAGCACTCTGCATTCTGCGAGGCCTATAGGTGCACACAGATGGAGATTGTACAATCACTCTGCATTCTGCGAGGCATATAGGTGTACACAGATGGAGATTGTACAAGGCATACAGGTGTACACAGATGGAGATTGTACAAGGCATACAGGTGTACACAGATGGAGATTGTACAAGGCTTATGGGAACGTACATCTCGTAAGTAAATTAAGAGTAGGTGTGGGGTGTGAGGACATGAAAGTGCTCGCAGTGCAAAACGCTGGTGGACATCAGTTACCGTTTGCGCTGCCAAGAGGTATGAGCAATGATGCGCACCACAAAGCACCACTGGCGATTGAGTATGTACTAAGTTGCAGACCGTTTAAATTAAGTTCCAGACTACAGTGGTACCGGAAACTCACATCAAAATCCACACACGAAGAGAAGTCGGTCCATTCCTTCCTGGAGAGTGGGTTCGTGTACCACGTGCCGTTTTCCTGGCAATACTTGCTCGCCTTAGCTGTGGTTCAAAATACACACAAAATAACAACTTCATAACAACTGTATTTATTTCGTGTCGGAAGGAGTCAGCGATGTACTTATATTTGTATGTATGTATGTGTACGTGCTGGTGTGTGAGCGTTTGTATGTGCGTTCGTGTGTGTATGCGTATATGTGTGTGTGTAATAGGAGAGACATGCAAGGAGAGAAAGAAAGATGAATAGAAAGGCATGGAGAGAAAGGTGAGGAGGGGAAAGAAGAGAGGTGACGTCAGAGAAAGACAGAGATTGCTGAGAGATGAAGGGAAGAAAGTAGAGGGAAGAGGGATAAAAAAGGAGACATATAAAAAGCTACGAGTGAGACGTCATTACACAGAAAAAGTGATGAGACGAGGGAGGGAACAATAAAGAGAGAGAGAGAGAGAGAGAGAGAGAGAGAGAGAGAGAGAATTCATTACTAAGAAATGAGACTTAGGTATTATACAGAATACGACTGAGACATCATTATACAGAAAAAAATGAGACAAAGCACTCAAAGAAAACAGGGGAAACATACACATACACACACACACACACACACACACACACACACACACACACACACACACACACACACACACACACACACACACACAACCAGAGAGAGGTAATACATTATTAGGAGATTTAGTTTTAGCATATAGAAAGCACACGATTTAAACATCATTATATTAGTAATGTAAATTACTTACGCAAGATTATGAAACCAGAGAGAGAGACAGACAGACATCAAAGAATGCAAAATTAATTAAATTAGAGTAAAACTTGTACAGTGCAAGACTGATAGATCAGTACAAAAAGTTTACAATAGTTTTTAACTCATACAGCTTTTCTCTAAATCTAGATAGGTGATAACTATATTATTATATATGGTTCTGCATATATAATAAATGGTAATAAAATTATAAAATCTTACAATAATTCTACATCAGTAATAAAATAAAATAAAATAAATATTTAACAGAATATCTGTATAAGAAAAATATGGTAGTACATACAAAGTGTTACAAACTAAGTGATAAATGGTGACACAAAGAAAATAATTAAACTGTACAAAAAAAATGAAAAATTAAATATAATGTGTTTCGCGGTGTGAAAACGAACGATTAGTATTTAAACTGTTTTTTATTTCAGCTTTGGAAAAAAGCTAAATGCCTACAGTACAATACTGGGAGAGATAAATTTATTCAAATGTTTACAAATATGTAAATATTTAATTACATTTTTCGTTTAAAGCATTTTTTTGTTTCTATCATTAGTACATAATTAGTGACAGGCTTTGCATTATAAAGATCTTGTCTTTGTAGTATATCGTAAAGCTTCCATAAAATTCATTTACAACGTTTACGAAATAAAAACATTAGAAGAAACAAAAATTATTTTACTAGTTCTTTTCACCTCAGATTCTCCTTCCCCCCTTCTTCGCAATCATCATCATTATCAACATTGCCATCGTTATCATAACAACAATCACCAGGACTGTAGATGTTCATTTAGACATTTTCTACTTTTACCACCCATTTATATTAATAAAATCAAGAATACTGATCATTTTAATCTATGAGTGAGTAGTTTTAAAACTTATTTGGTGTTCGCAGAACTAAGTGTCAGTCTCAACGCAGACTAATAGAAGGGAGAGCACTCGTTTGAAAAGTATTAGTTTTCCTGTACACTACATTATGTTGTTAATACGTCATGTTTCATTTAGACGCTGTATTCAGACCTCAAGATTAATAAATACTTCAGACCTCTTGATTTAGATAACTTACCCAGAAACGAAGAAGCTCGAAAGAATAGGACCATTGACAAATGGAAAATTACGAAAGATATAACATTATGATCTACAGTTGTCACGTGTGGACAAATAATTTCATTGCACAATGAATATATCATCAATAAACTGCCACACATAGTTGTAAACAATTGGATGCCAACGCACGCTTATGAATCCCTACCAAAGTGCCACAAAGTCATTATAATAACAAAAATCATTATACACGCACAAAGTCATTAAAATAATCTTTTACAGTAATAATATAAACACAGTAGAGGTTATCGTCATTATAAAACACAAGGTTATAAAAACATTCCAAAGATTCTTTTACAATAAAAATTCAAACACGAAATGAGCTTATATTCATTAAAATAGCAAATCATAAAGTCGTTCAAGCAAATTACTGGACATTAAAACACAAATAAACAAGGGACTTAATTTCGAAAGGCCCAAACTCTTTAGCTATTCGGAATTCTTAAAATAAAAAGTATTAAAACAGTAATTTGTTTAAACGGAGGTTTTTAAGAAAAAAAATGAGGTAGATTAAAACAGTGATCCATGTTTTCGGAGATTGTTAAAGAAGCGTATTAAAACAGTGAGTCGGGGTCGAAATGTATTTAAACAGTGATTTCGGTGAAATGCATTTCTTTAAGAAACGAATTAAGACAGTGATTTGTATAAGCGGGGGTCCTTAACAGAATGTCATTGATCTATGTGTACGGAGATTCGAAAAGAAAAGAAAAAAAAGATTGAAACAGGTTCGTGTCAACGGACTTTCTTGAAAAATAGGAAACGGAATGGCATTGATTTGTATGTACGGACATTCTTAAAGTGTAAGTCCTGTTTTCTTAAAACTCTTATCAATTTTATATTACACCCTGTAACCAATTAAAAGAAATTATAGAATAAACCCCACTTTTAAAGTATCTGTATATATTCAAAAGTTAAAAGAAGCCAGCTATTCTGGTCGTATTAGTTCGACTGCTCAAAAACTCTTAAATCAACATGATCTTGAAGAAATTCTAAATATAGTGTTCTGACTTCGCGCATGACGTCATATGAGAGGTATAAAGATGAGTGAACTCTTGCTTCTTTGTTATATGTCATTTCTTTAGAGTAGTTTTAATCATTGTGTGAACAATAAACTTTTAACATTGTTACGAAAACATGTAAAGGACTATTGTGGAATCATCACTGACAAGGTTATGTACAAACTATTATTGTTTATCCCTCTATAACTTCATCTCTGTTCTATGATAAGAATGATCCAGTGATTTAAATTGATTCAATCTGACTGCTGAATTATTAATAACATAAATTAAGATTCTCATCACTTGTAATTAGTTATGGATGATTAGTTAATAATAATAGTCATAACCAATAGCTAGGGTGGCTTTATGTCATAATAATCATTAACCGTTAATAATAGCAAGATCATGGAATTAATTGCGTCGTTGTGCGAAGTTATTGTTTAGCAATTAAATGAACGTGGACGACAGTTAAAATTTGACAAGAATTAGGCAGCTAGGAAGATAAAGAGAACATGGCAGATAGTAGAACTAGAGGGACGCTATAGTTTAACACCTGATGTTGCAGGGATACGCGACAGAAGAATAAATGAGAAAAATGCCGAGACCAGGAGGCAGAAGAAATAAATATCACAGGAAACTCATCAAGCACCTTCTACATATTTCGAATTCACCTCGAATGAGTGATCGGTTGACCGATTGAATGACTGTCAGTGAGCAATTAAGAGATCAGGTGTTGTGTGAGCAATTACAGTTGTCGAGCAGTGTGTAAGTTCAATTTTCAAAGTGAGCAAAGAAATCATTAAAGGTGTGGACATAATAGCTCGATCTAATGGGTTTAAGTTATTTCTGTTTTTCTTTTTTCAAACTTATATAATCTAAAAGCGCTGACCTTCTTTCAATACTGCCAGTTACAAACTCCCTGATGTGTAATCAACAGTGCAATAATAAATAAACAAATAAATAATTCAGTACTGTTGTATCCATTAGGCGTCGTGAGGTAACTCTCTCTTCATGTTCAACTAGGCGCAGAGTAGGCTCTCTTTGAGAGATATGCTGCTGCTAAGCACAACCAATTAAAAAAAATATATATTTTTAAAAATGAAGTGGAGGCAAAAAAAGAAACAACCACTGAGTCGATGATGCAATTTTCTGGAAGCTGTCACTGAGGCGTCTTGAAGTAAAAACGAAGTCGACGATTAAATGCGAACGGAGAGAAGGCAGGGTAAAATGAGTCGGTTGGCTAGAAAGCTACCCCTGCCATCGGCAAGCTGTCAACTGTGTCGATAAAAGCGGCGCGTCGGAAGCATAGACACCGAAGTCCGAGGACGGCAGATATAAGCCGACAGCGATCTTTACTGATTGGCTTTATTGATTGGTCCAGCTTGCTTCACATGATAGGGAGATGAAATTTAAATTTTACAAAAATGCTTCGAAGAGTTGGATTTGTTGATCGTCGTGGGAGTTTGGTCTGATTTAAGATTTGGGGGGCTGGGGTCCAAGTGACGAAAACAATTAGTTTTATTATTTCAAGGGTGTTGTTTACTTCGATCGGATTTCTGAAAAGGTTAACAACCCCACCCCACCCTAATATAAGTATTTGCTGAAGTATCTGTTATGTAATTCTTAGATTTTTGTAACTGGTATATAATTCTGTTATTGCAAGTGAGTGTGCGTGCTGTGTTTATGTAAGTGTCTGAGTACACATGAAGTGCATCTAAATGTGTGAGTGTGTGTGTGTAGAAGTCAGAGAGAAAAGGAGAATGAGTGTAAATAGGAGAGAGAGAAAAGGAGAATGTGTCTGTGTAGGAGAGAGAGAAAAGGAGAATGTGTCTGTGTAGGAGAGAGAGAAAAGGAGAATGTGTGTGTGTGTAGGAGAGAGAGAGAGAGAGAAAAGGAGAATGAGTGTGCCATGATTGTGGGTGAGAGTGTGAGTGAGTGAGTGTATTTGAGGAAGAGTAGATGTGCATGTAGTTGTATGTGAGCGCGTGAATATGATTCTGAGAGGCTAGTGGCTGCGAGTGTAAAGGTGCGTGAAGGTGTGGGCGTAATTGTTTGCGAATGAGCGCGATGGTATATGTTTCAGTAAGTGTGTATGTGTGTGTGTGTGTGTGTGTGTGTGTGTGTGTGTGCGTGCGAATGTGTTTCTATGTGAAAGAGAGAGAGTGTGTCTATGATTGTACGCGTATATGTGATGTTGTGTGATAGTTTGAAATAGAGTTAACGGGATGAAAAAAAAAAAGCTTTGTACCGTTTTCTTTCTTTTCCTGCTGTTAATAACTGTCTTTCTTTTACTCTTTTGCTTGTGCATTTTGGTTAAATAAACACGTAGATAAATGAGATAGATAGACAGACAGATAGATAGATAGATAGATATAGAGAGAGACAGACTGACAGACAGATAGATAGATAGATAGATAGATAGATAGATAGATAGATGGACAGACAGACAAATAGATAGAGAGATAGTTAGACAGACAGATAGATAGATATATATATAGATAGATAGACAGACAGACAGACAGACAGACAGACAAATAGATAGATAAATAGATAGACAGTTAGACAGACAGACAGACAGACAGATAGATATATAGATAGATAGATAGACACAGACAAATAGATAGATAGATATATGGATAGATAGATAGACAGACAGACGGACAAATAGATAGATAGATATATAGTTAGATAGTTAGATAGATAGATAGATAGATAGATAGATAGATAGATAGATAGATAGATAGATAGATAGATAGATAGATAGATAGATAGATAGATAGATAGATAGATACACATACATATAGCTCCTAATACTTTTGCAAAATAAGATTTTCGTGTATTTAGGCATTTTGAGCTTTGACCTCTAGCCATTGAACCTTGCAGTTCTTTGCTTGTCATAATTTTAACACAGTAACCTGAGGTCAATGTGACACGGGCTGTAAGTTGTAAAGTCATGAAGATTGAGAAACGGCAATGAAATATCAGACTGAATTTTATTGGTTTCAATTTACAACACAATGTCAAGCTGGACTGAGAGCGAGCGAGAGAGTGAGTTGAAGGCTTAGAAAGGGATAGGGAAAGAGTCAGAAGGGAAGAAAGCAGAGGAGGGAAGGAGAGAGAGCTAGTAAGGGAAATAGTAGAGAGCGACAGAAAAGGAGGTTCGGGAGAGATCGATGTAGGTAGAAGGGCAAAGACAGAAAGAGAAAGAGATAGACAGAACAGTCAAATCAGAGCAAGAAGAAAGAGAGAGAGAGTGAGATTAGGGCAAGAGAAATGGATGGAGAGATAGACTGAGGAAAACAGAGAGAGAGGACGAGAGATGGGTACAGAGGAAGAGACAGAAAAATATCTGTGAAGGAATACATCTCTCTCTCTCTCTCTCTCTCTCTCTCTCTCTCTCTCTCTCTCTCTCTCTCTCTCTCTCTCTCTCTCTCTCTCTCTCTAACTTATACAGTATATATGTGTGTATGTGGAGAGAAGTAACAAACCAGAAAAACTTATGAAAGACACTGATGGGGAGAGGGAGACACACACAGAGATTGGGGTAGAGAAATGAGAGAAAGATGAAAGAGAAAGAAGTAATAATACTGCGTCGCACACAAAACAAATTGAAAGTTGTCTAAGATTTTTCAACTAATTTAGAATAATTTTGCACTGCTAAATTTGAAAATGACATCCGTTTTTTTTAAATCAGGTCATGTTTTTGATCTAATTCGATTTTTAAAAATCCGATCTTATAGCTAAATCGATTACATTTTTGTAACATTATTAGGCAATTTTTGTTAATATTTCTCTTCCAAAATAGTTTTAAAAAAAAAATTGTCTTAACACAATTCATTTATTAATCAATAGCGCAGAAGTAGCAGTCAGTGACATGGTTTATCGGTTCCCTCCAAACCATAGGAATTCCAAACTTCAGACAACTCTTCTTACCCTTGGTCCAACGACGAAGATTCTCGATGCATGTCTTGCAGGCCATGTGTGGCGCCCAAACTTTATCCTGATCACCAAGTTTTATACCAAAATAAGCTTGGTAAGCACGCTTTATAAAACCTGTTGCTGTATTCCTGTTAGGAACAATAGTGTATTCGCCGCAGATGTAGCAAAATACATCGGGTTTATTTTTGCAATGTCTTCTGGCCGATTCCATTTCATTACCTAAAGAAAAAAAAAATCATTTATATCAATTATTCAAAAATTAGCTTATGTAACCTCTTCATAATTTTCATAATTATGTAAAACAAATTATAATTTGTTTATTTAAAGATAAGAAAGAATTTCACATCATATGAATAGAAAATACCCTTATATCTAAAAAAATAAACCCCCAAAAATGTCGCAATAGATCAAAACGTTGATCAAAAATAGCCCATAAAGTTGACCTGATTGAACAAAACCGATGTCATTTTTGGATCCAGCACAATAAAACTGTCATATCCATCAAAAAATCTTAGACAGCAAATTTGTTGCCCAGTTTAATGAATGGCACCAATCTCACTACTGATTGGCAGTGTTATGTAAATTGTCGAAAGTGATTTTTCCGATTTTTAATTCTTTAAGAATTTTGTATAACAAACAAACATAAATTATAATAACTTTTTCCAAATAAATAAAGAAAGAAAGATTGAAAAAAGAAAGAAAGAAAGAAAGAAAGAAAGAAAGAAAGAAAGAAAGAAAGAAAGAAAGAAAGAAAGAAAGAAAGAAAGAAAGAAAGAAAGAAAGAAAGAAAGAAAGAAAGAAAGAAAGAAAGAAAGAAAGAAAAAAGAAAAGTTAATTTTATGAATTATTTATAGCCAAACGACTGGCCCAACTCCCTTTGAGTAAAAACGAAAACTAATTTATAAATTATATACGGCTAAGCCTCTATCTCCACTGCCTGAGTTAAAAGAAAAAAATAATTTTATGAATTATTTATGGCCAAACCACTGGCACCACTGTCTTTGGATAAAAGCAAAACAAAACCGTGTTGTTTTTTTTAATTGCGTCCCAAGTGCTTTTGGAAAGGCGACATCTATTGCAGACGAGAAGGAATCATTCCTCATGAAAGTCACTCGCTCGAGTCAGTGGGCAATCAATGTAACAATCTTTTACGTCCTCGCGTCTCTAGCGGCTGGCAACTTCGGGCAATGTAGGGGCCGTTAGGGCGTGTAAGGATCAGCCGCAAGACGCCAGATTTGCAGTTTAGATAGTTGTTATACGGCCGATAGTGGTGATACCCAAAGGTTTGACCAAAGTCTGGAAGTCACTAAAAGTGTCCCACGTGCAGCTGAGGACCGAGAAGACGGCGAGAGAAGAGAGAGAGAGAAAATCTACGGTTAGAATCAGGACCGAGCGACGCGTTCATAGTTGGTTGTAGTTGTTGTCCCCAAACCAGAACGGGGAAAATGTCTTTTGACAAAAAAAAAAACAGCGGTCCTTGACATTATGTCTGGAATACAAACTACAAGTAGCAGGTGTGTCTGGGAGTTTCAAGAAACTTTGAACACCATGACTTCTACCGGTTGTACTGCACAGTGACTTCAACCGGTTGTACGGCACGATGACTTCAACCGGTTGTACTGCACGGTGACTTCAACCGGTTGTACTGCACGGTGACTTCAACCGGTTGTACTGCACGGTGACTTCAACCGGTTGTACGACACTGTGACTTCAACCGGTTGTACGGCGCAGTGACTTCAACCGGTTGTACTGCACAGTGACGGTTGGGCTTTGAAAACATGTACGTTTGATGCAGTTGTATTGTTGTCATGGTAACTTGCCATCTAACGTCTTGTGCACAAGATTTCAGGACGAAGTGTAATTTTAGGATGAAGTATAATTTCAGGACGAAGTGTAATTTCGGATTAACTGTCACAGACAGAGATAGGACAGCCATTCACATGAAGGGCATAGGTAAATATTTATTAAACGCACAAAATATGTCTCCAATTATATTTCGCCATCTGAGGGTGGGGGTGAGGCAGCCAGTCCACGTCATTCGTCACAGAAAGGCATATGTAAATATTTATTAAAAGCACAAAATATTAGTCTCCATCTTTATTTCGCCATCTGAGCGACGCCTGGCCCACACATTTTTATTCCACTGAATGGTGCCAATAGAAAAGTGTTATTGGTTCACGAGTTATTTTCTCTCCTTGTCGTACGTAAAGCTAGAAATTGGTTTTGAAGCGTCCTTCTGGCACACTTTAATTTAATTATTTGAGCAAAATATGTATAGAATCTCTAAGGTCCTACAATCGTAATAATAGACTCTCTCAATACCTGGCCTAAAATTAATTCATTTCTTCAATGCCACATAACAGTTTTAGCTTCAAATTTAATTGTTTGCGTGACATTAGTTAATTTATTCAGGCTTAGCAATCTGTTGGTGCGTTACTCACTGAATGTTTAGTTAATTGTGTCAGTCCAAAATTAATTGACTCTATATACATATATATTTTTGCCACCAATCAATTGTTGCAAACTAAAATTCTCTCTCTTTCTCTTACCATTAGCTGATTGCATCAGAAAATGAAATAATGTTAGATAACTCATCGTTGTACCATCAGCTAATTGTGTCAAGAAATAAAAGCAATTTTATCTCCTCTTTTTCGCCACTTTGCATATTCAAAACATCAATTTCATCCATTATTATGTCTATTAAAAGAATGTTTCTGGCGGTGATGGGGTCGTTATTGTTGTTTATGCTCGTCTAAACTTAACTATTATACTATTACCCCCCCCACACACACATCCCCACGTCTTCGATAACATACAAGACTTAACACATTACCTGATTCTATAAGAGCCAAAGGATAATTATTTTCTATTAGTGGATTGAGACAATCTTAACTATTATACTATTACCCCCCACATCCCCACGTCTTCGATAACATACAAGACTTAACACATTACCTGATTCTATAAGAGCCAAAGGATAATTATTTTCTATTAGTGGATTGAGACAATCTTAACTATTATACTATTACCCCCCCACATCCCCACGTCTTCGATAACATACAAGACTTAACACATTACCTGATTCTATAAGAGCCAAAAGGATAATTATTTTCTATTAGTGGATTGAGACAAGAAATGAATTATGTCTATCCTTCTTACAACACTTTATTTGTTTCTTCTTAACAAATTTCTTAAGTATAAAAATTGTTCCTGTCAAAGGACGTATTATTAAGTTGCTTCTATCAATGTCAAAGAGAGCGAGGAAAAAAATGAGAGACTACTTCATCTCTGCAAGTTCGGGAAGTGGGAGAGAGAGAGAGGGAGAGAGACAGAGATAGAGAGAGGCAGAGAGAGATTGAACATTACTACCACAAGAACCATTTATTGGCTTCGTCTTGTTTACTTTTCCGGTCATAATATTTATGTACTGATCTTGCACTGTAATTCAAGACTTGAAATTATTTTTAATTAACTGTTCTCCTAAAAGCGAGTTTTCATATACGTTTGTTAAATAAGTTAAAAGGAACATGTCTGTAGTTAAGGAGACTGCAGAGTAAAGCTGAAGACAAGGGTCGATCTGCAGTCTACTATTTAAAATAATGACCTTGAAATTCCGTAACGACACCGGTTTTATAATTTGTCAAAATTATACTCGAGTCCCTCAAATGTCTGAATGCGCGTGTTTTAGACCGTAGGTCATTCGGAGTAACCAATGAAATAAGTGCTACTAGCGAGTTTTAGACCGTAGGTCATTCGGAGTAACCAATGAAATAAGTGCTACTAGCGAGTTTTAGACCGTAGGTCATTCGGAGTAACCAATGAAATAGGTGTTACTTACACTACGTGTACTTACTTCACACAGTGCAGTTTAGGGAACCTTTTGTTAATGACTTTACATAAGCATTCTTGGAAACATTAGTGTTATTGATTTCAGACAACAATGCAGTTAAGGGTACCCTAGTGTTACTGACTTCAGAGAGTGCAGTTTAGGGTATCCTAGTACTACAGAAAGCGCAGGCTTGGGAAAAGTAGTGTATTAGTTTAATGTAAAGATCGTGTCGTATTTCCGGTTAAAAATACTTACTAGTGGTTGTGGTAAATCTGAGCAACAACAAAAAAAAAACAACAAAATCCTGACTGGTACTTAAGACTAAATAAAAGGGTAAGTAACTGATGATGAACTCTGGGTATTAGTGCTTCGATCGCAAGATAAACGACACAGATTATAATTCATACACAAAGAGAATAACAGAATTAGAATGGGTAGAGAGAGAACGAGAGAGAGGGGGGGGGGAGGGAGAAAGCGAAAGAGAGAAAAAGAGAGAGAGCGAAAGAGCTAAAGATGGGAAGACATTGAAAGAGAGAGCACTGTGATTTTATTAAAAATAATCTCCCTTGAAATGGACACTGACAAAAGAGAACGAGCTACACGCAAGAAATTATAAGGAAGACAGTAAAATATAGATTACAAGTGTCTTTGACTGTCAAATTTCGACATTTATTTATTCCTGACTTGATCTCTCTCTTTCATGTTCTCATTAACTTTTACTCATATTTCTCGGTTCGCCCGTCTGCCTGTCTCTCCAGTTCTGAAGACAACACTCTTTATATCTAACCTTTTTACACTGAAGGAATCAACTTGTAACCACCAGTAACAAAGGATAAGTCCTTTTAGGGCTGCAGCGTTCTGCAGATACAAGATCCATGGACGACTAATCGAAGATGGCTTGTACCACGTGACATCTGACATATACCAAGTGCAGGCCAGACAGTTGACACATTCAAGATTTACAGCAAGCATATAAGACTTTCATAAATAAATACAACATTTTTAAATAGATAATTTTTAAATAGATAACATTTCATGAATTTAAAGGTACCAACTCAACTACACGAACTATATTGAAACACTACATGAACTGAAAAGAGTGCCTGCTTGCTTGCTATAGTTACTGCTTACTTTTCTTGCTCATTGGTGCCAGTCCATTTGCACAGTCGTAAAAAATATCACACTCACCGCTCGATGTATCTAAATGCCCGGATGAGGCGGTGATATATTTTCCTTTTCAACGGAAATCGTTCTGCCTATGTACCGCATCTAGTCGGGGACTATTCTGCTGTTGAGCATAAGCTACAATTATTATTGTTGAGACTATACAGAAGAAGGGTATTATTGAAAAATGCGAATCAATCAATCAAAACAAGTCAACGCATTAATTGACTACTGAATGACTCAATCACTCGCAGACCAAATCACTGATTCAGTCATTAAATCACTACAATATTGATTTACTAAATGAATGATCCATTGACCTACTCTCCATCACCATTCACTAACTCATTAAATGAATAATTGACAGTCTCTCTTAGTTAATCTCTCATCTTTGTTTTGCATAAGTCTTGCAATCATCTGTGGCTGCGTTGACTTGTTTTGATTGATTGTGTCTCGCGAGTCTCTGTACAATTGTCATTTTCTTCCGCGCATTTGTCAAACAAAACTCCTATTTCGCATTTTTCAATAATACTCTTCTTTCACATCTCTCAAACAAAACTCCTATTTCGCATTTTTCAATAATACCCTTCTTTCACATCTCTCAAACAAAACTCCTATTTCGCATTTTTCAATAATACCCTTCTTTCACATCTCTCAAACAAAACTCCTATTTCGCATTTTTCAAAAATACCCTTCTTTCACATCTCTCAAGGAAAACTCCTATTTCGCATTTTTTAATAATACCCTTCTTTCAAATCTCTCAAACAAAACTCTCCCTTTCGGATCTTAGTTGTTTTCTGTCACTTCATTTGTTAACTGATTGATGATCTTCTAGGGGTTGTCATACTGTCTTTCTACAATTTGCTTTTTATTTTCTGAGTTTATCTAAGTCTTCCCTTCACCTTGTTTGTCTCTCACTCTGTTTCTATCTGTCTCTATATATAAATATCTCTCTCTGGGCTGAAATGCCAATCTAGCGAATTCTTTGCCAATTGCAGGCTTCGCCACTTGTTATCGAGAAAAGTAGCTTCCAGGTTTGTGAAATGACGCGAGCTCTGGAGACTTAGCATTAAACTATAGCTGATTAACTCGGAACAGCCGTACGGGTCGTTTACCATTAAAACACTCTTTCCCGGTAATGGTTGATGAGAAATTGTGTGTGAGAGAGGATGAGAAAAAGAACTGGGTAGAGAGAACATGAAAGAGGAGAGAGAGGATGAGAGAAAGAACTGGCAGAGAACGCGAAAGAGAAGAGAGAGAGGATAAGAGAAAGAAAGAACTGGGCAGAGTGAGAACACGAAAGAGGAGAGAGAGAAAGGGAAGGAGAGAGTGAGGAAAAGAACAGAAGGCAGGGAGAGAAAGAAAAGGAAAGAGATATTTTAAAGGAGACATAAGAGATAGGAAGAACAAAAGCGAGAGATGTAAGACAGAGAGTGGGGGTGTCGATGAGTGAGTTAGTAAGGAAGAGGTGAGAAGGGAAAATAGAGTGAGAGAAGAAAAGATAAGAGAGGAAAAGAGAGGAGGTGCGATCGAAGGAGAGGAAAGGAGATATGAGAGTGAGGAGAAAGAAGAGAGAGTTGAAAGAGAGGAAAAGATTAACAGAGTGAAAGGGGGTGGGGGAGAACGGGAGAAATGTGAAAAAATTGAGTGGGAGAGGATGCGACATGAGAAAACAATGTGGGGATAGAGGAATAAGTGAAAGGTAAGAAAAGAAAGAGAGAGGGGTTATAGAGGAAGACGGAGAAGGAGAAAAAAGAACAGATAAGAGAAGTAAAGAGATGGTTATGAGAGAGAATATAAAGCGAAAGCATGGTTTAAAAAATCGTAAGAAATATGTTTTTTAAAAAAAATGAAAAAAGAATTATTAGGAAGAGAGGCGAAAAAAGGACACAAGAGGAAAAAAATAGCGTACGTAGAAAAAGTGTGTGTGTGTGTGTGTGTGTGTGTGTGTGTGTGTGTGTGTGTGTGTGTGTGTGTGTGTGTGTTTGGAAGTGGTGGTGGGAGCGAAGGAGGAGAGAGAAAGGTGGAGAGACGAAAAGGTATAAAGAGAAGTAGATACAAAGAGGGAGAGAGCGAAACCGTACGTCGGGCATAATTCCTGGCTACATTGATTGATAATTTGAAAAGAAGAGAAAAGGAAAGGAAAGATTCCTGGCTACATTGAATGATAATTTAAAAAGAAGAGAGATGGGAAAGAAGGATTCCTGGCTACATTTATTAATGATAATGTGACAGGCACGCCTCTTAGCTAATGAAAATTAGTATTATTATTAATTAATCTTTCATGACCATTTACAAATAATGAGGATCTTAATTTATTTTATTAATGATCCCCCAACACAACAGATACCACTCGTCTATTTCTGGTGGCTATGTAGGCGCTGTAAACGTTTTCTCTATTCCACAACATATAACAACATTTACAGTCACATAATGTTTCTATGAGTGGAAAAAGTCTTACTAAAGGAGAAGACAAGTCCGACTTTTACTTTAGCGAGCCCCACATCCACCCACTGTCTTCTCCAACATAAGATTACCAATATGCGTAAGAAGTTCAATAAATTTAATAATAAATTTATTAAATGAACAATCAAATATAGATAAGACACTTACAATGAAATATATTACTTGACATCAATATTCCACAAATTCACGTTCAGATAATTTCACAGACCTATATATAAAATATAATTATAATTCAACAATAGAATCAATACAAATCACAGGTTAGAGTAGAAATGGAGTTATTCAAGGTCAGTTATTCCTGACTACATTTATTATCGATAATTTTAAAAGAACAGAGATTCCTGAAAATTCAAAACGAAGAGAGAAGGAAAGGAATGATTCCTGACTACATTTATTAATGATAATTTTAAAAGAACAGAGAAAGAAAGGAAAAGACGTTCTCTGGCCTTTCATCGACTGTTCAGAATAGTTACGGGCCTTGACAAAAAGCTCGATCGAGAGCTACGTAAGTGCTCGTTAGGAGGTGGGAATGTCTGGCACAAAAAACTCGCTAACAGGACTGTAACTCATCGTAGCTGCCAACGAGCTTTAAGTAAAGGTGTGATGGTTTGATAACAAGACTAAGATTTTTCTCTCACGGCTTCTTGACATACGAAACCTGCCATTTTTGTTTTTATTTTAAACACATTCTGGACGGGTCTCTAAGGGTCGAAGTGTGTGGGGTTTTTAACTTATTTACTTATTTTAAGTTTACTAAAGCGTTGGTATATCTAGAACACGAAATAGCACTAACATAGATCAAACAATAGAATGTGCAGTTTATAGGCAATGATCAATATTACATTGTATTACATCAATATTACATTATATAAATACATATATAAAAATACACACACACAAATATACATATATTCGTTTGGTAGTCCGATTGGTTTTGTTTGATTCGTTTGTGTACAATAATGTAATGCATATATATATATATGTAGGTGTGTATGTGCGCGTGTGTGCATTTATTTAAAGTTGCATATCAGGCTTGTGTGATGTGAGAGTTAATCTGTTTCTGATGCCAATGTCGGACTTATGTTTCATAATACAAACATGCACGAGACAATTCTCTGCAATAAATAGTTAAGCACACGCAGACACACACAGACGCACTCCTGAACAAAACTCGCAATGCAGAGGTCACGTGGTGGGAACCTGTGCTACACAGTTTTACTTTCGTTCCCGCTGGTTTCCCAGATTAAATCACTTAATCTTTCTCTTGGCAAATGTAAAATATATTTTTTCCCTTTATTTCTTTAATCCTTTCCTATTTCTTGCCAAATTTATTTTTTAGTTATATAAAATGGATGTATTCCGTGCTTTAATATTTTGAAATGATTTTTAATGTCCTTGCATGTTTACACACATCCACCCCCCACCCCACCCCCCGAAAAAAAATTCTGAAAATCTGCCAGTTCTCTCTGTCGAAAGAACAGCAGCAAGATCAACAAAGCAACCAAGGAAAAAAAAAGAAATGAGAAAACTACATATTACTTGCTTTATTTTCTTACGAAACGGCGACTTTCAATTTGGTTCTCATTTTCTATCATAGAGATTATTTTCCCGTTTTAATATTTTTATTATTCATCCAACTGACACTGAACAAAATTTGTTTTCATTTTCTCAAGAAAGGAGATTAGTATTATACTCTCAAGGAAAAAAGATTATTCAGCGATTTAATTTTTCATTTGAACTTTAAAAAAATCATTACGTTTGCTTACATTTTCACGACGAAACAATGAAATATTTCTTTCGCATATAATTTTCCCAAATATGCTGATTGAAAAATCAAATTTTTAAAATTTGCATTTGTAACTTAGCATTTCACTTTTCAAAATATATTGAAAAGTCACAATTATTTGAATTTCCTTAACTATAAAGCGAAATGTTATATTGCATTTTCTCGACATACTGTTAAAAACCCTGTGTATGTTTCATTTTCTCGACATAATTATTGTCAAATTTCATTATTTTTCAACCTAATGTTAAAAGTCCTGGTTATATTTCATTTTCACGATCTACAGGGAACAACAATCCTGTTGTGACTGTTCCCTGCATGCCGCGAAGGGTTCTTTACTTATCCACTCCTACCCTCCTCTTCCCGACGTAAATAAAAAGCATATAACCTAAGAAATTATGTTTAATTTAATAAAGCTAAGAAATTCTGTTTAATAAAGCTAAGAAATTCTGTTTAATAAAGCTAAGAAATTCTGTTTAATAAAGCTAAGAAATTCTGTTTAATAAAGCTAAGAAATTCTGTTTAATAAAGCTAAGAAATTCTGTTTAATAAAGCTAAGAAATTCTGTTTAATAAAGCTAAGAAATTCTGTTTAATAAAGCTAAGAAATTATGTTTAATAAAGCTAAGAAATTCTGTTTAATAAAGCTAAGAAAAGAAACGAAATGTAAAACTTCCTTCTTGGTGTCTAAGGTTGATATAGTCTAAACATAAATGCTTGGTTATCGAATGTGTTCATTTCACCACAAGTCTCGTTTTAATCATTTAAAACACTTTGGAACATAGAATTTAGAAATGATCATTGAACAAAGAACATAAAAGTATATATAGAGCAGAGAACATAAATATAAACATAGAACATATATATAAACATAAAGCACAGAGATAAATGCTGAAGAATTACATTTTAAAAAATGTAACGATACCAGATTAGTGGCGCTACAGGCTTTCTGAAAGAGGCTTAATTTCTCAAGCTGCTATCATTTCTTTCACGGCATAGCAATTCCATATTAGTCTGAAAAGATTTCCCTCTCCCTAACATTATCTCAGAACGTCTGAGTAACTTTACTTTTATGTCCGAATGTCTTCGAACCAACAAGAAAAATAAAATAAAATAAGACATCAAAAGTGTTCGTATTCTGCGTTATTCAATCAGTGATTTTATTCAGATGAGAATATTAAAATTTTACTGTTTTTAATTAATATATAATGTGTATATACGTATTTAAATTTCGTTGGCAATCTTCGATAATATAAAGACAGTTCAAACAAACAGTACGGACACCGGAAGGAGAATATTTGAGATGTGCTAAGCGGAAAGAGTGACATAAGCAGGACTAGACAGGGGCATGACATAATACAAACGCAAATAAAATTGTCAGGTAAAAATAAAAATTGGAGGCAGCAAGAAAGTATCTTGCATATAAAATACACACACATTTATATTGATATTTAAATAATACATTAATAGTACATCAGTCGTTTCCAAATGTAATAGTAGGCCATTGGCAAACACTCACCAAAGTGAGCCATTAAAAATGCAGAAAAAATTCGATAAAAATATGAGCATCAAAGATGTTTTAAAGGCGTGTATTAGTTAGTAATTAAAGAATATGTTTGGTGTATAGAGTAAAAGAATGTGTACAATGCATCGATTAAAGTATGGCAAAAGAACATGTATAGAGTTTCCAGTAAAAGAACGTGTATAGTGTGTCAATTACAAAAATATGTATCTATTTAAAGAACATGCTTAGTGTATCTAGTAAATTAACATATACCGTGAATCTAGCAAAAGAACATGTATATAGTATCTAGTAAAAGAGCATGTATAGTGTATCTAGTAAAAGAGCATGTATAGTGTATCTAGTAAAAGAACATGTATATAGTATCTAGTAAAAGAACATGTATAGTGTATCTAGTGAAAGAACATGTATAGTGTATCTAGTAAAAGAACATGTATATAGTATCTAGTAAAAGAACATGTATAGTGTATCTAGTAAAAGAACATGTATAGTGTATCTAGTAAAAGAACATGTATATAGTATCTAGTAAAAGAATATGTATATAGTATCTAGTAAAAGAATATGCATACTAAGCAAGAGTAGGAACTTTATATAAGTCAATAGAAATTTATCTCTGAATAAACCTCGAAAGATTTGTGCAAAATGATTTGGAAACGAATTTACATGAAGTCATTTAAGAAACGCCAAGCAAGTCACGAGAATGCACACAAAATATATGTGCCTGAAGTCATTTTCCAAAACGCATAACGAATCACGAGAAAGTACACACGGAAAGTCTTTGTGTGAAAGGATGTGCCTGAAGTCATTTTCCAAAACGCTTAACAAGTCACGAGAAATTACATACGGAAAGTCTTTTTGTAAAGAGATACGCCTAAAGTAATTTTCCAAAACGCATAACAAGTTATGAGAAATTACATACGGAAAGTTAGTTTGAAAACGCACATTGATTAACTCACAGACAAAAATGAGACATAAACAAATAGAAAATGTAATAAATAACGAATTTAATCACCAGGAACCCCCCCCCCAACCCAGCGAATGAAATGCCTGCATTCGAAATCACTTAAATCACTGAATAAGACCAATCGAAGTAGGACATTGAAAGACTTGCCCGACTAGTCGTAGTAAAATCTCTCGAAAGAGGTCAACTAAAATCTTTCTTGTAATCAATTAATTAAAATCAAAAATCGATCTAGGTGTCTACAAGGTTTGCGTGTACGCATATGAAAGCGGCTCGTACAGAATATCATTAAAAGTAGACCAATATGTCTCCTTGTTACTTATACAGAATGTCAATAAAAGTAGACCAATATGTCTCCTTGTTACTTATACAGAATGTCAATAAAAGTAGACCAATATGTCTCCTTGTTACTTATACAGAATGTCAATAAAAGTAGACCAATATGTCTCCTTGTTACTTATACAGAATGTCAATAAAAGTAGACCAAGATGTCTCCTTGTTACTTATACAGAATGTCATTAAAAGTAGACCAAGATGTCTCCTTGTTACTTATACAGAATGTCAATAAAAGTAGACCAAGATGTCTCCTTGTTACTTATACAGAATGTCATTAAAAGTAGACCAAGATGTCTCCTTGTTACTTATACAGAATGTCATTAAAAGTAGACCAAGATGTCTCCTTGTTACTTATACAGAATGTCATTAAAAGTAGACCAAGATGTCTCCTTGTTACTTATACAGAATGCCATTAAAAGTAGACCAAGATGTCTCCTTGTTACTTATACAGAATGTCATTAAAAGTAGACCAAGATGTCTCCTTGTTACTTATACAGAATGTCATTAAAAGTAGACCAAGATGTCTCCTTGCTACAGCAACTTATACAGAATGTCAATAAAAGTAGACCAAGATGTCTCCTTGTTACAGCAACTTATACAGAATGTCATTAAAAGTAGACCAAGATGTCTCCTTGTTACAGCAACTTATACAGAATGTCAATAAAAGTAGACCAAGATGTCTCCTTGTTACAGCAACTTATACAGAATGTCATTAAAAGTAGACCAAGATGTCTCATTGTTACAGCAACTTATACAGAATGTCATTAAAAGTAGACCAAGATGTCTCATTGTTACAGCAACTTATACAGAATGTCAATAAAAGTAGACCAAGATGTCTCCTTGTTACAGCAACGTATACATAATGTCATTAAAAGTAGACCAAGATGTCTCCTTGCTACAGCAACTTACAATTACGTAAACAGAAATACAGTTTTGTAACAGTTATACACTATATACGTCATATACCAGATTAGTTCTTGTGTAAATTATATATAAATAAATATTTCACTGTAAATAATTGAAGTGAGCGAGTTTGAAAATTATACACACATCGTGTGAATCATGTTATTAAGTGGTGAAACATGTTTACGAATGTATATGTATGCGTACTTCGCAAGACATGATCTGTGAATCACTATTTGTACTGCGATTTTCTTGTTGTCTATTTTCAATTTCTAAAGCCAAGGCTGAATTTATTTGTTGTTCCATGACGGGTTTTATAACTACAAATAAGCAAAATCAACAATTTCTCTTCTGTTATCTCTCTCACTCTCTTTGCCTCTTCCTCTCCTTTCCAATCTTCTCTCTCTCTCCCTTTCTTTCCCCCCCCATCTCTCTGTCTCTCTCTGTCTCTCCCTTTTTCTCTCTTTCTCTCTCTTGCCTTATTCCCTCTTCTCTCTTGTTTCTCTTTCTCCACCCTTTCTTTAATTTCCTCTGTATGTTCCTCTTTCTCTCTATCTCGATCTGTTTCTATCCCTCTCGATCCTTGTCTATGGTTATTTCTTTCTCTTTCTGTCTCTCTCCTTTTCCCTCACCCCATCCTTCTTTCTCAAGCATTTGTTGATACTGCATGCAGGTTGGTGACTCCAGCCGTGCTACAATGAAAACAATACTAATTATCTCCCTTTATCAAAAGATCACATTGCCGTATGTTTTGCAAGAACAGTTCTATGCAAATGTTTGCCTTGCAGTGTTTGAGGCACAACACCTCTTCTTTCTCACGGACAAAAATATCTGTTTCACACCCACCACCACCACCACCACCACCACCACCACCATCATCATCCTAATCGAGGTCGAGAATAGTTTTGTGAACGTTAAAGTGATATTGTACACAAAGAAATTAACAGAATGTGTTCTTTATTTGCTTGATTTATCTCCTCTTTCCCTTGTGCTTCTTGCACTATTTCAAATCATCCATATATTTTAAAAGTATAAGCTGTCAATTTTTCTTTGTAATTGTTTTTTCTGATACATATTACGAAATAACAAAGAGGTGACGTGTCCGCATACCTTCCGAGTCTATTTATAGAGAGAAATAATTTGCTTTCTACACTAAGGACACTCAGGGACAAGGCTACAATGCACATGATTAATTACTCATTGCTATTTAGCAGCAGCTGGTGCTAAAATTAGATTTATTTTTAATTTGGAGAGGGAGAGGGTAGAGATAAGGGAAGTGACTTATTGACGACGATTTTAATTTTGAATAACAGAATTCCAAATCTTTTGGGCAAACAGCGAACTGAGCAAGCTTTGACTAAATACAATGCATCTACCATCTGTTAACGTGGCAAGCAAACAGTATAATGGCAACATGCTTTGTATGCAAAAGACCAGAAAATTGTAGACCGTTCATGACAAGAACTGGGGTACGAGATATCTCGTGACAGGAACTGGGGTACGAGATATATCGTGACAGGAACTGGGGTACGATATATCTCGTGACAGGAACTGGGGTACGAGATATATCGTGACAGGAACTGGGGTACGAGATATCTCGTGACAGGAACTGGGGTACGAGATATCTCGTGACAGGAACTGGGGTACGAGATATCTCCTCGGTAGAGGTGGACTGGCACATATAAAAGAGAGACGTATATCAGTAGCAGACACACACACACACACACACACACACAAAAGCACATAGACATACTCACTTTTACGAACACATAAACACATAAGCATACTCACTTCCACGGACACACAGAGACATTTACACACGTTCCACAGATACACACACTTTACACAAACACACTTCGCACAGGCAAACACACTTTTCACAAACGCACTTAACTGAAGCACACACTCACTCATACTAATACACAGTGCTAAATGAAAAATATACAGAATGACAAACACATACAGATTCATTTGTTATAGATATTAACATATACATTCAAACACTCCGACACACACACACACACACACACACACACACACACACACACACAGAGTCGCATACACCTATGCACGCACAATTACAAGTTCACACTTTGACACAAAACACACGCTCTACGTAATATGCGTTTTTGACATAACTGCATGACAAATAACAATTACAATGCAGCAGCTGGTTACCCTAAGAATTTTATAAATATATTGACGTATTTGTTTGCATATGTATGAGTATGGACTGGATAGACAGGACTTGGGGGAAGGGGCTCTTGATACGCCGTCTGTGACGACGAACGCAATTACTATGTCTGAGGTCGATTAACGTCCAACTGTAATGAGGTTAACAATAACCATATTTCACAGGAGGAAAAAATATTCTTTAAAAGTCTTTTAATGAAAACAGCACATGATCTTTGCCAGTCTTTCTTCGCTCTAAAATAAAAAATAACGACATAGGCAAACAGTTCATGATCAATCAACTTCAATCAATGCAACACCGACAAGAAATTCTTATAGCGGAAATAAACACTTTGCATCAGTGGGATTGATCTAGTAACATGTGCGATAGAACGAAAATATTTTGTTAATAATGCGAACACTACTTACCTTAACATTATTTATTGGTGGGATTGTATGTAAATATAAGTGTGTGTTTGTGTGTATGTATGTGCGTGCATTAAATAAGAATACAGTATTAATTTCTAACACCAATGCATCCATCGAATGATGTACAACATAATTCATGTGATGTATGCAAATACACAGAGGAAATATGTTTTTACAATTCGAGGACTGGTTTTGCATAAAGCGACGTAGTGATCACGTGACCTTGGCATGGCAAATTTACGCAAAAGTCATTACAGTGAAATTTTCATTTCCACACAAGATTCCGCTTTTCAAACCACACATTACAAACACAACACGTCTCAAGATTAAAAGGACAGCTTTTCAAACCACACATTATAAACACACCACGTCTCAAGATTAAAAGGACAGCTTTTCAAACCACACATTATAAACACATTATAAACACACCACGTCTCAAGATTAAAAGGACAGCTTTTCAAACCACACATTATAAACACATTATAAACACACCACGTCTCAAGATTAAAAGGATAGCTTTCAAACCACCATTACAAACACACCACGTCTCAAAATTTAAAGGATAGCTTTCAAACCACACATTATAAACACACCACGTCTGCAAAATTAAAAGGACAGCTTTTCAAACAACACATTATAAACACACTATAAACACGTCATGTCTGCAAGATTAAAAAGGACTGCGTTCAAAATGAATGGTTTACAAGTAATGATAAAGTTACCAACAACAACAAATATTTGCACTACTTTCTTTAAATGACAATTATTACCTGCATGAAAACAGATCCCAAAAGTAAATAAGGAATATATAGAGGAACTAAACTGCAATAACAGTTACACCTAGATTTTAAATTGAAATAATAGCATTAAAATACAATATATTTCTAATCTATGGAGATTTTGCCTAGTGATGGAACTGATATTTCGGACACTAGAACTAATAGTTAAGTGAGTCAGAGTAGGTCCACACGGATCAAAGTCGATTACGCATGCATAAGGAAGTCTGTAAGGTGTAAGTCTAAATAGATCTGGCCTTGATGTTCAAATAGGTGTAGAGAACT
Organism: Sinotaia quadrata; assembly: GCA_028829895.1. NCBI lineage: Eukaryota > Metazoa > Mollusca > Gastropoda > Architaenioglossa > Viviparidae > Sinotaia > Sinotaia quadrata. Next base: position 21,383,892 of record CM054180.1, read on the forward strand.
CTGTTCAGATCTTAATAAATTTAAGTGGAAACAAGTTGATATAAATAGCTCTAGCAAGCTAAGATAAAATTGTAGTGTTTACCTAGTATCAGTTAACTAGTGCAAGCTAAGATAAAATTGAAGTGCTTACCTAGTATCAGTCAACTAGTGCAAGCTAAGATAAAATTGTATTGCTTAACTAGTATCAGTTAACTAAAGCAAGCTAAGATAAAATTGAAGTGCTTACCTAGTATCAGTCAACTAGTGCAAGCTAAGATAAAATTGTATTGCTTAACTAGTATCAGTTAACTAAAGCAAGCTAAGATAAAATTGTAGTGTTTACCTAGTATCAGTTAACTAGTGCAAGCTAAGATAAAATTGTGTTGTATAAGAAGTATCAGTTAAATAGAACAAGTTAGATTACAGGCTTTAGCTTATACTATTGCACTACAACGAAGCTCAGTTTAAATGTTTAAATTAGTATAAAATCACCAGAGCAAGCTGAATGCACTGGTTTTAACTAATATAACTAAATGTAGATGCTTTATATAGTAAACAGATTAAGGCACAAGCTAAATTTACAGGTTTCCACTAATAATTAATAATAAGGCCAAAGAAACAGGATAAATGTACAAGCTTTATATAGTAAACAATCTAAATGTAAAGGTTGTAAGTAGTATACATTCTAAATAGCAAACTAAATATACAGATTTTAAATAATATAAAGCAAATGAAGCAGTCTAAATATACAGGCTTTATACGGTAAACAGTCTAAACTCTAAAGAACAAGCTAAATGTAAAACGTGTAAGTTGTATACAATCTAAAGAACAAACTAAATTTACTGGTTTTAATTAATGTAAGGGCCACACTTGCAGGCTACATTTAAACGTTGTAAGCAGTAAAGACAAGTTAAATATACATGTTTTAATTAATGTAAGGTGAAAGGAACAGACCAAGTTTACTGGTTGTAAGTAGCATACAGTCTAAAGAGCAAACTAAATGAACAGGTTTAACTAAGGCCAACAAAAGCAGGCTAAATTTAAAGGTTGTAAGTAGCATAAACTAAATGAACAGGTTTAACTAAGGCCAACAAGAGCAGGCTAAATTTAAAGATTGTAAGTAGCATACAGTCTAAAGAGTAAACTAAATGAACAGGTTTAACTAAGGCCACAGGAGCATGCTAAATTTAAAAGTTGTAAGACACGCAAAGACAATCAAAATGTAAAGTTTTAATTACCATAATGTAAAAAAAAAAAAATCCGCAAAATTGATTGGTTGTAAATAACATACAATTAGAATAGTAGGCTAATTTTACCGATCATGACTAATATAAACCACTTTGAACGAACTTAATGCCATCAACTTCCATTCGTACATCTTCAACAACACAACGCCGTGCAGGGTCAATCAATGGCAGGCCAAGCATGATAATAATCAAAGTAAAATAATAAATAAAAATAATTCAAAATGAAGGAGTTTTAAAAACATTTTTTAAATGGCAGGAAATTCTGCAGCATGATGACGTTTACTCAATCACCAGTTAAAGAAAAGAAATTGAACCACATATATTTAAACCGTGTCTGATTGATTATTTCTTTGCTTTTCTCATCGGCACTGTTTTTGTAACCTGTAGTTATTGGCTAATTCAGTGAAAGAAGATGGGATGTCATTCATTTCGTTACCCCACCACCCATCCCCCTGGATGGAATCGATCCATATTACATCGATATCAGTAATGCTTTAAATCTCTAAACTTGGTTGTTGAATTTTTTCTGCTTAGATTTTCAACTAATAGAAGGAATTGTATTTGGCCCCAGCATCTTAAAGGTTTCACAAAAGTCTAATAACTCCTAGATTAGCCTGGTGCAAGTAGTGGTGCAGTTAATGGATCTCACCCTTTTGCACGTTATGTGCTTATTTATTTCAAGTAAAGATATTATTTAATTCTTCCCATATCGTTCAGAGAGAGAGAGAGAGAGAGAGAGAGAGACTAGTGTCATAATTTAGCAGTGGCATTTTTGTTGTGACGTTTTCCTGCCTGAAATAGCAGTCACGTGGTTCTAAAGCTTCTTTGCGATGTTCGAAAGAAAAGAAATTATGTCTCTCATCTCGGTTCTTCGTTCTTACTCTTAAGCATACACACAAATACACACACACGCGCACACACACACGCACCTAAAGACATGCATGCACACACAAACGCACGCACACACGCGCGCGCGCGCGAAATTGTTTTTAGACTTTTCCTGATCTTTATCGAAAAACACAATAAGCACGATTTATTATTCTTTTTAAAAGTGTAATTTGTTAGGAATTAAATTGTAAACAGTTTCAAAATGTAACTGTGCCGTCTCCGTTAAAGTGACTAAACTAGTAAATGAGCTGGCAAAATTTAAATGTGCCGTCTCCGTTAAAGGGACTAAACTAGTAAATGAGCTGGCAAAATTTAAATGTGCCGTCTCCGTTAAAGTGACTAAACTAGTAAATGAACTGGCAAAATTTAAATGTGCCGTCTCCGTTAAAGGGACTAAACTAGTAAATGAACTGGCAAAAGAATGTGTTGGTGATAACTACCGCCTAGTCTTACTCTTTCGGTTTGTCTCTTACGTCATCTTCAGCAGTTCAAAGCTGCAAGACTTTTCACTCTCTACGTCGAGATACCAAAATGAAAATAGTTCCATTTCAAAAAAAGAGTTCTGTCATTATCGTTCTATTTGGGGACTACTATTTTATTTTTATTAGTCATCATCAGGTTTGCAGAAATTATATTTACGATTTAAATTTAAAACATAAAATAACAAAGTGACCCCAATTCTTATTTTAACCCGTCGTAACTCTCTTTGTAAAGCTCTGTTACCCGCGCCACTGCTGAATAACATGTTGCGTATGAATATATGCACGCACGTATTCCTGCGGTTGTGAACATACATACACAAAGTGAAAGAGTTCCAAATTACGTCTAGCACTCTACAGATTAATGTTGAATAATTTGTGTTAACAATATTTTGCCTGCACTGTGCATCGCAATGTGTCATTAATAATATGTTAATGTTAATCTGCTTTAGGAGGTGTGTTAAATGCAGAAGTCTTCATGAATGAAACTTTCTGAAGATGTAAATAATTATCGTGACTCTAGAAACAAGGATATACTTTGAGAATATGATTCAAATGTTTTTGCATGATGGCGTTGATAAAAGACTACTGGCCAGTGATTTTTAATTGTTTAGCAAATAATTTATTTGGAAATATTCTTAAATAGGTGCCCCTTTGTGCTAAGCTTTGCTCATTTCAACAGGCAAGCTAAACCTGAACTACATAAAAGCACATAACCAATACTTGAAGTAAGCAAGTCATCGCGCACACTATCGAAAGTCCTTTACATCTAAAGCCATTAGTAACCTCCTACTCAACACCCACCCACCCACACACACACACGCAACCCATTTACAATCAAACCACTCATTCAGCCGTAAATGTTCATTCCCTTTAAAGACGGATACATTATTTTGTTGGTAATGGCCGATCGCGATAAACATCAAACACTGAAACTCAAAACTTAAATCAGAAATCAACCATTGAGTTATATCTGTCTTTGCATACACTGAAATTATATAACTTAGTCCGTCGAAAGCGCATTCTTTTTCTATGACAATTCACAAAAAAAAATATACATGCGCACGCACGCACAAATTCCGGTGCAAAATAATATACAACTTGAATATTTGCACGCACGCACAAATTCCGGTGCAAAATAATATACAACTTGAATATTTGCACGCAAAGATCAGAATGCAGGCTCATACCACTGAGCTCTGTATATAGAGAGGACACAAGGGCAGATAAAGGTCGCCAAATGTCCGCCATATTGAAAAGACCGAGGCACTGTAGCGTCTGTTGCAACTACACGTTTGATATCGACCGTTTTCGAGATATATATACCCAATTTGACGAAGCTATAATTCAATAAATATAATTAAATTTACAATGCTACATACAGACAATCAAGAATGGAAAAGGCCTATCACCTCAGATAATAAATATTAATAAAATGTAGACATATAAAGCGATAGCCCTACATTGCAGACTATTTTACTTGATCAACTTAATCATCTATATTTAAGAAAGATTTGTGAACTTTAGAACTGTGATCTTCATTCGTCCACACTACATTATATCACATTGAATCTAGGCCATGTACTTGTCAGAAATTGTTTTTTAAAAATCTTGTTTTATCTGCTGAAAAGATGTTAATAAAATATTCTATCAAAATAAAGTACATGTACATATTTGTAATGTGGTGAATATTATCTAATAACCATTCAAGTTCGTCAGTACTGACTTATTTTCAGTTACAGTTGTAAACCACTTCTACACTAACTACTTTAATACTTTTTGCAAATTTGAAAGGTTTTCTTTAATCTGACCTATATTAACATATGAAATAGTGAAATACGAAAGTAAACATGATATTAATTATGCTTTAAGTTTGCACGAAGTTAGAACATGCCAAATTTAAAAGAAAAGTAATATCAGGAGAAATTATATTTACTACATTTATTTTTAATATTTTTATGCATATACACACACACATACACACACACCACACACACACACACACACACACACACACACACACACACACACATACACATACACACACATACACACATACACATACACACACTCGCACACACTCACACACTTATGTATGAACTTTGTATTTTGCATCGAGATTAATATACACTGTATAATTTATATAAACACACACACACACACACACACACACACACACACACACACCACATATATATATATATATATATAGAGAGAGAGAGAGAGAGAGAGAGAGAGAGAGAAAGAGAGAGAGAGATTGTGTAGTATGTACTATGTTCTTTGATTTTGAAATACATAATAAAATAACCTGAAAAACATACAAATTGAAACAAAAACGTTGATTAGAGCTTTCCCCCCACACATGGTTGTTTTTAAATGTGACGGCAAATTTTGTTGACATTAATTTTAGGATTGTATTCTGTCAGTGTACACGTACAAATTAATATTTCCAAGAATGTTTATTTTCATCATTTAAAATATAAAAGACTTTATCCTTACCCAATACTAAACACGAAATTATTATAATAAATATATAATAAAACTTATTAGATATGGTTATATAATTTACAATGTTAATTAACAAAGGCACATTTTGAAAATAATGAATGCTTTCCAATACGTTTTCTTCAGCACTGTTGTGTTAGGCTGGTATTTTCAAAATGGTCGCACTAAAACCCGTTAGCGACACATCGGCAGCCCTTGCTATCATTGGATGTCCTCTCCATTTTCAGTGGCTCACAAGCGCTATGCTGAACAATTCAAGCGGAAGATAACTCGTGCGTACCAGGCGGGGATAATTACGGTTTGGGCAGTTGTCGAATAGGCATGCGTTCTGGACAGCTCCAGATTCCGGCATTTCTCAAGGAGCTCACAGGATCGTTCACGTGTCTCAGCGGCAATTTACCTTCCTCTTGCTGACAAATGCCTTTCCTGAAAAGAGGAAATTTACCCTCGCACCAGACTTTGATTTCTCTTAAGAACCTGGAGCTTCTTCGACTGCTCTCCGGCATTTGTGCGGCGCGCCTGTCAGCATCAAACAATATAATAGACTGCGACTTCTTTGTCCATGTCGAGGAATGCTGGGCGGGGGGTGGTGGGGGGTGGTGGACATTTGCCTGAACAATTTCAAAGTAGTTTTGCAAAATGTGTTCCAATTCCCTAGGTATTAGAGTTGCTTCCCTTCGATTCCATTTAGAAAGCACGACAGCTGTTGCGGGAGTACAGAGAAACGATTTCCTCAGCTGCTGTCTTCGCACCTTCCGTTCCGACCTTTTGAATACTGATTGAATAAAACTTATTCACCACTGTTTGGGATGTTCTATTCAGTGTATAAAATCAGCACAGCGATTTTGCTGTTGTTTTTTTTATTTTCAAATTATACGATCTTGGGACGAATGCTCAGGGGGGGGGCGGGGGGGGGGGGCCTGTGTCGAAGGATTGACAATTGAAACAGATGACTGTCTGCTCTTGTGTCAGTTCAGGAACTTTGTATGGAAACCCGATGAAGTTAATGTATCACAGTCTGGTGCGAGTGCCAAAATGTAAGAAAATGCTGAGACAGCAGCAATGATGTCATATCTGAGTATTTCTTTCTTTGAATACAAAACAATCAGAGACCGGAAGTAGCCAACAGGATCAACGGCAGCACCATTGACTAGCTGCTGGTGTATATAGATATGGGTATTGTATGAATATTTTAATCTGAACTGTTACCGACCACCAGCACAATAATATTATTATCTTGCATTGCTGCCAACAATGCGCGAAGAGTCACGTGGTATGTATCGTTAACTTAGCTTTGTCTTTGCTGGTTATGAACTAAAAGATCACATCATCTGTGACGTTAATAGATTCATTGTGCCAGCCAACAATCAACACAAGAGTCACATGGGCTATGACGGTAGAAATATGTCTGCTTCAAAAGTGGCTATTCTGTCAACTGCTGGTATCGATCTGTCCATCCATTCATCCATTAATCTATCTATCTATCTATCTATCTATCTATCTATCTATCTATCTATCTATCTATCTATCTATCTACCTACCTACCTATCTATCTATCCTAATCTACAGATATAATAGAACTTGAGTTAAATACTGACCTGCACATATGTAAGAATCTTAACGTTACAATGGCTTTTGCTCTAGGCTTTAAAGAAGTCATTTTGAGGCGTCATTTGATTTGAAGAACGTCAGTCGATAACGACAATATTTTAGCGTTCACTCTAGATCTGTTGTGCAGTACAAGTGGTGAGTGAGCGCACGTGTGTGTGTGTGTGTGTGTGTGTGTGTGTGTGTGTGTGTGTGAGAGAGAGAGAGAGAGAGAGAGAGAGAGAGAGAGAGAGAGAACATTGATGCCCCTTGTAATTTCTATTACTATCTGTTATATTTTTGAAGAATGTTAGTTAAGTTTTATATTTTGTTTAACTTTAACTATGAAAAGAAAGCAGTGGACTCCAATGACTGTAAGAACTATATTCGGGTAATTAGAAATTTTTAAAACTCTTTTTTATATACTTTACACTTGAGTTAGGTTAATGAATACTTCTTCTGTATAAACACAGTGGCTGGCGACATAGTGGATAGAATGCGATAGATAGATTTTTAAAATAGCTAAATATGTAATTAACATTTCGTTGAGAGCCAAATATGTAATTAACATTTCGTTGAGAGCCAAATATGTAATTAACATTTCGTTGAGAGCCAAATATGTAATTAACATTTCGTTGAGAGCCAAATATGTAATTAACATTTCGTTGAGAGCCAAATATGTATTAACATTTCGTTGAGAGCCAAATATGTAATTAACATTTCGTTGAGAGCCAAATATGTAATTAACATTTCGTTGAGAGCCAAATATGTATTAATACTTCGTTAAGAGCCAAATATGTATTAATACTTCGTTATGATTCTTGTAATATTTCAATGCTTTGCTTTTTATTATTAAATACTTTGTTAACCAATTCAACATTATCTTCCGAAATTAGTCTTTTTCGATGAGTTGTGTGTCTTGACGTGTGTGAGGGGAGGGAAGCTAAAGCCAATTGCAGCATATTACAAGGAGCCGCTCCCTAAGAGAAGAGAACTTCAAAGACATAGGTTAGCATGTCACCCAGGAAGTTATGTATCTATTTCCCTCACGCTAGTAGAAGTGTTTGGCGTCGCCTAGCTCCAGGACTTTGTTACCGGGTCTCTGACCTGGCTGAAGGTTTACAAAATTAATGGTAAAATTACGTAGCCTAATACGGAAAGACTCTTTTACAACTAACTTCTCCTATAGATAGCTTTTTAATTCTTTACCATCTTATCATTTAATTTGTTATCATAAATCTATCTCCATGTAATTCATAATTGTAACGTATTGTATTGGCATTGTTTTCATTTTATATTGATGATTCTATCAACTGGGGAAGGGGGGGGGGCGCAAAGACACGAGCCAACCGGATGTTATATTCACATTGTGGAGTTTAAGGGTTTAGAGGATGGTATAGAAGTGGCATGCAGGCGAAACAGTAATCAATCAAGTACAAAACAGTTAAATACATAACCTCTGTACTATTCTAAGCTGAAGATCTCACCACAGTATATGTGTGTGTGTGCATTTGTGTGTATGTACATGTGCGCTAGTGTATATGTGTGCATATATGCATGTATGTATATCTTTATATATGTGTGTCTGTACGTGTCTATGTGTGCATGTATATATGTCAATATATATAATATATATATATATATATGTGTGTGTGTGTGTGTGTGTGTGTGTGTGTGCATGTATGTATGATTATATATGTGTATGCATAGGTATGTATCTCTGCTTTATGTATGTATTCATCTACGTCCACCTCTTTGTATTGCCACATATAGTTGTGCAATAAAACCATAAAGATGCAGCTGTAAATTGGACATATCCACTAGATCCTCTTAAATCACATTGATTATCATCTCGAAGACTCGCTCTGTGAATCTGAATCAAAGCTACCAAGAAAGGAAGAAAGAAATTACTAAATAACGGCGAGAAAATGGGACCCCCCAAAACGGAGGCAATTTTCCAATATGAATTTAGCATGTGTGTTCATATGTGTTTAGTTTTCCGGGGCTGGTTTTTTTTTCAATAATCAATGAAGTACGATTTAGTTTCCTGCCAATGTTCACCCATGTGCTAACCCACGCTCACAAATAACACACACACACACACACACACACACACACACACACACACACACACACACACACACATGCACATGCACATGCACATACATAGTACACACAACATTGGGGTTAATTTTGGCAGAGCTGTACAAGTTAAGGTAACTTTTCTTTTCTGTCTGATTACAGGAAGAGCTCTAATTGTATTACATATAACAACCCTGAAGTCCATTAGCATAGAAGTCCGACTTTGAAATATATTATTTTACTTTTATTTTAATGTAAATGTTATTGAAAACGTTTCCTGCCACACAGATACACAAGTTATCTCTGTCTTGCACAGATTTGTCGACCCTTGATCTTCAGCTACAAACTAGGCCTACTGAGTGCTTCGGATAAAGAATATTTATTTTCTTTTAACTTATTCTAATTTTTAAAAATGTTGACTAATATTTCAAGTACACGTGCAGCTTCTTAAAATACAAACATAAGATATTGGTTGAACTGCCAAAAAAAAAAAAATGGAAAAGAAACTTATCTTCAATTTCGGCAGGATGGTAGACGAAGTTTGCAGAAATTAACTAGAGATGCCAATCATGGTGGTCGCCATTTTGTAATACTTACTCACATGGTATGAGACTAGGTGTGTGTAGTGTTCTGTGCATGATGTGACGTATGCGGTGTGAAGTGTGCAGTTAGTGGTGTTGGTTATGCGTGAAGTATGCAATGTGAAGTGTGCAGTTAGTGGTGTGAGTAGTGTTTGAAGTATGCAGTGTGAAGTGTGCAGTTAGTGGTGTTGGTTGTGTGTGAAGTATGTGGTGTGAGTTGTGTGATGTAAGCGGTGTGCAGTGTGTAGTTAAGTGGTGTGGGTTGTGTATGAATATAAATATACTGTTAAATTTATTGACCTTGCATTTATTGATAACCTTAAGCTGGAGAAGAAAGTGGGTGGATGGAGGCTCGCTAAATATAGATTAAAGACGGATTTGTCTTCTTCTTTTAAGTAGTTTTCCACCTACAGACATACTGTGTGATAGTAAATATTTGTCTTTATTATTGTAGAAGGGAGAAAAGGTTTACAGCAGCCACATATACACCAACCGAGGCAGAGACGAGTGGTGTCTGCTGGAGAATTATTAATAACATAAATTAAGATTTGTATCACTTACGGTTGATTATAATTACTAATAATAATAACCATTAACTAGGAGGTGTTGGCGTTAAAGAATTTTTGTATTGTTTGTATTTTGTCAATGCTAGTAATGAACTATGTGTGTCGTATGTTAATGAATAATATTATATATTTCATGAATTGTTGATTGCTTAAGCAGAAGTGAAAATGATTGTTTATAAATAGTGAATGATATTCATATTGTTATCGTATACACTAATTAGTACGTTAAGCAAATGGCGCGATTACCAGAAGTGTTCCCATTTAATAACTGCAGGTGTGTTGTTGCAGTCTCAGTTAAATGAAGGCATTGGATTGAATGATATAGTTTTTGCAGTTATCACAATATTTTTATTTGTTTAGTGTTTAATGATATTTGTTCATGTTTCGTATTCGGCGTTGTCAGAAATATTTCAACTAAACAATAAATGGGACAAACAAGCGTTGAAGACAACATCACAAGGAGGAAGACTATAACATCATTATGAGGGAGACTGAAGCAACACAGTGAGGAAAACTACAACATCCCAGTGAGGAAGACTACAACAACACTTTGCGGAATTCTACATCGTAATGGAAGATTACAGCATAATAATGAGGAAGACTACAACAACAGTTCGTCGAATGGTTGACGAGAAAATTAAACTGACATCAACGACTCCACACAAACAATTCTTTAGACGGCGCCCCCTCGATGAATGATTTATCGAAAGTCTATTTCAGACAAAACGACAGGCTAAGTTGTAAATAAGAGCAGCACTTAACACTACGGGGCAGCTTTTCGAGTGATTGCAGGAAACTGAACAGTAGATCTAATCATTGGCGCCCTCTGTCTAATGAATCATTGGCACCCTCTGTCTTACAAATTATAAGCGCCCTCTGTCTTAAGAATCATTGGCGCCCTCTGTTTAACGAATCGTTGGCGCCCTGTTTTACGAATCATTGGCGCCCTCTGTTTTACGAATCATTGGCGCCCTCCGTTTTACGAATCACAGGCGCCCTCTGATTTACGAATCATTGGCGCCCTCTGTCTTAAGAGTCATTGGTTCTCTCTATCTGAGAATCATTGATGACGTCTGTCGAATCATTAGCGCCATCTGTCTTAACAATCATTGGTTCCCTCCTGTCTAAGAATCATTGGCGCCCTCTGCCTTACGAATCATTAACGCCCTCTGTCTAAGGAAACATTGATCCTCCTATATAAGAATCATTTGCGCCCTCTGAATTATTAGCGCCCTCTGCTTAATGATAAATGGCATCCTCTGTCTGACGACTCACTGGTGTCCTCAATTTAAGAAATCACTGGCGCCATCAATTTAAGAAATCACTGGCGCCCTCAATTTAAGACATTATTGGCGCCCTTCGTCTAACGCATCATCCGTATCCAATAATGTCTTTTGGTCTCATTTCTATAAATATTATCGATATCCAATAATGTCTTTTGGTCTCATTTCTATAAATATTATCGTCTGCATATATATAGGTTTTGTCGCTATCTGTAGAGTAGCTCATTTTTTTTTAACAATTTCAAAATAAAATAATTTTGTTGTTTCGCATTCAGTAGTCGAAGTGTGGTACTTCTGTTCCATAGAAGAAAGTAATATGCTACTCTGAAGATAGCGACAAAATCTATGTATATTGTGCAGACGATATACTGAATGTGGAATTTGATATTTTAAATGAGCATTTATATTTATGAAAATGGGGGGATTATAGATCTGTAATGAAGAATTCTATATCTTTAATTGGTGTGCGTGTATGTGTGTGTGTGTGTGTGTGTGTGTGTGTGTGTGTGTGTGTGTGTATAGGGGGGATGAGGGAGTTCTCTTCCTCTTGTCTTCACCCAGCGGAACGAACTGGGACTGTCTGACTGCTGTAAGACAATCAAGGAAGCAGATGATGGATTCGAGCTACCTACGAGCAATCCCACCGCGTCAACATCAACACCACCACAATCAGTACAACCTTCTCCAACCCAAATATACATTTTGCAAAATTAATAAGTTAAAGGTTACACACAAACAGTCGTATTATAGGCAACGTGTGTTAAGTTGTAAATTTATACAGCGATTCCTTGTGCAAATGAATGTCAGGGCATTGTAAGGCCACCAGCTGTCTGTATCTCTCTCTCTCTCTCTCTCTCTCTCTCTCTCTCTCTCTCTCTCTGTGTGTGTGTGTGTGTGTGTGTGTGTGTGTGCACATCTTTTCTATGAGGCGAGGCGAAAGCATTAGCTTAATGAAAGATCACCACCATAGTGATTTTGTAAGATGTATTAAAAGATCTCCATTATAGAGATGTGAGACGTATTGAAAGACAGCCATTACAGAGATGTTTAAGACTCTTTGAATGATCACCACAGATATGACAGACGCACTGAATGATCACCATTATAGATATGACAGATGCACTGAATGAACACCATGTAGAGATGAAAAGCGCACTGTATGATCGCCATTGTAGAGATGCTGTACAACACAGACAAGAACTTACGCATCAAGCAAACGTAATGCATACATTAGCGTTTGTGTCATTGAATGAATTCATGTAATTTACAGTAGATAACCACTCACAACTTAAAATACTGCGATTTAATTTTCCTCTTCGATTTGCTATGGTCAATCAACATGTTAAGTACGATTTACTAACGTCGTTGGAGTAAAAATAATTTAATCTAGGACAACAACAGCAACACCTACAACGCACGTCCAGTAACAGATTAGTGTTGGTGACATTTTCATGGAGTCGGAAATCTTTTGGATCTGAGATTTCCGGATATTAACATTGATCTCATTCCACTTACTTTCCATTTCAAGTGAACTCCCCTAGTTTCTCCGTACGTTATGCAACTGAATACGCCTGCTGTCACTATTCAAAAGAATACGCCTGACAACACTATTCAACAAAATATGCCTGACAACGCTATTCAACAGAATAGGCTTGCCGACATTATTCAAAGGAATACGCCAGACAACACTATTCAACAGAAAACGCATGACAACACTACTCAACAAAATACGCCAGACAACACTATTATTTTTTTTAGCTATTTGACTGACATCGCCACAATAGACCACAGCGGCAATGTTTGTTTTGCCATTACATAATTTTATCACACACAAACACACACACAAACACACACACAGACAGATAAAATAATTTGTTGAAACTAATTTAAAAGAAACTAAAATTGAAATTGATGCAATGGGAGAGTCCAAAAATAATTGAGAAAAAAAAACCTGCAATAAGTGTCATCACTTTAAATACTGATCGTGCTTATAATGCCATTGTTTGAATAACGGATCTTGGCTGACTGGCGAACAAAATAAGTGGCTGAAATTTTGCAGAACCCTTTGTCCAGCAGTACGATGTTCGGCAAGGATAATCGCCTTTAAAGTACCTGATAACACGTCACTTTTAAGTATTGGGTGAGCCACGTCGTGGACGCATTTTTTGTGAACGTTAAGCATTTAAGGACCGACAACTGTGGCTACATGAATTCCACGCACAAAAAGTACACTTTTTGAAACTGATGCTCATGGGAGAATGTATTGATTCTACAGGCATCTCCTAAGTTCACTAGATGCATGTCATTGGCAACATTCCTGGTGTGACGTCAGAAGTGACACTAACAGTGGAAAAGTGTAAATCTGCAGACTGAATCTTTTCAGTCTCTTCAATACATTTGGTAACTAATCACGTGACTGTTCAGGCGACGTGGCGTCATACCATGCAACTCTCTTTAGTAAACTTATTATTCGACCACGAGATATTTCGGAACAGGTATGATATTTCAGTCACGTGACCTCTCTTCGTCGACGAGGTGTATGCTCACGGCTTGTTGATGTTTTCATCCGGGCTTCTTGCTATCCAGCCTGAAACGCACTCGTACCTGCAACGTTAACTTGCATTGTGTTTTATTGCCAAAACATGCAGGGGGTCTGTGACGTCGGAAAACTCTCTTTACGTCATAGCTCTCTTTAAAGTAATGTTTAACCACGTGACTCCATTCGGCTCGCTTGGAATTCAGCCTTTCAGGAGACTTAGTGCTCAAAAGTCACGATTTTGTTTGTTCCGTGTTCTCGCTACCCAGGAGTTCTCTTGTTGCTTTAAGTTGTAGGCAGAGACTAAGCATATGGCGTGAAGAGTTGGAAGTCACGACCCCATTGAATATGAGGCTGGTTTTGGTGATCTTATTTCAAGCGCCGTCATCTCGGCTGTGATCGTATCCAGTCAGGGCACGAAAGAATTTTCGCTGTTACACACGCACTTACATAATACGTGAAGCAAAGTCCCATTCACTGGCCACTGAGTATACGCATTCCAGCGAATTTCATCACTGCAGTGAGCTGTGCCACTTTTTTGCGCCCTGTATTACTCAATTATCTCTCCCAGAGGTGGGCAAACTTTCTAGTGCTGTATTACTCAATTGATCTATCCCAGAGGTGGGCAAACTTTCTAGTGTTGTATTACTCAATTGATCTATCCCAGAGGTGGGCAAACTTTCTAGTGTTGTATTACTCAATTGATATATCCCAGAGGTGGGCAAACTTTCTAGTGCTGTATTACTCAATTGATCTCTCCCAGAGGTGGGCAAACTTTCTAGTGCTATATTACTCAATTGATCTATCCTAGAGGTGGGCAAACTTTCTAGTGCTATATTACTCAATTGATCTATCCTAGAGGTGGGCAAACTTTCCAGTGCTATATTGCCCAGTTGATCTATCTCAGATGTGGGGCAAACTTCCTAGTGCTATATTGCTCAATTGATCTATACCAGAGGTGGGCAAACTTTCCAATGCAAGAGCCGCATGCACTAATTTACACCTTGTCGCGGACGCATAGTTCATTAAGTAAGATAATTAATATTTGAAAGAGCTAAAGCATAAGGTTTTTCTAAATAACATCTTAATTAATTTTCAATTGGGTGTGTATTTGGCATCCTTCGCTACATTAGAAGGCATTTTAAATAACGTGAACATATAACTTGTTTCTAGGCCGCATGAAAACCCTTGGCAGGCTGTAGTTTGCCCACCCCTGATCTATCCATACCAGACAGACGGGTAATGAGCTATATCGCTATAAATGACTCCAGTTCTGTGTGTGCTCTTATGCTCAACTGATCTATCCATACCAGATAAATGGGCAATGAGCAATATCGCTATAAATGAAACTCCCGTTTGATGCTTTATATCACTGTGTGTGCAAAACTACTTTAAATTTAAATGTGTTTAAATGTTAATAACCTTACTGTACGCAAATAGTTTCAAATATATATAAACATACACTACATGCCACATACCCATACATACACACCACACGCGTATGCACACAAACTAGTTCAAATATTATTTAATGTTATTAACTTTACTGCATAAACATCTATTTAACGCTATTAACATTACTGTATACACACCAGTTTAAATATTTTGTTCGTATGAAAGCTACAAGGAACCCAGCGTGTATGTTTTTAACCCTACTGTACAAAGATCACTTCAAGTATTAATAAATTTTCTGTACACATAAGAGTACAAAAATATTTTATTTCCTATACGCGTACCAATTTAAAAATCGTTTTATATTCTCTTTGTGAAGCAGAATTGGTGATTGTGACTACAGATGTTAGTGCCGTGTGCCACACTCACTCCTCTCGCGCTCCATACCTTATGTGTGAACAGAGACAAACTGTTGTGTTCGACTCCTTTAGGCATACTCATGCCTATGTTGGTATAGACAGTTGATAGAATGCACTAATGACAGGTATAGACAGTTGATAGAATGCACTAATGAAAGGCATAAACAGTTTATAGAATGCACTAATGACGGGTATAGACAGTTTATAGACTGCACTAATGACAGGTATAGACAGTTGATAGAATGCACTAATGACAGGTATAGACAGTTTATAGACTGCACTAATGACAGGTATAGACAGTTGATAAAATGTACTGATGATATAAATTCTGACTTTAATCAGTATTAAGAGCGTAGAGTGAGACGTCCGGCTACAATAAAGTGTTGATTACGAACGAAAAATGAATATATTTATTGCTAACACAATAGCTGTACTCTAAATCAATAACAAATAAAAGTATAGTTATCATTGATGTACACTAAACAATAACAAATAAAAGTATAGTTATCATTGATGTACACTAAACAATAACAAATAAAAGTATAGTTATCATTGATGTCAGAAATAATTATCTCGATCTTAAAATGAGCGCAGACAAACGGACAGTCAGTTTGCTCGAGTTCGTATTTCTAAATACAAATGTCCAGGCAGACTGTAACGCCTTCCCAATGTAGGTGCTTCTATAACCGCTGTGATCTTACAGAGGCATCCTTTATCCTTTTCGGGCAGGGATGGTGTCTAAGGTGGGCGAGTGGAAAATTAGTCTTAGGATGAACAGACAGTCAATACAGCAGCACTGTATGGTGGTGATTATTTGTGACCAGAAGCCATAACTGAGCCAAACAGGAGTACATATTTCTGAACCAAATAGGAGTACACATTTCTGAGCCAAATAGGAGCACAAATTTCTGAGCCAAATAAGAGTACAAATTTCTGAGCCAAATAGGAGTACACATTTATGATTATCCATAGGCTGGATCACCTGGAGATAAGAACTGCTGTAGAACATGCACAGCGCCAGCTTACGTGGTTCGCACCTTTATGCATGTACTGTAGTCACGTGGTACAATGTTCAACTCTGTAGTCAAGTGGTACAACGTTCAACTCTGTAGTTAAGTGGTACAATGTTCAACTCTGTAGTCAAGTGGTACAACGTTCAACTCTGTAGTTAAGTGGTACAATGTTCAACTCTGTAGTCAAGTGGTACAACGTTCAACTCTGTAGTCAAGTGGTACAATGTTCAACTCTGTAGTCAAGTGATACAATGTTCAACTCTGTAGTCAAGTGGTACAATGTTCAACTCTTAGTCAAGTGGTACAATGTTCAACTCTGTAGTCAACCTCCCTCACTCCAGAAAACTGAGCAGAAGACCTGAGTAGTTGGATTGAGGCATTGCCAGCATTTTCCAGCTGAACGGGGGGAAAGGAAATTTATTGGCTGCAGAGTACTTCTGTTTACGTGTTTGACAGATTCCCATGATACTACTTAACCAGTCAGTGGTTAATTGACAGGTGATCACCACCTTTCCAACTGTGGAGTAAAGCAGAAGAAAGGGGCAAGGGAAGAGGTATTTCTGCAAAAAAATTCAAGAGTTACGTTACAAGCCACGTATTTCTTCGTTTTTCCTGTTTTGAAAACAAAGCTCTTATGACCCTCGCAACGTGCTACTTTACACTTAGGTCATAATTTCTTACTTTGTTATGTGTCTCTCTTGGCATTCTTGGGACTTCCTAACGTAGTGTTTCCATTTTGGAATAATTGGGATAGTTGTAGTTATTGTCATAGTTGTGATATGAGAGAGTTAGACGTCTTTATATAGCTGCAGTGAAGGATAGTTAAACTTATTTACTGTAGTGTGAGATGTGAGATTGTTTAAAACTTATTTACATAGTAGCAGTGTGAGATAGTTAAACTTGTTTACTGTAGTGTGAGATGTGAGATAGTTTAAAACTTATTTACATAGTTGCAGTGTGAGATAGCTGTACTTAATTTATCAGCGTTTTGAGTGGATAATCAGAGGAATTGGGCCACAAAACACTTATTCCTCTCTCTCTCTCTCTCTCTCTCTCTCTCTCTCTCTCTCTCTCTCTCTCTCTCTCTCTCTCTCTCTCCCCATCCATCCATCCATCGATCGATCTGTCCGTCAGTCCACCTATCCGTCCATCATTCCATTCATCTATCTATCCATCCATCCATCCATCCATCCATCCATCCATCCATCCATCCATCTATCTATCTATCTATCTATCTATCTATCTATCTATCTATCTATACGGTGCAGTCACCTTAAAGAGTGTCAAATATCTTAGTTAGGATTATCACATAATGCTTCTCTACCCCCTGATCTGGAAAGTTACTAAATGCAAATCCTACAAAAGTAGAAATATTTTCCCTTTAATTTGATAACATGCTTCGAAGGTGGGAAAATATTCGGAGCTCCAGCTAGAGTTACGCTAACCACTTTATCTTTCACAGGTGACCAGCGAAATATACATAATACAGACTTGTGAGACGTGTATTGCTTTACATTCGTTTAAACTATGCGTTTTTAATTTCTCGTCCAATTCCACTGTTTTGTAGCCAGCACTAACCAGAGGTATGTACACTAACATTTTCACTTGTGCACACAGTGTACTTTACTTTGCTGGCATTGGAGTTACATAAAAGAAATTGTTTGGGGACAGATTTAACAAATGTTCACAAGTAGGGCATGACCACGAGAAGTTCTTTTAATAATAGAAAAAATAGAAATCCAACACGGACAACGTTCGCTAAGTCTATCTCTTTGTTCGCCTTTTTCAATGCATCCCGATAACAAGTCACGCAACCTGTGAGATTTGCTTACGGTCGGTCCTGTCATGTGATAGGAGGTAGGTTTTTGTTATATTTGTCTTCTTAACGTTTTCCTGCAACAGGTCAACTATGCAATGATGCCTTACTCCAAGAGTGTGCATGCTTTATTCCTCCTTCCCTAAATCTCTTCTCACCCCCCGCAAAAAAAAAAAATATGTAACACTCACGCGTTATGTGTGTGAATAGATAGATATATAGATAGATAGATAGATAGATAGATAGATAGATAGATAGATAGATAGATAGATAGATAGATAGATAGATAGATAATTGCTATGGTCGACAACTGATCCTATTAGTCGTGGCGCGGAAGTCCTCATTACATAATCGTTGAGGTGGAGCTTAATGTCATCATCCATTCTGCGCTGCCGAAGATAACGTGCATTGACTGAGTTGCAGAAGTAGAATGACCACGAAGTGAGGGAAATAGGTGGAAAGTTGGCCAGGAGGGGGGAAGGTATAATCAGTTGATTGCTAAATGAGTAGTCTTAAAGCCCTCATCCTGACCAATCGTCTCGTGACGTAAGCGACAAAGCAGTCAGCGTTCAATAGGTTTCTTGCTATTTTGTTTTATTGTTTATTAAAGTACATACGCTTCCTTATCCAATTACAAAAAATAATATTGTAATAAAATTAAAATATATTAAAAAATCTGACTAAGTACTTTACTCTCTTATTCAGTAGTACTTTACTCTGAATCTATCAAGACTTGACAACATAATGCCCATTTTAAATTTTTATAATTCATTGGACCCAAACTTCGATTTACTAGAGGGACACGTTCCGAAAGCTTATACAGTTTTCTGGTTAATTCCAAATATACAATCTCCTGGCTAATTCTAACTAATACAATCTTCTCGCTAATTCTAACTAATATTATCTCCTGGCTTCTAACTAATTCAATCTCCTGGCTAATTCCAACTTAAACAGTCTCCGGGCTAATTCTAACAATACAATCTTCTGGCTAATCAACTAATTCAGTCTCCAGGCTAATTCCAACTAATACAATCTCCTGGCTAATTCCAATTAAGCATTAATCTCCCCAGAGTCCGTCAGTAAAATAGATTGCACTTTTACTGCTTGCCTCATAGATCAAACGCACTTAATTAATTTACAGGTAGAATATGTATTACCTGTCGAGATGAGTTATACCGGTACTATTTCCGACAGAATATATATTGCTTATCGAGATGAGCTATACCGGCACTATTTCCGACAGAATATATATTGCTTATCGAGATGAGCTATACCGGTACTATTTCCGACAGAATATATATTGCTTATCGAGATGGATTACGCAATGACACTTCGGGATATTTTCAGAATCCAATCATTTGCAGACTTATTGTTTTTAACAGTTTCAACGTCGATTACGTCTTCCATTTCAACGAGGACGTATCCATTCCTTATTGTATTAGACTTTGTGAAATTAAAGTGCCAGAAATGGCAATTCTTCTGTGTTTGTCCACCTCCAGATACTACGATAAAAAGAACTGTACTGCTGCCTACGGCCTTTCGCGATGTGGGTTTCTCGTTTCGTATAACATTTTTCTATTTTTACCTCAGTAGGAAAATTTAATTAATTTTCAAACTGGAATTTTACTACGAAACGCCGCATCTAAATTCCATATCAAGCATCCACGCCTTGCTTCGTTCAAGCTATAAATATGAGCCATTCAGCTGGGAATAATATACCTTTTCATTCCGCGCGTACAGGTCGCATTGCAGGTGAAGCAAGTTAGGTTGAAATTGCTGGGAGTAGAGGAGCTGATAAAAAGGTGACTCGAGTGTGTATGGCGTATGGGATTAGGGTTCGGTTCTTTGAATGAGATCCAATGACCACGATCTGATAACATTGGTGACGGTAGCTTGCCGGAAAGAATTTCAGAACGCCTCAGCAACAAAGACGCAGCGGGAATCAGGTTACCATCAGGCACATATATTTTTCCATTACTTGGTTTTATTTTATAAGTTTTTATTTCAGCGACGGCGCTGTTGTTGGGTGTTCTTTCGATTTTTTTCTAAAATTATTTTATTGTATTCATTCGTCACATTTACTACGGGAAAGTTTACCTTCAAATGGATTTCGAAAATAAAGCGGCCCCGTGTTTCTTAATTTGAAGCGCCCTTGCAAATTTGTTCCAGTAATGTTATTGCAATTCTGCGTCCTCTATCACTGATTAGAATTCGTCCACATTTATTAGTGTTTTCGAGTGAGTTTCATTTATCAATTTTAAAATAAATTTAGCTACTCTGAAGGTATGCAACCATAGTGATAAATGACCAGCCATATAAATGTATGGACAATGTGCAGAAATACGTGTGCGTATGTAGGTCAGTGCACGTGCTTGTGCTTTGTATGTGTTGTGTGTAGATATATATATTGCGATTTGTCTTTATTCTTGTGGTATATATATGCATGCAGGCGTAAGTATGTGCGTGTATATGTGAGCTTATTTGTGTGTCAAGTGTTTGCTTTTGTGTGTGTTTGTTTTGTACGTCTGTCTGTGTCTGCGTGCAGTAGTCGGTACAAATCGAGAAAATTATATTCATCACACTACCATTCAGGTAAAGTTAAACGTGCATATTGTTTTCTTCGAATTCCAAACAAACAATCACGCACACATAAAAGCACACATACAAACACACACATGCACACACATTCATGTATACATACAAACATACAATCACTCACACTTCAAACACACAATCACACACTTGCACACATGTACACACATATACAGACACACAACCACACACGTGCACACATAAAATCACGCACATACAAACACAATCACACACAACCACGCACATATACATAAACAATTACGCATAAATACAATCAAGCATACATACACACGCGTACGCACAATCACGCACTCACACACACACACACACACACACACACACGCATAATCGAGACACGTGCAACACACATACAATAACACATACATACAAACACGCAGACAATCACGGACACATATAAACACAAACCCATTCTTATACAAACATACAATCACTCACGCATACAAACACACATACCATCATGCACACATGTAAACATACATACAAACACAAATACATATATATTCATACTGTCATACACAAGTGTATTCAACATTATCACCGAACTTGTCAGTAAACGTATTACTATAAGTTGATTCCTGTGAATTCCGTTTGAGCAAGAGCCAATATGGCAAAAGAATTGAGGCTTGAATTTGGTCTCAAGAATTCATGAAGTTTATTTAGATCATTCCTCATGCTGTGCTGAGTATCACACACACAAAAGTTGTACACCATTCTACCTGATGTCCTTGAAAGTGCAAACAAAGTAATGGATGATTCTCCATGGTGTGCTGTGTGGAAGATTCTGGAACAGTTGTGCAATGTGCCTAGAAAGGGTTAATTGTTGTTAATGTGGGGAACGCTTCTGGCTTCCGCCGCTTTCGCGTTTGCCTAAAAAGGGTTAATTGAGACCGTCATCTAATAAGAAAGAAAGTGAATTGTTGCAAACTGCGTGATTGTGAACACGTGCCAGCAACAGCTATCATTGAAAAGGTTATGTACATTGACTGTAATTATCTCTCTAAAACTCCACCATCCATTTTATGATGAGTTATATCTATGAACGCGATTATATAAATATATTAATTTGACTGCTGATGTCTATGCTAAGATAACTGAATGAGTGTCTAATGTTTAAACACATATTGTTGAGAAGTGATGTATATGTCAACTCTCTTTTGATTGTATTCATGTACTGTATACTTTTGATTTTGTTGATTCAATAAATTTATTAACCTTCTTGCACATACATTAAAAGAAACGTAATGTCGAGTAATAGTGGGTGGATGGGGGAGGGGGCTCGTTAAATATAAATAAAAGATGGATTTTTATTACTCCTTTAGTAAGACGTCTCCATCTGCAGAAACATTATGAGACAGTAAAACATCTATCTTATTATTGTTGTGTACAGAGAAGAGTTTTACGACACCTTTATCATCCAACAAGTAAGAGACATGTAGGTCCTGTCTGAGAATTATTAATAACTATAAATTAAGATTACTGATCACTTGTAATTAGGTAGTGTGTTATTAAATAATAAATAATAATCATAACAAGGGAAGGGTGCCCAGACGTGTCACAATATGTAAAGTATGAGTACCTCACCAATCATGACTACAGTATTCACCAAAGATATGTAAAGTATGAGTACCTCACCAATCATGACTACAGTATTCACCATAGATATGGAAAGTATGAGTACCTCACCAATCATTACAGTATTCACCATAGATATGGAAAGTATGAGTACCTCACCAATCATTACAGTATTCACCATAGATATGGAAAGTACGAGTACCTCACCAATCATGACTACAGTATTCACCATAGATATGGAAAGTGCGAGTACCTCACCAATCATGACTACAGTATTCACCATAGATATATAAAGTATGAGTACATCACCAATCAGTGTCATTAAAAAACGGTCACTTCAGGAAAATCTCTAAGTGAATGAGAGAGAAGTAGAACCCGAGCCGTTGAATCACTTCATTTCAAGAATACGTACGCCATTTATTTATATTGTAAAGCGACATATGCGTCAGATTCTCTCCGCACATGGCCCGCCCTGCTTGTGACGTCAGAGATATTAATATTAGACAGAGATCAAAGAGGCCTACGGCTGATGGCGAGCAATTATATAATGTTTCCATGATTCCCAACATCCCTAATGTCCTTTGCCCATTCATTTGTTTCTGTCAATCCGTCTGGCACACTTAATGAGTAAGTCATCTGCAGCAAGCTGATAACAACCTGCAGATCTTATCCTTTTGTGGACGTTCTCAGAATAGCATCTGGAGCTAAAGTGATAAAATTGAATTTTAAATTTAAAAATTATTTCTTATCAATGTACTAATATGTGTGTAAGTGTGTGTACGTGCGCGCGCGCGTGTGTGTGTGTGTGTGTGTGTGTGTGTGTGTATTTAGAGAGAGAGAGAGAAAGAAAGAGAGCAGTGATGTATATTTAATTTTGGACTAATTAATCACGAAAGACAACTCTGTAGATTTTTCTTTTGTTGGCAAGGAAACGAATGTGCGCGTGCATACCTGCTGGGATACGTGTATGTGTGTGTCTGCGACTGTAGTGTGGTGGGGTGGAATGGTGCTATTTTTATCTCTTCATTCTGTGTGCAATATGTAAAATCTTGTGCTTCATTCAAAGAACGAATGGCTATATTTGAAGAATACCAGACGATCGCGGTTACCCATGTTTTGGATTATAAAGAGTCAGACGGACAGACAGATGGACGGATAGATAGATAGATAGATAGTTTATATTAGATTAGATTAGATAGATAGATAGATAGATAGATAGATAGATAGATAGATAGATAGATAGATAGATAGATAGATAGATAGATAGATAGATAGATAGATAGATCTGCAGTCGTATGTGAATATATCCAAGGTTTTTTTTTTAATCATGATGGAAGACACATTTTCTTTATTTCTTTCTAGTCCTTTATTCAAGTATTTTTCTCTTATCACATCATAATCATGTTAGCAGATTGAAATCAATCATTTGATTGCAATAGCGTTGGACACAAAATAGTGACGGACGAGACGTTTTAATAATACATTGGTAGTTCATGTCTGCTCAATATAATATATTGGTAGTTCATGTCTGCTAAATATAATATATTGGTAGTTCATGTCTGCTCTTTTGCTGAGAGTACACACCTACCTATGCCATGTGAATGTCTCACGTCTGCTCTTTTGCTATAGAGTGCACACCTAATTATGCCATGTGAATGTCTCATGTCTGCTCTTTTGCTGTATAGTGCACACCTAACTATGCCATGTGAATGACAGGTCTAATTCAGTTCAGTGTAATTTCATTCTGTAACCACGGGAAGGTAGGGGTATAGAAAAACTTATGATCAATATTTACAATGGGTGAGAGGGGATGAGAAAGAAACAGATTGATAGACAACTGTGAAGATTAAAATAAATTATAGACTCTGGAAAGTGTTGGTCATGCAACCCTGTTAAGAAAATCAACAGTGTCTTGAACCATTCTCATTTCAGAAAAATAATGCTCCAGCAACAAATTATGTGATATTTTATTTGTAATTATTATTTGTGTGTGCGTGTGTGTGTGTGTGTGTGTGTGTGTGTGTGTGTGTGTGTGTGTGTGTGTGTGTGTGTGTGTGAAGGGGGTGCATGGGGGTAATTGTCAGTAGTTTGTTTTTTTTAAGTATATACATTTTTGTAGACATAATGACAACTTCAGTAGTTTTATAAACTATATACATTTTTGTAGATTAAATGACAACTTCAGTAGTTTTATAAAAAGTATATACATTTTTTGTAGACATAATGACAACTTCAGTAGTCTTATAAAGTATATACATTTTTGTAGACATAATGACAACTTCAGTAGTTTTATAAAGTATTACATTTTTTGTAGACATAATGTCAACATCAGTAGTTTTATAAAGTATATATATATATTTTTTTTTAGACATAATGACGACTTCAGTAGTTTAGGGAAGTGCACACACCTCGTATTCATTTTCACAGGTCAGCTAATCGTGTTCGTAATAATTTGTATTTTCTTGATTGAGTGCTCTTGACCAAGACGTCCAGATATTTTCTTGATTGAGTGCTCTTGACCAAGATGTCCAGATTTTTTCTCCTGTGCAAGTTTATCATTTCGGCGTTTTAAAATTTGTTTAGTTGCGTCGGTTTCTTATAGAATACTGTGACATTTTTGCTTAGAGTTTTTACAAAATTAAATATGTTTTGATTTATAGGTCTGATGCTAGCCTTGTCGCTTAGCTTATACACCCTGCCTTTCAACCTCCAACTGCTCACACCACACATACACGCACGCACGCATACACGCACTCACACAGTCATCTAGGTCTGTATGCCTTCATGACAATATTAAACAAGTAGAACAGAAGAAATAGTAAGAATGATACTATGCAAAATTATTTTGTTTAATTTAAAGACAAAGTAAAGAAAAGAGAGGTTAACATTCGTTTATGACATTTATTAACATACAGTTATTAACATACAGTTATTAACATAGTGTATTTATTACGACTGATATGAGAAATTAATAACGACAAAGACTAAATATTCCAGTCCACATCAGAAGATAAAAATAAACCATTAAAGACCTGTCGTCAACCCCAAGTGGTAAAAATAAATGGTCAGACAGATGAGAGGTGAAGCTGAGAAATTTTAAAAGCATTTCTTAAATAAATAAATATTTTATTTTATTCGTTTTGTATTCATATCGTTGTTTGAGTTTTATCGTTTAAAAAAAAAATCTTTCTTGCTCAGTGCATTCGTCATCCTCTCCCCGCCCCCTTTCTCATTTGTGACATATCTTGTTCCTCTTTTTTTATTCTTTCTTCTCAGTATGAAGGTACGTTATTAAAGCATGGGCTCCGTTAAACTAATGGGCATCCCGTTGAGATCAGTGTCACTTGCAGTTCACCTACTTTCGTCAAGAACACAACTGAAAGACAGTTGTCCTCGCTCCTCACAAGGTAGACATCTAAATCAGGATGGGAGTGTGAGAGGGTGGCGGGATAAAAACAAACAAACAAACACACACACACACACACACACAAACACAAACAAACACACAAACAAACACACAAACACACAAACAAACACACAAACATACAAACAACAAACAAACACACAAACACACACACAAACAAACACACAAACAAACAAACAAACCCCTCTCCACAGGTTCGTACGCACGCTATGCCCACAAATAAAATATATTTTTGACACTACTATGATGTCATAGAATTAATATGTCCGTACGCTCGCTATGCCTATAAATAACAAATTTTTGACCCTACTGTGATATCATAGAATTAATATATTAATACGACGATGGCTTGCTAGACTTTGCTTTTAAGTTACGCCCTTGAAAGGTCAGATTATAAATATAATTCTCTGTTACAATATAAGCAAATCAGCCAACCAGCCCAGCACACATGCAGCAGCAGAAACAACAACAAAAACAACAACAATAATAATAATAGCAATAATAATAATAACAATAATAATAATCACCGACTAGTCTATACCAAAATGCTCCAACAGCTTTACAATACTAGCTAATCGCGAAACCCTGGCAGCGCACATAAATATGTTTTAAGGACGTGCCGCACACACACTTCCGTGTGAACCATTTATGAATGAAGAGACTAGCTAACAGACAGACAAACAAACAGACAAACAAACAGACAAACAAACACCAATAAGCAAAGAACTTATCGAGAAATGGCAGCGCGTGTAACTTCTTTCCATATAACACACCAAATGCTTGGCTGTTTTTAGCCTATGAATTAGAGCATGACATTTCATATAACACACCAAATGCTTTATTATTTTTAGCCTATGAATTAGGGCATGACATTTCATATAACACACCAAATGCTTGACTATTTTTAGCCTAGGAATTAGGGCATGACATTTCATATAACACACCAAATGCTTGACTATTTTTAGCCTAGGAATTAGGGCATGACAAAAAATAACAATGGCAAGGTACTCGATCATGCCATTGTCCTTTCGTCTTTTCTTCCTTCACTCCAGTGTTCACCTGACTGTTTTAATGGCCCCCAATCTCCACTCCATCTACCTATCTGCCTGCCTATATATAAACCTGTCTACCTGTCTGCCTGTTTTGCTATCTGTCTACCTCTTTACCTCCCTAATTGCCTGACTATATATCAACCTATCTACCTGCCTGTCTGCTTTGCTACCTACCTATCTACCTATTCAAGTGTCCACTATATCAGTTCTACTAATAGTTTTAATGGTCGCCATGCTCCAATCCATCTACCTACAAATCAACCTGTCTACCTACCTACTTGCTTTGCTACCTATCTACCTACCTGCCTACATCTGTAGCTCAGATCCTTACTGCCTGCCTATATATAAACTTATATACCTGCCTGTCTGCTTTGCTACCTACCAACCTTTACACTTGCCTGACTATATATTTATCAACTTATATACCAATCTGCATAACTACCAACCTCTATAGTCTATACGTATATATCTACCTCCTAATATATCTATCTACCTGTCTTCCTACTTTTCTATATAAATACCTCCCTGCTTGTCTATCTACCTAACTACCTACTTATGTACCTAACTAATGACCGGCTTATATATCTGTCTACCCATCTGCTTTCTTATAAATCTACCTTCCTGCCTCTCCGTTTGTCTGTTTGCCTGTCTGTCTTTCAGACCAGAGCTCCACTACTGTACAAACGATTTAATGAACATTATCATCTATAGATGTGGCAGGCTTTCAGGTATAAAAGTATGAATGATTTAAAAGATCAATTTACAACTAAAGACAGCGTACAGAAAACTGAAATGTTACTTTAAAACTTTATAATAAAAACTAAATTATAATTGAAACCAAAGGCAGTGATGTTCAAGGTCACTTGCACGTAATATGTGTTTGGGTGTATGTCTGGGTTGATGGATGTCTAAGTACATGTATTTGCAATTAATGTGCGTTGTTGTGTGTGTGTATGTGTATTTGTGTGAGATATGTTTAGGTAGACGATTATATATATATATATCTAATGCGCAGGAGATCGACAAAAATATATTACTGATATAAACAATGGGGGGGGGGGTAGTACTTGTTTTATTTTTAATAGATGAAAACGCACGACAATTTCATGCCTGAAATTAGGAAAGAATAATTAATTATATATTAAACAAAATGTAGAAATGTTACAATACTTCGTTACTGAGCTGCTGTCACTTTTGTTACCATGTGTGAATGTCAACACCTATGTAAATGGCAGTATGTATGTGCGCGATGAGTTGTGTGTGTCTGTGTGTGTGTGTCTGTGTGTGTGTGTGTGTGTGTGTGTGTGTATGTATGTGTGTGTGTGTTCCTCACCCTATGATGTGACAAAATACGACTTGTCTTACTCTCAAGAAATTGATTTCGTATTCAAACTATTTTAGTTGTACAAGTTCATCGTTTGGAAGTAGGTCAGTAGTGAGCAGTGCACGCATACTGAATGAATAGGTACCACCCTTTCCCACCATTGTAATTAAAAGGACGAGAATTATTAGTTAATGAAAGTACATTTAAGGACAGTCCAACATGAGTGTCACCGCTTGTTAAAGATTTAATTAAAGATATTTATAAATGCTCGAGAAAACGTATTTACTTTTAATGGTAATGAAAAACATTCATTGAATTTTTTTTTTAATAAACGAATTAGTTCACAGGAAAAAACATTGTGTGGGGGGGGGAGGGGGGAAATGGTAATTTGATATAATTATTCATTTTAAAAAACCACATATACCGTATGTTAACAGCTCGTGTCAACGTTACTTCTTTGTTCGCTTTAATGCGGTAGTAACACCCCCTCCAAATGAATAAATAAAAAATAGACCCCCACCCACCCACCCAAAGCCCCAAGGGAATGCGCACGTAACATTACTAAAGAAAAGTGTCAAGGTTAAGATCAAGGTCACGTAACATTCTTTGGATGAAAATGTCATTTACGGAGTTATGTGCTCGTAATATTATTTTAACAAAATAATCTGACAGCAACTATGTACATTACTTTTATAAACGGTTAATAGCTATATACGAAAGGTACGTACCTACCTCACGATAGAGACGTACCTTTATGTTAAACATTACCTCAACCAAATTATTCGCAGATATATGCTATAATGAAGACACTATTTTTGATAGCTGAATATTCAAATTCGCCCGTAATTCATACAAGGGGAGAGGACAATAAAATGTTCTCATTCATTTCAATAGAATTTTGGCTTGTCAATACAGTAACGAGCATCAATAATAGCTGCAGAAGTTCCCACAAATCACACACGCACACACACACACAAAACTACACACACACACACAGAAATGAAAATAGAGGGGAAATGAGTGGGCACGCACACGCACATGCACACACACACACACAACGCTACATACACACACACACACACACACACACACACACACACACACACACAACGCTACACACACACACACACACAACACTACACACACACAACACTACACGCACACACAGAGAAATGAAAATAGAGGGGAAGAGAGTGGGCACGCACGCACGCACACACACACACACACACACACACACACACACACACACACACACACACACACACAAATAAAGACTTAGAATCTCGAAAATCCATGTCATTTCATTGACATACTCATGCCACTTTTCCTCCTGTGTGCTAAATATAAATCAACGGCCTTTCTGAAATACTCTTAAGGAAAGAGGCAAACAAACTATTACTTGTTGTGCTTTTTTTAGCGCTTCACTTTGCAGAGAACGAATCTTGACCTACTCTTGACCCATATCGTACATGTCAATAATTTATGGCTGTTTTCAGAAACACGTAGAAAGGACTAATAAAACAATAACATTTAGAGACGCTTAAATTTTTTGTGAAAAATTTCTAGTATTCCGATTTTTTTTTTTTTAAGACGACCAGAAAAAGGTGAAGGCATGCGTCACGTGATAGTAAACAACAAGCAAATTTGCATGCCCTGCAGCTCAAGGGGATACAAAGGACGAAAACAGTTCATGCGAATCCAGTCAGGAGTTTGTTCAAATAAAGGGCGTTTGTAAATACCGAAAATACGAAAAGTTACCTAGTTTTAAGGTCAGGGTCAGTGCTAGTCACTCAGAGATCTTCGACACTAACGTGTTTGTCAAATTTCCAGTGATCTTGCTCCCTCGTCATTTCCAGGCAGTGACAGATTTTGTGGTGGTGGAGAATGAGTGATGGTGTTATCATTTGCCAGGTGGTTATTTTTGGTATGTGTGCAAGATCAGATGTATTGTAAGCTATTTTTGGCACGCATGCAAATTCAGGTGTATTGTAAGCTATTTTTGGTACGCATGCAAACTCAGATTGTAAGCTATTTTTGGTATTTGTACACACTCAGATGTATTGTAAGTTATTTTGGTATTTGTAAACACTCAGATGTATTGTAAGTTATTTTGGTATTTGTAAACACTCAGATGTATTGTAAGCTATTTTTGGTACGCATGCAAATTCAGGTGTATTGTAAGCTATTTTGGTATGTGTACACACTCAGATGTATTGTAAGCTGTTTTTGATATTGTGCAATCTCGGGTGTAAGATGGCTGTGCTGGAATGTGTGCAGGCTCCGATGTATTGTAAGCTATTTTTAGTATGTGTGCAAACTCAGATTCATGGTAAGCGTTTTTAAATTGTGCAAGCACAATCTTGGTAAGTTTGTTTAGGTATTTGTATAACTGAAATAAATGATGGGTGTTTTGGTATGTGTACAAGCTCAGATGTATGGTGTAGGTAAGTTGAGATGTGTGGTTAATAATTACGCACGTGAGCTGAAATATTTGGTTATTCCACTTCCCACATATTTGGTACCGATTATAGATGAAATATCAATACGACCATTCGAGAGAATAGCAGCGAATCAGTGTACTACAACGTGAGGAGTTAATACGGCCATTGAGTGCCATGGTTTTGACCTCGAGAGATTAGCAGTGAATCAGTGTTCTATAATGTAAGGAGGGAATCACGTGGAGTTGAAGGTAGTAATGTAAATAATAATCTTGTGTCTTTGTTACATAAAAATGCATGGAGGACTATGAGACAGTGCCTAAACCTGGTTATGTACAAACTATTATTATTTATATCTAATAACTCCATTCTGTTCTCTGATAAGAACTATCCTGTGATTTGTATTGACATTAAATTGTTGCATTGTGTTTTAGGAAATAAGAATGTGTAGATATTAATTAAAATTATTTCATCATGGTTTCATGGAAATATTAATGTCAAATCATCGTTTTAATTGTATTTGTTATATGTATATTTGATTGTTGATTTAATAAATGTATTTGTTATATGTATATTTGATTGTTGATTTAATAAATGTATTTGTTATATGTATATTTGATTGTTGATTTAATAAATGTATTTAAAAATTTATTGACCTTCCTACACATATTGATAACATTATGGTTGGAGAAGAAAGTCGTGGATGTAGATGGCGGCTTGCTAAATATAGATTAAAGACGGATTTGTCTTTTCCTTTAGTAAGAAGTTTTCCACCTACTAACATATTATGTGACGGTAATGTTTGTCTTTAATTCTGTGGAAGAGAAAAACGTTCACAGCGCCCGCATATCCACCATGAGAGAGAAGGGTAGTGTCTTTTGGAGAATTAATTATTTATAACATAAATAAATATTTCAAAAACTAGGCAGTGCTAGCCTCATATCAAAATAGATGTGCTCATTGATTTACAGACCAGTATCACAAAGAAAGGATTGTCATTTGAAACTTAGTTGGCCAGTTCCAGATATGCCAAATGTAAATGTAATCTGTTATTTACAGAGATTTTGTTTTCAGTTTGCCAAATGACATAAAATCTCACTTCTGCTTCTGTCATAGATATAATAAAAAATCAAAGACGCCACCACTTTTGCTTCAGTTAAAGAACTTAAAAATCAAAGACACTGTCACTTCTGTTTCAATTATAGCACTGGAGATACCTACAAGCAAAGAATAGATTCAATAAATATTCTCCTGATTAAATGTGTGGCGGAGTAAATTTACCTAACCCTACTTTTAAATTGAATTGTTATATAAATTGTTGAATTGTCAGAGTAACCCGACCTTGGGCACACCTTATGACGATATTTTTGAAAGTGTCTGAGTTGAGAATAAGCTAGAAATTGTTGATGTCATGCAAACGAATTCCAACTGGGTGAGTAGTTTTTATTATCCAATGGTTATGATTTATGAGAAAAAGATCAGCCAATGGGATGAGATTTAAAAGTTTGCCCGCTTTAGAAAATTGTATTCTCTGATCATTTGAATTTGAAGTGGCAAAGATGTCCGGTCTTGAAAGGTAGCCATTAGCTTGATGGTGAGTTAACTGACTGAGAGAGATTGGACTTAAAAATATTTCATGCATTTTTGCTATTGATATGTTATACTTGTGTTTTACGTAAGACGTATTATGTGAGTAGAATATTATTTCTACAAATGTTTGAACTAAGATGCTCGAGTGTAGTACGCTAACACTTGCCATTGTTTAGATAGGCGGTATTTATTATGCTGTGCGTGTGTATCGGGCTAATAAATACTGTTGCAAGAAAATGTAGGTTGAGACTTGAATGTAAGGAAGAATGGAGTTATAGAGCGATAGGCTGAAACTTAGTGTTGCTCCCTAATTGTGTTTTTCAGAGTGGAGCAGCCTTTCATTTTCTATAGGTTTGAACCTCCTGGTTTGCTGATTGTAAACTTCTACAACTGACCTTGATAGAGGCTGGAAGCAGTTGTAAGTTTGGAGGACACAATACACCCCATTTGATGTATGGCAGCTAGATACGCTGACTACATGAGCAATTTCTGGTATAAGGAAGTACTAGAGTTGTTGTAATTGATACTCTGCTTGAGGAAACTGACACAGGAAAAGAGGGCGCCCAGGTTTGGCTTCGAGAGAATAACAGTCCATCAGTGTTTATGTGTGGAGATGACAGTGGACAATAAAATCAGGTTATATAAAACCTATTATCACTTATCTCTAATAACTCCACTTTTATTCTCTGATAAGAACTACCCCGTGATTTGTATTGAATTGTTGAAATGTATTTTAGGATAAGGACTGTGTAGATAATTATTCGAACGTGGTATCATGAAAATATCGATGTCAAATAATCTATTTCGTTGTAATATAAGTGTATTTGTTGATTTAATAAATTTATTGTTAAATTTTTTGACCTTCTTACACATATCGATAACCTTATGTCGGAGAAGAAAGTGGGTGGATGGGGGTTCACTAAATATAGATTAAAGATGGATTGTCTTCTCCTTTAGTAACAAGTTTTCCACCTATAGCAATATTTTCTTCCACAACATTAAAGACAAATATTTACCGTTGCACAATATTGCTATAGGTATATCCGCATATCCGCCAAGTGAGAGAGACGAGTGGTGTCTGCTGGAGAATTATTAATAACATAAATTAAGATTCTCATTACTTGTAATTAGTTATGGACGAATAATTAATAATAATAATAATCATATCCATTAACTAAATTGCTTTGACTTGACAAAATATCACAGCTAATTGGACATCTTTCGAATAATATATTTGTGTAATGGATTTACCATCAATTTATTTTAAGAGGGTGGGTAGAGAGGACTCATCCAATTCCTGATAGTTTTAATAATGCAACGATTACACCTGACTATGTCATACTCTGGTACACTAGTAAGACTGAGAGAGCCCACACCCATTCTAGAATATTTTAAAGACACAAAACGCTATGTTCATACTCTGGTACACTAGTAAGACTGAGAGAGACCACACCCATTCTAGAATATTTTAAAGACACAAAACGCTATGTTCATACTCTGGTACACTATTAGAGAGCCCACACCGATTCTAGAGTATATTTTAAAGACACAAAAACGGTGTGTTCATATTCTGGTACACTTTCAAGACATTAGAAAGCATTTTAGAGAAGCAGAAGAGCCATGTCCACGCTCTCACACTTTCAAGACTAAGAGAGCCCACGCCCACATTCTAAAGACGAAAGAACACTTTCAAGACTAAGAGAGCCCACGCCCACATTCTAAAGACGAAAAAGAAAAATCCACACTCTAGAACACTTTCAAGACAAAAGGATCATAGCCACATTCTTAGCCACATTCATAGAGCACTTTAAAGATACAGAAAGGTCAAGTCCACCATTAAATGTACTTTTAAGAAATGCATAAATCTTTTTCACAAACTAGGGCACTTCGAAGACAATAAAATAAGTTAGACCACACATGCTTTAAAGACACAGGAAGGTCAGGTGCAAATTATACAGTACTTAGATTACACATAGAACCCGTTTCTACAGTCATTATTTATATAAAAACGCCTTTTGTTTCTTTTGCATGCGTCACTTCTTCAGGTTTTCTTTAACTGAATTCATCGTCACAAACTTCCCGACGCGCTGAATCAGTCATATTTTAAAACTTTCCTGTGAGTTGTTATGTTAAAATATTTATTTATTTCGTGCAGATGGCTTATAATGCGTATGGTCATTCGGTTACTTTAAAGTAACTTAATTAGAGCTTTGTAAATATTAAATACTCAGACATTCGTCATCATCATCGTTGCCGTCGTTATTTAACATCATTATTAAAAAAAAACAAAAAAAAAAACATTTCTGATGGTTTCAAATAAGCGGCGCCGTTTTCCAGCGTTTGATCCGGCGTACATTATACCTACAAATGTGAACTTGCAGGTGCTTGAGACACTTTCACACACTACCCAGTCCCCAACTAACGCCTCCCATCCCAAATTATGAAGAAAGGAGTTAATGCGATATACAAGCAGAGCATGCAATAGTGAAGTCATTACTTTGTTCCGTTTACGAGACTACTGACGGAATAGTATAGTCATTACTTTGTTCCGTTTACGAGACTACTGACGGAATGAAAGCGTAGAGAACTTTGCATGGCCTTATACTGCAACGCCCGAATCACAAATCTGAATTACTTCTTGAGATAAGAAGAGTGTAAATCGGAATTAATGGGAAAAATAACAATAATAAACGTCTCCACTGGAAAGTTACGGGGATGTGTGTCTGTACGTGCGTGCGTGTGTGAGTTTAAGATATACGGGGTAGGGTTGGATCTCTGTCGTCCTAGACGTTCACACTTCCAGACTCTAGCAAATTTAAATGGAAAAGGCCGTGTGCAAAACCGAGGAATGCTTTTTAGCGGACACCGAGGAGAAAACCAATCAAATGGAAAACCAAGTATGACGTCACAAGAGAGGACGAAAGAGGTCGGGTCTTATTTCTCGTTTACCATTTGTGGAAAGAAAACAAAAGTACATATAATATTGACCTTCATTCGCTGATTCAGACATCAGAAAAAGGGAGTTAAGTTCTTTACTATTCCAGTCTTTATACATCCAGTGACCTTAAGTTGCAGGATTTGAGTCTTTAAATAGACGCAGTCTTATGTCTCTAGTAATAATACCGACAGCAATTCTCTTGATTTTGCTAATCAAAACAAACAAACTTCTATTTCAAAGTGAACATTAAAGAGAGATAGATGCATGTTTACTTCACATGGGGGGTTTTGTGCTTGAAGTTGAGTGTATGAACAATACGATATCAGTAATTTATAGAATAAGTCTAACACAAAAACTGTGATGATTGAAACTCACAAAAGAACAAAATTAACATGGGATAGATAGATAGATAGATAGATAGATAGATAGATAGATAGATAGATAGATAGATAGATAGATAGATAGATAGATAGATAGATAGATAGATAGATAGATAGATATAAGAGTAGAAAGAAAATGGCACATAAGCAGGTGGATTGATGCTTTGTAGCTTTAAGAGAAGTTCAAATCGCGATTGCACTGGGAAAACTTCTTAACTGTCGGGAAAATATTCATTATTGAAGAGTGAGTGGTAGATATCTGATCAGTATGTAAAACTTTGATAATGAAATTACACAAATGTAAAGTTTATATATGTGACAGACTTTTGACCAGAATTCTTGTCATGAACTTCTGACCCACATCCGAAACTCGAATATCATATTCGAATTGAATTCCTTTGTTAAGAACCCTCCCGTCATGCGGGTGCATGAGGAAAAAACAATAGTGAGTTCATCCCTTGTTATGTAACTTTAGCCAACAGTTGAGAAAGTTCGAATCAACAACATACCTCGTGATCTAGTCACGTGATGCATTCATGCACTACAATAAATACACTTGACGCAGTAATATTCTTTACTCGCCACCCCAGACCGGCCGACATACACACGAGCACCTTGCTAGTCGCCGATTATCTTGCCGAGTCGGAAAGGAACATAGGAACCGAACATATGAACCTGTGTCTTGTGCAGTAAAGTCTACTTTAAGAAGGAACACGTCTACTTCTTACAATGATATTGCATTTTACTATTTGTATTTTTGTATATGAATTTATGTGTGTATTTTATGTGAATTATTGCAATTTTCCTCCAAGCATACGAGATTCGATAGAATGACTAAAGCCTAAAGATTTCATTGTATATAAATTAATTGTAACTTTTACCTGTAATTTGTATAAACCTTAATTCTCTTGTGCCGCAGAAACGTCTGTGCACGTTGCGAATTTCTATGTAATTCAAATGATTCTCTTGCGTGTAATTTCATTGTTAATTCATAAAGCGCTCATATTTAATTTGAATTATATTTTATTCTCCTTGTATGAATTCTATTTTTTGATGAAGTAAATGTTTGGAAATTCATACATTCATGTAATGTTAAAAATAACACACATGTGAATTATATTGTATCTTTTATGAATATAAATACATTGTAAAGGACACAATAGTCGAAGATTTAAAACTAAGCACACTGTATCAATCACATGTGCTTGGATGATTTGCGAATGTAAACGCAAATCACTCATAGAACCCATGCTATTATTCCAGAACGGGTTCGTTTTCATCTTCTCTACCTTATAATACGTTTTACGTATTATTGCCACCTTCGTATCGCTTGGGGGCTTGTTCCTTTGTGCAAATCTTGACGAACGATGTACAATTCCCTGTCGCCATTGTTGTTGGTGCTATGCTATGACAAGTCGGGAGACAAGTTACTGGAAACTACGATCGTACAGTGCAAGCATCGCTTGATACGTGGAAGGATCGAATTGTCCTTAGACCACGTGTACATCAAGACTACTGAGAAAGATGAGTAACTAAAACCGAACTCTGAATCAATCGAAAGTGCTGGCAAAAATAACTTAAACATCTAACACTCAAGCAGATTGAACTCGCCTTAGTTTAGATCTGAAGCTGTGTCTTCGTAATTGATTGTTATTGTTAAATATTAACTATTAAATTCTTTATTGTTAATACCTCTTTCGTAGTAATTTTTATGCATATAGACCTAATTCGTGGTTTGGATGGGGGATCGACTGAGCTAAATGAACCTTTCGAATACATAAAGATTTAAGAGAGTGTTAACGGTTTCCAAACCGGCTATTGTACACAAGTTGTCTGTTCGTGAATCTGTTTGTCTGTACTACAAAGGCGCATTTTCATATGAGACGAAAGATAATTTGAGCAACCATCTGTTTAGGGAAAGAGGAGAAATTAATTTATCTAACTAAATTAAAGTTCTGTAAAATTCCTAAGCTGGGTTATAAATAAATACTGGACATGTAACAATATACATCATTTTCAATTATATAGAGAACAACAACAAAAATAGCCACAGAATGGAGAAAAACACACTTATAAGAAATGTGTTCAAACTTTATTAAAGATATGTTATGCAGCAAATCCTTCAATCGACTCATAATTTATTATTAATCCTGCCTGACAGAAACATTATTGCTTTATAATTATAATCAATTATTGTTGCTGTATTGACTTTTGGTCAAGTTATTCTGCTGTCCCGTTACCCTGGTAAAAACAAAAACAACACTCCAAACCCCGCAAAACCCATCACTAACGAAGAAAGACGACGATGATAATAACGATGATGACGAGGATAATTATGATGATAACGGCGGGAATGATGATTATGACGACGATAACGGTGATGATCAGGCGAGAGTGACTGTGATGGTGACGATAATGATAATAATGACGAAGACGACGATGATGGTGCACATTGTATTGTAGGGAAATGCTTGAAATGTTCACTGTAAACAGTGGATGATATAAAAGACTCTGTAAACAGTGGATGATATAAAAGACTCTGTAAACAATGGATGATATAAAAGTGTAAACTGTGGATGATATAAAAGTGTAAACTGTGGATGATATAACAGACTCTGTAAACAGTGGATGATATAAAAGACTCTGTAAACTGTGGATGATATAAAAGACTCTGTAAACAGTGGTTGATATAAAAGACTCTGTAAACTGTGGATGATATAACAGACTCTGTAAACAGTGGATGATATAAAAGACCCTGTAAACAGTGGACGATGTAATATTAATGCTACCGATAATGTGATATGAATATATCGTTTATATTCGCATGTTACTTAAGCGGATTGTTGTTGGGAGTTATCAAGTTTAATGTGGAAGTCAGAACTAAACCTGTACTGACAAACGAGGTGACAGTTTGTATGGACAACTTAATAATATTGACAGAATTGTATTAACTTAGTGACCAGCAGCTGTATTGATAACTGAGCGATATTAACAAACGGGATAACTATGTTAACTTAGTGTAAGACAACTGTATTGACAACTGAATAGACAACTAAACAGAACTGAACAGACAACTAAACAGAACTGAACAGACAACTAAACAGAGTTCAGTACTGACATCAGAAGAGATAAATATATTGACAAATGACCGGGGGGTGGGGGGCGCTTGGGGGAAGGTGAGTAGATATTGTACTGATGTGTTAACAGACAATGTATTGAAATGTTAACAGACAACATTATTGAAATATGAACAGACGTCTAAACGAAAATTGAACAAAAAAACTTAACGGTAAATGAACTGACAACTGAACACATAACAGGTGCTTTTATGGACACGTGAACATAAACTGGGTGGACAATAGTGTTGATAAATGAAGAGAATTGAACTGATTACAGTAATGACAACTGAACAGACATTTAAGGATCGTGTGGCTCATTTAGACTGCATTTAGTGTGATTTTTCGGAAGTAAAACTGAACCAAAAACTAACTTTCTTAACGTGAAAGTTATGAAATTACACTTCTAAATTAAAACAAACAAAAATGAAAAGTATTAAATTAGATTCTGAAAGACAGAAAAAGAAAGATGCTTAAAGTTTTCATTTTGTCAAAGAATACAAAAAAATAAAATGTTTCTATTTTAAAGTTAAATTTAAATAGAATATTTATTTAGTCGACTTGTTTCAGGAAGAATCTCATAAATACCATATTATTCTAATTATGGCTTTTAAATTTAGTAAAAATAAATGGCAAGGAGTAGGTAGGGAGGGAATAAAGAAGTTTATATAAATATAAATATAAAATATAAATATAAACTGTCTATTCAAATATAAACAATTCATTCAATGCAATGAAAAGGGGCGGGTGGGGGAGATAACACAGAAGAAGAATCACAGTAAGAAGGAGCGGAAGGCTCAAGGTTTCGAGTCCGCTTGGCTCAACAGGAGATGTAGAAGGATCTTGGGAGTCAGGAGGTAAGAAAGAGCTGAGCGAAAATGAAGAAATGCTCAACACAGTGCATTCTTTTATAGTTTAGTGTACGTGTTCGCGCGTGTATGTATGTGTGTGCGTGCATATGTGTGCCTGTGTGTATATGCGTTTGTGTGTGTGTGTGCGTGCATATGTGTGCCTGTGTGTATATGCGTTTGTGTGTGTGTGTGTGTGCGTGTGTGTGTGTGGAGGGGTAACCACAAAAACGCTTGGACGTTTCGTACATGCAATAATCTTCATTCTTGGAGGTAAAGAAACATCAAATTAAAATCAAATAACCTCAGACTATACAATTGATGTACTAAGATGGCGGATTTAGATTAGAGTAGATGAGAGAGAGAGAGAGAGAGAGAGAGAGAGAGAGAGAGAGAGAGAGAGAGAGAGCACTCAAGCATCATCTCCACACAGACGACGTTCATTTGTGCGTCACGACCATCTCTGAAGACACCTTGACCCTCGACATTTCACCCTCAGGCGTGCTATTCTGGCGCTCTTGCTGTTTGGCGGAGTATTTCTAAAAAATATCTGACAGCCTCCATTACATAAGCGAAGTGTCCAAACAACTTTACAGCGCTCGCTGAGAAACGGGGCTACACTTTGATGAAAATATAGAGAAAGGAAATAGTTTCACAAAGTGCTTTTTTAACTGGGGGGGGGGGGGAGAGAGAGAGAGAGAAAAGGCGACAAGAAAGGTGACATGAACATCCTATTTACGACGAAATTTAACTGATCTGTTATGTGTCATTTTCTGCAACCCAAAGCCATTTCAAATATGAGATCAAATTAGGATTATCTTAATCGGTTTCGTTAATATTTTTTATTATTCAGAATAAACGTCATCTTCGTGAATCAGAACGAATTGTGTTCTGAACTGAACTAATTTGCATAAGGTGCATCGTTGAAATGATAAAAGAGAAGAAAGAAAAATTCCCCATATGACGTCAGCTTTAAACGTGGGTTATATCTTGTCGTCAGTCATTGTCACCAGCTCTGTTGTATCGACTCCGTCAATATCTCACTGAGAAATAAAATTTTAACAATTCCTACGTGATCGAAGGACAAATCTGTATTCCAGAAAAAGGAAATCGTTGACTAGATGATCTGCGCAATAGGCCAGTGGCCAATTACGGCCCCTGAAGCTATTACGATAATGGCGTAACGTGACGCAAGCTCGTGAGATCGGCTGTATTTTGCAGACTTCCGCTGTAGCAACGATATCGTGATTTTACGCACACAACAGATCTTCTCTATTGTGAATGTGTCTGTCAAAAAACTTCTCTTTTCTTCCCCCCCCCCCCCCCGCAAGCAAATATCAAAGCTCAACAAAGGTTAAATGTAATTCCAGAAAACGATTTTCGAGTTTATTTTTATTTGTTGATGTTGTTGTTGTTGACATGTGCATTTGAAAGGAGTCAAATATAATTCCCAGGATCATAGAACTATTAAACTACAGAATGTTAGTTGTTTGGGGAGATCTAGCGTACTTGATAAGTTTAACTAAAACAAAATCAGTTTTCTAGAGTTATAGTTCTTTGTTTTGTAAAAATAAACCGAAAGGCAATTGGTAAAGATTAGCAATATTTATAGAGTTGACGAGGACGGCTGATCATGGACAACTCCAGAGGAATCACGTGACAACAGAGTCATCGACGTTTGAAAATTGTCTGTTAGTTGTTTAGATTTTTAAAATATAATGTTTTGCTCAATTTTTTGCTTTGTTTTTTTTTTGTTTTGGTTTCATTTCGTTTTGTTTATTTCATCCGTTTTGTTTCATTTGTTTTTGCTTTGCTTTCCTTGCATTGTGTTTTATTTTGTTTTTATTGCCTTCTTGTTTGTTTATTGTTTGGATTTATTTTTTCCCGTTTGGTCTTTTAACTTCAAAGAGAAAATTAACTAGTGTTACTTCCGACAGATTTGAGAAGAATATAATTTGACACATATATCAAGGAATGGACATATACCAAGAACTAGACACAAAATCTAGATCTAGATACATATATCAAGGATTAAACCTATATCAAGGACCGGACACATATCAGGGACTAGGCACATATATCAAGGATTAGCATAAATCAAGAATTATACATACATCAAGAACTATACATATATCAAGAACTAGACAAATATATCAAGGACTAAACATATATCAAGAACTAGACACATATATCAAGGACTAAGCACATATATCAAGAACTAAACACATTAATCAAGAACTAAACACATATATCTAGTACTAGGCACGTATACCAAACATTGGGTATATATCAAGAACCGGACTAATATACCGAGGATTAGGCTGTTCTCTTACCATGACAACGACTTAACACCGAGAGCAGCCGGCAAAATAAGCTCTCGCTAAAGCTTGCCTCGTAACATGCAATCCTCTTCGAGATTTTTTTAATTTACATAAAATAATACAGAAGAAGGTACATTTGAAACACAAGTACACACGTATCCTCGTTTTTAAAGGGTTATTTAATATCCTCTGCTGCTAACTGTGGTCTCGTTAATGAGCAACAGTGAGAAAAAAATTAAAAAATTCTTTTTTCAACACCACAAAAATACTATCAAGTGAATTTTTGGTAACTGAAGGTGTGGAACTAATGAATAGTGTGGATTCAATAATCTTACATCGGTATTATGTTTAAGGCACGGTAATGATGTTTAGACATTTCCAATGTTCATAATTGTATATATGTATGTGCAGCGTTTAACATCTAGTGTCTTCAAAGTAAACAAGATTTGTACTGTATTTAAATTAAAAGAAGAAAAATATGTATGGAACAACACAACCAAATTAAAGTAGAAATATTTTTTAAGTCTTTTCTATTTAAGATGAAGATTGTTCGAAAAAATCAAGGTGTATCAGGGGAGATAAGTCACTCAAAGCAGCAAAAGCGCTCGTCCACTCATGTGTGGAATACACAAAACAGGTCGACTTCCTTTAGTTAATTGCTGAGCATGCGTACTTGAAGTCTGGCCTAATTGTCAGTCGTATACAAGCTATCTTGCATAGTCAGTCGTATACAAGCTATCTTGCATTGTCAGTCGTATACAAGCTATCTTCCATTGTCAGTCGTATACAAGCTATCTTCCATTGTCAGTCGTATACAAGCTATCTTGCATTGTCAGTCGTATACAAGCGATCTTGCAAGATATTTTCTTTCAAGAGATGTGCTCATCGTCCGGTTACTATTTTACAGAAGAACTAACACCTTATGTCCACTAACACCTTATGTCCACTAACACTTGCAGTCGGTAAATAAGTGTAGGCCATCTTGATACTTCATCCCACTGTTAAATTCAAGATGAAAGAATCGCACTTTAGAACAGGTTGTATTATTTGCCTCTGGATGTTTTGCACTTTTATCATACATTAGAAAAGGTTGTATTATTTGCTTCTGACTGTTTGCACTATTATTAATCATACATTAGAAAGGTTTATAGTCGCCTCATTCTCACATTTGCATACATTTATCACTGCGTTCTTACAATCGAATCGTCCTAGTTGGCTGCATGCGACAAACTTCATTATTACATCAGAATTCAAATAATGTCCATGACGGCTGCGTATGGCACAAAAAGGGTGGGGCGAAAATGCCCATCTATCCATTAGTATTCATCCAATTTATGCATTCCCTCTTTGCAATGAATTATTTCCTCGGAGATAACTTTCTTTACTTTATCAGCATTTTGAATAATTACTTATATCCCAGAGAGAATAAAGAAATACGGTCCTGGCTTTCCAATGGCAGCCTATAGTGAAATAGAAATAAATTGAGCGAAATAAATGTTCCAAGAGCGGTTAATTTTGAAATTTGTTTTGCTCTGCCATTCGTTAGATGGGTTTCGAATCAATACAGACGTTACAGCGGTTGTCTCGGTAGTTTGCTTATTAGGCAGATAGGCATAGAGA